>JARQAC010000005.1:2493333-3740000 GCA_036172945.1 Meloidogyne incognita
TTAAATAAATTTTTTATATTTTCAAGTATATTTTTGTTAACAATTTCCAAAATTGCACAGCGACAGATATTTTATGATAAAATTATGACTATTATATAAAGAAATTATTTTCACTAATAAATATGTGATGATTCCACATTATCTGGGATTACAGAAAATGCTTCAATTCAAAACTGAAGCACAGAAAATGCTTCAATTCAAAACTGAAGCACAGAAAATGCTTCAATTCAAAACTGAAGCACAGAAAATGCTTCAATTCAAAACTGAAGCACAGAAAATGCTTCAATTCAAAACTGAAGCACGGAAAATGCTTCAATTCAAAACTGAAGCACAGAAAATGCTTCAATTCAAAACTGAAGCACAGAAAATGCTTCAATTCAAAACTGAAGCACAGAAAATGCTTCAATTCAAAACTGAAGCACAGAAAATGCTTCAATTCAAAACTGAAGCACAGAAAATGCTTCATTCAAAACTGAAGCACAGAAAATGCTTCAATTCAAAACTGAAGCACAGAAAATGCTTCAATTCAAAACTGAAGCACGGAAAATGCTTCAATTCAAAATTGAAGCACGGAAAATGCTTCAATTCAAAACTGAAGCACAGAAAATTAAATAAATTTTTTATATTTTCAAGTATATTTTTGTTAACAATTTCCAAAATTGCACAGCGACAGATATTTTATGATAAAATTATGACTATTATATAAAGAAATTATTTTCACTAATAAATATGTGATGATTCCACATTATCTGGGATTACAGAAAATGCTTCAATTCAAAACTGAAGCACAGAAAATGCTTCAATTCAAAACTGAAGCACAGAAAATGCTTCAATTCAAAACTGAAGCACAGAAAATGCTTCAATTCAAAACTGAAGCACAGAAAATGCTTCAATTCAAAACTGAAGCACAGAAAATGCTTCAATTCAAAACTGAAGCACAGAAAATGCTTCAATTCAAAACTGAAGCACAGAAAATGCTTCAATTCAAAACTGAAGCACAGAAAATGCTTCAATTCAAAACTGAAGCACAGAAAATGCTTCAATTCAAAACTGAAGCACAGAAAATGCTTCAATTCAAAACTGAAGCACAGAAAATGCTTCAATTCAAAACTGAAGCACAGAAAATGCTTCAATTCAAAACTGAAGCACAGAAAATGCTTCAACTCAAAACTGAAGCACAGAAAATGCTTCAATTCAAAACTGAAGCACAGAAAATGCTTCAATTCAAAACTGAAGCACAGAAAATGCTTCAATTCAAAACTGAAACACAGAAAATGCTTCAATTCAAAACTGAAGCACAGAAAATGCTTCAATTCAAAACTGAAGCACAGAAAATGCTTCAATTCAAAACTGAAGCACAGAAAATGCTTCAACTCAAAACTGAAGCACAGAAAATGCTTCAATTCAAAACTGAAGCACAGAAAATGCTTCAATTCAAAACTGAAGCACAGAAAATGCTTCAATTCAAAATTGAAGCACGGAAAATGCTTCAATTCAAAACTGAAGCACAGACAATACTTCAATTCAAAACTGAAGCACGGAAAATGCTTCAACTCTAAACTGAAGCACAGAAAATGCTTCAATTCAAAACTGAAGCACAGAAAATGCTTCAATTCAAAACTGAAGCACAGAAAATGCTTCAATTCAAAACTGAAGCACAGAAAATGCTTCAATTCAAAACTGAAGCACGGAAAATGCTTCAATTCAAAACTGAAGCACAGAAAATGCTTCAATTCAAAACTGAAGCACGGAAAATGCTTCAACTCTAAACTGAAGCACAGAAAATGCTTCAATTCAAAACTGAAGCACAGAAAATTAAATAAATTTTTTATATTTTCAAGTATATTTTTGTTAACAATTTCCAAAATTGCACAGCGACAGATATTTTATGATAAAATTATGACTATTATATAAAGAAATTATTTTCACTAATAAATATGTGATGATTCCACATTATCTGGGATTACAGAAAATGCTTCAATTCAAAACTGAAGCACAGAAAATGCTTCAATTCAAAACTGAAGCACAGAAAATGCTTCAATTCAAAACTGAAGCACAGAAAATGCTTCAATTCAAAACTGAAGCACAGAAAATGCTTCAATTCAAAACTGAAGCACAGAAAATGCTTCAATTCAAAACTGAAGCACGGAAAATGCTTCAATTCAAAACTGAAGCACAGAAAATGCTTCAATTCAAAACTGAAGCACAGAAAATGCTTCAATTCAAAACTGAAGCACAGAAAATGCTTCAATTCAAAACTGAAGCACAGAAAATGCTTCAATTCAAAACTGAAGCACGGAAAATGCTTCAATTCAAAACTGAAGCACAGAAAATGCTTCAATTCAAAACTGAAACACAGAAAATGCTTCAATTCAAAACTGAAGCACAGAAAATGCTTCAATTCAAAACTGAAGCACAGAAAATGCTTCAATTCAAAACTGAAGCACAGAAAATGCTTCAACTCAAAACTGAAGCACAGAAAATGCTTCAATTCAAAACTGAAGCACAGAAAATGCTTCAATTCAAAACTGAAGCACAGAAAATGCTTCAATTCAAAATTGAAGCACGGAAAATGCTTCAATTCAAAACTGAAGCACAGACAATACTTCAATTCAAAACTGAAGCACGGAAAATGCTTCAACTCTAAACTGAAGCACAGAAAATGCTTCAATTCAAAACTGAAGCACAGAAAATGCTTCAATTCAAAACTGAAGCACAGAAAATGCTTCAATTCAAAACTGAAGCACAGAAAATGCTTCAATTCAAAACTGAAGCACGGAAAATGCTTCAATTCAAAACTGAAGCACAGAAAATGCTTCAATTCAAAACTGAAGCACGGAAAATGCTTCAACTCTAAACTGAAGCACAGAAAATGCTTCAATTCAAAACTGAAGCACAGAAAATTAAATAAATTTTTTATATTTTCAAGTATATTTTTGTTAACAATTTCCAAAATTGCACAGCGACAGATATTTTATGATAAAATTATGACTATTATATAAAGAAATTATTTTCACTAATAAATATGTGATGATTCCACATTATCTGGGATTACAGAAAATGCTTCAATTCAAAACTGAAGCACAGAAAATGCTTCAATTCAAAACTGAAGCACAGAAAATGCTTCAATTCAAAACTGAAGCACAGAAAATGCTTCAATTCAAAACTGAAGCACAGAAAATGCTTCAATTCAAAACTGAAGCACAGAAAATGCTTCAATTCAAAACTGAAGCACAGAAAATGCTTCAATTCAAAACTGAAGCACGGAAAATGCTTCAATTCAAAATTGAAGCACGGAAAATGCTTCAATTCAAAACTGAAGCACAGAAAATGCTTCAATTCAAAACTGAAGCACAGAAAATGCTTCAATTCAAAACTGAAGCACAGAAAATGCTTCAATTCAAAACTGAAGCACAGAAAATGCTTCAATTCAAAACTGAAGCACAGAAAATGCTTCAATTCAAAATTGAAGCACGGAAAATGCTTCAATTCAAAACTGAAGCACAGACAATACTTCAATTCAAAACTGAAGCACGGAAAATGCTTCAACTCTAAACTGAAGCACAGAAAATGCTTCAATTCAAAACTGAAGCACAGAAAATGCTTCAATTCAAAACTGAAGCACAGAAAATGCTTCAATTCAAAACTGAAGCACAGAAAATGCTTCAATTCAAAACTGAAGCACGGAAAATGCTTCAATTCAAAACTGAAGCACAGAAAATGCTTCAATTCAAAACTGAAGCACGGAAAATGCTTCAACTCTAAACTGAAGCACAGAAAATGCTTCAATTCAAAACTGAAGCACAGAAAATTAAATAAATTTTTTATATTTTCAAGTATATTTTTGTTAACAATTTCCAAAATTGCACAGCGACAGATATTTTATGATAAAATTATGACTATTATATAAAGAAATTATTTTCACTAATAAATATGTGATGATTCCACATTATCTGGGATTACAGAAAATGCTTCAATTCAAAACTGAAGCACAGAAAATGCTTCAATTCAAAACTGAAGCACAGAAAATGCTTCAATTCAAAACTGAAGCACAGAAAATGCTTCAATTCAAAACTGAAGCACAGAAAATGCTTCAATTCAAAACTGAAGCACAGAAAATGCTTCAATTCAAAACTGAAGCACAGAAAATGCTTCAATTCAAAACTGAAGCACGGAAAATGCTTCAATTCAAAATTGAAGCACGGAAAATGCTTCAATTCAAAACTGAAGCACAGAAAATGCTTCAATTCAAAACTGAAGCACAGAAAATGCTTCAATTCAAAACTGAAGCACAGAAAATGCTTCAATTCAAAACTGAAGCACAGAAAATGCTTCAATTCAAAACTGAAGCACAGAAAATGCTTCAATTCAAAACTGAAGCACAGAAAATGCTTCAATTCAAAACTGAAGCACAGAAAATGCTTCAATTCAAAACTGAAGCACAGAAAATGCTTCAATTCAAAACTGAAGCACAGAAAATGCTTCAATTCAAAACTGAAGCACAGAAAATGCTTCAATTCAAAACTGAAGCACAGAAAATGCTTCAATTCAAAACTGAAGCACAGAAAATGCTTCAATTCAAAACTGAAGCACGGAAAATGCTTCAATTCAAAATTGAAGCACGGAAAATGCTTCAATTCAAAACTGAAGCACAGAAAATTAAATAAATTTTTTATATTTTCAAGTATATTTTTGTTAACAATTTCCAAAATTGCACAGCGACAGATATTTTATGATAAAATTATGACTATTATATAAAGAAATTATTTTCACTAATAAATATGTGATGATTCCACATTATCTGGGATTACAGAAAATGCTTCAATTCAAAACTGAAGCACAGAAAATGCTTCAATTCAAAACTGAAGCACAGAAAATGCTTCAATTCAAAACTGAAGCACAGAAAATGCTTCAATTCAAAACTGAAGCACAGAAAATGCTTCAATTCAAAACTGAAGCACAGAAAATGCTTCAATTCAAAACTGAAGCACAGAAAATGCTTCAATTCAAAACTGAAGCACAGAAAATGCTTCAATTCAAAACTGAAGCACAGAAAATGCTTCAATTCAAAACTGAAGCACAGAAAATGCTTCAATTCAAAACTGAAGCACAGAAAATGCTTCAATTCAAAACTGAAGCACAGAAAATGCTTCAATTCAAAACTGAAGCACGGAAAATGCTTCAATTCAAAACTGAAGCACGGAAAATGCTTCAATTCAAAACTGAAGCACAGAAAATGCTTCAATTCAAAACTGAAGCACAGAAAATGCTTCAATTCAAAACTGAAGCACGGAAAATGCTTCAATTCAAAACTGAAGCACAGAAAATGCTTCAATTCAAAACTGAAGCACAGAAAATGCTTCAATTCAAAACTGAAGCACAGAAAATCTTCAATTCAAAACTGAAGCACAGAAAATGCTTCATTTCAAAACTGAAGCACAGAAAATGATTCATTTCAAAACTGAAGCACAGAAAATGCTTCAATTCAAAACTGAAGCACAGAAAATGCTTCAATTCAAAACTGAAGCAAAGAAAATGCTTCAATTCAAAACTGAAGCACAGAAAAAGCTTCAATTCAAAACTGAAGCACGGAAAATGCTTCAACTCAAAACTGAAGCACAGAAAATGCTTCAATTCAAAACTGAAGCACAGAAAATGCTTCAATTCAAAACTGAAGCACAGAAAATGCTTCAATTCAAAACTGAAGCACAGAAAATGCTTCAATTCAAAATAAAGCACAGAAAATGCTTCAATTCAAAACTGAAGCACAGAAAATGCTTCAATTCAAAACTGAAGCACAGAAAATACTTCAATTCAAAACTGAAGCACGGAAAATGCTTCAACTCTAAACTGAAGCACAGAAAATGCTTCAATTCAAAACTGAAGCACAGAAAATGCTTCATTTCAAAACTGAAGCACAGAAAATGCTTCAATTCAAAACTGAAGCACAGAAAATGCTTCAATTCAAAACTGAAGCACAAAAAATGCTTCAATTCAAAACTGAAGCACAGAAAATGCTTCAATTCAAAACTGAAGCACAGAAAATGCTTCAATTCAAAACTGAAGCACAGAAAATGCTTCAATTCAAAACTGAAGCACAGAAAATCTTCAATTCAAAACTGAAGCACAGAAAATGCTTCATTTCAAAACTGAAGCACAGAAAATGATTCATTTCAAAACTGAAGCACAGAAAATGCTTCAATTCAAAACTGAAGCACAGAAAATGCTTCAATTCAAAACTGAAGCACAGAAAATGCTTCAATTCAAAACTGAAGCACAGAAAATGCTTCAATTCAAAACTGAAGCACAGAAAATGCTTCAATTCAAAACTGAAGCACAGAAAATGCTTCAATTCAAAACTGAAGCACAGAAAATGCTTCAATTCAAAACTGAAGCACAGAAAATGCTTCAATTCAAAACTGAAGCACAGAAAATGCTTCAATTCAAAACTGAAGCACAGAAAATGCTTCAATTCAAAACTGAAGCACAGAAAATGCTTCAATTCAAAACTGAAGCACAAAAATGCTTCAATTCAAAACTGAAGCACAGAAAATGCTTCAATTCAAAACTGAAGCACAGAAAATGCTTCAATTCAAAACTGAAGCACAGAAAATGCTTCAATTCAAAACTGAAGCACAGAAAATGCTTCAATTCAAAACTGAAGCACAGAAAATGCTTCAATTCAAAACTGAAGCACAGAAAATGCTTCAATTCAAAACTGAAGCACAGAAAATGCTTCAATTCAAAACTGAAGCACAGAAAATGCTTCAATTCAAAACTGAAGCACAGAAAATGCTTCAATTCAAAACTGAAGCACAGAAAATGCTTCAATTCAAAACTGAAGCACAGAAAATGCTTCAATTCAAAACTGAAGCACAAAAATGCTTCAATTCAAAACTGAAGCACAGAAAATGCTTCAATTCAAAACTGAAGCACAGAAAATGCTTCAATTCAAAACTGAAGCACAGAAAATGCTTCAATTCAAAACTGAAGCACAGAAAATGCTTCAATTCAAAACTGAAGCACAGAAAATGCTTCAATTCAAAACTGAAGCACAGAAAATACTTCAATTCAAAACTGAAGCACGGAAAATGCTTCAACTCTAAACTGAAGCACAGAAAATGCTTCAATTCAAAACTGAAGCACAGAAAATGCTTCATTTCAAAACTGAAGCACAGAAAATGCTTCAATTCAAAACTGAAGCACAGAAAATGCTTCAATTCAAAACTGAAGCACAAAAAATGCTTCAATTCAAAACTGAAGCACAGAAAATGCTTCAATTCAAAACTGAAGCACAGAAAATGCTTCAATTCAAAACTGAAGCACAGAAAATGCTTCAATTCAAAACTGAAGCACAGAAAATGCTTCAATTCAAAACTGAAGCACAGAAAATCTTCAATTCAAAACTGAAGCACAGAAAATGCTTCAATTCAAAACTGAAGCACAGAAAATGCTTCAATTCAAAACTGAAGCACAGAAAATGCTTCAATTCAAAACTGAAGCACAGAAAATGCTTCAATTCAAAACTGAAGCACAGAAAATGCTTCAATTCAAAACTGAAGCACAGAAAATGCTTCAATTCAAAACTGAAGCACAGAAAATGCTTCAATTCAAAACTGAAGCACAGAAAATGCTTCAATTCAAAACTGAAGCACAGAAAATGCTTCAATTCAAAACTGAAGCACAGAAAATGCTTCAATTCAAAACTGAAGCACAGAAAATGCTTCAATTCAAAACTGAAGCACAGAAAATGCTTCAATTCAAAATAAAGCACAGAAAATGCTTCAATTCAAAACTGAAGCACAGAAAATGCTTCAATTCAAAACTGAAGCACAGAAAATACTTCAATTCAAAACTGAAGCACGGAAAATGCTTCAACTCTAAACTGAAGCACAGAAAATGCTTCAATTCAAAACTGAAGCACAGAAAATGCTTCATTTCAAAACTGAAGCACAGAAAATGCTTCAATTCAAAACTGAAGCACAGAAAATGCTTCAATTCAAAACTGAAGCACAAAAAATGCTTCAATTCAAAACTGAAGCACAGAAAATGCTTCAATTCAAAACTGAAGCACGGAAAATGCTTCAACTCTAAACTGAAGCACAGAAAATGCTTCAATTCAAAACTGAAGCACAGAAAATTAAATAAATTTTTTATATTTTCAAGTATATTTTTGTTAACAATTTCCAAAATTGCACAGCGACAGATATTTTATGATAAAATTATGACTATTATATAAAGAAATTATTTTCACTAATAAATATGTGATGATTCCACATTATCTGGGATTACAGAAAATGCTTCAATTCAAAACTGAAGCACAGAAAATGCTTCAATTCAAAACTGAAGCACAGAAAATGCTTCAATTCAAAACTGAAGCACAGAAAATGCTTCAATTCAAAACTGAAGCACAGAAAATGCTTCAATTCAAAACTGAAGCACAGAAAATGCTTCAATTCAAAACTGAAGCACGGAAAATGCTTCAATTCAAAACTGAAGCACAGAAAATGCTTCAATTCAAAACTGAAGCACAGAAAATGCTTCAATTCAAAACTGAAGCACAGAAAATGCTTCAATTCAAAACTGAAGCACAGAAAATGCTTCAATTCAAAACTGAAGCACAGAAAATGCTTCATTCAAAACTGAAGCACAGAAAATGCTTCAATTCAAAACTGAAGCACAGAAAATGCTTCAATTCAAAACTGAAGCACGGAAAATGCTTCAATTCAAAATTGAAGCACGGAAAATGCTTCAATTCAAAACTGAAGCACAGAAAATTAAATAAATTTTTTATATTTTCAAGTATATTTTTGTTAACAATTTCCAAAATTGCACAGCGACAGATATTTTATGATAAAATTATGACTATTATATAAAGAAATTATTTTCACTAATAAATATGTGATGATTCCACATTATCTGGGATTACAGAAAATGCTTCAATTCAAAACTGAAGCACAGAAAATGCTTCAATTCAAAACTGAAGCACAGAAAATGCTTCAATTCAAAACTGAAGCACAGAAAATGCTTCAATTCAAAACTGAAGCACAGAAAATGCTTCAATTCAAAACTGAAGCACAGAAAATGCTTCAATTCAAAACTGAAGCACAGAAAATGCTTCAATTCAAAACTGAAGCACAGAAAATGCTTCAATTCAAAACTGAAGCACAGAAAATGCTTCAATTCAAAACTGAAGCACAGAAAATGCTTCAATTCAAAACTGAAGCACAGAAAATGCTTCAATTCAAAACTGAAGCACAGAAAATGCTTCAATTCAAAACTGAAGCACAGAAAATGCTTCAATTCAAAACTGAAGCACAGAAAATGCTTCAATTCAAAACTGAAGCACAGAAAATGCTTCAATTCAAAACTGAAGCACAGAAAATGCTTCAATTCAAAACTGAAGCACAGAAAATGCTTCAATTCAAAACTGAAGCACAGAAAATGCTTCAATTCAAAACTGAAGCACAGAAAATGCTTCAATTCAAAACTGAAGCACAGAAAATGCTTCAATTCAAAACTGAAGCACGGAAAATGCTTCAATTCAAAACTGAAGCACGGAAAATGCTTCAATTCAAAACTGAAGCACAGAAAATGCTTCAATTCAAAACTGAAGCACAGAAAATGCTTCAATTCAAAACTGAAGCACGGAAAATGCTTCAATTCAAAACTGAAGCACAGAAAATGCTTCAATTCAAAACTGAAGCACAGAAAATGCTTCAATTCAAAACTGAAGCACAGAAAATCTTCAATTCAAAACTGAAGCACAGAAAATGCTTCATTTCAAAACTGAAGCACAGAAAATGATTCATTTCAAAACTGAAGCACAGAAAATGCTTCAATTCAAAACTGAAGCACAGAAAATGCTTCAATTCAAAACTGAAGCAAAGAAAATGCTTCAATTCAAAACTGAAGCACAGAAAAAGCTTCAATTCAAAACTGAAGCACGGAAAATGCTTCAACTCAAAACTGAAGCACAGAAAATGCTTCAATTCAAAACTGAAGCACAGAAAATGCTTCAATTCAAAACTGAAGCACAGAAAATGCTTCAATTCAAAACTGAAGCACAGAAAATGCTTCAATTCAAAATAAAGCACAGAAAATGCTTCAATTCAAAACTGAAGCACAGAAAATGCTTCAATTCAAAACTGAAGCACAGAAAATACTTCAATTCAAAACTGAAGCACGGAAAATGCTTCAACTCTAAACTGAAGCACAGAAAATGCTTCAATTCAAAACTGAAGCACAGAAAATGCTTCATTTCAAAACTGAAGCACAGAAAATGCTTCAATTCAAAACTGAAGCACAGAAAATGCTTCAATTCAAAACTGAAGCACAAAAAATGCTTCAATTCAAAACTGAAGCACAGAAAATGCTTCAATTCAAAACTGAAGCACAGAAAATGCTTCAATAGTAGTATATAGTGGCCAGTTAAAACAATTTCTAAAAACAAAATTGTTTTAACTAGCTACTAAAAAGGCTAAACAACAATAAAGTATTTATCTATAATAGATTCAGAATTTATAAGAATTAAATGTTTAGTAACAAATTAATTTTAAAAAATGAATTAAAAATTAAATTCTGAATATTTACTATTTTTATTAAGTTTAAATAAAAAACAGCAAAAATAAAAATCGTAGTGAGCAAATTAATTTTAAAGATTTTTGTTAACAAAGTTAACTAAAAACTAAATTTTTAATTAATAAAAAAATATTTAAGTGTAGAGAGAAGATAATAACCTTTAAATTATTACTTTTAATAATTTCTATTAAATCCCTATAACTTTATATTTCTTTAATTTATTGAAGGAGTGACTAATTCTTTATTTTATTTTAAGCAGAAGAAAAATTTATTTTTCCGATGTTTTAATACACGTTTCCATGCTTTTTTGGAGAAGGCGAAAATAAAGTAATATGGAGAGAAAAGAAAATTTTTTATAAGTATTCTGGCCCAAAGTAAGGAACATGCGTGTCTTTGTAGCCCTTTAAAAAAAGAATAATTTAATTTCCATTTATTTTTAAATAACTTTTAGCCAATAAATCATTTCTACTTCAACACGTAATTCTAATTGAAAATCTGAATTTTTAGCAAGAATTTATCTTGTATCAGAAGAAACGTGGATACGAAGAGCTTTAAAATAAAGCTCTAAAATAAAATCTTATTGTAAATTCTCTAAAATAAAAGCTCTAAAATAAAATCTTATTGTAAATTTTTGACTTTATGTAATAAAGCAAGAGACATCTAAAAAATAAGCTAATTTTTTATCTCCAAAAATTCTCTCTCTTTACTTGTGCAATTTAAGAAACATGATCATCTCTCCTTTCAGGCAAACCAGAAACAACCATATAAGCATCCCCAATAGTTTCAACTTTATAAAACTTTAAAGTTATCAACATCGCTTAGTTTTTAATGTATGTTTGCCCTGTAAATTAAATTATTTAACAGAAAAAAATTAAAAGGAGCTTGGACAAATAATTTTTTATGTAAAAACTAAACAAATTGGGCTAAACAATCGAAGTATAGTAATTTTTCTACAATTTCACAAAAAATTTTTTAAAACTAAATTAAAACAATTCTAAAAAAGGACTAAAACAATTCGCTTGAAGAGGGATTTTCCGTTCTGATTCGAAATATAATTAATATTTTGAGACAATAATCTCAAAATATTTTTTCTAAAAATTAAATTAAAATTACAAAAAAGCTCACTAGCTGGCATAAATCTTTTGACGACGCTGTAAATTGTTTCTATGTGATAAATTTTGGTTTTGTAATTGTTCTAATAATTGTAATTCTTCCTCTCCTTGTTTTACTTCCAATTCTCTTGTTTGTCTTAATTCTCGACGTTGTTCTGAATGTTTGGCCAAACTCTCCCATAAGTGTCGAAAAAATCAAATTCTTATTAATTTAAATAAAAGTGAAAAGAATAAGTGAATTGGTTAACATCGGTTATATAGAATGCAATTAAAATTCTAAAAATGGATAAAAATTAAAGGAATGCTGTGTAAAAATCTTAAAATTAAAAATATACAAATAAAATATAGAATGAATGCAAACTGAATAAAGAGAATTGAGATTATGGGGGGAAGGGGGGGGGTGGAGGGTGATTGGAAAACTTTGTTCATTTTTTGTTGTTTCTTTGAAGGACAAAAATAGTTCTTTTTAAAGGATAAACTGACAAATAATTAATGACACATAGTCGTTAATATAGTGATTAAGTGGCATTTTTTACTGAAAAAAACAACTGAAGAAAGATATCTTTGCCCTTATTTTGTTTATATATATATTTTTGGAATACAATTTATGCGATTATGCGGTGATTGACTTTATTACTCACTGGAGAAAATCACAACACAATACATAAATTGTATTCCAAAAATATATCTAAACAATAAATGACAAAAAATGGCAAAAAATATGGCAAAAAAAAATAAGATAAAAAATGAAAAAAATTTGTATATAAAATAAAGAAAAATGAAAAAAATATATTATTCTAAAAAATAAAAATACTTTTAAAAAATAAAACTTTTATTTTAATCCAAATATTTTTTGTGAGGGGTATCTTATATTGAGGGGTATCTTATATTTAGAGTATCTTACTTTGAGGTGTATCTATATTAGAATTTATTATAGATTGAGAGGATTCTTATATTTGTGTATCTTATTTAAGAGCTGTCTTATATTTAGGTTTTTATTATCAATATTCATTTGCTATATCTAATAATGAAGATGTTCGGGAAAAGGAAGAGAATGTCCGCTTTGCAAAAAGCGGAGAATAGATACCGTATTCTAATGGATCGTACCGTTGGCGGAGAGATGTATCTGAAAAAAATTCGAAACCGACATATCCGTTGCCATATGTGTGACGGGCGGGTTGGGAAACAATACATCAAGCACGTTTACGGGCATCTTGAAGGTAAGAAGCTGTACAAGTGCCCGACGTGCGACGAGGTATCCATCGAGAAAATCCACTTTGAAGATTGTCTTATAGAAATTTGATTTTAAGGGAAGTCACATAAAGAAATTGGTCAAATTACACATGGATCAATGCCATTCTGAAAAAGGAGGGATGGCATTGGTGGTTGACTGTAGATGGCGATATATTGGGCTAATTCGGGTAACATTTAATTTATTTATTTTATAAATAATATTTAAATATTTAAAAATTTTTCAGGATACCGTTAAAGAGTGTTTCCCCTTGTTGTTTGTTGATGCTGTGCCTCCTAAGATTGGAGTAAGTCTAAAGTAAAATTTATATAGGAACTAAAGAGAGGGGATAAATCATATTTTAGGGGCACCTTTACACTTAGTCTCTGTAATTTAGATACATTATTTAATGCTGATTCGAATGGTATATCGAATCCTCTAATCGCACATATTCTCAGCGAGAAAATCCACTTTGAAGATTGTCAGTAAAATGACTCTAATCAATATGTGACTTCCCTTAAAATAAAATTATTATAATGAGAGGTATCTTATATAGAAGGGTAGTTTATAGTGAGAGATAGGTATCTTAGTAGGTGAAATATTTAGTAAATTTATTTTAAAAAAGGATGTGATTCAACAAAGATCCGACCACTTTGATCTTGTTTATGATATTTTGGAATATGAGAAAGAGAAGAAAAAGAAAAGGGAAGAAAAAAAGAGAGAAAATGCGAGAGCCCGTAGTTTAAGTCCTCCGAAATGCCGTCGAGTGCATTTTGCTGATGACTACCATTATGGTGGATATTAAATATAGATATATATTAATTTATATTCATGTATATTTAGATCCTGCAGTTGGGGGGCCTCGCTTTGTGACTTCCTCGGATGAAGATGGTGAAAAATTAAATTTATAGTAATTAAGTATGTTCTTTACTAGTACCACCCCCACTTAGTTGAAAATTTGATTTTCCATGTAGCTTAGCATTGGCGAGAATTATAGCTTAGAAAAGAATGTACTTAATCATTAAAAAAGACATTATTAAAAATAAATTTTAGATTGATGAGAAAAAGAGGGGGGAGAGAAAAGAAAAACAAAGAATTAAATGTTTTTTAAATGATTAAACTAAAAACTACACATGCTTTATTTTTATGACCTTTTTTTAACGATAGTAAATATACAAGAATTAATTAAATTTTATTGTAAAGACACCTTTTTTCCTTCCAAAAGTGATCAACCCTCACTTACTCAATTTTACTTTAAAATCGGTCATTTTTATTTCTCAATAACGTTTTAATTATTAATACCACCTCAATTAACTAGAGTGAAATAGAGGAAGGAAGAAAGGCTGCCTACACATTTTTGATTGACAAAAAATTTTTCCTTAATTAAATTAATTTTTTTCAAAAAAATTTCCAATAAATTTTTTCCTCCATTTTTGCAAAAGCAGGCCAACCATTTACCATTCCATTAATTATTAAAGGTAATCCAGGCAAATAATAATTTTTGTAGAAAAATTCGAGTGAAGGAAGTTGCTCAATTTGGATTGGTAAAGAATTGGGAAGAGGTGGTGGAGCGGTTGCTGGGGAAGGCTTTAAAAAGAATTTTTGTTAACAGAAGGGAAAATTTTATTAGTTTTACTGTTATATTCCCAAAATCCGCAAATTTTGTCAGCAAAAACTCTATGACTTTACAGTCGACTACACTAGGGATGAACCGTGAAATAATCTGGACGGGTTTTTAAAATTCTTCAGATTCTTTTCGGATCGAAAAAAGTCTGGGTCTCGGATTTCGGGAAATTCGACAGACCCATTAGGAATCATTTCAGAAATTACACATTCAGGCTACAAAGTAATATAAAATTTACGGACAAACCGAAAAACTATAATAATGGAAAATTTTCCCTTCTGTTAACAAAATGGAAGGAATATTTTAAAAAACTATTAAAAATAAAAGAAAAACCTTTTGATTATTTTGTGTAAATATTTCAGGCTGGAGATAGAAATAAACGGCAAAGTTGAGAAGCAAATTTTGAAAGGCTTTCATCCTCCAAATCATGGTCCTTAAGTAATCCTTCATCACAGAAACGTAAAGAGGACTTGAACGAAAAGGTTTTTAATTTAGAAAAAAATATATAGGTTTTTTGAATTTTTAAAGGGTAAGAACATATAAAGGTAAAAAAAGGTTCAAAAAATTTGTTTAAAGAAACCTAAAATGAAAAGAATTTTTTAAACAAAGTCAAAAGCAAGTCAGAAAAGTCTAATTTTAATTAAAAATGAAAAATCATGATTTTAAAATAAATTAAAAAATAAATACACCCGAGCGGGTTCGAACCCACGACCCCCTCTAATGGATAAATAATTGTCATTTTAATCAGAGAAAATTTTTAAATTATTCAAAAAAAATACCAAATAATCTTCACATAAAAAATCCAATTTAGCCATAAGTGCACACAAAAAAGAATAAAGTAAACGCAAACGATCAGGCACATTTGAGCAATGTCCAGTATTTAACCAGGAATCACAAAGGCGTTCTAATCGATAAATAAAGACACTAAGTGAATTTAGAGATTCTTTTGAAGGTTTTTCTAAAAAGAAAGTTAGTTAAAAATAAAATTAAAAAAATAAAAAATCGGGGAAAGAGGGGTGGAGGTTTGAACCCGCTCGGAGAAAATATTTATTTAAACGAGTAATAAATTAGATCGATAGAGACTAAATAGAAAACTAAAAAGCTTAAGTTAGCTAATAAAAAGGGAATGTAGATTTGAACACGGCCGGACCCCGAAATATAAATCTACCCAGAATTTCACTAAAAATACGACCATAATTTTAAAAAATAATTAAAAAACCTTTACTCTTCCCATTTGCCAATTTATCCAATTCTTTAGCAATTCCAACAGCTACATTCATTATAGGAAGGCCATTAAAGTGTTTGTACAAAACTGGATGCAATTCAGCCAAATTACTTAAATTGCCTAAAAGCATTGGAATTTTTTGGAAGATCAGACATAATCAAATTCTAAAAATTGTTGGAAAAATTTTGAACTAAAAATGTGCGAAAATCTCAAAAAACGGGTAATCCTTGCTTTTTTTACCAATTTTTTAGGGACCATCGGCGAGTCAATCTCGAGACTATATTTTGTGCATAACTTTTTTGATTCCTAACCGATTTAAATAATTATTCAAACGAAAATTCTGGATGTGCGGAATATGTTAATTAACAGGATTAATTTGATCAGACCATTCTACAGAATGTTACAGAATTCAACAGAATGAATTTCACTCATATAAAATCAATAAAGAAGGTGGAATTCGTTGTAGAAAAATAAATGGACGTTAAAGTGTAAAAAATTTAATTTAAAAAGGGCAATTAGACATCGGACAATTGGCCACTCTTAGAAAATTAAAATTTTTTAAAAATGTTGATAAATCTTGAGTTAAGGTTCGTGCCAAGCGGGAATTTTTCTAAAAACGTTAAAACCCCCCCAATATGTAAAAATAACGCCAAATTTTCATGTGACGCCAAAAGCCAAATTTTTAGATTTTTAAAACGTGCAAAACGCAAAATTCTCAAATTTTTAAAAACAAAACGCCAAATTTAAAATTTTAAGCACTCAAAATGCTAAGTGGAGAAAGAGAAGGTTTTAAAATACGCCAAACGCCAAATTTTCCACGCCAAACGCCAAAAATCGCTAACTAGGTAAAAAATACAAAACGCCAAAATATAAAAAATAATAAATTCAATAAAAATAATAATAATAAAGCCTTAGGGCTGGGATTCTTTGGGAAAATGACAACTGAATAAGGTTAGAAGGGTAGGGGGTGTTTATATAGGAAAATTTGTGACCCTCTGTGTATAATGTTTATATTCTGATTGAGCAAAATACATTAATGATTAATGTATTTTTGCACAAAAGATGGGATTTATGCTTATAAAAAATAAAAATTGTGCAAAATAAAGTGAATCACCATGTCAAGATACTGATTAATTGCAAAATTGTGCTAAATTTAGTAACAGTAATTTCATTATAAACAAATAATGTGGATATGAGCGGGTAATTAATCATTCTAGACCAAAGTTTGGGCTGTCAGGACCCATATAAAAGGCGGCCCAAAATCGCCTAAAGGTTCATTCTGCTTTCCCATTCAACATTTACTAATAGCCTTAACCCTCTCCTATCCCTCTCTTCAATTTAATTATATCCTTATACATTCTCCCTCTCCTATAATTGAATTTTTAAAATTATTTTATTTAAATTTTTAATTTTTAAACTTAAAATTTTTGTTTATAAGCTTTTGACATTTTGAGTTAACTTTACAATATTTAATATCAATAATAAAATTTTAATTTATTTTGCCCTAATTTTCGATTTTATTTTTTAAATTCATTTTTATATAATCTTTCAATAGTTTGACTTTTCATAATTTAGTTTCACATATTATTTCATTAGAAAGAAATTCTGATGGAAAAAATAGTTGATACGACAACCAAAAATGGTAAATGATAATACGTATTATTATTTAATTTAATAATATGGCTTATCATTTACAGGCACTGCTGATGCCCCAATTATAATTGATGAGAATGCTGGGACGGAGATGTGTGTGGATAAGGGATGCGCGGATATTCAAAGCGAGTTAAAAACTGCACAAGAAGATTCGACATTAGAAGGTAAACATTAAATATTTTTGATAAAAAAAGAAATTCAGCTTCAATGACGGCATCGGAAATTCAAGAATTACGCTCTTTTATATTAGAACACAAAAAGAAAAAAGAAGCTGCAGAAGCACGACGACGACGTTCTCTTGAAAAATCGACTTCTACTTTGAGTTCGGGTTCTTCTTCAATCAAGGCACCGATCGCAAAGAAGTCACAAACCAAGTCAAATAAAAAAATGGGAAATGTTTCAAGAAATACTTTTGACGCTGTTATTAAGGTTTAAAAAATTTTTTGTCAATAATTTAAATGAAATATTTTAGTCGATTATTGAACGAGCAAACGGCCAAAAGTCTAAACTTTCAAAGGAACAAGATCCTGATCATGAAGCTATTCTTGAAGCGGTGATGGATTATGAAGAGGAAGAGGACGAGTCTGATGATCCAGATCCCAATGCTGTTATTTCTTTGGGCGAGGATGAAGAGGAATACAATCGAAGACGAATCGAACGTAAGTTCGCTATTTTTTATTTAAATATTTTCTAGGTAAACAACGCGCTGAACAATTAGTTCCTGAGGCATTACTTAAGCGTGCACAGGTGCTTAAAGAACCTCGTCAAGGAATTTTCATCCACCAGTGCAACGATTGCAGAGAAAACCAGAAGAAAAGACAAAAATTTCTTTACAATGCAGGAAGTGCTATATGTTTTCTGCTTACATTCGAATTGTGCGCAGAGGACCTCGACAAAAATATAAACCTAGGGACGTATTATGCTGCCGTTTGGGGTATTACATAATTATCAAATGATCTAAAAAATTTTAAAAGGTGACAAGGAAATGAATGTGACGTCTGAAGAACAATCGTCCAGCTTTGAAAAATGTAAGAAAATTCCAAAAATTGAAATTATTGAAAAATTTTTAAGCTGCTGGGGTGTTATACTTTCAATGTGGTGCAAATATTGCTTCAGGAACTGATTATAAGCTTTTGAGCTTGTTGAAATATTGTTGGATTTTGCATCAGGTAAAAATTTAAATTAACTACGATTTAATTTAAGAGTTTAGTGCGATAAATGTATCAGTCTTCAAAAGTCCTTGGCTAGTGATATGTTTTTGCAAAAATGTGGGGAAAAATATGAGCTGCGTTTCATGGTAGATTTGCAGAAATTTTTTAAAAATAATTAAAATTATATAGGTATGCGAGGCCTGTAAGGACTACAATAAGGACTATCAACAGAAAACTTTTAATATGTTTAGCAATTTTAATAAGAAAAAATGAATATTGATACTATAACTATTGTTGAATAAAGGCTATTTTTTTAATGGAAATTTTATTTTTCACTCGTTTGATCGAATTTATCTTTTAATTTAATAATTTATCTTTGGAATTCTTTATAGCAACAAATTTTTGTCTCAAATATTTCAACTTGTTTTGTGAAATAAAGGTTTCGTTTATTCTTTTTAATTTTACATTAAATTTCAGATGGATCAACATGTAGCGGATATTGCACTTGAAGAGCTCAAAGAGAAACGTACTCGTCTGGCGAGAAAGCTTGTTCAGCTTCATGGTGCAGAATATGACGAAAAGCAACTTAAGTCTGATCTTTACAACGCATTTATTCAACATCACCGCAATAGATATCCGCAAATTGGATTAGTTAGAATCCATGAGCATTTTTTGAAGGAGAGACAAGCGCTAGGAAGACAAGTTTATAATAAAAAATTTCCTTTTTTATAAAAATATTAAGGCCATTGTTGACGTCGTCAAAAATGAATTATATTCTGCTCTAGGTCATCCAAATAGCAAATATTGGGAACAAATTGACCTGCAGTCGGCAATAGACGTTTGCTGCTACAGACGTTATATACCATCAAAGAAGAAGAGAGGTATCTATACCGATTTTTAAAAATATATTCCTATATTTTAGAAATTTCTCCTGTCATCATTATGAACGACATAACTAAACGTTTGGAATCTCAACTTAATATTGAGACACATGCCAGTCAGGATTTAGCAGATGGAGGTGAAGGCCCTTCGTCAACTACAACAAATGCACAAGACAATGTGTCAATATTTGCGCCTGGTACTGTTCATTATATGTCGACAAGCGAAGAGATACATTCAGAAGAAGGATGGTAAAAAAGACATTATGCGAGTCATAGATTTCTTTAAAAGTGCTGTTTTTTAAAAATGAATAAATTAACCAAATAAATTTATTTTAAATAATTTGCGTTAACATCGCAAAATTATTTTAAAAAATAATAAATAAAAATTTTTGGAATTTTAGATGAACCGAAAAGATTTTGGAAAGTATTCTATTGATCATTTTTATAAAGAAGACGTATCCGAGAACCTTAAAAGCTCGAGATTCAAAATTGGTGTTTTCAGGTAAATAAAATTTATTTCTATTAAGATTTTTCTTCCAGAACGGTCTTCACCATTCGCAATGTAGAGGATGCTCCAGATGGTACCGACAAACTTTTAGAAGATCTGATCGACCACTTTTTGGCGCGGGCTGATAAGGCAGCGGGTGAAAAATCAGAAAAATGTTCAATAATTATTAGAAGTGCGGTTCTTGAAAAACCAATTCAAATACCATATCGCGGCCTCGCTCAAAATACTCCTCAAGTAGTTATGGAGCAATTTGATGCAGTTGACCAGAGCGGGAAACGTATGGGGAGACCTTCTTTATATAGCCAACCTATTCATATTGAGGTTTAATTTATTTTTTAATTTAAAAAATTATTTATTTAGATTGTCATGGGTCCTTCAAATGATGAGGCTTTAGAATTAATTAGACAAGGTCAAGGAGGCGTCGGAAGAAATCCGCGTCAAATTCAGCATGGAATTGACATTAATAACCTAATACAAGTAAAAAGTTTATTTCTAATCCTTTTATCAAAATATTACAGGTCCATAATGAAACACTTAATCCTCCTGCTAACAATCACTGTCTATTATTAGCTGTTCAATTAAAACTAAAACATGTTAACCTGGAAAAGTCAAACGTCGCCAATGTAAAATTCCAGAGACTTGTAAATAGTCAAAGTAAAAATGCAAAAATTGAGCGAACATTATTAATCAATGAAATGCTTCAGCAAATGTTGATATACAAAATTCGCTACCCCCATTATGCACCTCAATATACAGTGGAAGAACATGTTCCGTTGATTCAAAAACTTTTAGATCTCCGCTTCCCCGGCAAATATAGAATATCTGTGTTTGGAGAAAATGGAAATATGCGTCCAATATGGAAAGGCCCTGAAAGGGCCGAACATGAGATCGGATTATACTTGAAGCAAGGTCATTATTATGGAATTAGATGTGTGAACGCGCTTTTTGGAACACCTTATTGTATTGATTGTGAGGCACCCTACAGAAATAAGAATGCTCATCGACAGTCATGTGTAGCTAAATGCCCTCGTTGTTGTGGGATGGGATATGGCTTTCCATGCAAAGAAATTGAGGGATATTCTCAAAAATGTTTTGAATGTGCAAATATTTTTAGAAATCCTGAATGTTACAAACGACATAAAGATAAAAAAATTTGCAAAATATTTAAGAGGTATTTATTTTTATTTTATTTTCTTACAAAATTTTTAAGATGCGAGAAATGTGGTCATATTTACCGCGTCATGAAAGATTCGGTTAACTCACAACAATCAAGCAGCGAATCTACGGACAACAGTGTAAATGATTCAAATAAAACCAACGGGCATGTTTGTTACGTACAATTTTGCTCACTATGTCGCTCATTCCACAAACGCGATGAGCAATGTTATGTTCAACCAATAGTACCTAAAAATAAGCAGAACTATTTATTGGTATTTTATAAATGTAAAATAAAAATTTTATCTTTAGATTGTATTCGATTTTGAATGTGAGCTCATATCCCCCACAAAAAATAATGAAGCGTGGAAGCAACTTGAAAATGATGGCTTAACTCCTTTACGTGCATTGCCAGATGATGAAAATTATCAACTTCATCATGTAAATTGTGTATCGGTAATAGGCTTATTATTTTTATTGGTTAGCTTTAAATTTAGGCTTTGTTGATGTGTTCGAGGTGTATGGGCAACAATAGTTGGAAAAATGATGAAACGGGTGATTGCAAAATATGTGGTATAGGACTAACCCGCATGAAAAGCTGGACAGCGGCCTTTTATAAAAATCCGTTGCGTGAATTTCTGGAATGGTTAATTAATGGATTAGGTTATGACCGAACGTTAAGAACTTATGCCATCTCACACTATGGGGGGTTTGCTTACTTGTATTATTTTATTAGAAATATTTTAGTCGCTATGACATGCATCTGCTATTAGGAGAGCTCATCAAACACTTTGGCATCGAGCCTAAAATTACAAGAACCGGAAATAAACTTTACGAAGTTCTTATTAAAAAGCAGCGAAGACGATGCCCATTTATTTCATTTCGCGATTCATTCAATTGGATGATGTTGAAACTTGAGCAATTACCCAAGGCTCTTGCCCTCGAAATTGACGAGGGGGGAAAGTCTTTTTTCCCTCATGGATGGAATTTTAATAAAAATATGAATATCTGCCTTGATGGATTGCCTGAACGTCAATATTATTACCCTGATTCAATGGGAAAGGAAAGAAGGAAACTATTTGAAGAATGGTATTGCACGAATAAGAACGAATCATTTTGTCTGCGTGAGAAAATTATCGAATACTGTGAACAAGATGTTCGCATTCTGGCTCATGCTCTTGTTAAACTTCAGAGACTTTTTTTCGAACTAGCTACAGAGCCTTCAAAGTGCGACGACGTACTTGTTAACTCTATGACACTTGCCAGCGCGTGCATTCGACATTTTTGTATTATATTGATAAGAATATTAATTTAGTATATTTAGGCATAAATTACTTGAAAGAAAATCAAATTGGGATAATTCCGGATAATGGTTATCATCGTGAAACAAACCAATCCGCAATCGCTTTAAAATTTCTTCGCTGGCTTTCACACAAAACAGGCCTTCAAGTTCAGCATCAAGAAAGTCCAGAAGGAGAAAAAAGGGTGCGCGTTTCTGATGGAAGTATTTTGCGTCTCGATGGGTATATTAAAAACATTGGAGGAGTAGATCAAGCTATTGAATTTTTGGGATGTGCATGGCACGGACATGAATGGTAATTAGATTTATATTCCAAATTATTTGCATTTAGTTTATATCGCCCACATGAAGTTTGTTTAAATGGAAAAACGGCACTATATAACAAAGATAAACTTTATGAACGTGTTCGCTTATTGAACGAGGAGGGAATTTGGACTACTGCCGTATGGGAATGTGAAGTTAGAGAAGAACTTGCAGGGGATCCAGAAATGTCATTGTTCTTCGATACTTTACCAGATATAGGCCCTCTATATCCAAGAGATGCTTTTCATGTACTATAAATATTTGATTATGCAATTAATCTTTAATTTTAGGGTGGGAGAACGGGACCTTTGGCACTTAAGTGTGACTTAGAAGAATCGTCAGAAAATGAATATGAAATATCATGTTTTGATGTTGTTAGTTTATATCCCGCCGTGAACTTTTATGCCTTTTATCCGATAGGTAAGATTTAAATTTTCAAAAATCGAAAAAACTTCTTACAAGGGCATCCAAAAGTTTTGGAACTGAACAAGGACGTTAATTGGACAAAACCTGAAGATTTATATCCATACCGAGGGCTGTTCAAACTTTTTATTATTCCTCCTGATAATTTATATCTGCCTGTTATTCCAGAACGTATTCACGGCAAATTGGTATATATTCAAGAAAAATTTTTTAAAATGTTTATTTAAGATTTTTCATCTTTGTCATCGCTGTGCTGTAGAGATATCGCCTGGAATTGCAAAAAAGGAAATTCAAGGTTACAATAGAGAAAAAAGCTATGAATGGTGCCCACATAGTGATGAACAACGAGGATTTGTCAGTACAACATGCTCTGTTGAACTTGAACTAGCTCTAAAGAAAGGATATCGAGTTACAAAAGTCTATAGCATTTACCACTGGGAAAAATGGTCTGATACATTGTTACGACCATATGTTCAGGATATGATGCGTTTAAAAATAGAGGTTAACCATCTTTAAAAAATTAATTAATTAATAAAATAGGCAAGCGGTTGGCCAAATAGTTTAGTTGACCTCTATGGATCAGAATTAGAAGAACGAAAACGAGAATTCATTAATCGAAACCAAAGTGTTTATGGAATAAATCTGGAATCTTCTCGGATTTCTAGAAATGAAGGCATGAGATATCTAGCAAAAACCTGTAACAATTCGATGTACGATTTTTTGAAGTAAAATTAAAAATTTTTTGTTTAGGTGGGGCAGATGGGCATTGAGATGCAACTTAACGCAGGTATTCTTATGCTGATAATACTTTAAATAATTTTAAGGATTGCATAACAAGTTCACCAGTTAAACTTCACACAGTGCTTAATGACCCGAAACTGGAGATTGGAGCTGTAGAAATGTTGGCTTCAGATCTCTTTTCTGTTCCTTATCGGCAACAAAAGGAATTTGTGCGGCCTCATGATAAATACAATATTGCAATTGCACTAATTACTACTGCAACTGCTAGAATAATGCTCTACGATTATATGGAAAAAATAGTAATGGAAAAGGGCTGTAAGCTCTTGTACACTGACACAGATAGCTGTTTCTATGTTCATAAACGTGGACAGAAGCATCCATTTCGTGTTGGAGAAATGTTGGGAATGATGGCCCAAGAATATGGAGAATGGAATATTGTTGCTTTTTACACAGGAGGCTGTAAACAGGTCAATAAAATATCATTCCAATAAAATTAAAAATTTTTAGTATGCAATGAAAATGAGGCACAAGGTCAGCAAAGAAATAAAATACATTGTCAAATGCAGAGGATGTTGGGATACCGTTGACTCTCCTCTGGACTTCAACAAATTTAAAGTATATTAAATACCATTATGAATTTGAAAAATAATTCTAGTCAATGGTCGAAGCTTATGGCGAGGATCAAGCTCCTGTACTACTTGAAAGAACGCACTTTCAACCGAGTTGGCGTCATGGGGAAATTACGAGTCGGTCACAAACTCGGTGAATTTTTGAAAAATTTACAATATTATAATCATATTTTAGGAGATATGCCCCTATCTATGATAAAGGATTAATTGATTCAAATTTTGATTGTTACCCGTACGGATATAGAGGAGATCCAATAATTGATCCGACTAAATAAATTTTATCATGTATAAATTTAGCTAAAATTCTTTTTTATATTCATAGTTTTCATACATGATATTTTTTAATTTAAATAATCTATTTTAAAAATGCTTACAGGTTTTTGTTTGCTATTTAACTTTATTATCCAAATGACAAGCAATAATAGTATTGGTAATATTGATAATGAAATTTGTTCTTCAATAAAAATTTAAGGTTACAATACAGGAATGCTGGAAAAATTTAAAATTTGTTCAACGCCCACTTTGTCTGTGAAAACTATACCACTTATAAAATTACTTTGTCAGTTTAATGGAGGATGTGCGCCTGAAACACTTAATTGTGAAATTCGCAAAAACTATAACGAAAATTTAAAATTTATTCAATCTCTTACTACTATGACTAAAGAGGATGTTGCCAAGTTAAAAATTGGGCAACAAGAATTTACAGAAAAAGATATTTTGCCTGGAAAGAAGTGTCTTGTAACAAATCATTTAAAACATCATTATTTTGAAGTTTATCCTAGCAATTTTACTAATATGGGTTCTGATAGAACTTTTGCACTTAGAGGATATTTATCTATCACCATTCGGTTTAATTTATTAATACATGATCTTTAATTAATAAAAATTAAGGCAATTCTTCTATATTAGACACTATCTTAATCTTGTTTATCCTCATCTTCCTCTTGTTTGTGTTGTTGGAGGTGGAAGCCATGAGAATTTCTATCCAATAGAATGTCTAGACTATGTTGAGATAGAGGAAAAGATGTGATTCATAAATGATTAAAGTGTTTTTTTTTGCAAAAAAATAAACTTATTATTAATAAAATATTTATCAATAATTTATTTAGTTAAAATGTATTGTCATTCATATATCTTCAATATAACTTCATATTTAACTTTATAGCATTAAGATTTATTTTATTTCAATACATATGTTCAGTGACATCAATCTTGGTAAGAATTTAGTATAAAAATTAATTATTTATTTTCTAAGAAACTACTTCACATATGTTCGAACGTCTCCAATTGAAACATCAACAGAATTCTCTACCTCCAGAAGAGATTCTTGGGACTCAGAATCAGAATATATTTATTTTCAGTTCGCACAGGTGTGGATTCGATAATCGTTTTAAAACAACTTTCACGTTGCTTGGTCGAACGTTCAATTCTACTGAACAGTATTTTATCTGGCAAAAAGCTCGATATTTCGGTGATTTGGAAATTGCTGCACAGGTTTTGATGCTCAACAATCCATTAGCTATTGGAAGAATTGGAACGCGTGTGAGAAATTATAATAAATTGGAGTGGGATTCTGTTAAGAGCAAGGCAAGATTAATTTTCCAATGTAAAATTAATTGAGAATATTACAGATTATGTACACAGGTTTATGGGCTAAATTTACACAGAATACTCAGCTTTTCAACCAATTACGTGCAACTGGAAATGGACTAATTACTCATGCTTCCGACTCAAATTTATATTGGAGTAATGGATTGAGTCCTAAAAGTTTTGTTCTCAATGATCCGAGTATCTGGGAAGGAGAGAACAAACTTGGCGAACTATTGATGGAGTTAAGAACTGAAATTAACACAAGCATTTTTTGATTTATTTTTTTATAAATGCCGAAATTGAATTATATATTTTATTTTGAGTTGAATAAATTTCTTCTTCTGATTTTGCGCCTGTAATAATACATTTTCCTGTTGTGAAGACAATTATAACTGCACGCGATTCTTTTAATCTTAGGCACATACCAGGAAAGAATTCTGGATTGTAAGAAATATGTTTAGCAAGCCAAATAGGGGGTGCATACCTCATTGAATCATACAATGCTAAAAATAAAATATAATTATACAGAAATAAAAGTACCTGGTAAATTTAGAGGCCCCGGAAATGAAAATGATGAAACCACATTTTGGATTCTAAAGCCACGCATCTCTATTGAAATTGAAATTGCCTCTTTTATAATTTGGACAAAATGTCTAATTGCAATTTCTGAGTCTTTTACAGACTTAGTTCCTACACAAACAATTCTACCATTAGAAAAAAGTAGTCCTGTTGCTTTCATAGGATATTTGAGTTTAATTGTCAGTGCAGAAAAACGTTTTGGATGATATTTTGCTTCTGAAATTTTATTTGCTAGTGATTGTAAATCAATCTTGTTAGTTCCTTCAATTAATTGAGCTGTAGAAACAATATTTTGTAAAAAGGCTTTCTGGTACATCTAAAAATTTTTATTAATAGAATATAGTTGTTGCTAGTATGTATGGCTAGGTGTGGGCATATGATTAAATCGTCTTTTAAATATTCAGACTGATTATGTCATAGGCCTACACTACAACCAAAACATTATTTAAATACAGATAATACAGAAGTTAAGAATAATATTTGTACATATATTATTTTGTATTAACCCACTTAACCACAAGGGCCGACAGAATATGGTACTATATAAAATATAAATAAATTTTGATATCAAAATAAAATGTTCAACGCCCCTTTTACAATGATAATTTCGGGGGCCACGGGGAGTGGTAAAACCCAATGGCTTTTAAAATTTCTTAAAAATACTGAACTCCTTATTGACCCACCACCTTCAAAAATAATGTATTGTTTTGGTGAAATGAATGAAATTGTTTTTAAAATTAAAGAAATGGGCATAACCACATATAATGGTGTACCGGAACCTGAGCTAATTAAACAGCATCAGCTTTTAGTACTTGATGACCTAATGCTTAATATTCAAAGCGAATTCCTCGATCTGTTATTTACAAGGGGGTCACATAATTGGGGAGTTAGTGTTATATTTGTTACACAATCACTTTACGGCCGCAATATAAAGACGGCAAGAGCAAATGCACATTATATCCTCCTAACTAAAAATCCTCAAGGATTATTGCAAGTCCGGACTCTCGGCTCGCAACTTTTTCCAAAAATGATTAATTATTTCCTTGAATCTTACCGCGATGCGACTTCGGAACGTTTTTCTTATTTATTAATAAATATGCATCCCAGCACTGAGGAACATTTAAGACTTTCTACAAATATATTTCCCGGAGAAAAAACAACTATATATCTACCCTTGTAATATATAAGTGATAAAAAATAGATTCGATAAAAATGCCTTCATATAACTATAGCCCATACGTGAAAGAAAATTTTGAGTTCCTTCAACGCTTAGCAAAAACATCCTCTGACAAGAAGAAAAACGCTCTAATACTTACCGCTAACGCCGATCAAATTTTAGCAATTGTGGAAATTTGTGCTAATATCTTAAAGCATAATTTTACACTAAGTAAAAAGCAACGTAGAAAATTGGCACAATTTGCTGATTTTTATAGGGCGATAGCAAGGACACGCACAGAAAACAGTGCACGTAAACGACTACAAGAAGGAGGTAGTGCGGCGCTTGCTGCTATACTTGTCCCTGTTTTAGGAGCACTAGCCGAGCATATTATACATAAATTCTCCCAGGAATGAAACATACAAAGAAAATGGTAATGGTGCCAGAAAGTGAGTACCTTACACTTCTAAACATGATTAAAGGTGGTGATTTCTTGCAAAATGAGAAAGCGCAAGCTAACATGGAAATCAAAAATACTTTGGAAGATCCTAAGCTATCAGAAGATGTAAAAGCAAAAAAATATAACTGGTTATATAAGAAACGACGTCAGCTTAAACATGAGTTGGAAAACCGCCCTCAAAAAGTAATTATCGATGATAGTAAAGCAAACGCTCCAGAGGTTGCACCTTATTTGCAGGAAGCTGCTACAACTACACCTAAATCAAAGTTAATTCCTAAGAAGGTACCAGCTGAATCAAATTCTAAATCTGAATATCAGACTGATTCAGAACCGACCACGTCAAAACAAACGAAACGAAGGAACATAACACCATTTAACGGAATTATTTCAAGGCGATATTCGAAGGAATTGGAAAATTACGTAAAAGACAATGCTGAAAAATTTAGAATAAGGAAGAATGGGAGTTTTGAATCTAATGTCAAAGGAAGGCTTGTAAAGAATAGTAATTTCACTGAAGTACTCGAGTATGTGCAAGGGGAAATATCATCACCTCCAAAGGGTTTCAGTTTTTTATTTAATCGACTATCCAAGGACCCATTAGTAAAAGAGATGATTAAGGAGACTAAAGGAGAAAGTAGTACAGAAGAAAGCTTGACTGAAGATAATCAATCAGGCAGTGGGAAGAGAAAAAAAAGAGTTCTAGTAAAAGTCACCCCTATAAATTCGCCAGGTTTTGTACGACGAAAAAATAATTTTATCCCAAAAATATGGGAAAAGCTCTAGAAACCTTATTGGAAAAAATTTATTATTCACTAAATTCTCCTGCTTCCTATGCAGGAATAAATCGCGTCTATGAAGAAGCTAGACGCAAGTATCCTAAAATAAAATTTCAGGATGTTTATGATTTTTTGCATAGGCAGAGAGTTTATACGATGCACAGACCTGGAAGAAAAAAGTTTCCAAGGTTAGTCACTCGTCCAAGTGGTCTACACACAGATTGGCAGGCGGATTTAGCAATATTTGATCAACTAACAAAATATAATGATGGGTATAAATATCTTTTGGTTTGTATTGATGTACTAAGTAGAAAAATTTTTGCTGTGCCTGCTAAATCTAAGAGATCTGAAGACATGATTGAGGCATTCGAAAATATTTTCAAACTTTCAAAAGGGATACTTCCACATAAATTATATACGGATCGAGGATTAGAATTTGAGGCTAAACGAATGAAAGAATATTTTAGGAAAAAGGATATTGATAAGCGTGTAGTATACAGTCCTGATGTTCATGCTTCAATGGCAGAAAGAGCAAACCGAACAATCAAAGAAAGACTATATCGATATTTTAGCGAAAAAAACACTCTACGTTGGGTTGAGATTATAAAACAAATCGTTTCTGGAATAAATTCGAGCGTAAACCGCGTTATAGGTGTTACACCTAATTCTGTTAACTTTAAGAACTCTAGAAAATTATTTGAGAGGCTATATAAGGATACACCAAATATTAATCCACAGAAGGTATTATCTATACTTAAGCCTGGACAAATTGTTCGTATAACTAAAGAAAAAGGTAAATTTGAAAAAGGATATTTGCCAAACTATACTGACGAATTGTTTCTTGTCTATATAGTGAACGACGCACACAATCCTGTTACATATAAGTTAAAAGATTTTGAAGGAAATTTAATTGAAGGAATATTTTATAGAGAAGAATTGGTACCTACGCAAGAAGATACAACTCACCGTATTGCTGAAGTTTTAAAAACACGTACACGGGCAGGTATTAAACAACATTTTGTTCGTTGGATTGGATATAACGATAATTTTAACAGTTGGGTTAACGATAGTGATATTGTTAGAAGATAAATATGGATTCTTTTTATGTAGTCTTGCCTTCAAATACCGGAAGCGTTGAAGGAAATACCACTTCAAAATTTACTGTTCGAATGCCTGATACACTTGAATTGGATTCTAGCTGGACAGTCGCGCTTTCAAATATTATATATCCGTTTTCTTTTTCATTGACCGGGGATTCTGAAGAACAAGAATCTATTACTGTGTTTCGAAGATATGGAAATGAACTTTTACCTATTCGTATCGAGATACCGGATTTGTCTTTTGCCTCAGAAGAGGCATTAGAAGAGTCCATTAATGCAGTTTTGCTTGATGTTTGGAAAAAGGAATTGGATCGTGAGCGTGAGGAACAGAGGCTTGAAGAGAATAAAAAAAGAATTTATGGGAATTATCGTAAACGCCGAGCTGTCGAATCTATAAAAGAACAGTATGATAAACATGGTTATTTCGATTTGAATGCAGATGAACTAAATAAATTTATCAAGTTATTATCGGAAGAGGATGAAGCAATTAGTCCAAAACTTACAAATTTGAGTCCAGGAGAAGGTGGTAAAAATATTCGTCTTTTGCCTCCTGCAAATCAAAAATCCCTTTACGCTAAGGTTATTGATAAATTTATTCTTTCACAACAAACCTTTATTCAATTAGAACCTACGGAGCAATTGGCTAAAAATGGCTATTTTGATCTGCAAAAGCAAACCTCTTTTAATTTTATGAAATATTTAGGCAAAGAAGGAATTCGATTACCACCTATAATCCCTGCCCCTCTTGCAGTTGATGGTATAGAAAGAGTTCGGTTTCGTCCGTATACCGATCAAAGTGATAGAATAAAACAGGCTATTGCAGAATTTATGAATTCTTCACACGTTGATCAAACTGAAGAGAAAGTTGCATCTGTTACTAGTCAAGAAATAATCCCCGAATCTGAATCAACTCCACAAACAGCTGCCGAGCATGAGAAACAGGAGTTTGGTTTCTCGCAAGATTCTATCACTAAACAATTGGAAAAGGAAGGTTATTTTGATATGCCAAAGGACCTTGTTTATAAATTTATAAAATATTTAAATACGGAAATTAAGGGCGCAAAACTTCCAAATGTATCTACGGTTGCAGGAAGCTCTGCTGAGACAGTTAGATTAGAGCCACAAACTGATCAGAAGGAGCTTATAATGAATGCAATTAAAAGTTTTATGTCCTCTTCCCCGTCAAAGACTGATCCTATTCAACATTCTGAAACGACTGACTCTGTACCAGCTGAAGAAGAAAGTTTTGTTAAAAATGATCAAGAAAATTCTAATGAAATCGAAGAAACTGAAGAGCCTTCTCCTACAATTTTAAAGGCGCCAATCACTCCTGCTACTGAAGTGACCAGTCCTATAATTGAAACTCCGCTCACTCCTGAGACTCCAGTCGAGGCACCTCCTACTCCTGTGACAAGTCCTATAATTGAAGCTCCGCCCACTCCAGTGATAAGTCCTATAATTGAAGCTCCGCCCACTCAAGTGACAAGTCTTATAATTGAAGCTCCGCCTACTACTGATCCTCACGTGACATCCCCTTTAAATGAAGAAAACCAAATTGAATCTATAATTAAGGACAAAACTCCTTTAGATGGGAAAATAACTCCCCTTACATATGTAGAGGAGCCGGATGAAAAGCCATTATTAACTGATGATCAAAAAGTTTTAATGGGTATGGCGGTTCGTGCAGCTACAAGAGCATGGAGAAATAGTGTCGAGTTGGCAGCGCAAGCCCAAATAAATATGGAACTTGGTGAAAAATATTGGCAGAATGCTCGCTTAAAGTATGCGTTAAAAGATAATGTGATAACATTAAAAGAAACGGGCGAAACCGTACACTTAAGAAAAACACCTGAAAATATTCTTGAATGGGTTAAATCTCAATTAATATTGTTATCTAATCGTAAAATTGCAATTGATAAATGGACACAGGAATGTTTAGAGTATGGAAAAAGAGCTTCGGAAGCACAACTAGAAACTAAAGCAGCAGAAGCCCGCGGTGATGTTACAGAAGCACGAAAAGCTGCAGATCGTGCTAAGGCCGCAGAACGGAAGGTAAAGGATGCAGCCAGTCAGGTTGAAGAGGCTGTTGCGGGGCAGAAACGTTTATCAGAAGAAATTATTGGTAAAGTTGACGCAGAACTTTCGAAACAGGACACGGCAATCGAAGATACTTTGTCAACTATTGAAGATGAAAATGAAACATTACCAGAAGAGAATATCGGGGAAAATATTGAGGAAAATGATAATAATGAAGCTCTAACTTATGAGGATGAAGAAGAGTGGACACCTCCATTACCAGAAGAAGAAAATATTGAGGCGAACGAAGAACCAACGATTATCGAAGAGGATACTGAAGAAGATGATACAAGAGAAGAGACTCCGCAGGAGTCACAAACGATAACCGATGCGGACGAAGAGCAATGGACACCGCCATTACCAGAAGAAAATATTGAGGCGAACGAAGAAACACAGATCATCGAAGAAGCTACTGAAGAAGAAGATACACAAGAAAATACTCCGCAGGAATCACAAACGCTAACCGATGAGGACGAAGAAAAGTGGACTCCTCCATTACCAGAAGAAAATATTGAGGAACATACGATTATTGAAGAAGGTACCGAGGAAGAATATACACAAGAAGAGACTCTGCAGGAATCTCAAGCTATTGAAGATAAGGACGAGGAATGGTCACCTCCTTTAGCAGAAGAAGATCCTTTAAGTATTCCGCCCTCAACCGCAAATTTAATTGAAGATATTGTGAAGCCTATAGTAGATGAAATAAGTCATACAGAGGAGAGGCCTTTTCTTCCCCGTCCTGAAATGTTAATTGAAGAGCCTCTTCAACGTCCTTCCTCGTGGAAAAGCTTCTTTGGACATGGCGGTATATCTGACAAAACGAAAGAAAAAGGGCCTCCAAGTAAAGAAAAGGAGGAAAAAGAACCTCACAAAGAAAAGTTAACAATAAAAGTTGATGATTCGGATCCTAATGTAAAGAAAATGCATTTTGCTAAATATGCCTATCCTCCTGAATATCTAAAAATGCTTCTTAATTTCTCCAATATACAACTAGCCGATCCAAAATATCAATGGGTTTCAATACACTTCGATAAATTGCATAAACGGTTCCATGTATTCTTACAAGGAAACGTACAATATATTCATTTAAGTCGCCAATTAGCATATATTCTTGGTTTCGATTCTGAGAAAGTTCATAGCGGACAAGTGGCAAAGTATATGCCTGATATATCCGGGGGTGTTCGTCAATTTTTAGTCTATGCGCCAAGACTAGTTGAAAATAGTATAATTGGAAATGTAACCGCTCCACTATTACGGGTTGTTAATGTAACTGGTAAACCCGGTGATAGTATTTCCGAAGTATATATGACCGAGCATCCTCATCGTTTATTAGGTAAACGTCATCCAGACATTACTATTGAAATTCGCACCCTAGCTGGAAAATTAGTAAAATTCCATTGGGGAACCTGTATACTTACTCTACATTTTCAACGCTCCCTTTTTTAAAAAATGACACATATACCAGTAGATTTGGATAAAATCGATTGGGGTCCCTTTTTAGCTGCTCAAGAGGGCGGCGCAAAAACAGGCTTATCAAATGAAAGTCAATATTTCCAGGGAACAAGGTATCAACGTGGTTTTGGCGTATTTGGCACTGTAGGGCGTTTTCTGATGCCCATAGTTAAAAATTTAGCTACTAGTGCCGGACAAGAAGCAGTTAACGTTGGGAAAAATGTACTTGAAGATGTTTCACAAGGTCGTTCAGTTAGTGAATCATTAAAAAAACACAGCAGTGAAGGTCTCCAAAAAGTGGGGAAAAAGCTTCAACAGTGCGGAAAAGGAAAAAGAAAACGTAAATCAAAACAAAAACCAATTATTGAAAAGATTACAAATAAGGGAAGACGCCACAGGGATCAACTAAGCTTAGAAGATTTCTGAGTATATAAGTAAAGCATTATACTCGTTTATGCCAAATAGAAAAAATGACAACATTAAAGAAAATTGATAAAGATAGTTCTGAGGGGGTTGATAATCGTTTGTCCTTTTTTTCAATTCCTTCTACAAATGTAGGTATTCAACGTTCAGCATACAAGGAAATTCTCCCTCTTAATGCTCTTAATCAATCTGCAGGCCCTTTTATTTTTAGGTATTTTGGTGACTCTCTCTATCTTGATTTAAGCAAAACTTTTCTAAGTTTGATTTTATCTCTTGAAAGAAAAGATGTAGCAAGTGGTGAGTGGATTCCTATTTCTGACGGAGAAGCCGCAGATCTAAAGGGTGATAAATTTGCAGGTGTCGTTCAATATTTAGGACTTACATGGATTCGGCGTCTTACACTTTCAATTAATGGTATTCAATGCTATGACTCGGGTATCCACTATGCATATAGATGTATACTTCTTCATGAACTTGGCGCCGATCGAGAAGTAAGTAAAGGTATTTATGAAGCCGCACTTTATTATAAAGATGCCGTTGATAAAGATGATTTTGAGGGTTCAGGATTTAAATCCCGTGCTTCTCGCTTTGCTAAAGGTAAATTGTGTAGAATGTTTTCTCATTTGGATTATGATATGGCGCGACAAAACCAGCTCTTAATTCCACATAGCGATGTGATCTGGACCATTTACAGAAATTCTGATGAATTTCTTATTCATACTCCAAAATACCGTTCAGCTGCAGCATTAGTGGATAACAATAATACATACAGACTCCGTCTCCATGATATGAGAATTTTTGTGAAACAGGTCGATTTGAGCATGTCATTAAATAATGCTATTGCTAGACATCTGGAACAGTCACCTGCAAAATATGCCTATAGAAAGATTGATATTCGCAGCGTTTTCTTGGGAAAAGGCCGTCAGGAAATTACTCATGCTGCATTCACGAGTACATGTCCGAGACGCTTAATTATTAGTTTTGTTAGCTCCCCCGCCTTTACAGGAAATACGGCTTTATCTCCATTTACTTTTGAGCATGCTAACTTACGCACTGTTTCTGCTGAATTTGGTGGATTCCAATTTCCTGCTGTTTCGTATGATTTTGATTTTACCGATAATAACTTCGTTCGCGCCTATGTTGATATGTTTGTAGGTATGGACCTTGATAATTGGCCAAATACTGACCAGAGAACTCTTGATATCAGTATGAAAGAATTTTCAAGATCATCGTGTTTTTTTGTTATACCGATGACTTCAACACTTGAGGATACTAATGGTCTAGAATTAATTAGACAAGGAACCACTACAGTCCGGTGTATTTTCAACCAGCCGATCAAAGACGATGGTTACGAAATGATAATTATGGGCGAGTTCGACTCAATTCTGTCCATAAATGCCGATCGTGTGTTAAGTACTGACGGATCTGTATAAGATGAATTCTTTACAAATTGAAACAATATTACTTAACTACAAGCCGCTTAAAAATAAATTTATGGGTGTCTTCTCATCTAATAATATTCCAAATATAGAGCGGAATAAACCATTTTGTTTTATTGCTAATACTATGAGAAAAGGAACAATCGGAGAACACTGGATTGCCTGTTATTCAGATAGCAAAAACACATTGGAATATTTTGACTCGCTCGGTGATACTCCCAACTGCGACATGCGTCAATCTATGCTAAATCGCTTTTCAATAGTTAAACAAAGCCGTTATTCTCTACAATCTCCTTTATCTGATACCTGTGGGCATTACTGTATTTGTTTTCTTGTTTTACGTTCAAGACAAGGAAGTAATTTTTCATCCACACTTCAAAAATTGCACTCAATGCCTTCAGAGAGTCGTGATGCTGTTCTAAAGAGATTAGTACAGAGATTAGCTTTTCTACCTAGTATATAAGAAAACTAAACTACTGTTTGTTATATTATTTAAAAAATGATATTTTTTCTATATCTAGTTTCATTAATCTGCTTGGCGGGTGCAGAAATATTAAAACAAAACGATAGTAATATACTATACCCGTTTCACGGTCCCTTCCCTCCTAATGTAAATTCATGCTTTATTATTGACGAAGCACATGCCCTTTCAATCGGCCCTTCTCATTCAACAAATCCTAACAAAGACATTCTGCTTTTGATTGCTTATGTCCTTGATTTGGGATTAATATTTGTATTAGCAGTTGTATTTAAAGCTCATGTAAATCTAAGAAGAAATGGGAGTGGAGACCTTCCGGGTATTCGTTTTGCAAAAGGTCCACTTAGTATATAAGTAACTGATTCTAAATCTGTCTCGAAACGCAAGATATGAACATTCGTACTGGTAACAACATGTCGGAATTGCGAGGGCCTGCCGAAATATCTTCTGGAGCTCCGCCACACGCACAGGTCAAAACAGGTTCACTCGTTCAATTACTTTGTAAATTTAATGGAGGGTGTGCACCAGAGTCACTTCACAGGGAAATGCGTAAAAAATATAACGAAAATATTCAATTTATTCAAACACTTACGACTATGACAGATGAAGATGTCGCTAACACAGGAACTGGTCAAAAAACATTTTCTAACAACAATATTATGCCGGGAAAAAAATCGCTGGTAACAAATCATTTAAGACATATTCAATTCGAGGTATATCCAAGTAAATTGACTAAGATGGGAGCTGATCGTATTTTTGCATTACGAGGATATTTGCGTGTGACAATCAGGCAATATTTCTATGTTCGACATCACATAGACCTTGTTTATCCGCAGCTGCCTCTTGTTTGCGTTGTTGGAGGAAGACAGCATCAATATTTCTATCCTCTGGAATGTTTGGACTTTGTTAACGCTGAAGAACAAAAGGAGTAGAAATTTATGAAAACTATATAAATGATCATTCAAATTTTTTGCATAATATGAAAAATGCTTTTTATATTAATTTTAGTTGCAATAGTAGAATTAGTTTACTGTGAAGATAAAATAATAAAAAATGAAGATAATAAAATATCTTTTTTTCGAAGAACTCCCAAACCAAAGACGTTTGATCAAGCTTTACGTCCTTCCTTAACTCCTAATTCAAATTTTACAAATATAACCTTACAACCGAGTGGTCATGTATGGTTTGAATACGATGAGAATGAAAAGGAGTGGAAACAAATATACAAACCTACTTTTTCTGTAGTGTATTATAAACCAACTATATTCGATACCGCATGGTTATTTGTTAAAGAAACATGCTATGATATTGTTGTAGCGACCAAATCACTTGTAATCGGGGTAACTAAGCTAACATTATACTTAGGACGTAGATTAATACCTATTCCCTAATCCGTTGTAAAAACGTTAAAAATTATCAAAACAACCTTTAATTTACGGCGTTTTCCAAAAATTATTTGAATCTTTTTTAAATAATTTTTGTTTGAAAATAATTATGTTTTTATAAATCGTTCTACTAGTTAAATATTTTAATTTACTAAAACATTTTCGAATGTTCTTTTTTAGTAGTCTGCCACATAGTTGTAGGTAAAAACATTTTTGTTTTTTACTTTAGTAGTCCAGTAGTTATTTAGTCTTTATAGTGCCCAGTTAAAACAATTTTGTTTTTAGAAATTGTTTTAACTGGCCACTATATACTACTTTCAATTCAAAACTGAAGCACAGAAAATGCTTCAATTCAAAACTGAAGCACAGAAAATCTTCAATTCAAAACTGAAGCACAGAAAATGCTTCATTTCAAAACTGAAGCACAGAAAATGATTCATTTCAAAACTGAAGCACAGAAAATGCTTCAATTCAAAACTGAAGCACAGAAAATGCTTCAATTCAAAACTGAAGCACAGAAAATGCTTCAATTCAAAACTGAAGCACAGAAAATGCTTCAATTCAAAACTGAAGCACAGAAAATGCTTCAATTCAAAACTGAAGCACAGAAAATGCTTCAATTCAAAACTGAAGCACAGAAAATGCTTCAATTCAAAACTGAAGCACAGAAAATGCTTCAATTCAAAACTGAAGCACAGAAAATGCTTCAATTCAAAACTGAAGCACAGAAAATGCTTCAATTCAAAACTGAAGCACAGAAAATGCTTCAATTCAAAACTGAAGCACAAAAATGCTTCAATTCAAAACTGAAGCACAGAAAATGCTTCAATTCAAAACTGAAGCACAGAAAATGCTTCAATTCAAAACTGAAGCACAGAAAATGCTTCAATTCAAAACTGAAGCACAGAAAATGCTTCAATTCAAAACTGAAGCACAGAAAATGCTTCAATTCAAAACTGAAGCACAGAAAATGCTTCAATTCAAAACTGAAGCACAGAAAATGTTTCAATTCAAAACTGAAGCACAGAAAATGCTTCAATTCAAAACTGAAGCACAGAAAATGCTTCAATTCAAAACTGAAGCACAGAAAATGCTTCAATTCAAAACTGAAGCACAGAAAATGCTTCAATTCAAAACTGAAGCACAGAAAATGCTTCAATTCAAAACTGAAGCACAGAAAATGCTTCAATTCAAAACTGAAGCACAGAAAATGCTTCAATTCAAAACTGAAGCACAGAAAATGCTTCAATTCAAAACTGAAGCACAAAAATGCTTCAATTCAAAACTGAAGCACAGAAAATGCTTCAATTCAAAACTGAAGCACAGAAAATGCTTCAATTCAAAACTGAAGCACAGAAAATGCTTCAATTCAAAACTGAAGCACAGAAAATGCTTCAATTCAAAACTGAAGCACAGAAAATGCTTCAATTCAAAACTGAAGCACAGAAAATGCTTCAATTCAAAACTGAAGCACAGAAAATGTTTCAATTCAAAACTGAAGCACAGAAAATGCTTCAATTCAAAACTGAAGCACAGAAAATGCTTCAATTCAAAACTGAAGCACAGAAAATGCTTCAATTCAAAACTGAAGCACAGAAAATGCTTCAATTCAAAACTGAAGCACAAAAATGCTTCAATTCAAAACTGAAGCACAGAAAATGCTTCAATTCAAAACTGAAGCACAGAAAATGCTTCAATTCAAAACTGAAGCACAGAAAATGCTTCAATTCAAAACTGAAGCACAGAAAATGCTTCAATTCAAAACTGAAGCACAGAAAATGCTTCAATTCAAAACTGAAGCACAGAAAATACTTCAATTCAAAACTGAAGCACGGAAAATGCTTCAACTCTAAACTGAAGCACAGAAAATGCTTCAATTCAAAACTGAAGCACAGAAAATGCTTCATTTCAAAACTGAAGCACAGAAAATGCTTCAATTCAAAACTGAAGCACAGAAAATGCTTCAATTCAAAACTGAAGCACAAAAAATGCTTCAATTCAAAACTGAAGCACAGAAAATGCTTCAATTCAAAACTGAAGCACAGAAAATGCTTCAATTCAAAACTGAAGCACAGAAAATGCTTCAATTCAAAACTGAAGCACAGAAAATGCTTCAATTCAAAACTGAAGCACAGAAAATCTTCAATTCAAAACTGAAGCACAGAAAATGCTTCAATTCAAAACTGAAGCACAGAAAATGCTTCAATTCAAAACTGAAGCACAGAAAATGCTTCAATTCAAAACTGAAGCACAGAAAATGCTTCAATTCAAAACTGAAGCACAGAAAATCTTCAATTCAAAACTGAAGCACAGAAAATGCTTCATTTCAAAACTGAAGCACAGAAAATGATTCATTTCAAAACTGAAGCACAGAAAATGCTTCAATTCAAAACTGAAGCACAGAAAATGCTTCAATTCAAAACTGAAGCACAGAAAATGCTTCAATTCAAAACTGAAGCACAGAAAAAGCTTCAATTCAAAACTGAAGCACGGAAAATGCTTCAACTCAAAACTGAAGCACAGAAAATGCTTCAATTCAAAACTGAAGCACAGAAAATGCTTCAATTCAAAACTGAAGCACAGAAAATGCTTCAATTCAAAACTGAAGCACAGAAAATGCTTCAATTCAAAACTGAAGCACAGAAAATGCTTCATTTCAAAACTGAAGCACAGAAAATGATTCATTTCAAAACTGAAGCACAGAAAATGCTTCAATTCAAAACTGAAGCACAGAAAATGCTTCAATTCAAAACTGAAGCACAGAAAATACTTCAATTCAAAACTGAAGCACAGAAAATGCTTCAATTCAAAAATGAAGCAGAGAAAATGCTTCAATTCAAAACTGAAGCACAGAAAATGCTTCAATTCAAAACTGAAGCACAGAAAATGCTTCAATTCAAAACTGAAGCACAGAAAATGCTTCAATTCAAAACTGAAGCACAGAAAATGCTTCAATTCAAAACTGAAGCACAGAAAATGCTTCAATTCAAAACTGAAGCACAGAAAATGCTTCAATTCAAAACTGAAGCACAGAAAATGCTTCAATTCAAAACTGAAGCACAGAAAATGCTTCAATTCAAAACTGAAGCACAGAAAATGCTTCAATTCAAAACTGAAGCACAGAAAATGCTTCAATTCAAAACTGAAGCACAAAAATGCTTCAATTCAAAACTGAAGCACAGAAAATGCTTCAATTCAAAACTGAAGCACAGAAAATGCTTCAATTCAAAACTGAAGCACAGAAAATGCTTCAATTCAAAATAAAGCACAGAAAATGCTTCAATTCAAAACTGAAGCACAGAAAATGCTTCAATTCAAAACTGAAGCACAGAAAATACTTCAATTCAAAACTGAAGCACGGAAAATGCTTCAACTCTAAACTGAAGCACAGAAAATGCTTCAATTCAAAACTGAAGCACAGAAAATGCTTCATTTCAAAACTGAAGCACAGAAAATGCTTCAATTCAAAACTGAAGCACAGAAAATGCTTCAATTCAAAACTGAAGCACAAAAAATGCTTCAATTCAAAACTGAAGCACAGAAAATGCTTCAATTCAAAACTGAAGCACAGAAAATGCTTCAATTCAAAACTGAAGCACAGAAAATCTTCAATTCAAAACTGAAGCACAGAAAATGCTTCATTTCAAAACTGAAGCACAGAAAATGCTTCAATTCAAAACTGAAGCACAGAAAATGCTTCAATTCAAAACTGAAGCACAGAAAATGCTTCAATTCAAAACTGAAGCACAGAAAATGCTTCATTTCAAAACTGAAGCACAGAAAATGATTCATTTCAAAACTGAAGCACAGAAAATGCTTCAATTCAAAACTGAAGCACAGAAAATGCTTCAATTCAAAACTGAAGCACAGAAAATGCTTCAATTCAAAACTGAAGCACAGAAAATGCTTCAATTCAAAAATGAAGCAGAGAAAATGCTTCAATTCAAAACTGAAGCACAGAAAATGCTTCAATTCAAAACTGAAGCACAGAAAATGCTTCAATTCAAAACTGAAGCACAGAAAATGCTTCAATTCAAAACTGAAGCACAGAAAATGCTTCAATTCAAAACTGAAGCACAGAAAATGCTTCAATTCAAAACTGAAGCACAGAAAATGCTTCAATTCAAAACTGAAGCACAGAAAATGCTTCAATTCAAAACTGAAGCACAGAAAATGCTTCAATTCAAAACTGAAGCACAGAAAATGCTTCAATTCAAAACTGAAGCACAGAAAATGCTTCAATTCAAAACTGAAGCACAGAAAATGCTTCAATTCAAAACTGAAGCACAAAAATGCTTCAATTCAAAACTGAAGCACAGAAAATGCTTCAATTCAAAACTGAAGCACAGAAAATGCTTCAATTCAAAACTGAAGCACAGAAAATGCTTCAATTCAAAATAAAGCACAGAAAATGCTTCAATTCAAAACTGAAGCACAGAAAATGCTTCAATTCAAAACTGAAGCACAGAAAATACTTCAATTCAAAACTGAAGCACGGAAAATGCTTCAACTCTAAACTGAAGCACAGAAAATGCTTCAATTCAAAACTGAAGCACAGAAAATGCTTCATTTCAAAACTGAAGCACAGAAAATGCTTCAATTCAAAACTGAAGCACAGAAAATGCTTCAATTCAAAACTGAAGCACAGAAAATGCTTCAATTCAAAACTGAAGCACAGAAAATGCTTCAATTCAAAACTGAAGCACAGAAAATGCTTCAATTCAAAACTGAAGCACAGAAAATGCTTCAATTCAAAAATGAAGCAGAGAAAATGCTTCAATTCAAAACTGAAGCACAGAAAATGCTTCAATTCAAAACTGAAGCACAGAAAATGCTTCAATTCAAAACTGAAGCACAGAAAATGCTTCAATTCAAAACTGAAGCACAGAAAATGCTTCAATTCAAAACTGAAGCACAGAAAATGCTTCAATTCAAAACTGAAGCACAGAAAATGCTTCAATTCAAAACTGAAGCACAGAAAATGCTTCAATTCAAAAATGAAGCAGAGAAAATGCTTCAATTCAAAACTGAAGCACAGAAAATGCTTCAATTCAAAACTGAAGCACAGAAAATGCTTCAATTCAAAACTGAAGCACAGAAAATGCTTCAATTCAAAACTGAAGCACAGAAAATGCTTCAATTCAAAAATGAAGCAGAGAAAATGCTTCAATTCAAAACTGAAGCACAGAAAATGCTTCAATTCAAAACTGAAGCACAGAAAATGCTTCAATTCAAAACTGAAGCACAGAAAATGCTTCAATTCAAAACTGAAGCACAGAAAATGCTTCAATTCAAAAATGAAGCAGAGAAAATGCTTCAATTCAAAACTGAAGCACAGAAAATGCTTCAATTCAAAACTGAAGCACAGAAAATGCTTCAATTCAAAACTGAAGCACAGAAAATGCTTCAATTCAAAACTGAAGCACAGAAAATGCTTCAATTCAAAAATGAAGCAGAGAAAATGCTTCAATTCAAAACTGAAGCACAGAAAATGCTTCAATTCAAAACTGAAGCACAGAAAATGCTTCAATTCAAAACTGAAGCACAGAAAATGCTTCAATTCAAAACTGAAGCACAGAAAATGCTTCAATTCAAAAATGAAGCAGAGAAAATGCTTCAATTCAAAACTGAAGCACAGAAAATGCTTCAATTCAAAACTGAAGCACAGAAAATGCTTCAATTCAAAACTGAAGCACAGAAAATGCTTCAATTCAAAACTGAAGCACAGAAAATGCTTCAATTCAAAACTGAAGCACAGAAAATGCTTCAATTCAAAACTGAAGCACAGAAAATGCTTCAATTCAAAACTGAAGCACAGAAAATGCTTCAATTCAAAACTGAAGCACAGAAAATGCTTCAATTCAAAACTGAAGCACAGAAAATGCTTCAATTCAAAACTGAAGCACAGAAAATGCTTCAATTCAAAACTGAAGCACAGAAAATGCTTCAATTCAAAACTGAAGCACAAAAATGCTTCAATTCAAAACTGAAGCACAGAAAATGCTTCAATTCAAAACTGAAGCACAGAAAATGCTTCAATTCAAAACTGAAGCACAGAAAATGCTTCAATTCAAAATAAAGCACAGAAAATGCTTCAATTCAAAACTGAAGCACAGAAAATGCTTCAATTCAAAACTGAAGCACAGAAAATACTTCAATTCAAAACTGAAGCACGGAAAATGCTTCAACTCTAAACTGAAGCACAGAAAATGCTTCAATTCAAAACTGAAGCACAGAAAATGCTTCATTTCAAAACTGAAGCACAGAAAATGCTTCAATTCAAAACTGAAGCACAGAAAATGCTTCAATTCAAAACTGAAGCACAAAAAATGCTTCAATTCAAAACTGAAGCACAGAAAATGCTTCAATTCAAAACTGAAGCACAGAAAATGCTTCAATTCAAAACTGAAGCACAGAAAATGCTTCAATTCAAAACTGAAGCACAGAAAATCTTCAATTCAAAACTGAAGCACAGAAAATCTTCAATTCAAAACTGAAGCACAGAAAATGCTTCATTTCAAAACTGAAGCACAGAAAATGATTCATTTCAAAACTGAAGCACAGAAAATGCTTCAATTCAAAACTGAAGCACAGAAAATGCTTCAATTCAAAACTGAAGCACAGAAAATGCTTCAATTCAAAACTGAAGCACAGAAAAAGCTTCAATTCAAAACTGAAGCACGGAAAATGCTTCAACTCAAAACTGAAGCACAGAAAATGCTTCAATTCAAAACTGAAGCACAGAAAATGCTTCAATTCAAAACTGAAGCACAGAAAATGCTTCAATTCAAAACTGAAGCACAGAAAATGCTTCAATTCAAAATAAAGCACAGAAAATGCTTCAATTCAAAACTGAAGCACAGAAAATGCTTCAATTCAAAACTGAAGCACAGAAAATACTTCAATTCAAAACTGAAGCACGGAAAATGCTTCAACTCTAAACTGAAGCACAGAAAATGCTTCAATTCAAAACTGAAGCACAGAAAATGCTTCATTTCAAAACTGAAGCACAGAAAATGCTTCAATTCAAAACTGAAGCACAGAAAATGCTTCAATTCAAAACTGAAGCACAAAAAATGCTTCAATTCAAAACTGAAGCACAGAAAATGCTTCAATTCAAAACTGAAGCACAGAAAATGCTTCAATTCAAAACTGAAGCACAGAAAATGCTTCAATTCAAAACTGAAGCACAGAAAATCTTCAATTCAAAACTGAAGCACAGAAAATGCTTCATTTCAAAACTGAAGCACAGAAAATGATTCATTTCAAAACTGAAGCACAGAAAATGCTTCAATTCAAAACTGAAGCACAGAAAATGCTTCAATTCAAAACTGAAGCACAGAAAATGCTTCAATTCAAAACTGAAGCACAGAAAATGCTTCAATTCAAAACTGAAGCACAGAAAATGCTTCAATTCAAAACTGAAGCACAGAAAATGCTTCAATTCAAAACTGAAGCACAGAAAATGCTTCAATTCAAAACTGAAGCACAGAAAATGCTTCAATTCAAAACTGAAGCACAGAAAATGCTTCAATTCAAAACTGAAGCACAGAAAATGCTTCAATTCAAAACTGAAGCACAGAAAATGCTTCAATTCAAAACTGAAGCACAAAAATGCTTCAATTCAAAACTGAAGCACAGAAAATGCTTCAATTCAAAACTGAAGCACAGAAAATGCTTCAATTCAAAACTGAAGCACAGAAAATGCTTCAATTCAAAACTGAAGCACAGAAAATGCTTCAATTCAAAACTGAAGCACAGAAAATGCTTCAATTCAAAACTGAAGCACAGAAAATGCTTCAATTCAAAACTGAAGCACAGAAAATGCTTCAATTCAAAACTGAAGCACAGAAAATGCTTCAATTCAAAACTGAAGCACAGAAAATGCTTCAATTCAAAACTGAAGCACAGAAAATGCTTCAATTCAAAACTGAAGCACAGAAAATGCTTCAATTCAAAACTGAAGCACAAAAATGCTTCAATTCAAAACTGAAGCACAGAAAATGCTTCAATTCAAAACTGAAGCACAGAAAATGCTTCAATTCAAAACTGAAGCACAGAAAATGCTTCAATTCAAAACTGAAGCACAGAAAATGCTTCAATTCAAAACTGAAGCACAGAAAATGCTTCAATTCAAAACTGAAGCACAGAAAATACTTCAATTCAAAACTGAAGCACGGAAAATGCTTCAACTCTAAACTGAAGCACAGAAAATGCTTCAATTCAAAACTGAAGCACAGAAAATGCTTCATTTCAAAACTGAAGCACAGAAAATGCTTCAATTCAAAACTGAAGCACAGAAAATGCTTCAATTCAAAACTGAAGCACAAAAAATGCTTCAATTCAAAACTGAAGCACAGAAAATGCTTCAATTCAAAACTGAAGCACAGAAAATGCTTCAATTCAAAACTGAAGCACAGAAAATGCTTCAATTCAAAACTGAAGCACAGAAAATGCTTCAATTCAAAACTGAAGCACAGAAAATCTTCAATTCAAAACTGAAGCACAGAAAATGCTTCAATTCAAAACTGAAGCACAGAAAATGCTTCAATTCAAAACTGAAGCACAGAAAATGCTTCAATTCAAAACTGAAGCACAGAAAATGCTTCAATTCAAAACTGAAGCACAGAAAATGCTTCAATTCAAAACTGAAGCACAGAAAATGCTTCAATTCAAAACTGAAGCACAGAAAATGCTTCAATTCAAAACTGAAGCACAGAAAATGCTTCAATTCAAAACTGAAGCACAGAAAATGCTTCAATTCAAAACTGAAGCACAGAAAATGCTTCAATTCAAAACTGAAGCACAGAAAATGCTTCAATTCAAAACTGAAGCACAGAAAATGCTTCAATTCAAAATAAAGCACAGAAAATGCTTCAATTCAAAACTGAAGCACAGAAAATGCTTCAATTCAAAACTGAAGCACAGAAAATACTTCAATTCAAAACTGAAGCACGGAAAATGCTTCAACTCTAAACTGAAGCACAGAAAATGCTTCAATTCAAAACTGAAGCACAGAAAATGCTTCATTTCAAAACTGAAGCACAGAAAATGCTTCAATTCAAAACTGAAGCACAGAAAATGCTTCAATTCAAAACTGAAGCACAAAAAATGCTTCAATTCAAAACTGAAGCACAGAAAATGCTTCAATTCAAAACTGAAGCACAGAAAATGCTTCAATTCAAAACTGAAGCACAGAAAATGCTTCAATTCAAAACTGAAGCACAGAAAATCTTCAATTCAAAACTGAAGCACAGAAAATGCTTCATTTCAAAACTGAAGCACAGAAAATGATTCATTTCAAAACTGAAGCACAGAAAATGCTTCAATTCAAAACTGAAGCACAGAAAATGCTTCAATTCAAAACTGAAGCACAGAAAATGCTTCAATTCAAAACTGAAGCACAGAAAAAGCTTCAATTCAAAACTGAAGCACGGAAAATGCTTCAACTCAAAACTGAAGCACAGAAAATGCTTCAATTCAAAACTGAAGCACAGAAAATGCTTCAATTCAAAACTGAAGCACAGAAAATGCTTCAATTCAAAACTGAAGCACAGAAAATGCTTCAATTCAAAACTGAAGCACAGAAAATGCTTCATTTCAAAACTGAAGCACAGAAAATGATTCATTTCAAAACTGAAGCACAGAAAATGCTTCAATTCAAAACTGAAGCACAGAAAATGCTTCAATTCAAAACTGAAGCACAGAAAATGCTTCAATTCAAAACTGAAGCACAGAAAATGCTTCAATTCAAAAATGAAGCAGAGAAAATGCTTCAATTCAAAACTGAAGCACAGAAAATGCTTCAATTCAAAACTGAAGCACAGAAAATGCTTCAATTCAAAACTGAAGCACAGAAAATGCTTCAATTCAAAACTGAAGCACAGAAAATGCTTCAATTCAAAACTGAAGCACAGAAAATGCTTCAATTCAAAACTGAAGCACAGAAAATGCTTCAATTCAAAACTGAAGCACAGAAAATGCTTCAATTCAAAACTGAAGCACAGAAAATGCTTCAATTCAAAACTGAAGCACAGAAAATGCTTCAATTCAAAACTGAAGCACAGAAAATGCTTCAATTCAAAACTGAAGCACAGAAAATGCTTCAATTCAAAACTGAAGCACAAAAATGCTTCAATTCAAAACTGAAGCACAGAAAATGCTTCAATTCAAAACTGAAGCACAGAAAATGCTTCAATTCAAAACTGAAGCACAGAAAATGCTTCAATTCAAAATAAAGCACAGAAAATGCTTCAATTCAAAACTGAAGCACAGAAAATGCTTCAATTCAAAACTGAAGCACAGAAAATACTTCAATTCAAAACTGAAGCACGGAAAATGCTTCAACTCTAAACTGAAGCACAGAAAATGCTTCAATTCAAAACTGAAGCACAGAAAATGCTTCATTTCAAAACTGAAGCACAGAAAATGCTTCAATTCAAAACTGAAGCACAGAAAATGCTTCAATTCAAAACTGAAGCACAAAAAATGCTTCAATTCAAAACTGAAGCACAGAAAATGCTTCAATTCAAAACTGAAGCACAGAAAATGCTTCAATTCAAAATAAAGCACAGAAAATGCTTCAATTCAAAACTGAAGCACAGAAAATGCTTCAATTCAAAACTGAAGCACAGAAAATACTTCAATTCAAAACTGAAGCACGGAAAATGCTTCAACTCTAAACTGAAGCACAGAAAATGCTTCAATTCAAAACTGAAGCACAGAAAATGCTTCATTTCAAAACTGAAGCACAGAAAATGCTTCAATTCAAAACTGAAGCACAGAAAATGCTTCAATTCAAAACTGAAGCACAAAAAATGCTTCAATTCAAAACTGAAGCACAGAAAATGCTTCAATTCAAAACTGAAGCACAGAAAATGCTTCAATTCAAAACTGAAGCACAGAAAATGCTTCAATTCAAAACTGAAGCACAGAAAATCTTCAATTCAAAACTGAAGCACAGAAAATGCTTCATTTCAAAACTGAAGCACAGAAAATGATTCATTTCAAAACTGAAGCACAGAAAATGCTTCAATTCAAAACTGAAGCACAGAAAATGCTTCAATTCAAAACTGAAGCACAGAAAATGCTTCAATTCAAAACTGAAGCACAGAAAAAGCTTCAATTCAAAACTGAAGCACGGAAAATGCTTCAACTCAAAACTGAAGCACAGAAAATGCTTCAATTCAAAACTGAAGCACAGAAAATGCTTCAATTCAAAACTGAAGCACAGAAAATGCTTCAATTCAAAACTGAAGCACAGAAAATGCTTCAATTCAAAACTGAAGCACAGAAAATGCTTCATTTCAAAACTGAAGCACAGAAAATGATTCATTTCAAAACTGAAGCACAGAAAATGCTTCAATTCAAAACTGAAGCACAGAAAATGCTTCAATTCAAAACTGAAGCACAGAAAATGCTTCAATTCAAAACTGAAGCACAGAAAATGCTTCAATTCAAAAATGAAGCAGAGAAAATGCTTCAATTCAAAACTGAAGCACAGAAAATGCTTCAATTCAAAACTGAAGCACAGAAAATGCTTCAATTCAAAACTGAAGCACAGAAAATGCTTCAATTCAAAACTGAAGCACAGAAAATGCTTCAATTCAAAACTGAAGCACAGAAAATGCTTCAATTCAAAACTGAAGCACAGAAAATGCTTCAATTCAAAACTGAAGCACAGAAAATGCTTCAATTCAAAACTGAAGCACAGAAAATGCTTCAATTCAAAACTGAAGCACAGAAAATGCTTCAATTCAAAACTGAAGCACAGAAAATGCTTCAATTCAAAACTGAAGCACAGAAAATGCTTCAATTCAAAACTGAAGCACAAAAATGCTTCAATTCAAAACTGAAGCACAGAAAATGCTTCAATTCAAAACTGAAGCACAGAAAATGCTTCAATTCAAAACTGAAGCACAGAAAATGCTTCAATTCAAAATAAAGCACAGAAAATGCTTCAATTCAAAACTGAAGCACAGAAAATGCTTCAATTCAAAACTGAAGCACAGAAAATACTTCAATTCAAAACTGAAGCACGGAAAATGCTTCAACTCTAAACTGAAGCACAGAAAATGCTTCAATTCAAAACTGAAGCACAGAAAATGCTTCATTTCAAAACTGAAGCACAGAAAATGCTTCAATTCAAAACTGAAGCACAGAAAATGCTTCAATTCAAAACTGAAGCACAAAAAATGCTTCAATTCAAAACTGAAGCACAGAAAATGCTTCAATTCAAAACTGAAGCACAGAAAATGCTTCAATTCAAAACTGAAGCACAGAAAATGCTTCAATTCAAAACTGAAGCACAGAAAATCTTCAATTCAAAACTGAAGCACAGAAAATGCTTCATTTCAAAACTGAAGCACAGAAAATGCTTCAATTCAAAACTGAAGCACAGAAAATGCTTCAATTCAAAACTGAAGCACAGAAAATGCTTCAATTCAAAACTGAAGCACAGAAAATGCTTCATTTCAAAACTGAAGCACAGAAAATGATTCATTTCAAAACTGAAGCACAGAAAATGCTTCAATTCAAAACTGAAGCACAGAAAATGCTTCAATTCAAAACTGAAGCACAGAAAATGCTTCAATTCAAAACTGAAGCACAGAAAATGCTTCAATTCAAAACTGAAGCACAAAAATGCTTCAATTCAAAACTGAAGCACAGAAAATGCTTCAATTCAAAACTGAAGCACAGAAAATGCTTCAATTCAAAACTGAAGCACAGAAAATGCTTCAATTCAAAACTGAAGCACAGAAAATCTTCAATTCAAAACTGAAGCACAGAAAATGCTTCAATTCAAAACTGAAGCACAGAAAATGCTTCAATTCAAAACTGAAGCACAGAAAATGCTTCAATTCAAAACTGAAGCACAGAAAATGCTTCAATTCAAAACTGAAGCACAGAAAATGCTTCAATTCAAAACTGAAGCACAGAAAATGCTTCAATTCAAAATAAAGCACAGAAAATGCTTCAATTCAAAACTGAAGCACAGAAAATGCTTCAATTCAAAACTGAAGCACAGAAAATACTTCAATTCAAAACTGAAGCACGGAAAATGCTTCAACTCTAAACTGAAGCACAGAAAATGCTTCAATTCAAAACTGAAGCACAGAAAATGCTTCATTTCAAAACTGAAGCACAGAAAATGCTTCAATTCAAAACTGAAGCACAGAAAATGCTTCAATTCAAAACTGAAGCACAAAAAATGCTTCAATTCAAAACTGAAGCACAGAAAATGCTTCAATTCAAAACTGAAGCACAGAAAATGCTTCAATTCAAAACTGAAGCACAGAAAATGCTTCAATTCAAAACTGAAGCACAGAAAATCTTCAATTCAAAACTGAAGCACAGAAAATGCTTCATTTCAAAACTGAAGCACAGAAAATGCTTCAATTCAAAACTGAAGCACAGAAAATGCTTCAATTCAAAACTGAAGCACAGAAAATGCTTCAATTCAAAACTGAAGCACAGAAAATGCTTCATTTCAAAACTGAAGCACAGAAAATGATTCATTTCAAAACTGAAGCACAGAAAATGCTTCAATTCAAAACTGAAGCACAGAAAATCTTCAATTCAAAACTGAAGCACAGAAAATGCTTCATTTCAAAACTGAAGCACAGAAAATGCTTCAATTCAAAACTGAAGCACAGAAAATGCTTCAATTCAAAACTGAAGCACAGAAAATACTTCAATTCAAAACTGAAGCACGGAAAATGCTTCAACTCTAAACTGAAGCACAGAAAATGCTTCAATTCAAAACTGAAGCACAGAAAATACTTCAATTCAAAACTGAAGCACAGAAAATGCTTCAATTCAAAACTGAAGCACAGAAAATACTTCAATTCAAAACTGAAGCACGGAAAATGCTTCAACTCTAAACTGAAGCACAGAAAATGCTTCAATTCAAAACTGAAGCACAGAAAATGCTTCATTTCAAAACTGAAGCACAGAAAATGCTTCAATTCAAAACTGAAGCACAGAAAATGCTTCAATTCAAAACTGAAGCACAAAAAATGCTTCAATTCAAAACTGAAGCACAGAAAATGCTTCAATTCAAAACTGAAGCACAGAAAATGCTTCAATTCAAAACTGAAGCACAGAAAATGCTTCAATTCAAAACTGAAGCACAGAAAATCTTCAATTCAAAACTGAAGCACAGAAAATGCTTCATTTCAAAACTGAAGCACAGAAAATGCTTCAATTCAAAACTGAAGCACAGAAAATGCTTCAATTCAAAACTGAAGCACAGAAAATGCTTCAATTCAAAACTGAAGCACAGAAAATGCTTCATTTCAAAACTGAAGCACAGAAAATGATTCATTTCAAAACTGAAGCACAGAAAATGCTTCAATTCAAAACTGAAGCACAGAAAATGCTTCAATTCAAAACTGAAGCACAGAAAATGCTTCAATTCAAAACTGAAGCACGGAAAATGCTTCAATTCAAAACTGAAGCACGGAAAATGCTTCAATTCAAAACTGAAGCACGGAAAATGCTTCAATTCAAAACTGAAGCACAGAAAATGCTTCAATTCAAAACTGAAGCACAGAAAATGCTTCAATTCAAAACTGAAGCACAGAAAATGCTTCAATTCAAAACTGAAGCACAGAAAATGCTTCAATTCAAAACTGAAGCACAGAAAATGCTTCAATTCAAAACTGAAGCACAGAAAATGCTTCAATTCAAAACTGAAGCACAGAAAATGCTTCAATTCAAAACTGAAGCACAAAAATGCTTCAATTCAAAACTGAAGCACAGAAAATGCTTCAATTCAAAACTGAAGCACAGAAAATGCTTCAATTCAAAACTGAAGCACAGAAAATGCTTCAATTCAAAATAAAGCACAGAAAATGCTTCAATTCAAAACTGAAGCACAGAAAATGCTTCAATTCAAAACTGAAGCACAGAAAATACTTCAATTCAAAACTGAAGCACGGAAAATGCTTCAACTCTAAACTGAAGCACAGAAAATGCTTCAATTCAAAACTGAAGCACAGAAAATGCTTCATTTCAAAACTGAAGCACAGAAAATGCTTCAATTCAAAACTGAAGCACAGAAAATGCTTCAATTCAAAACTGAAGCACAAAAAATGCTTCAATTCAAAACTGAAGCACAGAAAATGCTTCAATTCAAAACTGAAGCACAGAAAATGCTTCAATTCAAAACTGAAGCACAGAAAATGCTTCAATTCAAAACTGAAGCACAGAAAATCTTCAATTCAAAACTGAAGCACAGAAAATGCTTCATTTCAAAACTGAAGCACAGAAAATGCTTCAATTCAAAACTGAAGCACAGAAAATGCTTCAATTCAAAACTGAAGCACAGAAAATGCTTCAATTCAAAACTGAAGCACAGAAAATGCTTCATTTCAAAACTGAAGCACAGAAAATGATTCATTTCAAAACTGAAGCACAGAAAATGCTTCAATTCAAAACTGAAGCACAGAAAATGCTTCAATTCAAAACTGAAGCACAGAAAATGCTTCAATTCAAAACTGAAGCACAGAAAATGCTTCAATTCAAATCTGAAGCACAAAAAATGCTTCAATTCAAAACTGAAGCACAGAAAATGCTTCAATTCAAAACTGAAGCACAGAAAATGCTTCAATTCAAAACTGAAGCACAGAAAATGCTTCAATTCAAAACTGAAGCACAGAAAATCTTCAATTCAAAACTGAAGCACAGAAAATGCTTCAATTCAAAACTGAAGCACAGAAAATGCTTCAATTCAAAACTGAAGCACAGAAAATGCTTCAATTCAAAACTGAAGCACAGAAAATGCTTCAATTCAAAACTGAAGCACAGAAAATGCTTCAATTCAAAACTGAAGCACAGAAAATGCTTCAATTCAAAATAAAGCACAGAAAATGCTTCAATTCAAAACTGAAGCACAGAAAATGCTTCAATTCAAAACTGAAGCACAGAAAATACTTCAATTCAAAACTGAAGCACGGAAAATGCTTCAACTCTAAACTGAAGCACAGAAAATGCTTCAATTCAAAACTGAAGCACAGAAAATGCTTCATTTCAAAACTGAAGCACAGAAAATGCTTCAATTCAAAACTGAAGCACAGAAAATGCTTCAATTCAAAACTGAAGCACAAAAAATGCTTCAATTCAAAACTGAAGCACAGAAAATGCTTCAATTCAAAACTGAAGCACAGAAAATGCTTCAATTCAAAACTGAAGCACAGAAAATCTTCAATTCAAAACTGAAGCACAGAAAATGCTTCAATTCAAAACTGAAGCACAGAAAATGCTTCAATTCAAAACTGAAGCACAGAAAATGCTTCAATTCAAAACTGAAGCACAGAAAATGCTTCAATTCAAAACTGAAGCACAGAAAATGCTTCAATTCAAAACTGAAGCACAGAAAATGCTTCAATTCAAAATAAAGCACAGAAAATGCTTCAATTCAAAACTGAAGCACAGAAAATGCTTCAATTCAAAACTGAAGCACAGAAAATACTTCAATTCAAAACTGAAGCACGGAAAATGCTTCAACTCTAAACTGAAGCACAGAAAATGCTTCAATTCAAAACTGAAGCACAGAAAATGCTTCATTTCAAAACTGAAGCACAGAAAATGCTTCAATTCAAAACTGAAGCACAGAAAATGCTTCAATTCAAAACTGAAGCACAAAAAATGCTTCAATTCAAAACTGAAGCACAGAAAATGCTTCAATTCAAAACTGAAGCACAGAAAATGCTTCAATTCAAAACTGAAGCACAGAAAATGCTTCAATTCAAAACTGAAGCACAGAAAATCTTCAATTCAAAACTGAAGCACAGAAAATGCTTCATTTCAAAACTGAAGCACAGAAAATGCTTCAATTCAAAACTGAAGCACAGAAAATGCTTCAATTCAAAACTGAAGCACAGAAAATGCTTCAATTCAAAACTGAAGCACAGAAAATGCTTCATTTCAAAACTGAAGCACAGAAAATGATTCATTTCAAAACTGAAGCACAGAAAATGCTTCAATTCAAAACTGAAGCACAGAAAATCTTCAATTCAAAACTGAAGCACAGAAAATGCTTCATTTCAAAACTGAAGCACAGAAAATGCTTCAATTCAAAACTGAAGCACAGAAAATGCTTCAATTCAAAACTGAAGCACAGAAAATACTTCAATTCAAAACTGAAGCACGGAAAATGCTTCAACTCTAAACTGAAGCACAGAAAATGCTTCAATTCAAAACTGAAGCACAGAAAATACTTCAATTCAAAACTGAAGCACAGAAAATGCTTCAATTCAAAACTGAAGCACAGAAAATACTTCAATTCAAAACTGAAGCACGGAAAATGCTTCAACTCTAAACTGAAGCACAGAAAATGCTTCAATTCAAAACTGAAGCACAGAAAATGCTTCATTTCAAAACTGAAGCACAGAAAATGCTTCAATTCAAAACTGAAGCACAGAAAATGCTTCAATTCAAAACTGAAGCACAAAAAATGCTTCAATTCAAAACTGAAGCACAGAAAATGCTTCAATTCAAAACTGAAGCACAGAAAATGCTTCAATTCAAAACTGAAGCACAGAAAATGCTTCAATTCAAAACTGAAGCACAGAAAATCTTCAATTCAAAACTGAAGCACAGAAAATGCTTCATTTCAAAACTGAAGCACAGAAAATGCTTCAATTCAAAACTGAAGCACAGAAAATGCTTCAATTCAAAACTGAAGCACAGAAAATGCTTCAATTCAAAACTGAAGCACAGAAAATGCTTCATTTCAAAACTGAAGCACAGAAAATGATTCATTTCAAAACTGAAGCACAGAAAATGCTTCAATTCAAAACTGAAGCACAGAAAATGCTTCAATTCAAAACTGAAGCACAGAAAATGCTTCAATTCAAAACTGAAGCACAGAAAATGCTTCAATTCAAAAATGAAGCAGAGAAAATGCTTCAATTCAAAACTGAAGCACAGAAAATGCTTCAATTCAAAACTGAAGCACAGAAAATGCTTCAATTCAAAACTGAAGCACAGAAAATGCTTCAATTCAAAACTGAAGCACAGAAAATGCTTCAATTCAAAACTGAAGCACAGAAAATGCTTCAATTCAAAACTGAAGCACATAAAATGCTTCAATTCAAAACTGAAGCACAGAAAATGCTTCAATTCAAAACTGAAGCACAGAAAATGCTTCAATTCAAAACTGAAGCACAGAAAATGCTTCAATTCAAAACTGAAGCACAGAAAATGCTTCAATTCAAAACTGAAGCACAGAAAATGCTTCAATTCAAAACTGAAGCACAGAAAATGCTTCAATTCAAAACTGAATCATCAGAAAATGCTTCAATTCAAAACTGAAGCACAGAAAATGCTTCAATTCAAAACTGAAGCACAGAAAATGCTTCAATACAAAACTGAAGCACAGAAAATTCTTCAATTCAAAACTGAAGCAGAGAAAATGCTTCAATACAAAACTGAAGCACAGAAAATGCTTCAATTCAAAACTGAAGCAGAGAAAATGCTTCAATTCAAACTGAAGCACAGAAAATGCTTCAATTCAAAACTGAAACACAGAAAATGCTTCAATTCAAAACTGAAGCACAGAAAATGCTTCAATTCAAAACTGAAGCACAGAAAATGCTTCAATTCAAAACTGAATCATCAGAAAATGCTTCAATTCAAAACTGAAGCACAGAAAATGCTTCAATTCAAAACTGAAGCACAGAAAAAGCTTCAATTCAAAACTGAAGCACGGAAAATGCTTCAACTCAAAACTGAAGCACAGAAAATGCTTCAATTTAAAACTGAAGCACAGAAAATGCTTCAATTCAAAACTGAAGCACAGAAAATGCTTCAATACAAAACTGAAGCACAGAAAATGCTTCAATTCAAAACTGAAGCAGAGAAAATGCTTCAATTCAAAACTGAAGCACAGAAAATGCTTCAATTCAAAACTGAAGCACAGAAAATGCTTCAATTTAAAACTGAAGCACAGAAAATGCTTCAATTCAAAACTGAAGCACAGAAAATGCTTCAATACAAAACTGAAGCACAGAAAATGCTTCAATTCAAAACTGAAGCAGAGAAAATGCTTCAATTCAAACTGAAGCACAGAAAATGCTTCAATTCAAAACTGAAGCACAGAAAATGCTTCAATTTAAAACTGAAGCACAGAAAATGCTTCAATTCAAAACTGAAGCACAGAAAATGCTTCAATACAAAACTGAAGCACAGAAAATGCTTCAATTCAAAACTGAAGCAGAGAAAATGCTTCAATTCAAACTGAAGCACAGAAAATGCTTCAATTCAAAACTGAAACACAGAAAATGCTTCAATTCAAAACTGAAGCACAGAAAATGCTTCAATTCAAAACTGAAGCACAGAAAATGCTTCAATTCAAAACTGAATCATCAGAAAATGCTTCAATTCAAAACTGAAGCACAGAAAATGCTTCAATTCAAAACTGAAGCACAGAAAATGCTTCAATTCAAAACTGAAGCACAGAAAATGCTTCAATTCAAAACTGAAGCACAGAAAATGCTTCAATTTAAAACTGAAGCACAGAAAATGCTTCAATTCAAAACTGAAGCACAGAAAATGCTTCAATACAAAACTGAAGCACAGAAAATGCTTCAATTCAAAACTGAAGCAGAGAAAATGCTTCAATTCAAACTGAAGCACAGAAAATGCTTCAATTCAAAACTGAAACACAGAAAATGCTTCAATTCAAAACTGAAGCACAGAAAATGCTTCAATTCAAAACTGAAGCACAGAAAATGCTTCAATTCAAAACTGAATCATCAGAAAATGCTTCAATTCAAAACTGAAGCACAGAAAATGCTTCAATTCAAAACTGAAGCACAGAAAATGCTTCAATTCAAAACTGAAGCACAGAAAAAGCTTCAATTCAAAACTGAAGCACGGAAAATGCTTCAACTCAAAACTGAAGCACAGAAAATGCTTCAATAAATTTTTTATATTTTCAAGTATATTTTTGTTAACAATTTCCAAAATTGCACAGCGACAGATATTTTATGATAAAATTATGACTATTATATAAAGAAATTATTTTCATTAATAAATATGTGATGATTCCACATTATCTGAGATTACAGAAAATGCTTCAATTTAAAACTGAAGCACAGAAAATGCTTCAATTCAAAACTGAAGCACAGAAAATGCTTCAATTCAAAACTGAAGCACAGAAAATGCTTCAATTCAAAACTGAAGCACAGAAAATGCTTCAATTCAAAACTGAAGCACAGAAAATGCTTCAATTCAAAACTGAAGCACAGAAAATGCTTCAATTCAAAACTGAAGCACAGAAAATGCTTCAATTTAAAACTGAAGCACAGAAAATGCTTCAATTCAAAACTGAAGCACAGAAAATGCTTCAATACAAAACTGAAGCACAGAAAATGCTTCAATTCAAAACTGAAGCAGAGAAAATGCTTCAATTCAAACTGAAGCACAGAAAATGCTTCAATTCAAAACTGAAACACAGAAAATGCTTCAATTCAAAACTGAAGCACAGAAAATGCTTCAATTCAAAACTGAAGCACAGAAAATGCTTCAATTCAAAACTGAATCATCAGAAAATGCTTCAATTCAAAACTGAAGCACAGAAAATGCTTCAATTCAAAACTGAAGCACAGAAAATGCTTCAATTCAAAACTGAAGCACAGAAAATGCTTCAATTCAAAACTGAAGCACAGAAAATGCTTCAATTCAAAACTGAAGCACAGAAAATGCTTCAATTCAAAACTGAAGCACGGAAAATGCTTCAATTCAAAACTGAAGCACAGAAAATGCTTCAATTCAAAACTGAAGAACAGAAAATGCTTCAATTCAGAACTGAAGCACAGAAAATGCTTCAATTCAAAACTGAAGCACAGAAAATGCTTCAATTCAAAACTGAAGCACAAAAAATGCTTCAATTCAAAACTGAAGCACAAAAATGCTTCAACTCAAAACTGAAGCACAGAAAATGCTTCAATTCAAAACTGAAACACAGAAAATGCTTCAATTCAAAACTGAAGCACAGAAAATGCTTCAATTCAAAACTGAAGCACAGAAAATGCTTCAATTCAAAACTGAAGCACAGAAAATGCTTCAATTCAAAACTGAAGCACAGAAAATGCTTCAATTCAAAACTGAAGCACAGAAAATGCTTCAATTCAAAACTGAAGCACATAAAATGCTTCAATTCAAAACTGAAGCACAGAAAATGCTTCAATTCAAAACTGAAGCACAGAAAATGCTTCAATTCAAAACTGAAGCACAGAAAATGCTTCAATTCAAAACTGAAGCACAGAAAATGCTTCAATTCAAAACTGAAGCACAGAAAATGCTTCAATTCAAAACTGAAGCACAGAAAATGCTTCAATTCAAAACTGAAGCACAGAAAATGCTTCAATTCAAAACTGAAGCACAGAAAATGCTTCAATTCAAAACTGAAGCACAGAAAATGCTTCAATTCAAAACTGAAGCAAAGAAAATGCTTCAATTCAAAACTGAAGCACAGAAAATGCTTCAATTCAAAACTGAAGCACAGAAAATGCTTCAATTCAAAACTGAAGCACAGAAAATGCTTCAATTCAAAACTGAAGCACAGAAAATGCTTCAATTCAAAACTGAAGCACAGAAAATGCTTCAATTCAAAACTGAAGCACAGAAAATGCTTCAATTCAAAACATGAAGCACAGAAAATGCTTCAATTCAAAACTGAAGCACAGAAAATGCTTCAATTCAAAACTGAAGCACGGAAAATGCTTCAACTCAAAACTGAAGCACAGAAAATGCTTCAATTCAAAACTGAAGCACAGAAAATTAAATAAATTTTTTATATTTTCAAGTATATTTTTGTTAACAATTTCCAAAATTGCACAGCGACAGATATTTTATGATAAAATTATGACTATTATATAAAGAAATTATTTTCACTAATAAATATGTGATGATTCCACATTATCTGGGATTACAGAAAATGCTTCAATTCAAAACTGAAGCACAGAAAATGCTTCAATTCAAAACTGAAGCAGAGAAAATGCTTCAATTCAAAACTGAAGCACAGAAAATACTTCAATACAAAACTGAAGCACAGAAAATGCTTCAATTCAAAACTGAAGCACAGAAAATGCTTCAATTCAAAACTGAAGCAGAGAAAATGCTTCAATTCAAACTGAAGCACAGAAAATGCTTCAATTCAAAACTGAAACACAGAAAATGCTTCAATTCAAAACTGAAGCACAGAAAATGCTTCAATTCAAAACTGAAGCACAGAAAATGCTTCAATTCAAAACTGAAGCACAGAAAATACTTCAATACAAAACTGAAGCACAGAAAATGCTTCAATACAAAACTGAAGCACAGAAAATGCTTCAATTCAAAACTGAAGCAGAGAAAATGCTTCAATTCAAACTGAAGCACAGAAAATGCTTCAATTCAAAACTGAAACACAGAAAATGCTTCAATTCAAAACTGAAGCAGAGAAAATGCTTCAATTCAAACTGAAGCACAGAAAATGCTTCAATTCAAAACTGAAACACAGAAAATGCTTCAATTCAAAACTGAAGCACAGAAAATGCTTCAATTCAAAACTGAAGCACAGAAAATGCTTCAATTCAAAACTGAAGCACAGAAAATGCTTCAATACAAAACTGAAGCACAGAAAATGCTTCAATTCAAAACTGAAGCAGAGAAAATGCTTCAATTCAAACTGAAGCACAGAAAATGCTTCAATTCAAAACTGAAGCACAGAAAATGCTTCAATTTAAAACTGAAGCACAGAAAATGCTTCAATTCAAAACTGAAGCACAGAAAATGCTTCAATACAAAACTGAAGCACAGAAAATGCTTCAATTCAAAACTGAAGCAGAGAAAATGCTTCAATTCAAACTGAAGCACAGAAAATGCTTCAATTCAAAACTGAAACACAGAAAATGCTTCAATTCAAAACTGAAGCACAGAAAATGCTTCAATTCAAAACTGAAGCACAGAAAATGCTTCAATTCAAAACTGAAGCACAGAAAATGCTTCAATTCAAAACTGAAGCACAGAAAATGCTTCAATACAAAACTGAAGCACAGAAAATGCTTCAATTCAAAACTGAAGCAGAGAAAATGCTTCAATTCAAACTGAAGCACAGAAAATGCTTCAATTCAAAACTGAAACACAGAAAATGCTTCAATTCAAAACTGAAGCACAGAAAATGCTTCAATTCAAAACTGAAGCACAGAAAATGCTTCAATTCAAAACTGAATCATCAGAAAATGCTTCAATTCAAAACTGAAGCACAGAAAATGCTTCAATTCAAAACTGAAGCACAGAAAAAGCTTCAATTCAAAACTGAAGCACGGAAAATGCTTCAACTCAAAACTGAAGCACAGAAAATGCTTCAATTTAAAACTGAAGCACAGAAAATGCTTCAATTCAAAACTGAAGCACAGAAAATGCTTCAATACAAAACTGAAGCACAGAAAATGCTTCAATTCAAAACTGAAGCAGAGAAAATGCTTCAATTCAAAACTGAAGCACAGAAAATGCTTCAATTCAAAACTGAAGCACAGAAAATGCTTCAATTTAAAACTGAAGCACAGAAAATGCTTCAATTCAAAACTGAAGCACAGAAAATGCTTCAATACAAAACTGAAGCACAGAAAATGCTTCAATTCAAAACTGAAGCAGAGAAAATGCTTCAATTCAAACTGAAGCACAGAAAATGCTTCAATTCAAAACTGAAGCACAGAAAATGCTTCAATTTAAAACTGAAGCACAGAAAATGCTTCAATTCAAAACTGAAGCACAGAAAATGCTTCAATACAAAACTGAAGCACAGAAAATGCTTCAATTCAAAACTGAAGCAGAGAAAATGCTTCAATTCAAACTGAAGCACAGAAAATGCTTCAATTCAAAACTGAAACACAGAAAATGCTTCAATTCAAAACTGAAGCACAGAAAATGCTTCAATTCAAAACTGAAGCACAGAAAATGCTTCAATTCAAAACTGAATCATCAGAAAATGCTTCAATTCAAAACTGAAGCACAGAAAATGCTTCAATTCAAAACTGAAGCACAGAAAATGCTTCAATTCAAAACTGAAGCACAGAAAATGCTTCAATTCAAAACTGAAGCACAGAAAATGCTTCAATTTAAAACTGAAGCACAGAAAATGCTTCAATTCAAAACTGAAGCACAGAAAATGCTTCAATACAAAACTGAAGCACAGAAAATGCTTCAATTCAAAACTGAAGCAGAGAAAATGCTTCAATTCAAACTGAAGCACAGAAAATGCTTCAATTCAAAACTGAAACACAGAAAATGCTTCAATTCAAAACTGAAGCACAGAAAATGCTTCAATTCAAAACTGAAGCACAGAAAATGCTTCAATTCAAAACTGAATCATCAGAAAATGCTTCAATTCAAAACTGAAGCACAGAAAATGCTTCAATTCAAAACTGAAGCACAGAAAATGCTTCAATTCAAAACTGAAGCACAGAAAAAGCTTCAATTCAAAACTGAAGCACGGAAAATGCTTCAACTCAAAACTGAAGCACAGAAAATGCTTCAATAAATTTTTTATATTTTCAAGTATATTTTTGTTAACAATTTCCAAAATTGCACAGCGACAGATATTTTATGATAAAATTATGACTATTATATAAAGAAATTATTTTCATTAATAAATATGTGATGATTCCACATTATCTGAGATTACAGAAAATGCTTCAATTTAAAACTGAAGCACAGAAAATGCTTCAATTCAAAACTGAAGCACAGAAAATGCTTCAATTCAAAACTGAAGCACAGAAAATGCTTCAATTCAAAACTGAAGCACAGAAAATGCTTCAATTCAAAACTGAAGCACAGAAAATGCTTCAATTCAAAACTGAAGCACAGAAAATGCTTCAATTCAAAACTGAAGCACAGAAAATGCTTCAATTTAAAACTGAAGCACAGAAAATGCTTCAATTCAAAACTGAAGCACAGAAAATGCTTCAATACAAAACTGAAGCACAGAAAATGCTTCAATTCAAAACTGAAGCAGAGAAAATGCTTCAATTCAAACTGAAGCACAGAAAATGCTTCAATTCAAAACTGAAACACAGAAAATGCTTCAATTCAAAACTGAAGCACAGAAAATGCTTCAATTCAAAACTGAAGCACAGAAAATGCTTCAATTCAAAACTGAATCATCAGAAAATGCTTCAATTCAAAACTGAAGCACAGAAAATGCTTCAATTCAAAACTGAAGCACAGAAAATGCTTCAATTCAAAACTGAAGCACAGAAAATGCTTCAATTCAAAACTGAAGCACAGAAAATGCTTCAATTCAAAACTGAAGCACAGAAAATGCTTCAATTCAAAACTGAAGCACGGAAAATGCTTCAATTCAAAACTGAAGCACAGAAAATGCTTCAATTCAAAACTGAAGAACAGAAAATGCTTCAATTCAGAACTGAAGCACAGAAAATGCTTCAATTCAAAACTGAAGCACAGAAAATGCTTCAATTCAAAACTGAAGCACAAAAAATGCTTCAATTCAAAACTGAAGCACAAAAAATGCTTCAACTCAAAACTGAAGCACAGAAAATGCTTCAATTCAAAACTGAAACACAGAAAATGCTTCAATTCAAAACTGAAGCACAGAAAATGCTTCAATTCAAAACTGAAGCACAGAAAATGCTTCAATTCAAAACTGAAGCACAGAAAATGCTTCAATTCAAAACTGAAGCACAGAAAATGCTTCAATTCAAAACTGAAGCACAGAAAATGCTTCAATTCAAAACTGAAGCACATAAAATGCTTCAATTCAAAACTGAAGCACAGAAAATGCTTCAATTCAAAACTGAAGCACAGAAAATGCTTCAATTCAAAACTGAAGCACAGAAAATGCTTCAATTCAAAACTGAAGCACAGAAAATGCTTCAATTCAAAACTGAAGCACAGAAAATGCTTCAATTCAAAACTGAAGCACAGAAAATGCTTCAATTCAAAACTGAAGCACAGAAAATGCTTCAATTCAAAACTGAAGCACAGAAAATGCTTCAATTCAAAACTGAAGCACAGAAAATGCTTCAATTCAAAACTGAAGCAAAGAAAATGCTTCAATTCAAAACTGAAGCACAGAAAATGCTTCAATTCAAAACTGAAGCACAGAAAATGCTTCAATTCAAAACTGAAGCACAGAAAATGCTTCAATTCAAAACTGAAGCACAGAAAATGCTTCAATTCAAAACTGAAGCACAGAAAATGCTTCAATTCAAAACTGAAGCACAGAAAATGCTTCAATTCAAAACATGAAGCACAGAAAATGCTTCAATTCAAAACTGAAGCACAGAAAATGCTTCAATTCAAAACTGAAGCACGGAAAATGCTTCAACTCAAAACTGAAGCACAGAAAATGCTTCAATTCAAAACTGAAGCACAGAAAATTAAATAAATTTTTTATATTTTCAAGTATATTTTTGTTAACAATTTCCAAAATTGCACAGCGACAGATATTTTATGATAAAATTATGACTATTATATAAAGAAATTATTTTCACTAATAAATATGTGATGATTCCACATTATCTGGGATTACAGAAAATGCTTCAATTCAAAACTGAAGCACAGAAAATGCTTCAATTCAAAACTGAAGCACAGAAAATGCTTCAATTCAAAACTGAAGCAGAGAAAATGCTTCAATTCAAAACTGAAGCACAGAAAATACTTCAATACAAAACTGAAGCACAGAAAATGCTTCAATTCAAAACTGAAGCACAGAAAATGCTTCAATTCAAAACTGAAGCAGAGAAAATGCTTCAATTCAAACTGAAGCACAGAAAATGCTTCAATTCAAAACTGAAACACAGAAAATGCTTCAATTCAAAACTGAAGCACAGAAAATGCTTCAATTCAAAACTGAAGCACAGAAAATGCTTCAATTCAAAACTGAAGCACAGAAAATACTTCAATACAAAACTGAAGCACAGAAAATGCTTCAATACAAAACTGAAGCACAGAAAATGCTTCAATTCAAAACTGAAGCAGAGAAAATGCTTCAATTCAAACTGAAGCACAGAAAATGCTTCAATTCAAAACTGAAACACAGAAAATGCTTCAATTCAAAACTGAAGCAGAGAAAATGCTTCAATTCAAACTGAAGCACAGAAAATGCTTCAATTCAAAACTGAAACACAGAAAATGCTTCAATTCAAAACTGAAGCACAGAAAATGCTTCAATTCAAAACTGAAGCACAGAAAATGCTTCAATTCAAAACTGAAGCACAGAAAAAGCTTCAATTCAAAACTGAAGCACAGAAAATGCTTCAATTCAAAACTGAAGCACAGAAAATGCTTCAATTCAAAACTGAAGCACAGAAAATGCTTCAATTCAAAACTGAAGCACAGAAAATGCTTCAATTTAAAACTGAAGCACAGAAAATGCTTCAATTCAAAACTGAAGCACAGAAAATGCTTCAATACAAAACTGAAGCACAGAAAATGCTTCAATTCAAAACTGAAGCAGAGAAAATGCTTCAATTCAAACTGAAGCACAGAAAATGCTTCAATTCAAAACTGAAACACAGAAAATGCTTCAATTCAAAACTGAAGCACAGAAAATGCTTCAATTCAAAACTGAAGCACAGAAAATGCTTCAATTCAAAACTGAATCATCAGAAAATGCTTCAATTCAAAACTGAAGCACAGAAAATGCTTCAATTCAAAACTGAAGCACAGAAAATGCTTCAATTCAAAACTGAAGCACAGAAAATGCTTCAATTCAAAACTGAAGCACAGAAAATGCTTCAATTCAAAACTGAAGCACAGAAAATGCTTCAATTCAAAACTGAAGCACGGAAAATGCTTCAATTCAAAACTGAAGCACAGAAAATGCTTCAATTCAAAACTGAAGAACAGAAAATGCTTCAATTCAGAACTGAAGCACAGAAAATGCTTCAATTCAAAACTGAAGCACAGAAAATGCTTCAATTCAAAACTGAAGCACAAAAAATGCTTCAATTCAAAACTGAAGCACAAAAAATGCTTCAACTCAAAACTGAAGCACAGAAAATGCTTCAATTCAAAACTGAAACACAGAAAATGCTTCAATTCAAAACTGAAGCACAGAAAATGCTTCAATTCAAAACTGAAGCACAGAAAATGCTTCAATTCAAAACTGAAGCACAGAAAATGCTTCAATTCAAAACTGAAGCACAGAAAATGCTTCAATTCAAAACTGAAGCACAGAAAATGCTTCAATTCAAAACTGAAGCACATAAAATGCTTCAATTCAAAACTGAAGCACAGAAAATGCTTCAATTCAAAACTGAAGCACAGAAAATGCTTCAATTCAAAACTGAAGCACAGAAAATGCTTCAATTCAAAACTGAAGCACAGAAAATGCTTCAATTCAAAACTGAAGCACAGAAAATGCTTCAATTCAAAACTGAAGCACAGAAAATGCTTCAATTCAAAACTGAAGCACAGAAAATGCTTCAATTCAAAACTGAAGCACAGAAAATGCTTCAATTCAAAACTGAAGCACAGAAAATGCTTCAATTCAAAACTGAAGCAAAGAAAATGCTTCAATTCAAAACTGAAGCACAGAAAATGCTTCAATTCAAAACTGAAGCACAGAAAATGCTTCAATTCAAAACTGAAGCACAGAAAATGCTTCAATTCAAAACTGAAGCACAGAAAATGCTTCAATTCAAAACTGAAGCACAGAAAATGCTTCAATTCAAAACTGAAGCACAGAAAATGCTTCAATTCAAAACATGAAGCACAGAAAATGCTTCAATTCAAAACTGAAGCACAGAAAATGCTTCAATTCAAAACTGAAGCACGGAAAATGCTTCAACTCAAAACTGAAGCACAGAAAATGCTTCAATTCAAAACTGAAGCACAGAAAATTAAATAAATTTTTTATATTTTCAAGTATATTTTTGTTAACAATTTCCAAAATTGCACAGCGACAGATATTTTATGATAAAATTATGACTATTATATAAAGAAATTATTTTCACTAATAAATATGTGATGATTCCACATTATCTGGGATTACAGAAAATGCTTCAATTCAAAACTGAAGCACAGAAAATGCTTCAATTCAAAACTGAAGCACAGAAAATGCTTCAATTCAAAACTGAAGCAGAGAAAATGCTTCAATTCAAAACTGAAGCACAGAAAATACTTCAATACAAAACTGAAGCACAGAAAATGCTTCAATTCAAAACTGAAGCACAGAAAATGCTTCAATTCAAAACTGAAGCAGAGAAAATGCTTCAATTCAAACTGAAGCACAGAAAATGCTTCAATTCAAAACTGAAACACAGAAAATGCTTCAATTCAAAACTGAAGCACAGAAAATGCTTCAATTCAAAACTGAAGCACAGAAAATGCTTCAATTCAAAACTGAAGCACAGAAAATACTTCAATACAAAACTGAAGCACAGAAAATGCTTCAATACAAAACTGAAGCACAGAAAATGCTTCAATTCAAAACTGAAGCAGAGAAAATGCTTCAATTCAAACTGAAGCACAGAAAATGCTTCAATTCAAAACTGAAACACAGAAAATGCTTCAATTCAAAACTGAAGCAGAGAAAATGCTTCAATTCAAACTGAAGCACAGAAAATGCTTCAATTCAAAACTGAAACACAGAAAATGCTTCAATTCAAAACTGAAGCACAGAAAATGCTTCAATTCAAAACTGAAGCACAGAAAATGCTTCAATTCAAAACTGAAGCACAGAAAAAGCTTCAATTCAAAACTGAAGCACGGAAAATGCTTCAACTCAAAACTGAAGCACAGAAAATGCTTCAATAAATTTTTTATATTTTCAAGTATATTTTTGTTAACAATTTCCAAAATTGCACAGCGACAGATATTTTATGATAAAATTATGACTATTATATAAAGAAATTATTTTCATTAATAAATATGTGATGATTCCACATTATCTGAGATTACAGAAAATGCTTCAATTTAAAACTGAAGCACAGAAAATGCTTCAATTCAAAACTGAAGCACAGAAAATGCTTCAATTCAAAACTGAAGCACAGAAAATGCTTCAATTCAAAACTGAAGCACAGAAAATGCTTCAATTTAAAACTGAAGCACAGAAAATGCTTCAATTCAAAACTGAAGCACAGAAAATGCTTCAATACAAAACTGAAGCACAGAAAATGCTTCAATTCAAAACTGAAGCAGAGAAAATGCTTCAATTCAAACTGAAGCACAGAAAATGCTTCAATTCAAAACTGAAACACAGAAAATACTTCAATTCAAAACTGAAGCACAGAAAATGCTTCAATTCAAAACTGAAGCACAGAAAATGCTTCAATTCAAAACTGAAGCACAGAAAATGCTTCAATTCAAAACTGAAGCACAGAAAATGCTTCAATTCAAAACTGAAGCACAGAAAATGCTTCAATTCAAAACTGAAGCACGGAAAATGCTTCAATTCAAAACTGAAGCACAGAAAATGCTTCAATTCAAAACTGAAGAACAGAAAATGCTTCAATTCAGAACTGAAGCACAGAAAATGCTTCAATTCAAAACTGAAGCACAGAAAATGCTTCAATTCAAAACTGAAGCACAAAAAATGCTTCAATTCAAAACTGAAGCACAAAAAATGCTTCAACTCAAAACTGAAGCACAGAAAATGCTTCAATTCAAAACTGAAACACAGAAAATGCTTCAATTCAAAACTGAAGCACAGAAAATGCTTCAATTCAAAACTGAAGAACAGAAAATGCTTCAATTCAGAACTGAAGCACAGAAAATGCTTCAATTCAAAACTGAAGCACAGAAAATGCTTCAATTCAAAACTGAAGCACAAAAAATGCTTCAATTCAAAACTGAAGCACAAAAAATGCTTCAACTCAAAACTGAAGCACAGAAAATGCTTCAATTCAAAACTGAAACACAGAAAATGCTTCAATTCAAAACTGAAGCACAGAAAATGCTTCAATTCAAAACTGAAGCACAGAAAATGCTTCAATTCAAAACTGAAGCACAGAAAATGCTTCATTTCAAAACTGAAGCACAGAAAATGCTTCAATTCAAAACTGAAGCACAGAAAATGCTTCAATTCAAAACTGAAGCACATAAAATGCTTCAATTCAAAACTGAAGCACAGAAAATGCTTCAATTCAAAACTGAAGCACAGAAAATGCTTCAATTCAAAACTGAAGCACAGAAAATGCTTCAATTCAAAACTGAAGCACAGAAAATGCTTCAATTCAAAACTGAAGCACAGAAAATGCTTCAATTCAAAACTGAAGCACAGAAAATGCTTCAATTCAAAACTGAAGCACAGAAAATGCTTCAATTCAAAACTGAAGCACAGAAAATGCTTCAATTCAAAACTGAAGCACAGAAAATGCTTCAATTCAAAACTGAAGCAAAGAAAATGCTTCAATTCAAAACTGAAGCACAGAAAATGCTTCAATTCAAAACTGAAGCACAGAAAATGCTTCAATTCAAAACTGAAGCACAGAAAATGCTTCAATTCAAAACTGAAGCACAGAAAATGCTTCAATTCAAAACTGAAGCACAGAAAATGCTTCAATTCAAAACTGAAGCACAGAAAATGCTTCAATTCAAAACATGAAGCACAGAAAATGCTTCAATTCAAAACTGAAGCACAGAAAATGCTTCAATTCAAAACTGAAGCACGGAAAATGCTTCAACTCAAAACTGAAGCACAGAAAATGCTTCAATTCAAAACTGAAGCACAGAAAATTAAATAAATTTTTTATATTTTCAAGTATATTTTTGTTAACAATTTCCAAAATTGCACAGCGACAGATATTTTATGATAAAATTATGACTATTATATAAAGAAATTATTTTCACTAATAAATATGTGATGATTCCACATTATCTGGGATTACAGAAAATGCTTCAATTCAAAACTGAAACACAGAAAATGCTTCAATTCAAAACTGAAGCACAGAAAATGCTTCAATTCAAAACTGAAGCACAGAAAATACTTCAATACAAAACTGAAGCACAGAAAATGCTTCAATACAAAACTGAAGCACAGAAAATGCTTCAATTCAAAACTGAAGCAGAGAAAATGCTTCAATTCAAACTGAAGCACAGAAAATGCTTCAATTCAAAACTGAAACACAGAAAATGCTTCAATTCAAAACTGAAGCAGAGAAAATGCTTCAATTCAAACTGAAGCACAGAAAATGCTTCAATTCAAAACTGAAACACAGAAAATGCTTCAATTCAAAACTGAAACACAGAAAATGCTTCAATTCAAAACTGAAGCACAGAAAATGCTTCAATTCAAAACTGAAGCACAGAAAATGCTTCAATTCAAAACTGAATCATCAGAAAATGCTTCAATTCAAAACTGAAGCACAGAAAATGCTTCAATTCAAAACTGAAGCACAGAAAATGCTTCAATTCAAAACTGAAGCACAGAAAATGCTTCAATTCAAAACTGAAGCACAGAAAATGCTTCAATTCAAAACTGAAGCACAGAAAATGCTTCAATTCAAAACTGAAGCACGGAAAATGCTTCAATTCAAAACTGAAGCACAGAAAATGCTTCAATTCAAAACTGAAGAACAGAAAATGCTTCAATTCAGAACTGAAGCACAGAAAATGCTTCAATTCAAAACTGAAGCACAGAAAATGCTTCAATTCAAAACTGAAGCACAAAAATGCTTCAATTCAAAACTGAAGCACAAAAAATGCTTCAACTCAAAACTGAAGCACAGAAAATGCTTCAATTCAAAACTGAAACACAGAAAATGCTTCAATTCAAAACTGAAGCACAGAAAATGCTTCAATTCAAAACTGAAGCACAGAAAATGCTTCAATTCAAAACTGAAGCACAGAAAATGCTTCAATTCAAAACTGAAGCACAGAAAATGCTTCAATTCAAAACTGAAGCACAGAAAATGCTTCAATTCAAAACTGAAGCACATAAAATGCTTCAATTCAAAACTGAAGCACAGAAAATGCTTCAATTCAAAACTGAAGCACAGAAAATGCTTCAATTCAAAACTGAAGCACAGAAAATGCTTCAATTCAAAACTGAAGCACAGAAAATGCTTCAATTCAAAACTGAAGCACAGAAAATGCTTCAATTCAAAACTGAAGCACAGAAAATGCTTCAATTCAAAACTGAAGCACAGAAAATGCTTCAATTCAAAACTGAAGCACAGAAAATGCTTCAATTCAAAACTGAAGCACAGAAAATGCTTCAATTCAAAACTGAAGCAAAGAAAATGCTTCAATTCAAAACTGAAGCACAGAAAATGCTTCAATTCAAAACTGAAGCACAGAAAATGCTTCAATTCAAAACTGAAGCACAGAAAATGCTTCAATTCAAAACTGAAGCACAGAAAATGCTTCAATTCAAAACTGAAGCACAGAAAATGCTTCAATTCAAAACTGAAGCACAGAAAATGCTTCAATTCAAAACATGAAGCACAGAAAATGCTTCAATTCAAAACTGAAGCACAGAAAATGCTTCAATTCAAAACTGAAGCACGGAAAATGCTTCAACTCAAAACTGAAGCACAGAAAATGCTTCAATTCAAAACTGAAGCACAGAAAATTAAATAAATTTTTTATATTTTCAAGTATATTTTTGTTAACAATTTCCAAAATTGCACAGCGACAGATATTTTATGATAAAATTATGACTATTATATAAAGAAATTATTTTCACTAATAAATATGTGATGATTCCACATTATCTGGGATTACAGAAAATGCTTCAATTCAAAACTGAAGCACAGAAAATGCTTCAATTCAAAACTGAAGCACAGAAAATGCTTCAATTCAAAACTGAAGCAGAGAAAATGCTTCAATTCAAAACTGAAGCACAGAAAATACTTCAATACAAAACTGAAGCACAGAAAATGCTTCAATTCAAAACTGAAGCACAGAAAATGCTTCAATTCAAAACTGAAGCAGAGAAAATGCTTCAATTCAAACTGAAGCACAGAAAATGCTTCAATTCAAAACTGAAACACAGAAAATGCTTCAATTCAAAACTGAAGCACAGAAAATGCTTCAATTCAAAACTGAAGCACAGAAAATGCTTCAATTCAAAACTGAAGCACAGAAAATACTTCAATACAAAACTGAAGCACAGAAAATGCTTCAATACAAAACTGAAGCACAGAAAATGCTTCAATTCAAAACTGAAGCAGAGAAAATGCTTCAATTCAAACTGAAGCACAGAAAATGCTTCAATTCAAAACTGAAACACAGAAAATGCTTCAATTCAAAACTGAAGCAGAGAAAATGCTTCAATTCAAACTGAAGCACAGAAAATGCTTCAATTCAAAACTGAAACACAGAAAATGCTTCAATTCAAAACTGAAGCACAGAAAATGCTTCAATTCAAAACTGAAGCACAGAAAATGCTTCAATTCAAAACTGAAGCACAGAAAAAGCTTCAATTCAAAACTGAAGCACAGAAAATGCTTCAATTCAAAACTGAAGCACAGAAAATGCTTCAATTCAAAACTGAAGCACAGAAAATGCTTCAATTCAAAACTGAAGCACAGAAAATGCTTCAATTTAAAACTGAAGCACAGAAAATGCTTCAATTCAAAACTGAAGCACAGAAAATGCTTCAATACAAAACTGAAGCACAGAAAATGCTTCAATTCAAAACTGAAGCACAGAAAATGCTTCAATTCAAAACTGAAGCACAGAAAATGCTTCAATTCAAAACTGAAGCACAGAAAATGCTTCAATTTAAAACTGAAGCACAGAAAATGCTTCAATACAAAACTGAAGCACAGAAAATGCTTCAATTCAAAACTGAAGCAGAGAAAATGCTTCAATTCAAACTGAAGCACAGAAAATGCTTCAATTCAAAACTGAAACACAGAAAATGCTTCAATTCAAAACTGAAGCAGAGAAAATGCTTCAATTCAAACTGAAGCACAGAAAATGCTTCAATTCAAAACTGAAACACAGAAAATGCTTCAATTCAAAACTGAAGCACAGAAAATGCTTCAATTCAAAACTGAAGCACAGAAAATGCTTCAATTCAAAACTGAAGCACAGAAAAAGCTTCAATTCAAAACTGAAGCACAGAAAATGCTTCAATTCAAAACTGAAGCACAGAAAATGCTTCAATTCAAAACTGAAGCACAGAAAATGCTTCAATTCAAAACTGAAGCACAAAAAATGCTTCAACTCAAAACTGAAGCACAGAAAATGCTTCAATTCAAAACTGAAACACAGAAAATGCTTCAATTCAAAACTGAAGCACAGAAAATGCTTCAATTCAAAACATGAAGCACAGAAAATGCTTCAATTCAAAACTGAAGCACAGAAAATGCTTCAATTCAAAACTGAAGCACGGAAAATGCTTCAACTCAAAACTGAAGCACAGAAAATGCTTCAATTCAAAACTGAAGCACAGAAAATTAAATAAATTTTTTATATTTTCAAGTATATTTTTGTTAACAATTTCCAAAATTGCACAGCGACAGATATTTTATGATAAAATTATGACTATTATATAAAGAAATTATTTTCACTAATAAATATGTGATGATTCCACATTATCTGGGATTACAGAAAATGCTTCAATTCAAAACTGAAGCACAGAAAATGCTTCAATTCAAAACTGAAGCACAGAAAATGCTTCAATTCAAAACTGAAGCACAGAAAATGCTTCAATTCAAAACTGAAGCACAGAAAATGCTTCAATTTAAAACTGAAGCACAGAAAATGCTTCAATTCAAAACTGAAGCACAGAAAATGCTTCAATACAAAACTGAAGCACAGAAAATGCTTCAATTCAAAACTGAAGCACAGAAAATGCTTCAATTCAAAACTGAAGCACAGAAAATGCTTCAATTCAAAACTGAAGCACAGAAAATGCTTCAATTTAAAACTGAAGCACAGAAAATGCTTCAATACAAAACTGAAGCACAGAAAATGCTTCAATTCAAAACTGAAGCAGAGAAAATGCTTCAATTCAAACTGAAGCACAGAAAATGCTTCAATTCAAAACTGAAACACAGAAAATGCTTCAATTCAAAACTGAAGCAGAGAAAATGCTTCAATTCAAACTGAAGCACAGAAAATGCTTCAATTCAAAACTGAAACACAGAAAATGCTTCAATTCAAAACTGAAGCACAGAAAATGCTTCAATTCAAAACTGAAGCACAGAAAATGCTTCAATTCAAAACTGAAGCACAGAAAAAGCTTCAATTCAAAACTGAAGCACAGAAAATGCTTCAATTCAAAACTGAAGCACAGAAAATGCTTCAATTCAAAACTGAAGCACAGAAAATGCTTCAATTCAAAACTGAAGCACAGAAAATGCTTCAATTTAAAACTGAAGCACAGAAAATGCTTCAATTCAAAACTGAAGCACAGAAAATGCTTCAATACAAAACTGAAGCACAGAAAATGCTTCAATTCAAAACTGAAGCAGAGAAAATGCTTCAATTCAAACTGAAGCACAGAAAATGCTTCAATTCAAAACTGAAACACAGAAAATGCTTCAATTCAAAACTGAAGCACAGAAAATGCTTCAATTCAAAACTGAAGCACAGAAAATGCTTCAATTCAAAACTGAATCATCAGAAAATGCTTCAATTCAAAACTGAAGCACAGAAAATGCTTCAATTCAAAACTGAAGCACAGAAAATGCTTCAATTCAAAACTGAAGCACAGAAAATGCTTCAATTCAAAACTGAAGCACAGAAAATGCTTCAATTCAAAACTGAAGCACAGAAAATGCTTCAATTCAAAACTGAAGCACGGAAAATGCTTCAATTCAAAACTGAAGCACAGAAAATGCTTCAATTCAAAACTGAAGAACAGAAAATGCTTCAATTCAGAACTGAAGCACAGAAAATGCTTCAATTCAAAACTGAAGCACAGAAAATGCTTCAATTCAAAACTGAAGCACAAAAAATGCTTCAATTCAAAACTGAAGCACAAAAAATGCTTCAACTCAAAACTGAAGCACAGAAAATGCTTCAATTCAAAACTGAAACACAGAAAATGCTTCAATTCAAAACTGAAGCACAGAAAATGCTTCAATTCAAAACTGAAGCACAGAAAATGCTTCAATTCAAAACTGAAGCACAGAAAATGCTTCAATTCAAAACTGAAGCACAGAAAATGCTTCAATTCAAAACTGAAGCACAGAAAATGCTTCAATTCAAAACTGAAGCACATAAAATGCTTCAATTCAAAACTGAAGCACAGAAAATGCTTCAATTCAAAACTGAAGCACAGAAAATGCTTCAATTCAAAACTGAAGCACAGAAAATGCTTCAATTCAAAACTGAAGCACAGAAAATGCTTCAATTCAAAACTGAAGCACAGAAAATGCTTCAATTCAAAACTGAAGCACAGAAAATGCTTCAATTCAAAACTGAAGCACAGAAAATGCTTCAATTCAAAACTGAAGCACAGAAAATGCTTCAATTCAAAACTGAAGCACAGAAAATGCTTCAATTCAAAACTGAAGCAAAGAAAATGCTTCAATTCAAAACTGAAGCACAGAAAATGCTTCAATTCAAAACTGAAGCACAGAAAATGCTTCAATTCAAAACTGAAGCACAGAAAATGCTTCAATTCAAAACTGAAGCACAGAAAATGCTTCAATTCAAAACTGAAGCACAGAAAATGCTTCAATTCAAAACTGAAGCACAGAAAATGCTTCAATTCAAAACATGAAGCACAGAAAATGCTTCAATTCAAAACTGAAGCACAGAAAATGCTTCAATTCAAAACTGAAGCACGGAAAATGCTTCAACTCAAAACTGAAGCACAGAAAATGCTTCAATTCAAAACTGAAGCACAAAAAATGCTTCAATTCAAAACTGAAGCACAAAAAATGCTTCAACTCAAAACTGAAGCACAGAAAATGCTTCAATTCAAAACTGAAACACAGAAAATGCTTCAATTCAAAACTGAAGCACAGAAAATGCTTCAATTCAAAACTGAAGCACAGAAAATGCTTCAATTCAAAACTGAAGCACAGAAAATGCTTCAATTCAAAACTGAAGCACAGAAAATGCTTCAATTCAAAACTGAAGCACAGAAAATGCTTCAATTCAAAACTGAAGCACATAAAATGCTTCAATTCAAAACTGAAGCACAGAAAATGCTTCAATTCAAAACTGAAGCACAGAAAATGCTTCAATTCAAAACTGAAGCACAGAAAATGCTTCAATTCAAAACTGAAGCACAGAAAATGCTTCAATTCAAAACTGAAGCACAGAAAATGCTTCAATTCAAAACTGAAGCACAGAAAATGCTTCAATTCAAAACTGAAGCACAGAAAATGCTTCAATTCAAAACTGAAGCACAGAAAATGCTTCAATTCAAAACTGAAGCACAGAAAATGCTTCAATTCAAAACTGAAGCAAAGAAAATGCTTCAATTCAAAACTGAAGCACAGAAAATGCTTCAATTCAAAACTGAAGCACAGAAAATGCTTCAATTCAAAACTGAAGCACAGAAAATGCTTCAATTCAAAACTGAAGCACAGAAAATGCTTCAATTCAAAACTGAAGCACAGAAAATGCTTCAATTCAAAACTGAAGCACAGAAAATGCTTCAATTCAAAACATGAAGCACAGAAAATGCTTCAATTCAAAACTGAAGCACAGAAAATGCTTCAATTCAAAACTGAAGCACGGAAAATGCTTCAACTCAAAACTGAAGCACAGAAAATGCTTCAATTCAAAACTGAAGCACAGAAAATTAAATAAATTTTTTATATTTTCAAGTATATTTTTGTTAACAATTTCCAAAATTGCACAGCGACAGATATTTTATGATAAAATTATGACTATTATATAAAGAAATTATTTTCACTAATAAATATGTGATGATTCCACATTATCTGGGATTACAGAAAATGCTTCAATTCAAAACTGAAGCACAGAAAATGCTTCAATTCAAAACTGAAGCACAGAAAATGCTTCAATTCAAAACTGAAGCAGAGAAAATGCTTCAATTCAAAACTGAAGCACAGAAAATACTTCAATACAAAACTGAAGCACAGAAAATGCTTCAATTCAAAACTGAAGCACAGAAAATGCTTCAATTCAAAACTGAAGCAGAGAAAATGCTTCAATTCAAACTGAAGCACAGAAAATGCTTCAATTCAAAACTGAAACACAGAAAATGCTTCAATTCAAAACTGAAGCACAGAAAATGCTTCAATTCAAAACTGAAGCACAGAAAATGCTTCAATTCAAAACTGAAGCACAGAAAATACTTCAATACAAAACTGAAGCACAGAAAATGCTTCAATACAAAACTGAAGCACAGAAAATGCTTCAATTCAAAACTGAAGCAGAGAAAATGCTTCAATTCAAACTGAAGCACAGAAAATGCTTCAATTCAAAACTGAAACACAGAAAATGCTTCAATTCAAAACTGAAGCAGAGAAAATGCTTCAATTCAAACTGAAGCACAGAAAATGCTTCAATTCAAAACTGAAACACAGAAAATGCTTCAATTCAAAACTGAAGCACAGAAAATGCTTCAATTCAAAACTGAAGCACAGAAAATGCTTCAATTCAAAACTGAAGCACAGAAAAAGCTTCAATTCAAAACTGAAGCACAGAAAATGCTTCAATTCAAAACTGAAGCACAGAAAATGCTTCAATTCAAAACTGAAGCACAGAAAATGCTTCAATTCAAAACTGAAGCACAGAAAATGCTTCAATTTAAAACTGAAGCACAGAAAATGCTTCAATTCAAAACTGAAGCACAGAAAATGCTTCAATACAAAACTGAAGCACAGAAAATGCTTCAATTCAAAACTGAAGCACAGAAAATGCTTCAATTCAAAACTGAAGCACAGAAAATGCTTCAATTCAAAACTGAAGCACAGAAAATGCTTCAATTTAAAACTGAAGCACAGAAAATGCTTCAATACAAAACTGAAGCACAGAAAATGCTTCAATTCAAAACTGAAGCAGAGAAAATGCTTCAATTCAAACTGAAGCACAGAAAATGCTTCAATTCAAAACTGAAACACAGAAAATGCTTCAATTCAAAACTGAAGCAGAGAAAATGCTTCAATTCAAACTGAAGCACAGAAAATGCTTCAATTCAAAACTGAAACACAGAAAATGCTTCAATTCAAAACTGAAGCACAGAAAATGCTTCAATTCAAAACTGAAGCACAGAAAATGCTTCAATTCAAAACTGAAGCACAGAAAAAGCTTCAATTCAAAACTGAAGCACAGAAAATGCTTCAATTCAAAACTGAAGCACAGAAAATGCTTCAATTCAAAACTGAAGCACAGAAAATGCTTCAATTCAAAACTGAAGCACAAAAAATGCTTCAACTCAAAACTGAAGCACAGAAAATGCTTCAATTCAAAACTGAAACACAGAAAATGCTTCAATTCAAAACTGAAGCACAGAAAATGCTTCAATTCAAAACATGAAGCACAGAAAATGCTTCAATTCAAAACTGAAGCACAGAAAATGCTTCAATTCAAAACTGAAGCACGGAAAATGCTTCAACTCAAAACTGAAGCACAGAAAATGCTTCAATTCAAAACTGAAGCACAGAAAATTAAATAAATTTTTTATATTTTCAAGTATATTTTTGTTAACAATTTCCAAAATTGCACAGCGACAGATATTTTATGATAAAATTATGACTATTATATAAAGAAATTATTTTCACTAATAAATATGTGATGATTCCACATTATCTGGGATTACAGAAAATGCTTCAATTCAAAACTGAAGCACAGAAAATGCTTCAATTCAAAACTGAAGCACAGAAAATGCTTCAATTCAAAACTGAAGCACAGAAAATGCTTCAATTCAAAACTGAAGCACAGAAAATGCTTCAATTTAAAACTGAAGCACAGAAAATGCTTCAATTCAAAACTGAAGCACAGAAAATGCTTCAATACAAAACTGAAGCACAGAAAATGCTTCAATTCAAAACTGAAGCACAGAAAATGCTTCAATTCAAAACTGAAGCACAGAAAATGCTTCAATTCAAAACTGAAGCACAGAAAATGCTTCAATTTAAAACTGAAGCACAGAAAATGCTTCAATACAAAACTGAAGCACAGAAAATGCTTCAATTCAAAACTGAAGCAGAGAAAATGCTTCAATTCAAACTGAAGCACAGAAAATGCTTCAATTCAAAACTGAAACACAGAAAATGCTTCAATTCAAAACTGAAGCAGAGAAAATGCTTCAATTCAAACTGAAGCACAGAAAATGCTTCAATTCAAAACTGAAACACAGAAAATGCTTCAATTCAAAACTGAAGCACAGAAAATGCTTCAATTCAAAACTGAAGCACAGAAAATGCTTCAATTCAAAACTGAAGCACAGAAAAAGCTTCAATTCAAAACTGAAGCACAGAAAATGCTTCAATTCAAAACTGAAGCACAGAAAATGCTTCAATTCAAAACTGAAGCACAGAAAATGCTTCAATTCAAAACTGAAGCACAGAAAATGCTTCAATTTAAAACTGAAGCACAGAAAATGCTTCAATTCAAAACTGAAGCACAGAAAATGCTTCAATACAAAACTGAAGCACAGAAAATGCTTCAATTCAAAACTGAAGCAGAGAAAATGCTTCAATTCAAACTGAAGCACAGAAAATGCTTCAATTCAAAACTGAAACACAGAAAATGCTTCAATTCAAAACTGAAGCACAGAAAATGCTTCAATTCAAAACTGAAGCACAGAAAATGCTTCAATTCAAAACTGAATCATCAGAAAATGCTTCAATTCAAAACTGAAGCACAGAAAATGCTTCAATTCAAAACTGAAGCACAGAAAATGCTTCAATTCAAAACTGAAGCACAGAAAATGCTTCAATTCAAAACTGAAGCACAGAAAATGCTTCAATTCAAAACTGAAGCACAGAAAATGCTTCAATTCAAAACTGAAGCACGGAAAATGCTTCAATTCAAAACTGAAGCACAGAAAATGCTTCAATTCAAAACTGAAGAACAGAAAATGCTTCAATTCAGAACTGAAGCACAGAAAATGCTTCAATTCAAAACTGAAGCACAGAAAATGCTTCAATTCAAAACTGAAGCACAAAAAATGCTTCAATTCAAAACTGAAGCAGAAAAATTCTTCAACTCAAAACTGAAGCACAGAAAATGCTTCAATTCAAAACTGAAACACAGAAAATGCTTCAATTCAAAACTGAAGCACAGAAAATGCTTCAATTCAAAACTGAAGCACAGAAAATGCTTCAATTCAAAACTGAAGCACAGAAAATGCTTCAATTCAAAACTGAAGCACAGAAAATGCTTCAATTCAAAACTGAAGCACAGAAAATGCTTCAATTCAAAACTGAAGCACATAAAATGCTTCAATTCAAAACTGAAGCACAGAAAATGCTTCAATTCAAAACTGAAGCACAGAAAATGCTTCAATTCAAAACTGAAGCACAGAAAATGCTTCAATTCAAAACTGAAGCACAGAAAATGCTTCAATTCAAAACTGAAGCACAGAAAATGCTTCAATTCAAAACTGAAGCACAGAAAATGCTTCAATTCAAAACTGAAGCACAGAAAATGCTTCAATTCAAAACTGAAGCACAGAAAATGCTTCAATTCAAAACTGAAGCACAGAAAATGCTTCAATTCAAAACTGAAGCAAAGAAAATGCTTCAATTCAAAACTGAAGCACAGAAAATGCTTCAATTCAAAACTGAAGCACAGAAAATGCTTCAATTCAAAACTGAAGCACAGAAAATGCTTCAATTCAAAACTGAAGCACAGAAAATGCTTCAATTCAAAACTGAAGCACAGAAAATGCTTCAATTCAAAACTGAAGCACAGAAAATGCTTCAATTCAAAACATGAAGCACAGAAAATGCTTCAATTCAAAACTGAAGCACAGAAAATGCTTCAATTCAAAACTGAAGCACGGAAAATGCTTCAACTCAAAACTGAAGCACAGAAAATGCTTCAATTCAAAACTGAAGCACAGAAAATTAAATAAATTTTTTATATTTTCAAGTATATTTTTGTTAACAATTTCCAAAATTGCACAGCGACAGATATTTTATGATAAAATTATGACTATTATATAAAGAAATTATTTTCACTAATAAATATGTGATGATTCCACATTATCTGGGATTACAGAAAATGCTTCAATTCAAAACTGAAGCACAGAAAATGCTTCAATTCAAAACTGAAGCACAGAAAATGCTTCAATTCAAAACTGAAGCAGAGAAAATGCTTCAATTCAAAACTGAAGCACAGAAAATACTTCAATACAAAACTGAAGCACAGAAAATGCTTCAATTCAAAACTGAAGCACAGAAAATGCTTCAATTCAAAACTGAAGCAGAGAAAATGCTTCAATTCAAACTGAAGCACAGAAAATGCTTCAATTCAAAACTGAAACACAGAAAATGCTTCAATTCAAAACTGAAGCACAGAAAATGCTTCAATTCAAAACTGAAGCACAGAAAATGCTTCAATTCAAAACTGAAGCACAGAAAATACTTCAATACAAAACTGAAGCACAGAAAATGCTTCAATACAAAACTGAAGCACAGAAAATGCTTCAATTCAAAACTGAAGCAGAGAAAATGCTTCAATTCAAACTGAAGCACAGAAAATGCTTCAATTCAAAACTGAAACACAGAAAATGCTTCAATTCAAAACTGAAGCAGAGAAAATGCTTCAATTCAAACTGAAGCACAGAAAATGCTTCAATTCAAAACTGAAACACAGAAAATGCTTCAATTCAAAACTGAAGCACAGAAAATGCTTCAATTCAAAACTGAAGCACAGAAAATGCTTCAATTCAAAACTGAAGCACAGAAAAAGCTTCAATTCAAAACTGAAGCACGGAAAATGCTTCAACTCAAAACTGAAGCACAGAAAATGCTTCAATAAATTTTTTATATTTTCAAGTATATTTTTGTTAACAATTTCCAAAATTGCACAGCGACAGATATTTTATGATAAAATTATGACTATTATATAAAGAAATTATTTTCATTAATAAATATGTGATGATTCCACATTATCTGAGATTACAGAAAATGCTTCAATTTAAAACTGAAGCACAGAAAATGCTTCAATTCAAAACTGAAGCACAGAAAATGCTTCAATTCAAAACTGAAGCACAGAAAATGCTTCAATTCAAAACTGAAGCACAGAAAATGCTTCAATTTAAAACTGAAGCACAGAAAATGCTTCAATTCAAAACTGAAGCACAGAAAATGCTTCAATACAAAACTGAAGCACAGAAAATGCTTCAATTCAAAACTGAAGCAGAGAAAATGCTTCAATTCAAACTGAAGCACAGAAAATGCTTCAATTCAAAACTGAAACACAGAAAATACTTCAATTCAAAACTGAAGCACAGAAAATGCTTCAATTCAAAACTGAAGCACAGAAAATGCTTCAATTCAAAACTGAAGCACAGAAAATGCTTCAATTCAAAACTGAAGCACAGAAAATGCTTCAATTCAAAACTGAAGCACAGAAAATGCTTCAATTCAAAACTGAAGCACGGAAAATGCTTCAATTCAAAACTGAAGCACAGAAAATGCTTCAATTCAAAACTGAAGAACAGAAAATGCTTCAATTCAGAACTGAAGCACAGAAAATGCTTCAATTCAAAACTGAAGCACAGAAAATGCTTCAATTCAAAACTGAAGCACAAAAAATGCTTCAATTCAAAACTGAAGCACAAAAATGCTTCAACTCAAAACTGAAGCACAGAAAATGCTTCAATTCAAAACTGAAACACAGAAAATGCTTCAATTCAAAACTGAAGCACAGAAAATGCTTCAATTCAAAACTGAAGAACAGAAAATGCTTCAATTCAGAACTGAAGCACAGAAAATGCTTCAATTCAAAACTGAAGCACAGAAAATGCTTCAATTCAAAACTGAAGCACAAAAAATGCTTCAATTCAAAACTGAAGCACAAAAAATGCTTCAACTCAAAACTGAAGCACAGAAAATGCTTCAATTCAAAACTGAAACACAGAAAATGCTTCAATTCAAAACTGAAGCACAGAAAATGCTTCAATTCAAAACTGAAGCACAGAAAATGCTTCAATTCAAAACTGAAGCACAGAAAATGCTTCATTTCAAAACTGAAGCACAGAAAATGCTTCAATTCAAAACTGAAGCACAGAAAATGCTTCAATTCAAAACTGAAGCACATAAAATGCTTCAATTCAAAACTGAAGCACAGAAAATGCTTCAATTCAAAACTGAAGCACAGAAAATGCTTCAATTCAAAACTGAAGCACAGAAAATGCTTCAATTCAAAACTGAAGCACAGAAAATGCTTCAATTCAAAACTGAAGCACAGAAAATGCTTCAATTCAAAACTGAAGCACAGAAAATGCTTCAATTCAAAACTGAAGCACAGAAAATGCTTCAATTCAAAACTGAAGCACAGAAAATGCTTCAATTCAAAACTGAAGCACAGAAAATGCTTCAATTCAAAACTGAAGCAAAGAAAATGCTTCAATTCAAAACTGAAGCACAGAAAATGCTTCAATTCAAAACTGAAGCACAGAAAATGCTTCAATTCAAAACTGAAGCACAGAAAATGCTTCAATTCAAAACTGAAGCACAGAAAATGCTTCAATTCAAAACTGAAGCACAGAAAATGCTTCAATTCAAAACTGAAGCACAGAAAATGCTTCAATTCAAAACATGAAGCACAGAAAATGCTTCAATTCAAAACTGAAGCACAGAAAATGCTTCAATTCAAAACTGAAGCACGGAAAATGCTTCAACTCAAAACTGAAGCACAGAAAATGCTTCAATTCAAAACTGAAGCACAGAAAATTAAATAAATTTTTTATATTTTCAAGTATATTTTTGTTAACAATTTCCAAAATTGCACAGCGACAGATATTTTATGATAAAATTATGACTATTATATAAAGAAATTATTTTCACTAATAAATATGTGATGATTCCACATTATCTGGGATTACAGAAAATGCTTCAATTCAAAACTGAAGCACAGAAAATGCTTCAATTCAAAACTGAAGCACAGAAAATGCTTCAATTCAAAACTGAAGCAGAGAAAATGCTTCAATTCAAAACTGAAGCACAGAAAATACTTCAATACAAAACTGAAGCACAGAAAATGCTTCAATTCAAAACTGAAGCAGAGAAAATGCTTCAATTCAAAACTGAAGCACAGAAAATGCTTCAATTCAAAACTGAAACACAGAAAATGCTTCAATTCAAAACTGAAGCACAGAAAATGCTTCAATTCAAAACTGAAGCACAGAAAATGCTTCAATTCAAAACTGAATCATCAGAAAATGCTTCAATTCAAAACTGAAGCACAGAAAATGCTTCAATTCAAAACTGAAGCACAGAAAATGCTTCAATTCAAAACTGAAGCACAGAAAATGCTTCAATTCAAAACTGAAGCACAGAAAATGCTTCAATTCAAAACTGAAGCACAGAAAATGCTTCAATTCAAAACTGAAGCACGGAAAATGCTTCAATTCAAAACTGAAGCACAGAAAATGCTTCAATTCATAACTGAAGAACAGAAAATGCTTCAATTCAGAACTGAAGCACAGAAAATGCTTCAATTCAAAACTGAAGCACAGAAAATGCTTCAATTCAAAACTGAAGCACAAAAAATGCTTCAACTCAAAACTGAATCACAGAAAATGCTTCAATTCAAAACTGAAACACAGAAAATGCTTTAATTCAAAACTGAAGCACAGAAAATGCTTCAATTCAAAACTGAAGCACAGAAAATGCTTCAATTCAAAACTGAAGCACAGAAAATGCTTCAATTCAAAACTGAAGCACAGAAAATGCTTCAATTCAAAACTGAAGCACAGAAAATGCTTCAATTCAAAACTGAAGCACAGAAAATGCTTCAATTCAAAACTGAAGCACAGAAAATGCTTCAATTCAAAACTGAAGCACAGAAAATGCTTCAATTCAAAACTGAAGCACAGAAAATGCTTCAATTCAAAACTGAAGCACAGAAAATGCTTCAATTCAAAACATGAAGCACAGAAAATGCTTCAATTCAAAACTGAAGCACAGAAAATGCTTCAATTCAAAACTGAAGCACGGAAAATGCTTCAACTCAAAACTGAAGCACAGAAAATGCTTCAATTCAAAACTGAAGCACAGAAAATTAAATAAATTTTTTATATTTTCAAGTATATTTTTGTTAACAATTTCCAAAATTGCACAGCGACAGATATTTTATGATAAAATTATGACTATTATAAAAAAAATTATTTTCACTAATAAATATGTGATGATTCCACATTATCTGGGATTACAGAAAATGCTTCAATTCAAAACTGAAGCACAGAAAATGCTTCAATTCAAAACTGAAGCACAGAAAATGCTTCAATTCAAAACTGAAGCAGAGAAAATGCTTCAATTCAAAACTGAAGCACAGAAAATGCTTCAATACAAAACTGAAGCACAGAAAATGCTTCAATTCAAAACTGAAGCAGAGAAAATGCTTCAATTCAAAACTGAAGCACAGAAAATGCTTCAATTCAAAACTGAAACACAGAAAATGCTTCAATTCAAAACTGAAGCACAGAAAATGCTTCAATTCAAAACTGAAGCACAGAAAATGCTTCAATTCAAAACTGAATCATCAGAAAATGCTTCAATTCAAAACTGAAGCACAGAAAATGCTTCAATTCAAAACTGAAGCACAGAAAATGCTTCAATTCAAAACTGAAGCACAGAAAATGCTTCAATTCAAAACTGAAGCACAGAAAATGCTTCAATTCAAAACTGAAGAACAGAAAATGCTTCAATTCAGAACTGAAGCACAGAAAATGCTTCAATTCAAAACTGAAGCACAGAAAATGCTTCAATTCAAAACTGAAGCACAAAAAATGCTTCAACTCAAAACTGAAGCACAGAAAATGCTTCAATTCAAAACTGAAACACAGAAAATGCTTCAATTCAAAACTGAAGCACAGAAAATGCTTCAATTCAAAACTGAAGCACAGAAAATGCTTCAATTCAAAACTGAAGCACAGAAAATGCTTCAATTCAAAACTGAAGCACGGAAAATGCTTCAACTCAAAACTGAAGCACAGAAAATGCTTCAATTCAAAACTGAAGCACAGAAAATTAAATAAATTTTTTATATTTTCAAGTATATTTTTGTTAACAATTTCCAAAATTGCACAGCGACAGATATTTTATAATAAAATTATGACTATTATATAAAGAAATTATTTTCACTAATAAATATGTGATGATTCCACATTATCTGGGATTACAGAAAATGCTTCAATTCAAAACTGAAGCACAGAAAATGCTTCAATTCAAAACTGAAGCACAGAAAATGCTTCAATTCAAAACTGAAGCACAGAAAATGCTTCAATTCAAAACTGAAGCACAGAAAATGCTTCAATTCAAAACTGAAGCACAGAAAATGCTTCAATTCAAAACTGAAGCACAGAAAATGCTTCAATTCAAAACTGAAGCACAGAAAATGCTTCAATTCAAAACTGAAGCACAGAAAATGCTTCAATTCAAAACTGAAGCACAGAAAATGCTTCAATTCAAAACATGAAGCACAGAAAATGCTTCAATTCAAAACTGAAGCACAGAAAATGCTTCAATTCAAAACTGAAGCACGGAAAATGCTTCAACTCAAAACTGAAGCACAGAAAATGCTTCAATTCAAAACTGAAGCACAGAAAATTAAATAAATTTTTTATATTTTCAAGTATATTTTTGTTAACAATTTCCAAAATTGCACAGCGACAGATATTTTATGATAAAATTATGACTATTATATAAAGAAATTATTTTCACTAATAAATATGTGATGATTCCACATTATCTGGGATTACATAAAATGCTTCAATTCAAAACTGAAGCACAGAAAATGCTTCAATTCAAAACTGAAGCACAGAAAATGCATCAATTCAAAACTGAAGCACAGAAAATGCTTCAATTCAAAACTGAAGCACAGAAAATGCTTCAATTCAAAACTGAAGCACAGAAAATGCTTCAATTCAAAACTGAAGCAGAGAAAATGCTTCAATTCAAAACTGAAGCACAGAAAATGCTTCAATTCAAAACTGAAGCACAGAAAATGCTTCAATTCAAAACTGAAGCACAGAAAATGCTTCAATTCAAAACTGAAGCACAGAAAATGCTTCAATTCAAAACTGAAGCAGAGAAAATGCTTCAATTCAAAACTGAAGCACAGAAAATGCTTCAATTCAAAACTGAAGCACAGAAAATGCTTCAATTCAAAACTGAAGCACAGAAAATGCTTCAATTCAAAACTGAAGCACAGAAAATGCTTCAATTCAAAACTGAAGCACAGAAAATGCTTCAATTCAAAACTGAAGCACAGAAAATGCTTCAATTCAAAACTGAAGCACAGAAAATGCTTCAATTCAAAACTGAAGCACGGAAAATGCTTCAACTCAAAACTGAAGCACAGAAAATGCTTCAATTCAAAACTGAAGCACAGAAAATTAAATAAATTTTTTATATTTTCAAGTATATTTTTGTTAACAATTTCCAAAATTGCACAGCGACAGATATTTTATGATAAAATTATGACTATTATATAAAGAAATTATTTTCACTAATAAATATGTGATGATTCCACATTATCTGGGATTACAGAAAATGCTTCAATTCAAAACTGAATCACAGAAAATGCTTCAATTCAAAACTGAAGCACAGAAAATGCTTCAATTCAAAACTGAAGCACAGAAAATGCTTCAATTCAAAACTGAAGCACAGAAAATGCATCAATTCAAAACTGAAGCAAAGAAAATGCTTCAATTCAAAACTGAAGCAGAGAAAATGCTTCAATTCAAAACTGAAGCACAGAAAATGCTTCAATTCAAAACTGAAGCACAGAAAATGCTTCAATTCAAAACTGAAGCACAGAAAATGCTTCAATTCAAAACTGAAGCACAGAAAGTGCTTCAATTCAAAACTGAAGCAGAGAAAATGCTTCAATTCAAAACTGAAGCACAGAAAATGCTTCAATTCAAAACTGAAGCACAGAAAATGCTTCAATTCAAAACTGAAGCACAGAAAATGCTTCAATTCAAAACTGAAGCACAGAAAATGCTTCAATTCAAAACTGAAGCACAGAAAATGCTTCAATTCAAAACTGAAGCACAGAAAATGCTTCAATTCAAAACTGAAGCACAGAAAATGCTTCAATTCAAAACTGAAGCATAGAAAATGCTTCAATTCAAAACTGAAGCACGGAAAATGCTTCAATTCAAAACTGAAGCACAGAAAATGCTTCAATTCAAAACTGAAGCACGGAAAATGCTTCAACTCTAAACTGAAGCACAGAAAATGCTTCAATTCAAAACTGAAGCACAGAAAATTAAATAAATTTTTTATATTTTCAAGTATATTTTTGTTAACAATTTCCAAAATTGCACAGCGACAGATATTTTATGATAAAATTATGACTATTATATAAAGAAATTATTTTCACTAATAAATATGTGATGATTCCACATTATCTGGGATTACAGAAAATGCTTCAATTCAAAACTGAAGCACAGAAAATGCTTCAATTCAAAACTGAAGCACAGAAAATGCTTCAATTCAAAACTGAAGCACAGAAAATGCTTCAATTCAAAACTGAAGCACAGAAAATGCTTCAATTCAAAACTGAAGCACAAAAAATGCTTCAATTCAAAACTGAAGCACAAAAAATGCTTCAATTCAAAACTGAAGCACAGAAAATGCTTCAATTCAAAACTGAAGCACAGAAAATGCTTCAATTCAAAACTGAAGCACAGAAAATGCTTCATTCAAAACTGAAGCACAGAAAATGCTTCAATTCAAAACTGAAGCACAGAAAATGCTTCAATTCAAAACTGAAGCACAGAAAATGCTTCAATTCAAAACTGAAACACAGAAAATGCTTCAATTCAAAACTGAAGCACAGAAAATGCTTCAATTCAAAACTGAAGCACAGAAAATGCTTCAATTCAAAACTGAAGCACAGAAAATGCTTCAATTCAAAACTGAAGCACAGAAAATGCTTCAATTCAAAACTGAAGCACGGAAAATGCTTCAATTCAAAACTGAAGCACAGAAAATGCTTCAATTCAAAACTGAAGCACGGAAAATGCTTCAACTCTAAACTGAAGCACAGAAAATGCTTCAATTCAAAACTGAAGCACAGAAAATGCTTCAATTCAAAACTGAAGCACAGAAAATGCTTCAATTCAAAACTGAAGCACGGAAAATGCTTCAATTCAAAACTGAAGCACAGAAAATACTTCAATTCAAAACTGAAGCACGGAAAATGCTTCAACTCTAAACTGAAGCACAGAAAATGCTTCAATTCAAAACTGAAGCACAGAAAATGCTTCAATTCAAAACTGAAGCACAGAAAATGCTTCAATTCAAAACTGAAGCACAGAAAATGCTTCAATTCAAAACTGAAGCACGGAAAATGCTTCAATTCAAAACTGAAGCACAGAAAATGCTTCAATTCAAAACTGAAGCACGGAAAATGCTTCAACTCTAAACTGAAGCACAGAAAATGCTTCAATTCAAAACTGAAGCACAGAAAATGCTTCAATTCAAAACTGAAGCACAGAAAATGCTTGAATTCAAAACTGAAGCACAGAAAATGCTTCAATTCAAAACTGAAGCACGGAAAATGCTTCAATTCAAAACTGAAGCACAGAAAATGCTTCAATTCAAAACTGAAGCACGGAAAATGCTTCAACTCTAAACTGAAGCACAGAAAATGCTTCAATTCAAAACTGAAGCACAGAAAATGCTTCAATTCAAAACTGAAGCACAGAAAATGCTTCAATTCAAAACTGAAGCACAGAAAATGCTTCAATTCAAAACTGAAGCACAGAAAATGCTTCAATTCAAAACTGAAGCACAAAAAATGCTTCAATTCAAAACTGAAGCACAAAAAATGCTTCAATTCAAAACTGAAGCACAGAAAATGCTTCAATTCAAAACTGAAGCAAAGAAAATGCTTCAATTCAAAACTGAAGCACAGAAAATGCTTAATTCAAAACTGAAGCACAGAAAATGCTTCAATTCAAAACTGAAGCACAGAAAATGCTTCAATTCAAAACTGAAGCACAGAAAATGCTTCAATTCAAAACTGAAACACAGAAAATGCTTCAATTCAAAACTGAAGCACAGAAAATGCTTCAATTCAAAACTGAAGCACAGAAAATGCTTCAATTCAAAACTGAAGCACAGAAAATGCTTCAACTCAAAACTGAAGCACAGAAAATGCTTCAATTCAAAACTGAAGCACAGAAAATGCTTCAATTCAAAACTGAAGCACAGAAAATGCTTCAATTCAAAATTGAAGCACGGAAAATGCTTCAATTCAAAACTGAAGCACAGAAAATACTTCAATTCAAAACTGAAGCACGGAAAATGCTTCAACTCTAAACTGAAGCACAGAAAATGCTTCAATTCAAAACTGAAGCACAGAAAATGCTTCAATTCAAAACTGAAGCACAGAAAATGCTTCAATTCAAAACTGAAGCACAGAAAATGCTTCAATTCAAAACTGAAGCACGGAAAATGCTTCAATTCAAAACTGAAGCACAGAAAATGCTTCAATTCAAAACTGAAGCACGGAAAATGCTTCAACTCTAAACTGAAGCACAGAAAATGCTTCAATTCAAAACTGAAGCACAGAAAATTAAATAAATTTTTTATATTTTCAAGTATATTTTTGTTAACAATTTCCAAAATTGCACAGCGACAGATATTTTATGATAAAATTATGACTATTATATATAGAAATTATTTTCACTAATAAATATATGATGATTCCACATTATCTGGGATTACAGAAAATGCTTCAATTCAAAACTGAAGCACAGAAAATGCTTCAATTCAAAACTGAAGCACAGAAAATGCTTCAATTCAAAACTGAAACACAGAAAATGCTTCAATTCAAAACTGAAGCACAGAAAATGCTTCAATTCAAAACTGAAGCACAGAAAATGCTTCAATTCAAAACTGAAGCACAGAAAATGCTTCAACTCAAAACTGAAGCACAGAAAATGCTTCAATTCAAAACTGAAGCACAGAAAATGCTTCAATTCAAAACTGAAGCACAGAAAATGCTTCAATTCAAAATTGAAGCACGGAAAATGCTTCAATTCAAAACTGAAGCACAGAAAATACTTCAATTCAAAACTGAAGCACAGAAAATGCTTCAATTCAAAACTGAAGCACGGAAAATGCTTCAATTCAAAACTGAAGCACAGAAAATGCTTCAATTCAAAACTGAAGCACAGAAAATGCTTCAATTCAAAATTGAAGCACGGAAAATGCTTCAATTCAAAACTGAAGCACAGAAAATACTTCAATTCAAAACTGAAGCACAGAAAATACTTCAATTCAAAACTGAAGCACGGAAAATGCTTCAACTCTAAACTGAAGCACAGAAAATGCTTCAATTCAAAACTGAAGCACAGAAAATGCTTCAATTCAAAACTGAAGCACAGAAAATGCTTCAATTCAAAACTGAAGCACAGAAAATGCTTCAATTCAAAACTGAAGCACGGAAAATGCTTCAATTCAAAACTGAAGCACAGAAAATGCTTCAATTCAAAACTGAAGCACGGAAAATGCTTCAACTCTAAACTGAAGCACAGAAAATGCTTCAATTCAAAACTGAAGCACAGAAAATTAAATAAATTTTTTATATTTTCAAGTATATTTTTGTTAACAATTTCCAAAATTGCACAGCGACAGATATTTTATGATAAAATTATGACTATTATATAAAGAAATTATTTTCACTAATAAATATGTGATGATTCCACATTATCTGGGATTACAGAAAATGCTTCAATTCAAAACTGAAGCACAGAAAATGCTTCAATTCAAAACTGAAGCACAGAAAATGCTTCAATTCAAAACTGAAGCACAGAAAATGCTACAATTCAAAACTGAAGCACAGAAAATGCTTCAATTCAAAACTGAAGCACAGAAAATGCTTCAATTCAAAACTGAAGCACGGAAAATGCTTCAATTCAAAACTGAAGCACAGAAAATGCTTCAATTCAAAACTGAAGCACAGAAAATGCTTCAATTCAAAACTGAAGCACAGAAAATGCTTCAATTCAAAACTGAAGCACAGAAAATGCTTCAATTCAAAACTGAAGCACAGAAAATGCTTCATTCAAAACTGAAGCACAGAAAATGCTTCAATTCAAAACTGAAGCACAGAAAATGCTTCAATTCAAAACTGAAGCACGGAAAATGCTTCAATTCAAAATTGAAGCACGGAAAATGCTTCAATTCAAAACTGAAGCACAGAAAATTAAATAAATTTTTTATATTTTCAAGTATATTTTTGTTAACAATTTCCAAAATTGCACAGCGACAGATATTTTATGATAAAATTATGACTATTATATAAAGAAATTATTTTCACTAATAAATATGTGATGATTCCACATTATCTGGGATTACAGAAAATGCTTCAATTCAAAACTGAAGCACAGAAAATGCTTCAATTCAAAACTGAAGCACAGAAAATGCTTCAATTCAAAACTGAAGCACAGAAAATGCTTCAATTCAAAACTGAAGCACAGAAAATGCTTCAATTCAAAACTGAAGCACAGAAAATGCTTCAATTCAAAACTGAAGCACAGAAAATGCTTCAATTCAAAACTGAAGCACAGAAAATGCTTCAATTCAAAACTGAAACACAGAAAATGCTTCAATTCAAAACTGAAGCACAGAAAATGCTTCAATTCAAAACTGAAGCACAGAAAATGCTTCAACTCTAAACTGAAGCACAGAAAATGCTTCAATTCAAAACTGAAGCACAGAAAATGCTTCAATTCAAAACTGAAGCACAGAAAATGCTTCAATTCAAAACTGAAGCACAGAAAATGCTTCAATTCAAAACTGAAGCACGGAAAATGCTTCAATTCAAAACTGAAGCACAGAAAATGCTTCAATTCAAAACTGAAGCACGGAAAATGCTTCAACTCTAAACTGAAGCACAGAAAATGCTTCAATTCAAAACTGAAGCACAGAAAATTAAATAAATTTTTTATATTTTCAAGTATATTTTTGTTAACAATTTCCAAAATTGCACAGCGACAGATATTTTATGATAAAATTATGACTATTATATAAAGAAATTATTTTCACTAATAAATATGTGATGATTCCACATTATCTGGGATTACAGAAAATGCTTCAATTCAAAACTGAAGCACAGAAAATGCTTCAATTCAAAACTGAAGCACAGAAAATGCTTCAATTCAAAACTGAAGCACAGAAAATGCTACAATTCAAAACTGAAGCACAGAAAATGCTTCAATTCAAAACTGAAGCACAGAAAATGCTTCAATTCAAAACTGAAGCACGGAAAATGCTTCAATTCAAAACTGAAGCACAGAAAATGCTTCAATTCAAAACTGAAGCACAGAAAATGCTTCAATTCAAAACTGAAGCACAGAAAATGCTTCAATTCAAAACTGAAGCACAGAAAATGCTTCAATTCAAAACTGAAGCACAGAAAATGCTTCATTCAAAACTGAAGCACAGAAAATGCTTCAATTCAAAACTGAAGCACAGAAAATGCTTCAATTCAAAACTGAAGCACGGAAAATGCTTCAATTCAAAATTGAAGCACGGAAAATGCTTCAATTCAAAACTGAAGCACAGAAAATTAAATAAATTTTTTATATTTTCAAGTATATTTTTGTTAACAATTTCCAAAATTGCACAGCGACAGATATTTTATGATAAAATTATGACTATTATATAAAGAAATTATTTTCACTAATAAATATGTGATGATTCCACATTATCTGGGATTACAGAAAATGCTTCAATTCAAAACTGAAGCACAGAAAATGCTTCAATTCAAAACTGAAGCACAGAAAATGCTTCAATTCAAAACTGAAGCACAGAAAATGCTTCAATTCAAAACTGAAGCACAGAAAATGCTTCAATTCAAAACTGAAGCACAGAAAATGCTTCAATTCAAAACTGAAGCACAGAAAATGCTTCAATTCAAAACTGAAGCACAGAAAATGCTTCAATTCAAAACTGAAGCACAGAAAATGCTTCAATTCAAAACTGAAGCACAGAAAATGCTTCAATTCAAAACTGAAGCACAGAAAATGCTTCAATTCAAAACTGAAGCACAGAAAATGCTTCAATTCAAAACTGAAGCACGGAAAATGCTTCAATTCAAAACTGAAGCACGGAAAATGCTTCAATTCAAAACTGAAGCACAGAAAATGCTTCAATTCAAAACTGAAGCACGGAAAATGCTTCAATTCAAAACTGAAGCACAGAAAATGCTTCAATTCAAAACTGAAGCACAGAAAATGCTTCAATTCAAAACTGAAGCACAGAAAATGCTTCAATTCAAAACTGAAGCACAGAAAATGCTTCAATTCAAAACTGAAGCACAGAAAATGCTTCAATTCAAAACTGAAGCACAGAAAATGCTTCAATTCAAAACTGAAGCACAGAAAATGTTCAATTCAAAACTGAAGCACGGAAAATGCTTCAATTCAAAACTGAAGCACGGAAAATGCTTCAATTCAAAACTGAAGCACAGAAAATGCTTCAATTCAAAACTGAAGCACAGAAAATGCTTCAATTCAAAACTGAAGCACGGAAAATGCTTCAATTCAAAACTGAAGCACAGAAAATGCTTCAATTCAAAACTGAAGCACAGAAAATGCTTCAATTCAAAACTGAAGCACGGAAAATGCTTCAATTCAAAACTGAAGCACGGAAAATGCTTCAATTCAAAACTGAAGCACGGAAAATGCTTCAATTCAAAACTGAAGCACAGAAAATGCTTCAATTCAAAACTGAAGCACAGAAAATGCTTCAATTCAAAACTGAAGCACAGAAAATGCTTCAATTCAAAACTGAAGCACGGAAAATGCTTCAATTCAAAACTGAAGCACAGAAAATGCTTCAATTCAAAACTGAAGCACGGAAAATGCTTCAACTCTAAACTGAAGCACAGAAAATGCTTCAATTCAAAACTGAAGCACAGAAAATTAAATAAATTTTTTATATTTTCAAGTATATTTTTGTTAACAATTTCCAAAATTGCACAGCGACAGATATTTATGATAAAATTATGACTATTATATAAAGAAATTATTTTCACTAATAAATATGTGATGATTCCACATTATCTGGGATTACAGAAAATGCTTCAATTCAAAACTGAAGCACAGAAAATGCTTCAATTCAAAACTGAAGCACAGAAAATGCTTCAATTCAAAACTGAAGCACAGAAAATGCTTCAATTCAAAACTGAAGCACAGAAAATGCTTCAATTCAAAACTGAAGCACAGAAAATGCTTCAATTCAAAACTGAAGCACGGAAAATGCTTCAATTCAAAACTGAAGCACAGAAAATGCTTCACTTCAAAACTGAAGCACAGAAAATGCTTCAATTCAAAACTGAAGCACAGAAAATGCTTCAATTCAAAACTGAAGCACAGAAAATGCTTCAATTCAAAACTGAAGCACAGAAAATGCTTCATTCAAAACTGAAGCACAGAAAATGCTTCAATTCAAAACTGAAGCACAGAAAATGCTTCAATTCAAAACTGAAGCACGGAAAATGCTTCAATTCAAAACTGAAGCACAGAAAATGCTTCAATTCAAAACTGAAGCACAGAAAATGCTTCAATTCAAAACTGAAGCACAGAAAATGCTTCAATTCAAAACTGAAGCACAGAAAATGCTTCAATTCAAAACTGAAGCACAGAAAATGCTTCATTCAAAACTGAAGCACAGAAAATGCTTCAATTCAAAACTGAAGCACAGAAAATGCTTCAATTCAAAACTGAAGCACGGAAAATGCTTCAATTCAAAATTGAAGCACGGAAAATGCTTCAATTCAAAACTGAAGCACAGAAAATTAAATAAATTTTTTATATTTTCAAGTATATTTTTGTTAACAATTTCCAAAATTGCACAGCGACAGATATTTTATGATAAAATTATGACTATTATATAAAGAAATTATTTTCACTAATAAATATGTGATGATTCCACATTATCTGGGATTACAGAAAATGCTTCAATTCAAAACTGAAGCACAGAAAATGCTTCAATTCAAAACTGAAGCACAGAAAATGCTTCAATTCAAAACTGAAGCACAGAAAATGCTTCAATTCAAAACTGAAGCACAGAAAATGCTTCAATTCAAAACTGAAGCACAGAAAATGCTTCAATTCAAAACTGAAGCACAGAAAATGCTTCAATTCAAAATTGAAGCACGGAAAATGCTTCAATTCAAAACTGAAGCACAGAAAATACTTCAATTCAAAACTGAAGCACGGAAAATGCTTCAATTCAAAACTGAAGCACGGAAAATGCTTCAATTCAAAACTGAAGCACAGAAAATGCTTCAATTCAAAACTGAAGCACAGAAAATGCTTCAATTCAAAACTGAAGCACGGAAAATGCTTCAATTCAAAACTGAAGCACAGAAAATGCTTCAATTCAAAACTGAAGCACAGAAAATGCTTCAATTCAAAACTGAAGCACGGAAAATGCTTCAATTCAAAACTGAAGCACGGAAAATGCTTCAATTCAAAACTGAAGCACGGAAAATGCTTCAATTCAAAACTGAAGCACAGAAAATGCTTCAATTCAAAACTGAAGCACAGAAAATGCTTCAATTCAAAACTGAAGCACAGAAAATACTTCAATTCAAAACTGAAGCACGGAAAATGCTTCAACTCTAAACTGAAGCACAGAAAATGCTTCAATTCAAAACTGAAGCACAGAAAATGCTTCAATTCAAAACTGAAGCACAGAAAATGCTTCAATTCAAAACTGAAGCACAGAAAATGCTTCAATTCAAAACTGAAGCACGGAAAATGCTTCAATTCAAAACTGAAGCACAGAAAATGCTTCAATTCAAAACTGAAGCACGGAAAATGCTTCAACTCTAAACTGAAGCACAGAAAATGCTTCAATTCAAAACTGAAGCACAGAAAATTAAATAAATTTTTTATATTTTCAAGTATATTTTTGTTAACAATTTCCAAAATTGCACAGCGACAGATATTTTATGATAAAATTATGACTATTATATAAAGAAATTATTTTCACTAATAAATATGTGATGATTCCACATTATCTGGGATTACAGAAAATGCTTCAATTCAAAACTGAAGCACAGAAAATGCTTCAATTCAAAACTGAAGCACAGAAAATGCTTCAATTCAAAACTGAAGCACAGAAAATGCTTCAATTCAAAACTGAAGCACAGAAAATGCTTAAATTCAAAACTGAAGCACAGAAAATGCTTCAATTCAAAACTGAAGCACGGAAAATGCTTCAATTCAAAACTGAAGCACAGAAAATGCTTCAATTCAAAACTGAAGCACAGAAAATGCTTCAATTCAAAACTGAAGCACAGAAAATGCTTCAATTCAAAACTGAAGCACAGAAAATGCTTCAATTCAAAACTGAAGCACAGAAAATGCTTCATTCAAAACTGAAGCACAGAAAATGCTTCAATTCAAAACTGAAGCACAGAAAATGCTTCAATTCAAAACTGAAGCACGGAAAATGCTTCAATTCAAAACTGAAGCACAGAAAATGCTTCAATTCAAAACTGAAGCACAGAAAATGCTTCAATTCAAAACTGAAGCACAGAAAATGCTTCAATTCAAAACTGAAGCACAGAAAATGCTTCAATTCAAAACTGAAGCACAGAAAATGCTTCATTCAAAACTGAAGCACAGAAAATGCTTCAATTCAAAACTGAAGCACAGAAAATGCTTCAATTCAAAACTGAAGCACGGAAAATGCTTCAATTCAAAATTGAAGCACGGAAAATGGCTCAATTCAAAACTGAAGCACAGAAAATTAAATAAATTTTTTATATTTTCAAGTATATTTTTGTTAACAATTTCCAAAATTGCACAGCGACAGATATTTTATGATAAAATTATGACTATTATATAAAGAAATTATTTTCACTAATAAATATGTGATGATTCCACATTATCTGGGATTACAGAAAATGCTTCAATTCAAAACTGAAGCACAGAAAATGCTTCAATTCAAAACTGAAGCACAGAAAATGCTTCAATTCAAAACTGAAGCACAGAAAATGCTTCAATTCAAAACTGAAGCACAGAAAATGCTTCAATTCAAAACTGAAGCACAGAAAATGCTTCAATTCAAAACTGAAGCACAGAAAATGCTTCAATTCAAAACTGAAGCACAGAAAATGCTTCAATTCAAAATTGAAGCACGGAAAATGCTTCAATTCAAAACTGAAGCACAGAAAATACTTCAATTCAAAACTGAAGCACGGAAAATGCTTCAACTCTAAACTGAAGCACAGAAAATGCTTCAATTCAAAACTGAAGCACAGAAAATGCTTCAATTCAAAACTGAAGCACAGAAAATGCTTCAATTCAAAACTGAAGCACAGAAAATGCTTCAATTCAAAACTGAAGCACGGAAAATGCTTCAATTCAAAACTGAAGCACAGAAAATGCTTCAATTCAAAACTGAAGCACGGAAAATGCTTCAACTCTAAACTGAAGCACAGAAAATGCTTCAATTCAAAACTGAAGCACAGAAAATTAAATAAATTTTTTATATTTTCAAGTATATTTTTGTTAACAATTTCCAAAATTGCACAGCTACAGATATTTTATGATAAAATTATGACTATTATATATAGAAATTATTTTCACTAATAAATATATGATGATTCCACATTATCTGGGATTACAGAAAATGCTTCAATTCAAAACTGAAGCACAGAAAATGCTTCAATTCAAAACTGAAGCACAGAAAATGCTTCAATTCAAAACTGAAACACAGAAAATGCTTCAATTCAAAACTGAAGCACAGAAAATGCTTCAATTCAAAACTGAAGCACAGAAAATGCTTCAATTCAAAACTGAAGCACAGAAAATGCTTCAACTCAAAACTGAAGCACAGAAAATGCTTCAATTCAAAACTGAAGCACAGAAAATGCTTCAATTCAAAACTGAAGCACAGAAAATGCTTCAATTCAAAATTGAAGCACGGAAAATGCTTCAATTCAAAACTGAAGCACAGACAATACTTCAATTCAAAACTGAAGCACGGAAAATGCTTCAACTCTAAACTGAAGCACAGAAAATGCTTCAATTCAAAACTGAAGCACAGAAAATGCTTCAATTCAAAACTGAAGCACAGAAAATGCTTCAATTCAAAACTGAAGCACAGAAAATGCTTCAATTCAAAACTGAAGCACGGAAAATGCTTCAATTCAAAACTGAAGCACAGAAAATGCTTCAATTCAAAACTGAAGCACAGACAATACTTCAATTCAAAACTGAAGCACGGAAAATGCTTCAACTCTAAACTGAAGCACAGAAAATGCTTCAATTCAAAACTGAAGCACAGAAAATGCTTCAATTCAAAACTGAAGCACAGAAAATGCTTCAATTCAAAACTGAAGCACAGAAAATGCTTCAATTCAAAACTGAAGCACGGAAAATGCTTCAATTCAAAACTGAAGCACAGAAAATGCTTCAATTCAAAACTGAAGCACGGAAAATGCTTCAACTCTAAACTGAAGCACAGAAAATGCTTCAATTCAAAACTGAAGCACAGAAAATTAAATAAATTTTTTATATTTTCAAGTATATTTTTGTTAACAATTTCCAAAATTGCACAGCGACAGATATTTTATGATAAAATTATGACTATTATATAAAGAAATTATTTTCACTAATAAATATGTGATGATTCCACATTATCTGGGATTACAGAAAATGCTTCAATTCAAAACTGAAGCACAGAAAATGCTTCAATTCAAAACTGAAGCACAGAAAATGCTTCAATTCAAAACTGAAGCACAGAAAATGCTTCAATTCAAAACTGAAGCACAGAAAATGCTTCAATTCAAAACTGAAGCACAGAAAATGCTTCAATTCAAAACTGAAGCACGGAAAATGCTTCAATTCAAAACTGAAGCACAGAAAATGCTTCAATTCAAAACTGAAGCACAGAAAATGCTTCAATTCAAAACTGAAGCACAGAAAATGCTTCAATTCAAAACTGAAGCACAGAAAATGCTTCAATTCAAAACTGAAGCACAGAAAATGCTTCATTCAAAACTGAAGCACAGAAAATGCTTCAATTCAAAACTGAAGCACAGAAAATGCTTCAATTCAAAACTGAAGCACGGAAAATGCTTCAATTCAAAATTGAAGCACGGAAAATGCTTCAATTCAAAACTGAAGCACAGAAAATTAAATAAATTTTTTATATTTTCAAGTATATTTTTGTTAACAATTTCCAAAATTGCACAGCGACAGATATTTTATGATAAAATTATGACTATTATATAAAGAAATTATTTTCACTAATAAATATGTGATGATCCACATTATCTGGGATTACAGAAAATGCTTCAATTCAAAACTGAAGCACAGAAAATGCTTCAATTCAAAACTGAAGCACAGAAAATGCTTCAATTCAAAACTGAAGCACAGAAAATGCTTCAATTCAAAACTGAAGCACAGAAAATGCTTCAATTCAAAACTGAAGCACAGAAAATGCTTCAATTCAAAACTGAAGCACAGAAAATGCTTCAATTCAAAACTGAAGCACAGAAAATGCTTCAATTCAAAACTGAAGCACAGAAAATGCTTCAATTCAAAACTGAAGCACAGAAAATGCTTCAATTCAAAACTGAAGCACAGAAAATGCTTCAATTCAAAACTGAAGCACGGAAAATGCTTCAATTCAAAACTGAAGCACGGAAAATGCTTCAATTCAAAACTGAAGCACAGAAAATGCTTCAATTCAAAACTGAAGCACGGAAAATGCTTCAATTCAAAACTGAAGCACAGAAAATGCTTCAATTCAAAACTGAAGCACAGAAAATGCTTCAATTCAAAACTGAAGCACAGAAAATGCTTCAATTCAAAACTGAAGCACAGAAAATGCTTCAATTCAAAACTGAAGCACAGAAAATGCTTCAATTCAAAACTGAAGCACAGAAAATGCTTCAATTCAAAACTGTTCAATTCAAAACTGAAGCACAGAAAATGCTTCAATTCAAAACTGAAGCACGGAAAATGCTTCAATTCAAAACTGAAGCACAGAAAATGCTTCAATTCAAAACTGAAGCACAGAAAATGCTTCAATTCAAAACTGAAGCACAGAAAATGCTTCAATTCAAAACTGAAGCACAGAAAATGCTTCAATTCAAAACTGAAGCACAGAAAATGCTTCAATTCAAAACTGAAGCACGGAAAATGCTTCAATTCAAAACTGAAGCACAGAAAATGCTTCAATTCAAAACTGAAGCACGGAAAATGCTTCAATTCAAAACTGAAGCACGGAAAATGCTTCAATTCAAAACTGAAGCACAGAAAATGCTTCAATTCAAAACTGAAGCACAGAAAATGCTTCAATTCAAAACTGAAGCACGGAAAATGCTTCAATTCAAAACTGAAGCACAGAAAATGCTTCAATTCAAAACTGAAGCACAGAAAATGCTTCAATTCAAAACTGAAGCACGGAAAATGCTTCAATTCAAAACTGAAGCACAGAAAATGCTTCAATTCAAAACTGAAGCACGGAAAATGCTTCAATTCAAAACTGAAGCACAGAAAATGCTTCAATTCAAAACTGAAGCACGGAAAATGCTTCAATTCAAAACTGAAGCACAGAAAATGCTTCAATTCAAAACTGAAGCACAGAAAATGCTTCAATTCAAAACTGAAGCACAGAAAATGCTTCAATTCAAAACTGAAGCACAGAAAATGCTTCAATTCAAAACTGAAGCACAGAAAATGCTTCAATTCAAAACTGAAGCACGGAAAATGCTTCAATTCAAAACTGAAGCACAGAAAATGCTTCAATTCAAAACTGAAGCACGGAAAATGCTTCAATTCAAAACTGAAGCACGGAAAATGCTTCAATTCAAAACTGAAGCACAGAAAATGCTTCAATTCAAAACTGAAGCACAGAAAATGCTTCAATTCAAAACTGAAGCACGGAAAATGCTTCAATTCAAAACTGAAGCACAGAAAATGCTTCAATTCAAAACTGAAGCACAGAAAATGCTTCAATTCAAAACTGAAGCACGGAAAATGCTTCAATTCAAAACTGAAGCACGGAAAATGCTTCAATTCAAAACTGAAGCACGGAAAATGCTTCAATTCAAAACTGAAGCACAGAAAATGCTTCAATTCAAAACTGAAGCACAGAAAATGCGTCAATTCAAAACTGAAGCACAGAAAATACTTCAATTCAAAACTGAAGCACGGAAAATGCTTCAACTCTAAACTGAAGCACAGAAAATGCTTCAATTCAAAACTGAAGCACAGAAAATGCTTCAATTCAAAACTGAAGCACAGAAAATGCTTCAATTCAAAACTGAAGCACAGAAAATGCTTCAATTCAAAACTGAAGCACGGAAAATGCTTCAATTCAAAACTGAAGCACAGAAAATGCTTCAATTCAAAACTGAAGCACGGAAAATGCTTCAACTCTAAACTGAAGCACAGAAAATGCTTCAATTCAAAACTGAAGCACAGAAAATTAAATAAATTTTTTATATTTTCAAGTATATTTTTGTTAACAATTTCCAAAATTGCACAGCGACAGATATTTTATGATAAAATTATGACTATTATATAAAGAAATTATTTTCACTAATAAATATGTGATGATTCCACATTATCTGGGATTACAGAAAATGCTTCAATTCAAAACTGAAGCACAGAAAATGCTTCAATTCAAAACTGAAGCACAGAAAATGCTTCAATTCAAAACTGAAGCACAGAAAATGCTTCAATTCAAAACTGAAGCACAGAAAATGCTTCAATTCAAAACTGAAGCACAGAAAATGCTTCAATTCAAAACTGAAGCACGGAAAATGCTTCAATTCAAAACTGAAGCACAGAAAATGCTTCAATTCAAAACTGAAGCACAGAAAATGCTTCAATTCAAAACTGAAGCACAGAAAATGCTTCAATTCAAAACTGAAGCACAGAAAATGCTTCAATTCAAAACTGAAGCACAGAAAATGCTTCATTTAAAACTGAAGCACAGAAAATGCTTCAATTCAAAACTGAAGCACAGAAAATGCTTCAATTCAAAACTGAAGCACGGAAAATGCTTCAATTCAAAATTGAAGCACGGAAAATGCTTCAATTCAAAACTGAAGCACAGAAAATTAAATAAATTTTTTATATTTTCAAGTATATTTTTGTTAACAATTTCCAAAATTGCACAGCGACAGATATTTTATGATAAAATTATGACTATTATATAAAGAAATTATTTTCACTAATAAATATGTGATGATTCCACATTATCTGGGATTACAGAAAATGCTTCAATTCAAAACTGAAGCACAGAAAATGCTTCAATTCAAAACTGAAGCACAGAAAATGCTTCAATTCAAAACTGAAGCACAGAAAATGCTTCAATTCAAAACTGAAGCACAGAAAATGCTTCAATTCAAAACTGAAGCACAGAAAATGCTTCAATTCAAAACTGAAGCACAGAAAATGCTTCAATTCAAAACTGAAGCACAGAAAATGCTTCAATTCAAAACTGAAGCACAGAAAATGCTTCAATTCAAAACTGAAGCACAGAAAATGCTTCAATTCAAAACTGAAGCACAGAAAATGCTTCAATTCAAAACTGAAGCACGGAAAATGCTTCAATTCAAAACTGAAGCACGGAAAATGCTTCAATTCAAAACTGAAGCACAGAAAATGCTTCAATTCAAAACTGAAGCACGGAAAATGCTTCAATTCAAAACTGAAGCACAGAAAATGCTTCAATTCAAAACTGAAGCACAGAAAATGCTTCAATTCAAAACTGAAGCACAGAAAATGCTTCAATTCAAAACTGAAGCACAGAAAATGCTTCAATTCAAAACTGAAGCACAGAAAATGCTTCAATTCAAAACTGAAGCACAGAAAATGCTTCAATTCAAAACTGAAGCACAGAAAATGCTTCAATTCAAAACTGAAGCACAGAAAATGCTTCAATTCAAAACTGAAGCACAGAAAATGCTTCAATTCAAAACTGAAGCACAGAAAATGCTTCAATTCAAAACTGAAGCACGGAAAATGCTTCAATTCAAAACTGAAGCACGGAAAATGCTTCAATTCAAAACTGAAGCACAGAAAATGCTTCAATTCAAAACTGAAGCACAGAAAATGCTTCAATTCAAAACTGAAGCACGGAAAATGCTTCAATTCAAAACTGAAGCACAGAAAATGCTTCAATTCAAAACTGAAGCACAGAAAATGCTTCAATTCAAAACTGAAGCACGGAAAATGCTTCAATTCAAAATTGAAGCACGGAAAATGCTTCAATTCAAAACTGAAGCACAGAAAATTAAATAAATTTTTTATATTTTCAAGTATATTTTTGTTAACAATTTCCAAAATTGCACAGCGACAGATATTTTATGATAAAATTATGACTATTATATAAAGAAATTATTTTCACTAATAAATATGTGATGATTCCACATTATCTGGGATTACAGAAAATGCTTCAATTCAAAACTGAAGCACAGAAAATGCTTCAATTCAAAACTGAAGCACAGAAAATGCTTCAATTCAAAACTGAAGCACAGAAAATGCTTCAATTCAAAACTGAAGCACAGAAAATGCTTCAATTCAAAACTGAAGCACAGAAAATGCTTCAATTCAAAACTGAAGCACAGAAAATGCTTCAATTCAAAACTGAAGCACAGAAAATGCTTCAATTCAAAACTGAAGCACAGAAAATGCTTCAATTCAAAACTGAAGCACAGAAAATGCTTCAATTCAAAACTGAAGCACAGAAAATGCTTCAATTCAAAACTGAAGCACGGAAAATGCTTCAATTCAAAACTGAAGCACGGAAAATGCTTCAATTCAAAACTGAAGCACAGAAAATGCTTCAATTCAAAACTGAAGCACGGAAAATGCTTCAATTCAAAACTGAAGCACAGAAAATGCTTCAATTCAAAACTGAAGCACAGAAAATGCTTCAATTCAAAACTGAAGCACAGAAAATGCTTCAATTCAAAACTGAAGCACAGAAAATGCTTCAATTCAAAACTGAAGCACAGAAAATGCTTCAATTCAAAACTGAAGCACAGAAAATGCTTCAATTCAAAACTGAAGCACAGAAAATGCTTCAATTCAAAACTGAAGCACAGAAAATGCTTCAATTCAAAACTGAAGCACAGAAAATGCTTCAATTCAAAACTGAAGCACAGAAAATGCTTCAATTCAAAACTGAAGCACGGAAAATGCTTCAATTCAAAACTGAAGCACGGAAAATGCTTCAATTCAAAACTGAAGCACAGAAAATGCTTCAATTCAAAACTGAAGCACAGAAAATGCTTCAATTCAAAACTGAAGCACGGAAAATGCTTCAATTCAAAACTGAAGCACAGAAAATGCTTCAATTCAAAACTGAAGCACAGAAAATGCTTCAATTCAAAACTGAAGCACGGAAAATGCTTCAATTCAAAACTGAAGCACAGAAAATGCTTCAATTCAAAACTGAAGCACAGAAAATGCTTCAATTCAAAACTGAAGCACAGAAAATGCTTCAATTCAAAACTGAAGCACAGAAAATGCTTCAATTCAAAACTGAAGCACAGAAAATGCTTCAATTCAAAACTGAAGCACAGAAAATGCTTCAATTCAAAACTGAAGCACGGAAAATGCTTCAATTCAAAACTGAAGCACGGAAAATGCTTCAATTCAAAACTGAAGCACAGAAAATGCTTCAATTCAAAACTGAAGCACGGAAAATGCTTCAATTCAAAACTGAAGCACGGAAAATGCTTCAATTCAAAACTGAAGCACAGAAAATGCTTCAATTCAAAACTGAAGCACGGAAAAAGCTTCAATTCAAAACTGAAGCACAGAAAATGCTTCAATTCAAAACTGAAGCACAGAAAATGCTTCAATTCAAAACTGAAGCACAGAAAATGCTTCAATTCAAAACTGAAGCACAGAAAATGCTTCAATTCAAAACTGAAGCACAGAAAATGCTTCAATTCAAAACTGAAGCACAGAAAATGCTTCAATTCAAAACTGAAGCACAGAAAATGCTTCAATTCAAAACTGAAGCACGGAAAATGCTTCAATTCAAAACTGAAGCACAGAAAATGCTTCAATTCAAAACTGAAGCACGGAAAATGCTTCAATTCAAAACTGAAGCACAGAAAATGCTTCAATTCAAAACTGAAGCACAGAAAATGCTTCAATTCAAAACTGAAGCACAGAAAATGCTTCAATTCAAAACTGAAGCACAGAAAATGCTTCAATTCAAAACTGAAGCACAGAAAATGCTTCAATTCAAAACTGAAGCACAGAAAATGCTTCAATTCAAAACTGAAGCACGGAAAATGCTTCAATTCAAAACTGAAGCACGGAAAATGCTTCAATTCAAAACTGAAGCACAGAAAATGCTTCAATTCAAAACTGAAGCACAGAAAATGCTTCAATTCAAAACTGAAGCACGGAAAATGCTTCAATTCAAAACTGAAGCACAGAAAATGCTTCAATTCAATACTGAAGCACGGAAAATGCTTCAACTCTAAACTGAAGCACAGAAAATGCTTCAATTCGAAACTGAAGCACAGAAAATGCTTCAATTCAAAACTGAAGCACAGAAAATGCTTCAATTCAAAACTGAAGCACAGAAAATGCTTCAATTCAAAACTGAAGCACGGAAAATGCTTCAATTCAAAACTGAAGCACAGAAAATGCTTCAATTCAAAACTGAAGCACGGAAAATGCTTCAATTCAAAATTGAAGCACGGAAAATGCTTCAATTCAAAACTGAAGCACAGAAAATTAAATAAATTTTTTATATTTTCAAGTATATTTTTGTTAACAATTTCCAAAATTGCACAGCGACAGATATTTTATGATAAAATTATGACTATTATATAAAGAAATTATTTTCACTAATAAATATGTGATGATTCCACATTATCTGGGATTACAGAAAATGCTTCAATTCAAAACTGAAGCACAGAAAATGCTTCAATTCAAAACTGAAGCACAGAAAATGCTTCAATTCAAAACTGAAGCACAGAAAATGCTTCAATTCAAAACTGAAGCACAGAAAATGCTTCAATTCAAAACTGAAGCACAGAAAATGCTTCAATTCAAAACTGAAGCACAGAAAATGCTTCAATTCAAAACTGAAGCACAGAAAATGCTTCAATTCAAAACTGAAGCACAGAAAATGCTTCAATTCAAAACTGAAGCACAGAAAATGCTTCAATTCAAAACTGAAGCACAGAAAATGCTTCAATTCAAAACTGAAGCACGGAAAATGCTTCAATTCAAAACTGAAGCACGGAAAATGCTTCAATTCAAAACTGAAGCACAGAAAATGCTTCAATTCAAAACTGAAGCACGGAAAATGCTTCAATTCAAAACTGAAGCACAGAAAATGCTTCAATTCAAAACTGAAGCACAGAAAATGCTTCAATTCAAAACTGAAGCACAGAAAATGCTTCAATTCAAAACTGAAGCACAGAAAATGCTTCAATTCAAAACTGAAGCACAGAAAATGCTTCAATTCAAAACTGAAGCACAGAAAATGCTTCAATTCAAAACTGAAGCACAGAAAATGCTTCAATTCAAAACTGAAGCACGGAAAATGCTTCAATTCAAAACTGAAGCACAGAAAATGCTTCAATTCAAAACTGAAGCACGGAAAATGCTTCAATTCAAAACTGAAGCACAGAAAATGCTTCAATTCAAAACTGAAGCACAGAAAATGCTTCAATTCAAAACTGAAGCACAGAAAATGCTTCAATTCAAAACTGAAGCACAGAAAATGCTTCAATTCAAAACTGAAGCACAGAAAATGCTTCAATTCAAAACTGAAGCACAGAAAATGCTTCAATTCAAAACTGAAGCACGGAAAATGCTTCAATTCAAAACTGAAGCACGGAAAATGCTTCAATTCAAAACTGAAGCACAGAAAATGCTTCAATTCAAAACTGAAGCACAGAAAATGCTTCAATTCAAAACTGAAGCACGGAAAATGCTTCAATTCAAAACTGAAGCACAGAAAATGCTTCAATTCAAAACTGAAGCACAGAAAATGCTTCAATTCAAAACTGAAGCACGGAAAATGCTTCAATTCAAAACTGAAGCACGGAAAATGCTTCAATTCAAAACTGAAGCACAGAAAATGCTTCAATTCAAAACTGAAGCACAGAAAATGCTTCAATTCAAAACTGAAGCACGGAAAATGCTTCAATTCAAAACTGAAGCACAGAAAATGCTTCAATTCAAAACTGAAGCACAGAAAATGCTTCAATTCAAAACTGAAGCACGGAAAATGCTTCAATTCAAAACTGAAGCACGGAAAATGCTTCAATTCAAAACTGAAGCACGGAAAATGCTTCAATTCAAAACTGAAGCACAGAAAATGCTTCAATTCAAAACTGAAGCACAGAAAATGCTTCAATTCAAAACTGAAGCACAGAAAATACTTCAATTCAAAACTGAAGCACGGAAAATGCTTCAACTCTAAACTGAAGCACAGAAAATGCTTCAATTCAAAACTGAAGCACAGAAAATGCTTCAATTCAAAACTGAAGCACAGAAAATGCTTCAATTCAAAACTGAAGCACAGAAAATGCTTCAATTCAAAACTGAAGCACGGAAAATGCTTCAATTCAAAACTGAAGCACAGAAAATGCTTCAATTCAAAACTGAAGCACGGAAAATGCTTCAACTCTAAACTGAAGCACAGAAAATGCTTCAATTCAAAACTGAAGCACAGAAAATTAAATAAATTTTTTATATTTTCAAGTATATTTTTGTTAACAATTTCCAAAATTGCACAGCGACAGATATTTTATGATAAAATTATGACTATTATATAAAGAAATTATTTTCACTAATAAATATGTGATGATTCCACATTATCTGGGATTACAGAAAATGCTTCAATTCAAAACTGAAGCACAGAAAATGCTTCAATTCAAAACTGAAGCACAGAAAATGCTTCAATTCAAAACTGAAGCACAGAAAATGCTTCAATTCAAAACTGAAGCACAGAAAATGCTTCAATTCAAAACTGAAGCACAGAAAATGCTTCAATTCAAAACTGAAGCACGGAAAATGCTTCAATTCAAAACTGAAGCACAGAAAATGCTTCAATTCAAAACTGAAGCACAGAAAATGCTTCAATTCAAAACTGAAGCACAGAAAATGCTTCAATTCAAAAGTGAAGCACAGAAAATGCTTCAATTCAAAACTGAAGCACAGAAAATGCTTCATTTAAAACTGAAGCACAGAAAATGCTTCAATTCAAAACTGAAGCACAGAAAATGCTTCAATTCAAAACTGAAGCACGGAAAATGCTTCAATTCAAAATTGAAGCACGGAAAATGCTTCAATTCAAAACTGAAGCACAGAAAATGCTTCAATTCAAAACTGAAGCACAGAAAATGCTTCAATTCAAAACTGAAGCACAGAAAATGCTTCAATTCAAAACTGAAGCACAGAAAATGCTTCAATTCAAAACTGAAGCACAGAAAATGCTTCAATTCAAAACTGAAGCACGGAAAATGCTTCAATTCAAAACTGAAGCACAGAAAATGCTTCAATTCAAAACTGAAGCACAGAAAATGCTTCAATTCAAAACTGAAGCACAGAAAATGCTTCAATTCAAAAGTGAAGCACAGAAAATGCTTCAATTCAAAACTGAAGCACAGAAAATGCTTCATTTAAAACTGAAGCACAGAAAATGCTTCAATTCAAAACTGAAGCACAGAAAATGCTTCAATTCAAAACTGAAGCACGGAAAATGCTTCAATTCAAAACTGAAGCACAGAAAATGCTTCAATTCAATACTGAAGCACGGAAAATGCTTCAACTCTAAACTGAAGCACAGAAAATGCTTCAATTCGAAACTGAAGCACAGAAAATGCTTCAATTCAAAACTGAAGCACAGAAAATGCTTCAATTCAAAACTGAAGCACAGAAAATGCTTCAATTCAAAACTGAAGCACGGAAAATGCTTCAATTCAAAACTGAAGCACAGAAAATGCTTCAATTCAAAACTGAAGCACGGAAAATGCTTCAATTCAAAATTGAAGCACGGAAAATGCTTCAATTCAAAACTGAAGCACAGAAAATTAAATAAATTTTTTATATTTTCAAGTATATTTTTGTTAACAATTTCCAAAATTGCACAGCGACAGTATTTTATGATAAAATTATGACTATTATATAAAGAAATTATTTTCACTAATAAATATGTGATGATTCCACATTATCTGGGATTACAGAAAATGCTTCAATTCAAAACTGAAGCACAGAAAATGCTTCAATTCAAAACTGAAGCACAGAAAATGCTTCAATTCAAAACTGAAGCACAGAAAATGCTTCAATTCAAAACTGAAGCACAGAAAATGCTTCAATTCAAAACTGAAGCACAGAAAATGCTTCAATTCAAAACTGAAGCACAGAAAATGCTTCAATTCAAAACTGAAGCACAGAAAATGCTTCAATTCAAAACTGAAGCACAGAAAATGCTTCAATTCAAAACTGAAGCACAGAAAATGCTTCAATTCAAAACTGAAGCACAGAAAATGCTTCAATTCAAAACTGAAGCACGGAAAATGCTTCAATTCAAAACTGAAGCACGGAAAATGCTTCAATTCAAAACTGAAGCACAGAAAATGCTTCAATTCAAAACTGAAGCACGGAAAATGCTTCAATTCAAAACTGAAGCACAGAAAATGCTTCAATTCAAAACTGAAGCACAGAAAATGCTTCAATTCAAAACTGAAGCACAGAAAATGCTTCAATTCAAAACTGAAGCACAGAAAATGCTTCAATTCAAAACTGAAGCACAGAAAATGCTTCAATTCAAAACTGAAGCACAGAAAATGCTTCAATTCAAAACTGAAGCACAGAAAATGCTTCAATTCAAAACTGAAGCACGGAAAATGCTTCAATTCAAAACTGAAGCACAGAAAATGCTTCAATTCAAAACTGAAGCACGGAAAATGCTTCAATTCAAAACTGAAGCACAGAAAATGCTTCAATTCAAAACTGAAGCACAGAAAATGCTTCAATTCAAAACTGAAGCACAGAAAATGCTTCAATTCAAAACTGAAGCACAGAAAATGCTTCAATTCAAAACTGAAGCACAGAAAATGCTTCAATTCAAAACTGAAGCACGGAAAATGCTTCAATTCAAAACTGAAGCACAGAAAATGCTTCAATTCAAAACTGAAGCACAGAAAATGCTTCAATTCAAAACTGAAGCACAGAAAATGCTTCAATTCAAAAGTGAAGCACAGAAAATGCTTCAATTCAAAACTGAAGCACAGAAAATGCTTCATTTAAAACTGAAGCACAGAAAATGCTTCAATTCAAAACTGAAGCACAGAAAATGCTTCAATTCAAAACTGAAGCACGGAAAATGCTTCAATTCAAAACTGAAGCACAGAAAATGCTTCAATTCAATACTGAAGCACGGAAAATGCTTCAACTCTAAACTGAAGCACAGAAAATGCTTCAATTCGAAACTGAAGCACAGAAAATGCTTCAATTCAAAACTGAAGCACAGAAAATGCTTCAATTCAAAACTGAAGCACAGAAAATGCTTCAATTCAAAACTGAAGCACGGAAAATGCTTCAATTCAAAACTGAAGCACGGAAAATGCTTCAATTCAAAACTGAAGCACAGAAAATGCTTCAATTCAAAACTGAAGCACAGAAAATGCTTCAATTCAAAACTGAAGCACGGAAAATGCTTCAATTCAAAACTGAAGCACAGAAAATGCTTCAATTCAAAACTGAAGCACAGAAAATGCTTCAATTCAAAACTGAAGCACGGAAAATGCTTCAATTCAAAACTGAAGCACAGAAAATGCTTCAATTCAAAACTGAAGCACAGAAAATGCTTCAATTCAAAACTGAAGCACAGAAAATGCTTCAATTCAAAACTGAAGCACAGAAAATGCTTCAATTCAAAACTGAAGCACAGAAAATGCTTCAATTCAAAACTGAAGCACAGAAAATGCTTCAATTCAAAACTGAAGCACGGAAAATGCTTCAATTCAAAACTGAAGCACGGAAAATGCTTCAATTCAAAACTGAAGCACAGAAAATGCTTCAATTCAAAACTGAAGCACGGAAAATGCTTCAATTCAAAACTGAAGCACGGAAAATGCTTCAATTCAAAACTGAAGCACAGAAAATGCTTCAATTCAAAACTGAAGCACGGAAAAAGCTTCAATTCAAAACTGAAGCACAGAAAATGCTTCAATTCAAAACTGAAGCACAGAAAATGCTTCAATTCAAAACTGAAGCACAGAAAATGCTTCAATTCAAAACTGAAGCACAGAAAATGCTTCAATTCAAAACTGAAGCACAGAAAATGCTTCAATTCAAAACTGAAGCACAGAAAATGCTTCAATTCAAAACTGAAGCACAGAAAATGCTTCAATTCAAAACTGAAGCACGGAAAATGCTTCAATTCAAAACTGAAGCACAGAAAATGCTTCAATTCAAAACTGAAGCACGGAAAATGCTTCAATTCAAAACTGAAGCACAGAAAATGCTTCAATTCAAAACTGAAGCACAGAAAATGCTTCAATTCAAAACTGAAGCACAGAAAATGCTTCAATTCAAAACTGAAGCACAGAAAATGCTTCAATTCAAAACTGAAGCACAGAAAATGCTTCAATTCAAAACTGAAGCACAGAAAATGCTTCAATTCAAAACTGAAGCACGGAAAATGCTTCAATTCAAAACTGAAGCACGGAAAATGCTTCAATTCAAAACTGAAGCACAGAAAATGCTTCAATTCAAAACTGAAGCACAGAAAATGCTTCAATTCAAAACTGAAGCACGGAAAATGCTTCAATTCAAAACTGAAGCACAGAAAATGCTTCAATTCAATACTGAAGCACGGAAAATGCTTCAACTCTAAACTGAAGCACAGAAAATGCTTCAATTCGAAACTGAAGCACAGAAAATGCTTCAATTCAAAACTGAAGCACAGAAAATGCTTCAATTCAAAACTGAAGCACAGAAAATGCTTCAATTCAAAACTGAAGCACGGAAAATGCTTCAATTCAAAACTGAAGCACAGAAAATGCTTCAATTCAAAACTGAAGCACGGAAAATGCTTCAATTCAAAATTGAAGCACGGAAAATGCTTCAATTCAAAACTGAAGCACAGAAAATTAAATAAATTTTTTATATTTTCAAGTATATTTTTGTTAACAATTTCCAAAATTGCACAGCGACAGATATTTTATGATAAAATTATGACTATTATATAAAGAAATTATTTTCACTAATAAATATGTGATGATTCCACATTATCTGGGATTACAGAAAATGCTTCAATTCAAAACTGAAGCACAGAAAATGCTTCAATTCAAAACTGAAGCACAGAAAATGCTTCAATTCAAAACTGAAGCACAGAAAATGCTTCAATTCAAAACTGAAGCACAGAAAATGCTTCAATTCAAAACTGAAGCACAGAAAATGCTTCAATTCAAAACTGAAGCACAGAAAATGCTTCAATTCAAAACTGAAGCACAGAAAATGCTTCAATTCAAAACTGAAGCACAGAAAATGCTTCAATTCAAAACTGAAGCACAGAAAATGCTTCAATTCAAAACTGAAGCACAGAAAATGCTTCAATTCAAAACTGAAGCACGGAAAATGCTTCAATTCAAAACTGAAGCACGGAAAATGCTTCAATTCAAAACTGAAGCACAGAAAATGCTTCAATTCAAAACTGAAGCACGGAAAATGCTTCAATTCAAAACTGAAGCACAGAAAATGCTTCAATTCAAAACTGAAGCACAGAAAATGCTTCAATTCAAAACTGAAGCACAGAAAATGCTTCAATTCAAAACTGAAGCACAGAAAATGCTTCAATTCAAAACTGAAGCACAGAAAATGCTTCAATTCAAAACTGAAGCACAGAAAATGCTTCAATTCAAAACTGAAGCACAGAAAATGCTTCAATTCAAAACTGAAGCACGGAAAATGCTTCAATTCAAAACTGAAGCACAGAAAATGCTTCAATTCAAAACTGAAGCACGGAAAATGCTTCAATTCAAAACTGAAGCACAGAAAATGCTTCAATTCAAAACTGAAGCACAGAAAATGCTTCAATTCAAAACTGAAGCACAGAAAATGCTTCAATTCAAAACTGAAGCACAGAAAATGCTTCAATTCAAAACTGAAGCACAGAAAATGCTTCAATTCAAAACTGAAGCACAGAAAATGCTTCAATTCAAAACTGAAGCACGGAAAATGCTTCAATTCAAAACTGAAGCACGGAAAATGCTTCAATTCAAAACTGAAGCACAGAAAATGCTTCAATTCAAAACTGAAGCACAGAAAATGCTTCAATTCAAAACTGAAGCACGGAAAATGCTTCAATTCAAAACTGAAGCACAGAAAATGCTTCAATTCAAAACTGAAGCACAGAAAATGCTTCAATTCAAAACTGAAGCACGGAAAATGCTTCAATTCAAAACTGAAGCACGGAAAATGCTTCAATTCAAAACTGAAGCACAGAAAATGCTTCAATTCAAAACTGAAGCACAGAAAATGCTTCAATTCAAAACTGAAGCACGGAAAATGCTTCAATTCAAAACTGAAGCACAGAAAATGCTTCAATTCAAAACTGAAGCACAGAAAATGCTTCAATTCAAAACTGAAGCACGGAAAATGCTTCAATTCAAAACTGAAGCACGGAAAATGCTTCAATTCAAAACTGAAGCACGGAAAATGCTTCAATTCAAAACTGAAGCACAGAAAATGCTTCAATTCAAAACTGAAGCACAGAAAATGCTTCAATTCAAAACTGAAGCACAGAAAATACTTCAATTCAAAACTGAAGCACGGAAAATGCTTCAACTCTAAACTGAAGCACAGAAAATGCTTCAATTCAAAACTGAAGCACAGAAAATGCTTCAATTCAAAACTGAAGCACAGAAAATGCTTCAATTCAAAACTGAAGCACAGAAAATGCTTCAATTCAAAACTGAAGCACGGAAAATGCTTCAATTCAAAACTGAAGCACAGAAAATGCTTCAATTCAAAACTGAAGCACGGAAAATGCTTCAACTCTAAACTGAAGCACAGAAAATGCTTCAATTCAAAACTGAAGCACAGAAAATTAAATAAATTTTTTATATTTTCAAGTATATTTTTGTTAACAATTTCCAAAATTGCACAGCGACAGATATTTTATGATAAAATTATGACTATTATATAAAGAAATTATTTTCACTAATAAATATGTGATGATTCCACATTATCTGGGATTACAGAAAATGCTTCAATTCAAAACTGAAGCACAGAAAATGCTTCAATTCAAAACTGAAGCACAGAAAATGCTTCAATTCAAAACTGAAGCACAGAAAATGCTTCAATTCAAAACTGAAGCACAGAAAATGCTTCAATTCAAAACTGAAGCACAGAAAATGCTTCAATTCAAAACTGAAGCACGGAAAATGCTTCAATTCAAAACTGAAGCACAGAAAATGCTTCAATTCAAAACTGAAGCACAGAAAATGCTTCAATTCAAAACTGAAGCACAGAAAATGCTTCAATTCAAAAGTGAAGCACAGAAAATGCTTCAATTCAAAACTGAAGCACAGAAAATGCTTCATTTAAAACTGAAGCACAGAAAATGCTTCAATTCAAAACTGAAGCACAGAAAATGCTTCAATTCAAAACTGAAGCACGGAAAATGCTTCAATTCAAAATTGAAGCACGGAAAATGCTTCAATTCAAAACTGAAGCACAGAAAATTAAATAAATTTTTTATATTTTCAAGTATATTTTTGTTAACAATTTCCAAAATTGCACAGCGACAGATATTTTATGATAAAATTATGACTATTATATAAAGAAATTATTTTCACTAATAAATATGTGATGATTCCACATTATCTGGGATTACAGAAAATGCTTCAATTCAAAACTGAAGCACAGAAAATGCTTCAATTCAAAACTGAAGCACAGAAAATGCTTCAATTCAAAACTGAAGCACAGAAAATGCTTCAATTCAAAACTGAAGCACAGAAAATGCTTCAATTCAAAACTGAAGCACAGAAAATGCTTCAATTCAAAACTGAAGCACAGAAAATGCTTCAATTCAAAACTGAAGCACAGAAAATGCTTCAATTCAAAACTGAAGCACAGAAAATGCTTCAATTCAAAACTGAAGCACAGAAAATGCTTCAATTCAAAACTGAAGCACAGAAAATGCTTCAATTCAAAACTGAAGCACAGAAAATGCTTCAATTCAAAACTGAAGCACAGAAAATGCTTCAATTCAAAACTGAAGCACAGAAAATGCTTCAATTCAAAACTGAAGCACAGAAAATGCTTCATTTAAAACTGAAGCACAGAAAATGCTTCAATTCAAAACTGAAGCACAGAAAATGCTTCAATTCAAAACTGAAGCACGGAAAATGCTTCAATTCAAAATTGAAGCACGGAAAATGCTTCAATTCAAAACTGAAGCACAGAAAATTAAATAAATTTTTTATATTTTCAAGTATATTTTTGTTAACAATTTCCAAAATTGCACAGCGACAGATATTTTATGATAAAATTATGACTATTATATAAAGAAATTATTTTCACTAATAAATATGTGATGATTCCACATTATCTGGGATTACAGAAAATGCTTCAATTCAAAACTGAAGCACAGAAAATGCTTCAATTCAAAACTGAAGCACAGAAAATGCTTCAATTCAAAACTGAAGCACAGAAAATGCTTCAATTCAAAACTGAAGCACAGAAAATGCTTCAATTCAAAACTGAAGCACAGAAAATGCTTCAATTCAAAACTGAAGCACAGAAAATGCTTCAATTCAAAACTGAAGCACAGAAAATGCTTCAATTCAAAACTGAAGCACAGAAAATGCTTCAATTCAAAACTGAAGCACAGAAAATGCTTCAATTCAAAACTGAAGCACAGAAAATGCTTCAATTCAAAACTGAAGCACGGAAAATGCTTCAATTCAAAACTGAAGCACGGAAAATGCTTCAATTCAAAACTGAAGCACAGAAAATGCTTCAATTCAAAACTGAAGCACGGAAAATGCTTCAATTCAAAACTGAAGCACAGAAAATGCTTCAATTCAAAACTGAAGCACAGAAAATGCTTCAATTCAAAACTGAAGCACAGAAAATGCTTCAATTCAAAACTGAAGCACAGAAAATGCTTCAATTCAAAACTGAAGCACAGAAAATGCTTCAATTCAAAACTGAAGCACAGAAAATGCTTCAATTCAAAACTGAAGCACAGAAAATGCTTCAATTCAAAACTGAAGCACGGAAAATGCTTCAATTCAAAACTGAAGCACAGAAAATGCTTCAATTCAAAACTGAAGCACGGAAAATGCTTCAATTCAAAACTGAAGCACAGAAAATGCTTCAATTCAAAACTGAAGCACAGAAAATGCTTCAATTCAAAACTGAAGCACAGAAAATGCTTCAATTCAAAACTGAAGCACAGAAAATGCTTCAATTCAAAACTGAAGCACAGAAAATGCTTCAATTCAAAACTGAAGCACAGAAAATGCTTCAATTCAAAACTGAAGCACGGAAAATGCTTAAATTCAAAACTGAAGCACGGAAAATGCTTCAATTCAAAACTGAAGCACAGAAAATGCTTCAATTCATAACTGAAGCACAGAAAATGCTTCAATTCAAAACTGAAGCACGGAAAATGCTTCAATTCAAAACTGAAGCACAGAAAATGCTTCAATTCAAAACTGAAGCACAGAAAATGCTTCAATTCAAAACTGAAGCACGGAAAATGCTTCAATTCAAAACTGAAGCACGGAAAATGCTTCAATTCAAAACTGAAGCACGGAAAATGCTTCAATTCAAAACTGAAGCACAGAAAATGCTTCAATTCAAAACTGAAGCACAGAAAATGCTTCAATTCAAAACTGAAGCACAGAAAATGCTTCAATTCAAAACTGAAGCACAGAAAATGCTTCAATTCAAAACTGAAGCACAGAAAATGCTTCAATTCAAAACTGAAGCACAGAAAATGCTTCAATTCAAAACTGAAGCACAGAAAATGCTTCAATTCAAAACTGAAGCACGGAAAATGCTTCAATTCAAAACTGAAGCACGGAAAATGCTTCAATTCAAAACTGAAGCACAGAAAATGCTTCAATTCAAAACTGAAGCACGGAAAATGCTTCAATTCAAAACTGAAGCACAGAAAATGCTTCAATTCAAAACTGAAGCACAGAAAATGCTTCAATTCAAAACTGAAGCACAGAAAATGCTTCAATTCAAAACTGAAGCACAGAAAATGCTTCAATTCAAAACTGAAGCACAGAAAATGCTTCAATTCAAAACTGAAGCACAGAAAATGCTTCAATTCAAAACTGAAGCACAGAAAATGCTTCAATTCAAAACTGAAGCACGGAAAATGCTTCAATTCAAAACTGAAGCACGGAAAATGCTTCAATTCAAAACTGAAGCACAGAAAATGCTTCAATTCAAAACTGAAGCACGGAAAATGCTTCAATTCAAAACTGAAGCACAGAAAATGCTTCAATTCAAAACTGAAGCACAGAAAATGCTTCAATTCAAAACTGAAGCACAGAAAATGCTTCAATTCAAAACTGAAGCACAGAAAATGCTTCATTCAAAACTGAAGCACAGAAAATGCTTCAATTCAAAACTGAAGCACAGAAAATGCTTCAATTCAAAACTGAAGCACAGAAAATGCTTCAATTCAAAACTGAAGCACAGAAAATGCTTCAATTCAAAACTGAAGCACAGAAAATGCTTCAATTCAAAACTGAAGCACAGAAAATGCTTCAATTCAAAACTGAAGCACAGAAAATGCTTCAATTCAAAACTGAAGCACAGAAAATGCTTCAATTCAAAACTGAAGCACGGAAAATGCTTCAATTCAAAACTGAAGCACAGAAAATGCTTCAATTCAAAACTGAAGCACAGAAAATGCTTCAATTCAAAACTGAAGCACGGAAAATGCTTCAATTCAAAACTGAAGCACAGAAAATGCTTCAATTCAAAACTGAAGCACAGAAAATGCTTCAATTCAAAACTGAAGCACGGAAAATGCTTCAATTCAAAACTGAAGCACGGAAAATGCTTCAATTCAAAACTGAAGCACGGAAAATGCTTCAATTCAAAACTGAAGCACAGAAAATGCTTCAATTCAAAACTGAAGCACAGAAAATGCTTCAATTCAAAACTGAAGCACAGAAAATGCTTCAATTCAAAACTGAAGCACAGAAAATGCTTCAATTCAAAACTGAAGCACAGAAAATGCTTCAATTCAAAACTGAAGCACAGAAAATGCTTCAATTCAAAACTGAAGCACAGAAAATGCTTCAATTCAAAACTGAAGCACGGAAAATGCTTCAATTCAAAACTGAAGCACGGAAAATGCTTCAATTCAAAACTGAAGCACAGAAAATGCTTCAATTCAAAACTGAAGCACGGAAAATGCTTCAATTCAAAACTGAAGCACAGAAAATGCTTCAATTCAAAACTGAAGCACAGAAAATGCTTCAATTCAAAACTGAAGCACAGAAAATGCTTCAATTCAAAACTGAAGCACAGAAAATGCTTCAATTCAAAACTGAAGCACAGAAAATGCTTCAATTCAAAACTGAAGCACAGAAAATGCTTCAATTCAAAACTGAAGCACAGAAAATGCTTCAATTCAAAACTGAAGCACGGAAAATGCTTCAATTCAAAACTGAAGCACGGAAAATGCTTCAATTCAAAACTGAAGCACAGAAAATGCTTCAATTCAAAACTGAAGCACGGAAAATGCTTCAATTCAAAACTGAAGCACAGAAAATACTTCAATTCAAAACTGAAGCACAGAAAATGCTTCAATTCAAAACTGAAGCACAGAAAATGCTTCAATTCAAAACTGAAGCACAGAAAATGCTTCAATTCAAAACTGAAGCACAGAAAATGCTTCAATTCAAAACTGAAGCACAGAAAATGCTTCAATTCAAAACTGAAGCACAGAAAATGCTTCAATTCAAAACTGAAGCACAGAAAATGCTTCAATTCAAAACTGAAGCACAGAAAATGCTTCAATTCAAAACTGAAGCACAGAAAATGCTTCAATTCAAAACTGAAGCACAGAAAATGCTTCAATTCAAAACTGAAGCACAGAAAATGCTTCAATTCAAAACTGAAGCACAGAAAATGCTTCAATTCAAAACTGAAGCACAGAAAATGCTTCAATTCAAAACTGAAGCACGGAAAATGCTTCAATTCAAAACTGAAGCACGGAAAATGCTTCAATTCAAAACTGAAGCACAGAAAATGCTTCAATTCAAAACTGAAGCACGGAAAATGCTTCAATTCAAAACTGAAGCACAGAAAATGCTTCAATTCAAAACTGAAGCACAGAAAATGCTTCAATTCAAAACTGAAGCACAGAAAATGCTTCAATTCAAAACTGAAGCACAGAAAATGCTTCAATTCAAAACTGAAGCACAGAAAATGCTTCAATTCAAAACTGAAGCACAGAAAATGCTTCAATTCAAAACTGAAGCACAGAAAATGCTTCAATTCAAAACTGAAGCACGGAAAATGCTTCAATTCAAAACTGAAGCACAGAAAATGCTTCAATTCAAAACTGAAGCACGGAAAATGCTTCAATTCAAAACTGAAGCACAGAAAATGCTTCAATTCAAAACTGAAGCACAGAAAATGCTTCAATTCAAAACTGAAGCACAGAAAATGCTTCAATTCAAAACTGAAGCACAGAAAATGCTTCAATTCAAAACTGAAGCACAGAAAATGCTTCAATTCAAAACTGAAGCACAGAAAATGCTTCAATTCAAAACTGAAGCACGGAAAATGCTTAAATTCAAAACTGAAGCACGGAAAATGCTTCAATTCAAAACTGAAGCACAGAAAATGCTTCAATTCATAACTGAAGCACAGAAAATGCTTCAATTCAAAACTGAAGCACGGAAAATGCTTCAATTCAAAACTGAAGCACAGAAAATGCTTCAATTCAAAACTGAAGCACAGAAAATGCTTCAATTCAAAACTGAAGCACGGAAAATGCTTCAATTCAAAACTGAAGCACGGAAAATGCTTCAATTCAAAACTGAAGCACGGAAAATGCTTCAATTCAAAACTGAAGCACAGAAAATGCTTCAATTCAAAACTGAAGCACAGAAAATGCTTCAATTCAAAACTGAAGCACAGAAAATGCTTCAATTCAAAACTGAAGCACAGAAAATGCTTCAATTCAAAACTGAAGCACAGAAAATGCTTCAATTCAAAACTGAAGCACAGAAAATGCTTCAATTCAAAACTGAAGCACAGAAAATGCTTCAATTCAAAACTGAAGCACGGAAAATGCTTCAATTCAAAACTGAAGCACGGAAAATGCTTCAATTCAAAACTGAAGCACAGAAAATGCTTCAATTCAAAACTGAAGCACGGAAAATGCTTCAATTCAAAACTGAAGCACAGAAAATGCTTCAATTCAAAACTGAAGCACAGAAAATGCTTCAATTCAAAACTGAAGCACAGAAAATGCTTCAATTCAAAACTGAAGCACAGAAAATGCTTCAATTCAAAACTGAAGCACAGAAAATGCTTCAATTCAAAACTGAAGCACAGAAAATGCTTCAATTCAAAACTGAAGCACAGAAAATGCTTCAATTCAAAACTGAAGCACGGAAAATGCTTCAATTCAAAACTGAAGCACGGAAAATGCTTCAATTCAAAACTGAAGCACAGAAAATGCTTCAATTCAAAACTGAAGCACGGAAAATGCTTCAATTCAAAACTGAAGCACAGAAAATGCTTCAATTCAAAACTGAAGCACAGAAAATGCTTCAATTCAAAACTGAAGCACAGAAAATGCTTCAATTCAAAACTGAAGCACAGAAAATGCTTCATTCAAAACTGAAGCACAGAAAATGCTTCAATTCAAAACTGAAGCACAGAAAATGCTTCAATTCAAAACTGAAGCACAGAAAATGCTTCAATTCAAAACTGAAGCACAGAAAATGCTTCAATTCAAAACTGAAGCACAGAAAATGCTTCAATTCAAAACTGAAGCACAGAAAATGCTTCAATTCAAAACTGAAGCACAGAAAATGCTTCAATTCAAAACTGAAGCACAGAAAATGCTTCAATTCAAAACTGAAGCACGGAAAATGCTTCAATTCAAAACTGAAGCACAGAAAATGCTTCAATTCAAAACTGAAGCACAGAAAATGCTTCAATTCAAAACTGAAGCACGGAAAATGCTTCAATTCAAAACTGAAGCACAGAAAATGCTTCAATTCAAAACTGAAGCACAGAAAATGCTTCAATTCAAAACTGAAGCACGGAAAATGCTTCAATTCAAAACTGAAGCACGGAAAATGCTTCAATTCAAAACTGAAGCACGGAAAATGCTTCAATTCAAAACTGAAGCACAGAAAATGCTTCAATTCAAAACTGAAGCACAGAAAATGCTTCAATTCAAAACTGAAGCACAGAAAATGCTTCAATTCAAAACTGAAGCACAGAAAATGCTTCAATTCAAAACTGAAGCACAGAAAATGCTTCAATTCAAAACTGAAGCACAGAAAATGCTTCAATTCAAAACTGAAGCACAGAAAATGCTTCAATTCAAAACTGAAGCACGGAAAATGCTTCAATTCAAAACTGAAGCACGGAAAATGCTTCAATTCAAAACTGAAGCACAGAAAATGCTTCAATTCAAAACTGAAGCACGGAAAATGCTTCAATTCAAAACTGAAGCACAGAAAATGCTTCAATTCAAAACTGAAGCACAGAAAATGCTTCAATTCAAAACTGAAGCACAGAAAATGCTTCAATTCAAAACTGAAGCACAGAAAATGCTTCAATTCAAAACTGAAGCACAGAAAATGCTTCAATTCAAAACTGAAGCACAGAAAATGCTTCAATTCAAAACTGAAGCACAGAAAATGCTTCAATTCAAAACTGAAGCACGGAAAATGCTTCAATTCAAAACTGAAGCACGGAAAATGCTTCAATTCAAAACTGAAGCACAGAAAATGCTTCAATTCAAAACTGAAGCACGGAAAATGCTTCAATTCAAAACTGAAGCACAGAAAATACTTCAATTCAAAACTGAAGCACAGAAAATGCTTCAATTCAAAACTGAAGCACAGAAAATGCTTCAATTCAAAACTGAAGCACAGAAAATGCTTCAATTCAAAACTGAAGCACAGAAAATGCTTCATTCAAAACTGAAGCACAGAAAATGCTTCAATTCAAAACTGAAGCACAGAAAATGCTTCAATTCAAAACTGAAGCACGGAAAATGCTTCAATTCAAAATTGAAGCACGGAAAATGCTTCAATTCAAAACTGAAGCACAGAAAATACTTCAATTCAAAACTGAAGCACAGAAAATGCTTCAATTCAAAACTGAAGCATAGAAAATGCTTCAATTCAAAACTGAAGCACAGAAAATGCTTCAATTCAAAACTGAAGCACAGAAAATGCTTCAATTCAAAACTGAAGCACAAAAAATGCTTCAATTCAAAACTGAAGCACAGAAAATGCTTCAATTCAAAACTGAAGCACAGAAAATGCTTCAATTCAAAACTGAAGCACAGAAAATGCTTAATTCAAAACTGAAGCACAGAAAATGCTTCAATTCAAAACTGAAGCACAGAAAATGCTTCAATTCAAAACTGAAGCACAGAAAATGCTTCAATTCAAAACTGAAACACAGAAAATGCTTCAATTCAAAACTGAAGCACAGAAAATGCTTCAATTCAAAACTGAAGCACAGAAAATGCTTCAATTCAAAACTGAAGCACAGAAAATGCTTCAACTCAAAACTGAAGCACAGAAAATGCTTCAATTCAAAACTGAAGCACAGAAAATGCTTCAATTCAAAACTGAAGCACAGAAAATGCTTCAATTCAAAATTGAAGCACGGAAAATGCTTCAATTCAAAACTGAAGCACAGAAAATACTTCAATTCAAAACTGAAGCACGGAAAATGCTTCAACTCTAAACTGAAGCACAGAAAATGCTTCAATTCAAAACTGAAGCACAGAAAATGCTTCAATTCAAAACTGAAGCACAGAAAATGCTTCAATTCAAAACTGAAGCACAGAAAATGCTTCAATTCAAAACTGAAGCACGGAAAATGCTTCAATTCAAAACTGAAGCACAGAAAATGCTTCAATTCAAAACTGAAGCACGGAAAATGCTTCAACTCTAAACTAAAGCACAGAAAATGCTTCAATTCAAAACTGAAGCACAGAAAATTAAATAAATTTTTTATATTTTCAAGTATATTTTTGTTAACAATTTCCAAAATTGCACAGCGACAGATATTTTATGATAAAATTATGACTATTATATAAAGAAATTATTTTCACTAATAAATATGTGATGATTCCACATTATCTGGGATTACAGAAAATGCTTCAATTCAAAACTGAAGCACAGAAAATGCTTCAATTCAAAACTGAAGCACAGAAAATGCTTCAATTCTAAACTGAAGCAGAGAAAATGCTTCAATTCAAAACTGAAGCACAGAAAATGCTTCAATTCAAAACTGAAGCACGGAAAATGCTTCAATTCAAAACTGAAGCACAGAAAATGCTTCAATTCAAAACTGAAGCACGGAAAATGCTTCAATTCAAAACTGAAGCACAGAAAATGCTTCAATTCAAAACTGAAGCACAAAAAATGCTTCAATTCAAAACTGAAGCACAGAAAATGCTTCAATTCAAAACTGAAGCACAGAAAATGCTTCAATTCAAAACTGAAGCACAGAAAATGCTTCAATTCAAAACTGAAGCACAGAAAATGCTTCAATTCAAAACTGAAGCACAGAAAATGCTTCAATTCAAAACTGAAGCACAGAAAATGCTTCAATTCAAAACTGAAGCACAGAAAATGCTTCAATTCAAAACTGAAGCACAGAAAATGCTTCATTTAAAACTGAAGCACAGAAAATGCTTCAATTCAAAACTGAAGCACAGAAAATGCTTCAATTCAAAACTGAAGCACGGAAAATGCTTCAATTCAAAATTGAAGCACGGAAAATGCTTCAATTCAAAACTGAAGCACAGAAAATTAAATAAATTTTTTATATTTTCAAGTATATTTTTGTTAACAATTTCCAAAATTGCACAGCGACAGATATTTTATGATAAAATTATGACTATTATATAAAGAAATTATTTTCACTAATAAATATGTGATGATTCCACATTATCTGGGATTACAGAAAATGCTTCAATTCAAAACTGAAGCACAGAAAATGCTTCAATTCAAAACTGAAGCACAGAAAATGCTTCAATTCAAAACTGAAGCACAGAAAATGCTTCAATTCAAAACTGAAGCACAGAAAATGCTTCAATTCAAAACTGAAGCACAGAAAATGCTTCAATTCAAAACTGAAGCACAGAAAATGCTTCAATTCAAAACTGAAGCACAGAAAATGCTTCAATTCAAAACTGAAGCACAGAAAATGCTTCAATTCAAAACTGAAGCACAGAAAATGCTTCAATTCAAAACTGAAGCACAGAAAATGCTTCAATTCAAAACTGAAGCACGGAAAATGCTTCAATTCAAAACTGAAGCACGGAAAATGCTTCAATTCAAAACTGAAGCACAGAAAATGCTTCAATTCAAAACTGAAGCACGGAAAATGCTTCAATTCAAAACTGAAGCACAGAAAATGCTTCAATTCAAAACTGAAGCACAGAAAATGCTTCAATTCAAAACTGAAGCACAGAAAATGCTTCAATTCAAAACTGAAGCACAGAAAATGCTTCAATTCAAAACTGAAGCACAGAAAATGCTTCAATTCAAAACTGAAGCACAGAAAATGCTTCAATTCAAAACTGAAGCACAGAAAATGCTTCAATTCAAAACTGAAGCACGGAAAATGCTTCAATTCAAAACTGAAGCACAGAAAATGCTTCAATTCAAAACTGAAGCACGGAAAATGCTTCAATTCAAAACTGAAGCACAGAAAATGCTTCAATTCAAAACTGAAGCACAGAAAATGCTTCAATTCAAAACTGAAGCACAGAAAATGCTTCAATTCAAAACTGAAGCACAGAAAATGCTTCAATTCAAAACTGAAGCACAGAAAATGCTTCAATTCAAAACTGAAGCACAGAAAATGCTTCAATTCAAAACTGAAGCACGGAAAATGCTTAAATTCAAAACTGAAGCACGGAAAATGCTTCAATTCAAAACTGAAGCACAGAAAATGCTTCAATTCATAACTGAAGCACAGAAAATGCTTCAATTCAAAACTGAAGCACGGAAAATGCTTCAATTCAAAACTGAAGCACAGAAAATGCTTCAATTCAAAACTGAAGCACAGAAAATGCTTCAATTCAAAACTGAAGCACGGAAAATGCTTCAATTCAAAACTGAAGCACGGAAAATGCTTCAATTCAAAACTGAAGCACGGAAAATGCTTCAATTCAAAACTGAAGCACAGAAAATGCTTCAATTCAAAACTGAAGCACAGAAAATGCTTCAATTCAAAACTGAAGCACAGAAAATGCTTCAATTCAAAACTGAAGCACAGAAAATGCTTCAATTCAAAACTGAAGCACAGAAAATGCTTCAATTCAAAACTGAAGCACAGAAAATGCTTCAATTCAAAACTGAAGCACAGAAAATGCTTCAATTCAAAACTGAAGCACGGAAAATGCTTCAATTCAAAACTGAAGCACGGAAAATGCTTCAATTCAAAACTGAAGCACAGAAAATGCTTCAATTCAAAACTGAAGCACGGAAAATGCTTCAATTCAAAACTGAAGCACAGAAAATGCTTCAATTCAAAACTGAAGCACAGAAAATGCTTCAATTCAAAACTGAAGCACAGAAAATGCTTCAATTCAAAACTGAAGCACAGAAAATGCTTCAATTCAAAACTGAAGCACAGAAAATGCTTCAATTCAAAACTGAAGCACAGAAAATGCTTCAATTCAAAACTGAAGCACAGAAAATGCTTCAATTCAAAACTGAAGCACGGAAAATGCTTCAATTCAAAACTGAAGCACGGAAAATGCTTCAATTCAAAACTGAAGCACAGAAAATGCTTCAATTCAAAACTGAAGCACGGAAAATGCTTCAATTCAAAACTGAAGCACAGAAAATGCTTCAATTCAAAACTGAAGCACAGAAAATGCTTCAATTCAAAACTGAAGCACAGAAAATGCTTCAATTCAAAACTGAAGCACAGAAAATGCTTCATTCAAAACTGAAGCACAGAAAATGCTTCAATTCAAAACTGAAGCACAGAAAATGCTTCAATTCAAAACTGAAGCACAGAAAATGCTTCAATTCAAAACTGAAGCACAGAAAATGCTTCAATTCAAAACTGAAGCACAGAAAATGCTTCAATTCAAAACTGAAGCACAGAAAATGCTTCAATTCAAAACTGAAGCACAGAAAATGCTTCAATTCAAAACTGAAGCACGGAAAATGCTTCAATTCAAAACTGAAGCACGGAAAATGCTTCAATTCAAAACTGAAGCACAGAAAATGCTTCAATTCAAAACTGAAGCACAGAAAATGCTTCAATTCAAAACTGAAGCACGGAAAATGCTTCAATTCAAAACTGAAGCACAGAAAATGCTTCAATTCAAAACTGAAGCACAGAAAATGCTTCAATTCAAAACTGAAGCACAGAAAATGCTTCAATTCAAAACTGAAGCACGGAAAATGCTTCAATTCAAAACTGAAGCACAGAAAATGCTTCAATTCAAAACTGAAGCACAGAAAATGCTTCAATTCAAAACTGAAGCACGGAAAATGCTTCAATTCAAAACTGAAGCACAGAAAATGCTTCAATTCAAAACTGAAGCACAGAAAATGCTTCAATTCAAAACTGAAGCACAGAAAATGCTTCAATTCAAAACTGAAGCACGGAAAATGCTTCAATTCAAAACTGAAGCACGGAAAATGCTTCAATTCAAAACTGAAGCACAGAAAATGCTTCAATTCAAAACTGAATCACGGAAAATGCTTCAATTCAAAACTGAAGCACAGAAAATGCTTCAATTCAAAACTGAAGCACAGAAAATGCTTCAATTCAAAACTGAAGCACAGAAAATGCTTCAATTCAAAACTGAAGCACAGAAAATGCTTCAATTCAAAACTGAAGCACAGAAAATGCTTCAATTCAAAACTGAAGCACAGAAAATGCTTCAATTCAAAACTGAAGCACAGAAAATGCTTCAATTCAAAACTGAAGCACGGAAAATGCTTCAATTCAAAACTGAAGCACGGAAAATGCTTCAATTCAAAACTGAAGCACAGAAAATGCTTCAATTCAAAACTGAAGCACGGAAAATGCTTCAATTCAAAACTGAAGCACAGAAAATACTTCAATTCAAAACTGAAGCACAGAAAATGCTTCAATTCAAAACTGAAGCACAGAAAATGCTTCAATTCAAAACTGAAGCACAGAAAATGCTTCAATTCAAAACTGAAGCACAGAAAATGCTTCATTCAAAACTGAAGCACAGAAAATGCTTCAATTCAAAACTGAAGCACAGAAAATGCTTCAATTCAAAACTGAAGCACGGAAAATGCTTCAATTCAAAATTGAAGCACGGAAAATGCTTCAATTCAAAACTGAAGCACAGAAAATACTTCAATTCAAAACTGAAGCACAGAAAATGCTTCAATTCAAAACTGAAGCATAGAAAATGCTTCAATTCAAAACTGAAGCACAGAAAATGCTTCAATTCAAAACTGAAGCACAGAAAATGCTTCAATTCAAAACTGAAGCACAAAAAATGCTTCAATTCAAAACTGAAGCACAGAAAATGCTTCAATTCAAAACTGAAGCACAGAAAATGCTTCAATTCAAAACTGAAGCACAGAAAATGCTTAATTCAAAACTGAAGCACAGAAAATGCTTCAATTCAAAACTGAAGCACAGAAAATGCTTCAATTCAAAACTGAAGCACAGAAAATGCTTCAATTCAAAACTGAAACACAGAAAATGCTTCAATTCAAAACTGAAGCACAGAAAATGCTTCAATTCAAAACTGAAGCACAGAAAATGCTTCAATTCAAAACTGAAGCACAGAAAATGCTTCAACTCAAAACTGAAGCACAGAAAATGCTTCAATTCAAAACTGAAGCACAGAAAATGCTTCAATTCAAAACTGAAGCACAGAAAATGCTTCAATTCAAAATTGAAGCACGGAAAATGCTTCAATTCAAAACTGAAGCACAGAAAATACTTCAATTCAAAACTGAAGCACGGAAAATGCTTCAACTCTAAACTGAAGCACAGAAAATGCTTCAATTCAAAACTGAAGCACAGAAAATGCTTCAATTCAAAACTGAAGCACAGAAAATGCTTCAATTCAAAACTGAAGCACAGAAAATGCTTCAATTCAAAACTGAAGCACGGAAAATGCTTCAATTCAAAACTGAAGCACAGAAAATGCTTCAATTCAAAACTGAAGCACGGAAAATGCTTCAACTCTAAACTAAAGCACAGAAAATGCTTCAATTCAAAACTGAAGCACAGAAAATTAAATAAATTTTTTATATTTTCAAGTATATTTTTGTTAACAATTTCCAAAATTGCACAGCGACAGATATTTTATGATAAAATTATGACTATTATATAAAGAAATTATTTTCACTAATAAATATGTGATGATTCCACATTATCTGGGATTACAGAAAATGCTTCAATTCAAAACTGAAGCACAGAAAATGCTTCAATTCAAAACTGAAGCACAGAAAATGCTTCAATTCAAAACTGAAGCAGAGAAAATGCTTCAATTCAAAACTGAAGCACAGAAAATGCTTCAATTCAAAACTGAAGCACGGAAAATGCTTCAATTCAAAACTGAAGCACAGAAAATGCTTCAATTCAAAACTGAAGCACGGAAAATGCTTCAATTCAAAACTGAAGCACAGAAAATGCTTCAATTCAAAACTGAAGCACAGAAAATGCTTCAATTCAAAACTGAAGCACAGAAAATGCTTCAATTCAAAACTGAAGCACAGAAAATGCTTCAATTCAAAACTGAAGCACAGAAAATGCTTCAATTCAAAACTGAAGCACAGAAAATGCTTCAATTCAAAACTGAAGCACGGAAAATGCTTCAATTCAAAACTGAAGCACAGAAAATGCTTCAATTCAAAACTGAAGCACGGAAAATGCTTCAATTCAAAACTGAAGCACAGAAAATGCTTCAATTCAAAACTGAAGCACAGAAAATGCTTCAATTCAAAACTGAAGCACAGAAAATGCTTCAATTCAAAACTGAAGCACAGAAAATGCTTCAATTCAAAACTGAAGCACAGAAAATGCTTCAATTCAAAACTGAAGCACAGAAAATGCTTCAATTCAAAACTGAAGCACGGAAAATGCTTCAATTCAAAACTGAAGCACAGAAAATGCTTCAATTCAAAACTGAAGCACAGAAAATGCTTCAATTCAAAACTGAAGCACAGAAAATGCTTCAATTCAAAACTGAAGCACAGAAAATGCTTCAATTCAAAACTGAAGCACAGAAAATGCTTCAATTCAAAACTGAAGCACAGAAAATGCTTCAATTCAAAACTGAAGCACGGAAAATGCTTCAATTCAAAACTGAAGCACAGAAAATGCTTCAATTCAAAACTGAAGCACGGAAAATGCTTCAATTCAAAACTGAAGCACAGAAAATGCTTCAATTCAAAACTGAAGCACAGAAAATGCTTCAATTCAAAACTGAAGCACAGAAAATGCTTCAATTCAAAACTGAAGCACAGAAAATGCTTCAATTCAAAACTGAAGCACAGAAAATGCTTCAATTCAAAACTGAAGCACAGAAAATGCTTCAATTCAAAACTGAAGCACGGAAAATGCTTCAATTCAAAACTGAAGCACGGAAAATGCTTCAATTCAAAACTGAAGCACAGAAAATGCTTCAATTCAAAACTGAAGCACAGAAAATGCTTCAATTCAAAACTGAAGCACGGAAAATGCTTCAATTCAAAACTGAAGCACAGAAAATGCTTCAATTCAAAACTGAAGCACAGAAAATGCTTCAATTCAAAACTGAAGCACGGAAAATGCTTCAATTCAAAACTGAAGCACGGAAAATGCTTCAATTCAAAACTGAAGCACGGAAAATGCTTCAATTCAAAACTGAAGCACAGAAAATGCTTCAATTCAAAACTGAAGCACAGAAAATGCTTCAATTCAAAACTGAAGCACAGAAAATGCTTCAATTCAAAACTGAAGCACAGAAAATGCTTCAATTCAAAACTGAAGCACAGAAAATGCTTCAATTCAAAACTGAAGCACAGAAAATGCTTCAATTCAAAACTGAAGCACAGAAAATGCTTCAATTCAAAACTGAAGCACGGAAAATGCTTCAATTCAAAACTGAAGCACGGAAAATGCTTCAATTCAAAACTGAAGCACAGAAAATGCTTCAATTCAAAACTGAAGCACGGAAAATGCTTCAATTCAAAACTGAAGCACAGAAAATGCTTCAATTCAAAACTGAAGCACAGAAAATGCTTCAACTCAAAACTGAAGCACGGAAAATGCTTCAATTCAAAACTGAAGCACGGAAAATGCTTCAATTCAAAACTGAAGCACAGAAAATGCTTCAATTCAAAACTGAAGCACGGAAAATGCTTCAATTCAAAACTGAAGCACAGAAAATGCTTCAATTCAAAACTGAAGCACAGAAAATGCTTCAATTCAAAACTGAAGCACAGAAAATGCTTCAATTCAAAACTGAAGCACAGAAAATGCTTCATTCAAAACTGAAGCACAGAAAATGCTTCAATTCAAAACTGAAGCACAGAAAATGCTTCAATTCAAAACTGAAGCACAGAAAATGCTTCAATTCAAAACTGAAGCACAGAAAATGCTTCAATTCAAAACTGAAGCACAGAAAATGCTTCAATTCAAAACTGAAGCACAGAAAATGCTTCAATTCAAAACTGAAGCACAGAAAATGCTTCAATTCAAAACTGAAGCACGGAAAATGCTTCAATTCAAAACTGAAGCACGGAAAATGCTTCAATTCAAAACTGAAGCACAGAAAATGCTTCAATTCAAAACTGAAGCACAGAAAATGCTTCAATTCAAAACTGAAGCACGGAAAATGCTTCAATTCAAAACTGAAGCACAGAAAATGCTTCAATTCAAAACTGAAGCACAGAAAATGCTTCAATTCAAAACTGAAGCACGGAAAATGCTTCAATTCAAAACTGAAGCACGGAAAATGCTTCAATTCAAAACTGAAGCACGGAAAATGCTTCAATTCAAAACTGAAGCACAGAAAATGCTTCAATTCAAAACTGAAGCACAGAAAATGCTTCAATTCAAAACTGAAGCACGGAAAATGCTTAAATTCAAAACTGAAGCACGGAAAATGCTTCAATTCAAAACTGAAGCACAGAAAATGCTTCAATTCAAAACTGAAGCACAGAAAATGCTTCAATTCAAAACTGAAGCACGGAAAATGCTTCAATTCAAAACTGAAGCACAGAAAATGCTTCAATTCAAAACTGAAGCACAGAAAATGCTTCAATTCAAAACTGAAGCACAGAAAATGCTTCAATTCAAAACTGAAGCACAGAAAATGCTTCAATTCAAAACTGAAGCACAGAAAATGCTTCATTCAAAACTGAAGCACAGAAAATGCTTCAATTCAGGACTGAAGCACAGAAAATGCTTCAATTCAAAACTGAAGCACGGAAAATGCTTCAATTCAAAATTGAAGCACGGAAAATGCTTCAATTCAAAACTGAAGCACAGAAAATGCTTCAATTCAAAACTGAAGCACAGAAAATGCTTCAATTCAAAACTGAAGCACAGAAAATGCTTCAATTCAAAACTGAAGCACAGAAAATGCTTCAATTCAAAACTGAAGCACAGAAAATGCTTCAATTCAAAACTGAAGCACAGAAAATGCTTCAATTCAAAACTGAAGCACAGAAAATGCTTCAATTCAAAACTGAAGCACAGAAAATGCTTCAATTCAAAACTGAAGCACAGAAAATGCTTCAATTCAAAACTGAAGCACGGAAAATGCTTCAATTCAAAACTGAAGCACGGAAAATGCTTCAATTCAAAACTGAAGCACAGAAAATGCTTCAATTCAAAACTGAAGCACGGAAAATGCTTCAATTCAAAACTGAAGCACAGAAAATGCTTCAATTCAAAACTGAAGCACAGAAAATGCTTCAATTCAAAACTGAAGCACAGAAAATGCTTCAATTCAAAACTGAAGCACAGAAAATGCTTCAATTCAAAACTGAAGCACAGAAAATGCTTCATTCAAAACTGAAGCACAGAAAATGCTTCAATTCAAAACTGAAGCACGGAAAATGCTTCAATTCAAAACTGAAGCACAGAAAATACTTCAATTCAAAACTGAAGCACAGAAAATGCTTCAATTCAAAACTGAAGCATAGAAAATGCTTCAATTCAAAACTGAAGCACAGAAAATGCTTCAATTCAAAACTGAAGCACAGAAAATGCTTCAATTCAAAACTGAAGCACAAAAAATGCTTCAATTCAAAACTGAAGCACAGAAAATGCTTCAATTCAAAACTGAAGCACAGAAAATGCTTCAATTCAAAACTGAAGCACAGAAAATGCTTCAATTCAAAACTGAAGCACAGAAAATGCTTCAATTCAAAACTGAAGCACAGAAAATGCTTCAATTCAAAACTGAAGCACAGAAAATTAAATAAATTTTTCATATTTTCAAGTATATTTTTGTTAACAATTTCCAAAATTGCACAGCGACAGATATTTTATGATAAAATTATGACTATTATATAAAGAAATTATTTTCACTAATAAATATGTGATGATTCCACATTATCTGGGATTACAGAAAATGCTTCAATTCAAAACTGAAGCACAGAAAATGCTTCAATTCAAAACTGAAGCACAGAAAATGCTTCAATTCAAAACTGAAGCACGGAAAATGCTTCAATTCAAAACTGAAGCACGGAAAATGCTTCAATTCAAAACTGAAGCACAGAAAATGCTTCAATTCAAAACTGAAGCACGGAAAATGCTTCAATTCAAAACTGAAGCACAGAAAATGCTTCAATTCAAAACTGAAGCACAGAAAATGCTTCAATTCAAAACTGAAGCACAGAAAATGCTTCAATTCAAAACTGAAGCACAGAAAATGCTTCAATTCAAAACTGAAGCACAGAAAATGCTTCAATTCAAAACTGAAGCACAGAAAATGCTTCAATTCAAAACTGAAGCACAGAAAATGCTTCAATTCAAAACTGAAGCACGGAAAATGCTTAAATTCAAAACTGAAGCACGGAAAATGCTTCAATTCAAAACTGAAGCACAGAAAATGCTTCAATTCAAAACTGAAGCACAGAAAATGCTTCAATTCAAAACTGAAGCACGGAAAATGCTTCAATTCAAAACTGAAGCACAGAAAATGCTTCAATTCAAAACTGAAGCACAGAAAATGCTTCAATTCAAAACTGAAGCACGGAAAATGCTTCAATTCAAAACTGAAGCACGGAAAATGCTTCAATTCAAAACTGAAGCACGGAAAATGCTTCAATTCAAAACTGAAGCACGGAAAATGCTTCAATTCAAAACTGAAGCACAGAAAATGCTTCAATTCAAAACTGAAGCACAGAAAATGCTTCAATTCAAAACTGAAGCACAGAAAATGCTTCAATTCAAAACTGAAGCACAGAAAATGCTTCATTCAAAACTGAAGCACAGAAAATGCTTCAATTCAAAACTGAAGCACAGAAAATGCTTCAATTCAAAACTGAAGCACAGAAAATGCTTCAATTCAAAACTGAAGCACAGAAAATGCTTCAATTCAAAACTGAAGCACAGAAAATGCTTCAATTCAAAACTGAAGCACGGAAAATGCTTCAATTCAAAACTGAAGCACGGAAAATGCTTCAATTCAAAACTGAAGCACAGAAAATGCTTCAATTCAAAACTGAAGCACAGAAAATGCTTCAATTCAAAACTGAAGCACGGAAAATGCTTCAATTCAAAACTGAAGCACAGAAAATGCTTCAATTCAAAACTGAAGCACAGAAAATGCTTCAATTCAAAACTGAAGCACGGAAAATGCTTCAATTCAAAACTGAAGCACGGAAAATGCTTCAATTCAAAACTGAAGCACGGAAAATGCTTCAATTCAAAACTGAAGCACGGAAAATGCTTCAATTCAAAACTGAAGCACAGAAAATGCTTCAATTCAAAACTGAAGCACAGAAAATGCTTCAATTCAAAACTGAAGCACAGAAAATGCTTCAATTCAAAACTGAAGCACAGAAAATGCTTCAATTCAAAACTGAAGCACAGAAAATGCTTCAATTCAAAACTGAAGCACAGAAAATGCTTCAATTCAAAACTGAAGCACGGAAAATGCTTCAATTCAAAACTGAAGCACGGAAAATGCTTCAATTCAAAACTGAAGCACAGAAAATGCTTCAATTCAAAACTGAAGCACGGAAAATGCTTCAATTCAAAACTGAAGCACAGAAAATGCTTCAATTCAAAACTGAAGCACAGAAAATGCTTCAATTCAAAACTGAAGCACAGAAAATGCTTCAATTCAAAACTGAAGCACAGAAAATGCTTCAATTCAAAACTGAAGCACAGAAAATGCTTCAATTCAAAACTGAAGCACAGAAAATGCTTCAATTCAAAACTGAAGCACAGAAAATGCTTCAATTCAAAACTGAAGCACGGAAAATGCTTCAATTCAAAACTGAAGCACGGAAAATGCTTCAATTCAAAACTGAAGCACAGAAAATGCTTCAATTCAAAACTGAAGCACGGAAAATGCTTCAATTCAAAACTGAAGCACAGAAAATGCTTCAATTCAAAACTGAAGCACAGAAAATGCTTCAATTCAAAACTGAAGCACAGAAAATGCTTCAATTCAAAACTGAAGCACAGAAAATGCTTCAATTCAAAACTGAAGCACAGAAAATGCTTCATTCAAAACTGAAGCACAGAAAATGCTTCAATTCAAAACTGAAGCACAGAAAATGCTTCAATTCAAAACTGAAGCACGGAAAATGCTTCAATTCAAAATTGAAGCACGGAAAATGCTTCAATTCAAAACTGAAGCACAGAAAATAATTCAATTCAAAACTGAAGCACAGAAAATGCTTCAATTCAAAACTGAAGCATAGAAAATGCTTCAATTCAAAACTGAAGCACAGAAAATGCTTCAATTCAAAACTGAAGCACAGAAAATGCTTCAATTCAAAACTGAAGCACAAAAAATGCTTCAATTCAAAACTGAAGCACAGAAAATGCTTCAATTCAAAACTGAAGCACAGAAAATGCTTCAATTCAAAACTGAAGCACAGAAAATGCTTAATTCAAAACTGAAGCACAGAAAATGCTTCAATTCAAAACTGAAGCACAGAAAATGCTTCAATTCAAAACTGAAGCACAGAAAATGCTTCAATTCAAAACTGAAGCACAGAAAATGCTTCAATTCAAAACTGAAGCACAGAAAATGCTTCAATTCAAAATTGAAGCACGGAAAATGCTTCAATTCAAAACTGAAGCACAGAAAATACTTCAATTCAAAACTGAAGCACGGAAAATGCTTCAACTCTAAACTGAAGCACAGAAAATGCTTCAATTCAAAACTGAAGCACAGAAAATGCTTCAATTCAAAACTGAAGCACAGAAAATGCTTCAATTCAAAACTGAAGCACAGAAAATGCTTCAATTCAAAACTGAAGCACGGAAAATGCTTCAATTCAAAACTGAAGCACAGAAAATGCTTCAATTCAAAACTGAAGCACGGAAAATGCTTCAACTCTAAACTAAAGCACAGAAAATGCTTCAATTCAAAACTGAAGCACAGAAAATTAAATAAATTTTTTATATTTTCAAGTATATTTTTGTTAACAATTTCCAAAATTGCACAGCGACAGATATTTTATGATAAAATTATGACTATTATATAAAGAAATTATTTTCACTAATAAATATGTGATGATTCCACATTATCTGGGATTACAGAAAATGCTTCAATTCAAAACTGAAGCACAGAAAATGCTTCAATTCAAAACTGAAGCACAGAAAATGCTTCAATTCAAAACTGAAGCAGAGAAAATGCTTCAATTCAAAACTGAAGCACAGAAAATGCTTCAATTCAAAACTGAAGCACGGAAAATGCTTCAATTCAAAACTGAAGCACAGAAAATGCTTAAATTCAAAACTGAAGCACGGAAAATGCTTCAATTCAAAACTGAAGCACAGAAAATGCTTCAATTCAAAACTGAAGCACAGAAAATGCTTCAATTCAAAACTGAAGCACAGAAAATGCTTCAATTCAAAACTGAAGCACAGAAAATGCTTCAATTCAAAACTGAAGCACAGAAAATGCTTCAATTCAAAACTGAAGCACAGAAAATGCTTCAATTCAAAACTGAAGCACAGAAAATGCTTCAATTCAAAACTGAAGCACGGAAAATGCTTCAATTCAAAACTGAAGCACAGAAAATGCTTCAATTCAAAACTGAAGCACGGAAAATGCTTCAATTCAAAACTGAAGCACAGAAAATGCTTCAATTCAAAACTGAAGCACAGAAAATGCTTCAATTCAAAACTGAAGCACAGAAAATGCTTCAATTCAAAACTGAAGCACAGAAAATGCTTCAATTCAAAACTGAAGCACAGAAAATGCTTCAATTCAAAACTGAAGCACAGAAAATGCTTCAATTCAAAACTGAAGCACAGAAAATGCTTCAATTCAAAACTGAAGCACAGAAAATGCTTCAATTCAAAACTGAAGCACAGAAAATGCTTCAATTCAAAACTGAAGCACAGAAAATGCTTCAATTCAAAACTGAAGCACGGAAAATGCTTCAATTCAAAACTGAAGCACAGAAAATGCTTCAATTCAAAACTGAAGCACGGAAAATGCTTCAATTCAAAACTGAAGCACAGAAAATGCTTCAATTCAAAACTGAAGCACAGAAAATGCTTCAATTCAAAACTGAAGCACAGAAAATGCTTCAATTCAAAACTGAAGCACAGAAAATGCTTCAATTCAAAACTGAAGCACAGAAAATGCTTCAATTCAAAACTGAAGCACAGAAAATGCTTCAATTCAAAACTGAAGCACGGAAAATGCTTCAATTCAAAACTGAAGCACGGAAAATGCTTCAATTCAAAACTGAAGCACAGAAAATGCTTCAATTCAAAACTGAAGCACAGAAAATGCTTCAATTCAAAACTGAAGCACGGAAAATGCTTCAATTCAAAACTGAAGCACAGAAAATGCTTCAATTCAAAACTGAAGCACAGAAAATGCTTCAATTCAAAACTGAAGCACGGAAAATGCTTCAATTCAAAACTGAAGCACGGAAAATGCTTCAATTCAAAACTGAAGCACGGAAAATGCTTCAATTCAAAACTGAAGCACAGAAAATGCTTCAATTCAAAACTGAAGCACAGAAAATGCTTCAATTCAAAACTGAAGCACAGAAAATGCTTCAATTCAAAACTGAAGCACAGAAAATGCTTCAATTCAAAACTGAAGCACAGAAAATGCTTCAATTCAAAACTGAAGCACAGAAAATGCTTCAATTCAAAACTGAAGCACAGAAAATGCTTCAATTCAAAACTGAAGCACGGAAAATGCTTCAATTCAAAACTGAAGCACGGAAAATGCTTCAATTCAAAACTGAAGCACAGAAAATGCTTCAATTCAAAACTGAAGCACGGAAAATGCTTCAATTCAAAACTGAAGCACAGAAAATGCTTCAATTCAAAACTGAAACACAGAAAATGCTTCAATTCAAAACTGAAGCACAGAAAATGCTTCAATTCAAAACTGAAGCACAGAAAATGCTTCAATTCAAAACTGAAGCACAGAAAATGCTTCAATTCAAAACTGAAGCACAGAAAATGCTTCAATTCAAAACTGAAGCACAGAAAATGCTTCAATTCAAAACTGAAGCACGGAAAATGCTTCAATTCAAAACTGAAGCACAGAAAATGCTTCAATTCAAAACTGAAGCACAGAAAATGCTTCAATTCAAAACTGAAGCACGGAAAATGCTTCAATTCAAAACTGAAGCACGGAAAATGCTTCAATTCAAAACTGAAGCACAGAAAATGCTTCAATTCAAAACTGAAGCACAGAAAATGCTTCAATTCAAAACTGAAGCACGGAAAATGCTTCAATTCAAAACTGAAGCACAGAAAATGCTTCAATTCAAAACTGAAGCACAGAAAATGCTTCAATTCAAAACTGAAGCACGGAAAATGCTTCAATTCAAAACTGAAGCACGGAAAATGCTTCAATTCAAAACTGAAGCACGGAAAATGCTTCAATTCAAAACTGAAGCACAGAAAATGCTTCAATTCAAAACTGAAGCACAGAAAATGCTTCAATTCAAAACTGAAGCACAGAAAATGCTTCAATTCAAAACTGAAGCACAGAAAATGCTTCAATTCAAAACTGAAGCACAGAAAATGCTTCAATTCAAAACTGAAGCACAGAAAATGCTTCAATTCAAAACTGAAGCACAGAAAATGCTTCAATTCAAAACTGAAGCACGGAAAATGCTTCAATTCAAAACTGAAGCACGGAAAATGCTTCAATTCAAAACTGAAGCACAGAAAATGCTTCAATTCAAAACTGAAGCACGGAAAATGCTTCAATTCAAAACTGAAGCACAGAAAATGCTTCAATTCAAAACTGAAGCACAGAAAATGCTTCAATTCAAAACTGAAGCACAGAAAATGCTTCAATTCAAAACTGAAGCACAGAAAATGCTTCAATTCAAAACTGAAGCACAGAAAATGCTTCAATTCAAAACTGAAGCACAGAAAATGCTTCAATTCAAAACTGAAGCACAGAAAATGCTTCAATTCAAAACTGAAGCACGGAAAATGCTTCAATTCAAAACTGAAGCACGGAAAATGCTTCAATTCAAAACTGAAGCACAGAAAATGCTTCAATTCAAAACTGAAGCACGGAAAATGCTTCAATTCAAAACTGAAGCACAGAAAATGCTTCAATTCAAAACTGAAGCACAGAAAATGCTTCAATTCAAAACTGAAGCACAGAAAATGCTTCAATTCAAAACTGAAGCACAGAAAATGCTTCATTCAAAACTGAAGCACAGAAAATGCTTCAATTCAAAACTGAAGCACAGAAAATGCTTCAATTCAAAACTGAAGCACAGAAAATGCTTCAATTCAAAACTGAAGCACAGAAAATGCTTCAATTCAAAACTGAAGCACAGAAAATGCTTCAATTCAAAACTGAAGCACAGAAAATGCTTCAATTCAAAACTGAAGCACAGAAAATGCTTCAATTCAAAACTGAAGCACGGAAAATGCTTCAATTCAAAACTGAAGCACGGAAAATGCTTCAATTCAAAACTGAAGCACAGAAAATGCTTCAATTCAAAACTGAAGCACGGAAAATGCTTCAATTCAAAACTGAAGCACAGAAAATGCTTCAATTCAAAACTGAAGCACAGAAAATGCTTCAATTCAAAACTGAAGCACAGAAAATGCTTCAATTCAAAACTGAAGCACAGAAAATGCTTCAATTCAAAACTTAAGCACAGAAAATGCTTCATTCAAAACTGAAGCACAGAAAATGCTTCAATTCAAAACTGAAGCACAGAAAATGCTTCAATTCAAAACTGAAGCACGGAAAATGCTTCAATTCAAAATTGAAGCACGGAAAATGCTTCAATTCAAAACTGAAGCACAGAAAATACTTCAATTCAAAACTGAAGCACAGAAAATGCTTCAATTCAAAACTGAAGCATAGAAAATGCTTCAATTCAAAACTGAAGCACAGAAAATGCTTCAATTCAAAACTGAAGCACAGAAAATGCTTCAATTCAAAACTGAAGCACAAAAAATGCTTCAATTCAAAACTGAAGCACAGAAAATGCTTCAATTCAAAACTGAAACACAGAAAATGCTTCAATTCAAAACTGAAGCACAGAAAATGCTTCAATTCAAAACTGAAGCACAGAAAATGCTTCAATTCAAAACTGAAGCACAGAAAATGCTTCAACTCAAAACTGAAGCACAGAAAATGCTTCAATTCAAAACTGAAGCACAGAAAATGCTTCAATTCAAAACTGAAGCACAGAAAATGCTTCAATTCAAAATTGAAGCACGGAAAATGCTTCAATTCAAAACTGAAGCACAGAAAATACTTCAATTCAAAACTGAAGCACGGAAAATGCTTCAACTCTAAACTGAAGCACAGAAAATGCTTCAATTCAAAACTGAAGCACAGAAAATGCTTCAATTCAAAACTGAAGCACAGAAAATGCTTCAATTCAAAACTGAAGCACAGAAAATGCTTCAATTCAAAACTGAAGCACGGAAAATGCTTCAATTCAAAACTGAAGCACAGAAAATGCTTCAATTCAAAACTGAAGCACAGAAAATGCTTCAATTCAAAACTGAAGCACGGAAAATGCTTCAACTCTAAACTAAAGCACAGAAAATGCTTCAATTCAAAACTGAAGCACAGAAAATTAAATAAATTTTTTATATTTTCAAGTATATTTTTGTTAACAATTTCCAAAATTGCACAGCGACAGATATTTTATGATAAAATTATGACTATTATATAAAGAAATTATTTTCACTAATAAATATGTGATGATTCCACATTATCTGGGATTACAGAAAATGCTTCAATTCAAAACTGAAGCACAGAAAATGCTTCAATTCAAAACTGAAGCAGAGAAAATGCTTCAATTCAAAACTGAAGCACAGAAAATGCTTCAATTCAAAACTGAAGCACAGAAAATGCTTCAATTCAAAACTGAAGCACAGAAAATGCTTCAATTCAAAACTGAAGCACAGAAAATGCTTCAATTCAAAACTGAAGCACGGAAAATGCTTCAACTCTAAACTGAAGTACAGAAAATGCTTCAATTCAAAACTGAAGCACAGAAAATGCTTCAATTCAAAACTGAAGCACAGAAAATCCTTCAACTCAAAACTGAAGCACAGAAAATGCTTCAATTCAAAACTGAAGCACAGAAAATGCTTAATTCAAAACTGAAGCACAGAAAATGCTTCAATTCAAAACTGAAGCACAGAAAATGCTTCAATTCAAAACTGAAGCACAGAAAATGCTTCAATTCAAAACTGAAACACAGAAAATGCTTCAATTCAAAACTGAAGCACAGAAAATGCTTCAATTCAAAACTGAAGCACAGAAAATGCTTCAATTCAAAACTGAAGCACAGAAAATGCTTCAACTCAAAACTGAAGCACAGAAAATGCTTCAATTCAAAACTGAAGCACAGAAAATGCTTCAATTCAAAACTGAAGCACAGAAAATGCTTCAATTCAAAATTGAAGCACGGAAAATGCTTCAATTCAAAACTGAAGCACAGAAAATACTTCAATTCAAAACTGAAGCACGGAAAATGCTTCAACTCTAAACTGAAGCACAGAAAATGCTTCAATTCAAAACTGAAGCACAGAAAATGCTTCAATTCAAAACTGAAGCACAGAAAATGCTTCAATTCAAAACTGAAACACAGAAAATGCTTCAATTCAAAACTGAAGCACAGAAAATGCTTCAATTCAAAACTGAAGCACAGAAAATGCTTCAATTCAAAACTGAAGCACAGAAAATGCTTCAACTCAAAACTGAAGCACAGAAAATGCTTCAATTCAAAACTGAAGCACAGAAAATGCTTCAATTCAAAACTGAAGCACAGAAAATGCTTCAATTCAAAATTGAAGCACGGAAAATGCTTCAATTCAAAACTGAAGCACAGAAAATACTTCAATTCAAAACTGAAGCACGGAAAATGCTTCAACTCTAAACTGAAGCACAGAAAATGCTTCAATTCAAAACTGAAGCACAGAAAATGCTTCAATTCAAAACTGAAGCACAGAAAATGCTTCAATTCAAAACTGAAGCACAGAAAATGCTTCAATTCAAAACTGAAGCACGGAAAATGCTTCAATTCAAAACTGAAGCACAGAAAATGCTTCAATTCAAAACTGAAGCACGGAAAATGCTTCAACTCTAAACTAAAGCACAGAAAATGCTTCAATTCAAAACTGAAGCACAGAAAATTAAATAAATTTTTTATATTTTCAAGTATATTTTTGTTAACAATTTCCAAAATTGCACAGCGACAGATATTTTATGATAAAATTATGACTATTATATAAAGAAATTATTTTCACTAATAAATATGTGATGATTCCACATTATCTGGGATTACAGAAAATGCTTCAATTCAAAACTGAAGCACAGAAAATGCTTCAATTCAAAACTGAAGCAGAGAAAATGCTTCAATTCAAAACTGAAGCACAGAAAATGCTTCAATTCAAAACTGAAGCACAGAAAATGCTTCAATTCAAAACTGAAGCACAGAAAATGCTTCAATTCAAAACTGAAGCACAGAAAATGCTTCAATTCAAAACTGAAGCACGGAAAATGCTTCAACTCTAAACTGAAGTACAGAAAATGCTTCAATTCAAAACTGAAGCACAGAAAATGCTTCAATTCAAAACTGAAGCACAGAAAATCCTTCAACTCAAAACTGAAGCACAGAAAATGCTTCAATTCAAAACTGAAGCACAGAAAATGCTTCAATTCAAAATTGAAGCACGGAAAATGCTTCAATTCAAAACTGAAGCACAGAAAATACTTCAATTCAAAACTGAAGCACAGAAAATGCTTCAATTCAAAACTGAAGCACGGAAAATGCTTCAACTCTAAACTGAAGCACAGAAAATGCTTCAATTCAAAATTGAAGCACGGAAAATGCTTCAATTCAAAACTGAAGCACAGAAAATACTTCAATTCAAAACTGAAGCACAGAAAATGCTTCAATTCAAAACTGAAGCACAGAAAATGCTTCAATTCAAAACTGAAGCACAGAAAATGCTTCAATTCAAAACTGAAGCACAGAAAATGCTTCAATTCAAAACTGAAGCACGGAAAATGCTTCAATTCAAAATTGAAGCACGGAAAATGCTTCAATTCAAAACTGAAGCACAGAAAATACTTCAATTCAAAACTGAAGCACAGAAAATGCTTCAATTCAAAACTGAAGCACAGAAAATGCTTCAATTCAAAACTGAAGCACAGAAAATGCTTCAATTCAAAACTGAAGCACAGAAAATGCTTCAATTCAAAACTGAAGCACAGAAAGTGCTTCAATTCAAAACTGAAGCAGAGAAAATGCTTCAATTCAAAACTGAAGCACAGAAAATGCTTCAATTCAAAACTGAAGCACAGAAAATGCTTCAATTCAAAACTGAAGCACAGAAAATGCTTCAATTCAAAACTGAAGCACAGAAAATGCTTCAATTCAAAACTGAAGCACAGAAAATGCTTCAATTCAAAACTGAAGCACAGAAAATGCTTCAATTCAAAACTGAAGCACAGAAAATGCTTCAATTCAAAAATGAAGCACGGAAAATGCTTCAATTCAAAACTGAAGCACAGAAAATGCTTCAATTCAAAACTGAAGCACGGAAAATGCTTCAACTCTAAACTGAAGCACAGAAAATGCTTCAATTCAAAACTGAAGCACAGAAAATTAAATAAATTTTTTATATTTTCAAGTATATTTTTGTTAACAATGTCCAAAATTGCACAGCGACAGATATTTTATGATAAAATTATGACTATTATATAAAGAAATTATTTTCACTAATAAATATGTGATGATTCCACATTATCTGGGATTACAGAAAATGCTTCAATTCAAAACTTAAGCACAGAAAATGCTTCAATTCAAAACTGAAGCACAGAAAATGCTTCAATTCAAAACTGAAGCACAGAAAATGCTTCAATTCAAAACTGAAGCACAGAAAGTGCTTCAATTCAAAACTGAAGCAGAGAAAATGCTTCAATTCAAAACTGAAGCACAGAAAATGCTTCAATTCAAAACTGAAGCACAGAAAATGCTTCAATTCAAAACTGAAGCACAGAAAATGCTTCAATTCAAAACTGAAGCACAGAAAATGCTTCAATTCAAAACTGAAGCACAGAAAATGCTTCAATTCAAAACTGAAGCACAGAAAATGCTTCAATTCAAAACTGAAGCACAGAAAATGCTTCAATTCAAAACTGAAGCACGGAAAATGCTTCAATTCAAAACTGAAGCACAGAAAATGCTTCAATTCAAAACTGAAGCACGGAAAATGCTTCAACTCTAAACTGAAGCACAGAAAATGCTTCAATTCAAAACTGAAGCACAGAAAATTAAATAAATTTTTTATATTTTCAAGTATATTTTTGTTAACAATGTCCAAAATTGCACAGCGACAGATATTTTATGATAAAATTATGACTATTATATAAAGAAATTATTTTCACTAATAAATATGTGATGATTCCACATTATCTGGGATTACAGAAAATGCTTCAATTCAAAACTGAAGCACAGAAAATGCTTCATTCAAAACTGAAGCACAGAAAATGCTTCAATTCAAAACTGAAGCATAGAAAATGCTTCAATTCAAAATTGAAGCACAGAAAATGCTTCAATTCAAAACTGAAGCACAAAAAATGCTTCAATTCAAAACTGAAGCACAAAAAATGCTTCAATTCAAAACTGAAGCACAGAAAATGCTTCAATTCAAAACTGAAGCACAGAAAATGCTTCAATTCAAAACTGAAGCACAGAAAATGCTTCATTCAAAACTGAAGCACAGAAAATGCTTCAATTCAAAACTGAAGCACAGAAAATGCTTCAATTCAAAACTGAATCACAGAAAATGCTTCAATTCAAAACTGAAACACAGAAAATGCTTCAATTCAAAACTGAAGCACAGAAAATGCTTCAATTCAAAACTGAAGCACAGAAAATGCTTCAATTCAAAACTGAAGCACAGAAAATGCTTCAACTCAAAACTGAAGCACAGAAAATGCTTCAATTCAAAACTGAAGCACAGAAAATGCTTCAATTCAAAATTGAAGCACGGAAAATGCTTCAATTCAAAACTGAAGCACAGAAAATACTTCAATTCAAAACTGAAGCACGGAAAATGCTTCAACTCTAAACTGAAGCACAGAAAATGCTTCAATTCAAAACTGAAGCACAGAAAATGCTTCAATTCAAAACTGAAGCACAGAAAATGCTTCAATTCAAAACTGAAGCACAGAAAATGCTTCAATTCAAAACTGAAGCACGGAAAATGCTTCAATTCAAAACTGAAGCACAGAAAATGCTTCAATTCAAAACTGAAGCACGGAAAATGCTTCAACTCTAAACTGAAGCACAGAAAATGCTTCAATTCAAAACTGAAGCACAGAAAATGCTTCAATTCAAAACTGAATCACAGAAAATGCTTCAATTCAAAACTGAAGCACAGAAAATGCTTCAATTCAAAATTGAAGCACGGAAAATGCTTCAATTCAAAACTGAAGCACAGAAAATGCTTCAATTCAAAACTGAAGCACGGAAAATGCTTCAACTCTAAACTGAAGCACAGAAAATGCTTCAATTCAAAACTGAAGCACAGAAAATTAAATAAATTTTTTATATTTTCAAGTATATTTTTGTTAACAATTTCCAAAATTGCACAGCGACAGATATTTTATGATAAAATTATGACTATTATATAAAGAAATTATTTTCACTAATAAATATGTGATGATTCCACATTATCTGGGATTACAGAAAATGCTTCAATTCAAAACTGAAGCACAGAAAATGCTTCAATTCAAAACTGAAGCACAGAAAATGCTTCAATTCAAAACTGAAGCACAGAAAATGCTTCAATTCAAAACTGAAGCACGGAAAATGCTTCAATTCAAAACTGAAGCACAGAAAATGCTTCAATTCAAAACTGAAGCATAGAAAATGCTTCAATTCAAAATTGAAGCACAGAAAATGCTTCAATTCAAAACTGAAGCACAAAAAATGCTTCAATTCAAAACTGAAGCACAAAAAATGCTTCAATTCAAAACTGAAGCACAGAAAATGCTTCAATTCAAAACTGAAGCACAGAAAATGCTTCAATTCAAAACTGAAGCACAGAAAATGCTTCATTCAAAACTGAAGCACAGAAAATGCTTCAATTCAAAACTGAAGCACAGAAAATGCTTCAATTCAAAACTGAATCACAGAAAATGCTTCAATTCAAAACTGAAACACAGAAAATGCTTCAATTCAAAACTGAAGCACAGAAAATGCTTCAATTCAAAACTGAAGCACAGAAAATGCTTCAATTCAAAACTGAAGCACAGAAAATGCTTCAACTCAAAACTGAAGCACAGAAAATGCTTCAATTCAAAACTGAAGCACAGAAAATGCTTCAATTCAAAATTGAAGCACGGAAAATGCTTCAATTCAAAACTGAAGCACAGAAAATACTTCAATTCAAAACTGAAGCACGGAAAATGCTTCAACTCTAAACTGAAGCACAGAAAATGCTTCAATTCAAAATTGAAGCACGGAAAATGCTTCAATTCAAAACTGAAGCACAGAAAATGCTTCAATTCAAAACTGAAGCACGGAAAATGCTTCAACTCTAAACTGAAGCACAGAAAATGCTTCAATTCAAAACTGAAGCACAGAAAATTAAATAAATTTTTTATATTTTCAAGTATATTTTTGTTAACAATTTCCAAAATTGCACAGCGACAGATATTTTATGATAAAATTATGACTATTATATAAAGAAATTATTTTCACTAATAAATATGTGATGATTCCACATTATCTGGGATTACAGAAAATGCTTCAATTCAAAACTGAAGCACAGAAAATGCTTCAATTCAAAACTGAAGCACAGAAAATGCTTCAATTCAAAACTGAAGCACAGAAAATGCTTCAATTCAAAACTGAAGCACGGAAAATGCTTCAATTCAAAACTGAAGCACAGAAAATGCTTCAATTCAAAATTGAAGCACGGAAAATGCTTCAACTCTAAACTGAAGCACAGAAAATGCTTCAATTCAAAACTGAAGCACAGAAAATGCTTCAATTCAAAACTGAAGCACAGAAAATGCTTCAATTCAAAACTGAAGCACAAAAAATGCTTCAATTCAAAACTGAAGCACAAAAAATGCTTCAATTCAAAACTGAAGCACAGAAAATGCTTCAATTCAAAACTGAAGCACAGAAAATGCTTCAATTCAAAACTGAAGCACAGAAAATGCTTCAATTCAAAACTGAAGCACAGAAAATGCTACAATTCAAAACTGAATCACAGAAAATGCTTCAATTCAAAACTGAAACACAGAAAATGCTTCAATTCAAAACTGAAGCACAGAAAATGCTTCAATTCAAAACTGAAGCACGGAAAATGCTTCAACTCTAAACTGAAGCACAGAAAATGCTTCAATTCAAAACTGAAGCACAGAAAATTAAATAAATTTTTTATATTTTCAAGTATATTTTTGTTAACAATTTCCAAAATTGCACAGCGACAGATATTTTATGATAAAATTATGACTATTATATAAAGAAATTATTTTCACTAATAAATATGTGATGATTCCACATTATCTGGGATTACAGAAAATGCTTCAATTCAAAACTGAAGCACAGAAAATGCTTCAATTCAAAACTGAAGCACAGAAAATGCTTCAATTCAAAACTGAAGCACAGAAAATGCTTCAATTCAAAACTGAAGCACGGAAAATGCTTCAATTCAAAACTGAAGCACAGAAAATGCTTCAATTCAAAACTGAAGCATAGAAAATGCTTCAATTCAAAATTGAAGCACAGAAAATGCTTCAATTCAAAACTGAAGCACAAAAAATGCTTCAATTCAAAACTGAAGCACAAAAAATGCTTCAATTCAAAACTGAAGCACAGAAAATGCTTCAATTCAAAACTGAAGCACAGAAAATGCTTCAATTCAAAACTGAAGCACAGAAAATGCTTCATTCAAAACTGAAGCACAGAAAATGCTTCAATTCAAAACTGAAGCACAGAAAATGCTTCAATTCAAAACTGAATCACAGAAAATGCTTCAATTCAAAACTGAAACACAGAAAATGCTTCAATTCAAAACTGAAGCACAGAAAATGCTTCAATTCAAAACTGAAGCACAGAAAATGCTTCAATTCAAAACTGAAGCACAGAAAATGCTTCAACTCAAAACTGAAGCACAGAAAATGCTTCAATTCAAAACTGAAGCACAGAAAATGCTTCAATTCAAAATTGAAGCACGGAAAATGCTTCAATTCAAAACTGAAGCACAGAAAATACTTCAATTCAAAACTGAAGCACGGAAAATGCTTCAACTCTAAACTGAAGCACAGAAAATGCTTCAATTCAAAATTGAAGCACGGAAAATGCTTCAATTCAAAACTGAAGCACAGAAAATGCTTCAATTCAAAACTGAAGCACGGAAAATGCTTCAACTCTAAACTGAAGCACAGAAAATGCTTCAATTCAAAACTGAAGCACAGAAAATTAAATAAATTTTTTATATTTTCAAGTATATTTTTGTTAACAATTTCCAAAATTGCACAGCGACAGATATTTTATGATAAAATTATGACTATTATATAAAGAAATTATTTTCACTAATAAATATGTGATGATTCCACATTATCTGGGATTACAGAAAATGCTTCAATTCAAAACTGAAGCACAGAAAATGCTTCAATTCAAAACTGAAGCACAGAAAATGCTTCAATTCAAAACTGAAGCACAGAAAATGCTTCAATTCAAAACTGAAGCACGGAAAATGCTTCAATTCAAAACTGAAGCACAGAAAATGCTTCAATTCAAAATTGAAGCACGGAAAATGCTTCAACTCTAAACTGAAGCACAGAAAATGCTTCAATTCAAAACTGAAGCACAGAAAATGCTTCAATTCAAAACTGAAGCACAGAAAATGCTTCAATTCAAAACTGAAGCACAAAAAATGCTTCAATTCAAAACTGAAGCACAAAAAATGCTTCAATTCAAAACTGAAGCACAGAAAATGCTTCAATTCAAAACTGAAGCACAGAAAATGCTTCAATTCAAAACTGAAGCACAGAAAATGCTTCAATTCAAAACTGAAGCACAGAAAATGCTACAATTCAAAACTGAATCACAGAAAATGCTTCAATTCAAAACTGAAACACAGAAAATGCTTCAATTCAAAACTGAAGCACAGAAAATGCTTCAATTCAAAACTGAAGCACAGAAAATGCTTCAATTCAAAACTGAAGCACAGAAAATGCTTCAACTCAAAACTGAAGCACAGAAAATGCTTCAATTCAAAACTGAAGCACAGAAAATGCTTCAATTCAAAATTGAAGCACGGAAAATGCTTCAATTCAAAACTGAAGCACAGAAAATACTTCAATTCAAAACTGAAGCACGGAAAATGCTTCAACTCTAAACTGAAGCACAGAAAATGCTTCAATTCAAAACTGAAGCACAGAAAATGCTTCAATTCAAAACTGAAACACAGAAAATGCTTCAATTCAAAACTGAAGCACAGAAAATGCTTCAATTCAAAACTGAAGCACAGAAAATACTTCAATTCAAAACTGAAGCACGGAAAATGCTTCAACTCTAAACTGAAGCACAGAAAATGCTTCAATTCAAAACTGAAGCACAGAAAATGCTTCAATTCAAAACTGAAGCACAGAAAATGCTTCAATTCAAAACTGAAGCACAGAAAATGCTTCAATTCAAAACTGAAGCACGGAAAATGCTTCAATTCAAAACTGAAGCACAGAAAATGCTTCAATTCAAAACTGAAGCACGGAAAATGCTTCAACTCTAAACTGAAGCACAGAAAATGCTTCAATTCAAAACTGAAGCACAGAAAATGCTTCAATTCAAAACTGAATCACAGAAAATGCTTCAATTCAAAACTGAAGCACAGAAAATGCTTCAATTCAAAATTGAAGCACGGAAAATGCTTCAATTCAAAACTGAAGCACAGAAAATGCTTCAATTCAAAACTGAAGCACGGAAAATGCTTCAACTCTAAACTGAAGCACAGAAAATGCTTCAATTCAAAACTGAAGCACAGAAAATTAAATAAATTTTTTATATTTTCAAGTATATTTTTGTTAACAATTTCCAAAATTGCACAGCGACAGATATTTTATGATAAAATTATGACTATTATATAAAGAAATTATTTTCACTAATAAATATGTGATGATTCCACATTATCTGGGATTACAGAAAATGCTTCAATTCAAAACTGAAGCACAGAAAATGCTTCAATTCAAAACTGAAGCACAGAAAATGCTTCAATTCAAAACTGAAGCACAGAAAATGCTTCAATTCAAAACTGAAGCACGGAAAATGCTTCAATTCAAAACTGAAGCACAGAAAATGCTTCAATTCAAAACTGAAGCATAGAAAATGCTTCAATTCAAAATTGAAGCACAGAAAATGCTTCAATTCAAAACTGAAGCACAAAAAATGCTTCAATTCAAAACTGAAGCACAAAAAATGCTTCAATTCAAAACTGAAGCACAGAAAATGCTTCAATTCAAAACTGAAGCACAGAAAATGCTTCAATTCAAAACTGAAGCACAGAAAATGCTTCATTCAAAACTGAAGCACAGAAAATGCTTCAATTCAAAACTGAAGCACAGAAAATGCTTCAATTCAAAACTGAATCACAGAAAATGCTTCAATTCAAAACTGAAACACAGAAAATGCTTCAATTCAAAACTGAAGCACAGAAAATGCTTCAATTCAAAACTGAAGCACAGAAAATGCTTCAATTCAAAACTGAAGCACAGAAAATGCTTCAACTCAAAACTGAAGCACAGAAAATGCTTCAATTCAAAACTGAAGCACAGAAAATGCTTCAATTCAAAATTGAAGCACGGAAAATGCTTCAATTCAAAACTGAAGCACAGAAAATACTTCAATTCAAAACTGAAGCACGGAAAATGCTTCAACTCTAAACTGAAGCACAGAAAATGCTTCAATTCAAAATTGAAGCACGGAAAATGCTTCAATTCAAAACTGAAGCACAGAAAATGCTTCAATTCAAAACTGAAGCACGGAAAATGCTTCAACTCTAAACTGAAGCACAGAAAATGCTTCAATTCAAAACTGAAGCACAGAAAATTAAATAAATTTTTTATATTTTCAAGTATATTTTTGTTAACAATTTCCAAAATTGCACAGCGACAGATATTTTATGATAAAATTATGACTATTATATAAAGAAATTATTTTCACTAATAAATATGTGATGATTCCACATTATCTGGGATTACAGAAAATGCTTCAATTCAAAACTGAAGCACAGAAAATGCTTCAATTCAAAACTGAAGCACAGAAAATGCTTCAATTCAAAACTGAAGCACAGAAAATGCTTCAATTCAAAACTGAAGCACGGAAAATGCTTCAATTCAAAACTGAAGCACAGAAAATGCTTCAATTCAAAATTGAAGCACGGAAAATGCTTCAACTCTAAACTGAAGCACAGAAAATGCTTCAATTCAAAACTGAAGCACAGAAAATTAAATAAATTTTTTATATTTTCAAGTATATTTTTGTTAACAATGTCCAAAATTGCACAGCGACAGATATTTTATGATAAAATTATGACTATTATATAAAGAAATTATTTTCACTAATAAATATGTGATGATTCCACATTATCTGGGATTACAGAAAATGCTTCAATTCAAAACTGAAGCACAGAAAATGCTTCAATTCAAAACTGAAGCACAGAAAATGCTTCAATTCAAAACTGAAGCACAGAAAATGCTTCAATTCAAAACTGAAGCAGAGAAAATGCTTCAATTCAAAACTGAAGCACAGAAAATGCTTCAATTCAAAACTGAAGCACAGAAAATGCTTCAATTCAAAACTGAAGCACAGAAAATGCTTCAATTCAAAACTGAAGCACAGAAAATGCTTCAATTCAAAATTGAAGCACGGAAAATGCTTCAATTCAAAACTGAAGCACAGAAAATGCTTCAATTCAAAATTGAAGCACGGAAAATGCTTCAACTCTAAACTGAAGCACAGAAAATGCTTCAATTCAAAACTGAAGCACAGAAAATTAAATAAATTTTTTATATTTTCAAGTATATTTTTGTTAACAATGTCCAAAATTGCACAGCGACAGATATTTTATGATAAAATTATGACTATTATATAAAGAAATTATTTTCACTAATAAATATGTGATGATTCCACATTATCTGGGATTACAGAAAATGCTTCAATTCAAAACTGAAGCACAGAAAATGCTTCAATTCAAAACTGAAGCACAGAAAATGCTTCAATTCAAAACTGAAGCACAGAAAATGCTTCAATTCAAAACTGAAGCACAGAAAATGCTTCAATTCAAAACTGAAGCACAAAAAATGCTTCAATTCAAAACTGAAGCACAAAAAATGCTTCAATTCAAAACTGAAGCACAGAAAATGCTTCAATTCAAAACTGAAGCACAGAAAATGCTTCAATTCAAAACTGAAGCACAGAAAATGCTTCAATTCAAAACTGAAGCACAGAAAATGCTACAATTCAAAACTGAATCACAGAAAATGCTTCAATTCAAAACTGAAACACAGAAAATGCTTCAATTCAAAACTGAAGCACAGAAAATGCTTCAATTCAAAACTGAAGCACAGAAAATGCTTCAATTCAAAACTGAAGCACAGAAAATGCTTCAACTCAAAACTGAAGCACAGAAAATGCTTCAATTCAAAACTGAAGCACAGAAAATGCTTCAATTCAAAATTGAAGCACGGAAAATGCTTCAATTCAAAACTGAAGCACAGAAAATACTTCAATTCAAAACTGAAGCACGGAAAATGCTTCAACTCTAAACTGAAGCACAGAAAATGCTTCAATTCAAAACTGAAGCACAGAAAATGCTTCAATTCAAAACTGAAACACAGAAAATGCTTCAATTCAAAACTGAAGCACAGAAAATGCTTCAATTCAAAACTGAAGCACGGAAAATGCTTCAATTCAAAACTGAAGCACAGAAAATGCTTCAATTCAAAACTGAAGCACGGAAAATGCTTCAACTCTAAACTGAAGCACAGAAAATGCTTCAATTCAAAACTGAAGCACAGAAAATTAAATAAATTTTTTATATTTTCAAGTATATTTTTGTTAACAATTTCCAAAATTGCACAGCGACAGATATTTTATGATAAAATTATGACTATTATATAAAGAAATTATTTTCACTAATAAATATGTGATGATTCCACATTATCTGGGATTACAGAAAATGCTTCAATTCAAAACTGAAGCACAGAAAATGCTTCAATTCAAAACTGAAGCACAGAAAATGCTTCAATTCAAAACTGAAGCACAGAAAATGCTTCAATTCAAAACTGAAGCACGGAAAATGCTTCAATTCAAAACTGAAGCACAGAAAATGCTTCAATTCAAAACTGAAGCACGGAAAATGCTTCAACTCTAAACTGAAGTACAGAAAATGCTTCAATTCAAAACTGAAGCACAGAAAATGCTTCAATTCAAAACTGAAGCATAGAAAATGCTTCAACTCAAAACTGAAGCACAGAAAATGCTTCAATTCAAAACTGAAGCACAGAAAATGCTTCAATTCAAAATTGAAGCACGGAAAATGCTTCAATTCAAAACTGAAGCACAGAAAATACTTCAATTCAAAACTGAAGCACAGAAAATGCTTCAATTCAAAACTGAAGCACAGAAAATGCTTCAATTCAAAACTGAAGCACAGAAAATGCTTCAATTCAAAACTGAAGCACAGAAAATGCTTCAATTCAAAACTGAAGCACAGAAAATGCTTCAATTCAAAACTGAAGCACAGAAAATGCTTCAATTCAAAACTGAAGCACAGAAAATGCTTCAATTCAAAACTGAAGCACGGAAAATGCTTCAACTCTAAACTGAAGTACAGAAAATGCTTCAACTCTAAACTGAAGCACAGAAAATGCTTCAATTCAAAACTGAAGCACAGAAAATGCTTCAATTCAAAACTGAAGCACAGAAAATGCTTCAATTCAAAACTGAAGCACAGAAAATGCTTCAATTCAAAACTGAAGCACAGAAAATGCTTCAATTCAAAACTGAAGCACAGAAAATGCTTCAATTCAAAACTGAAGTACAGAAAATGCTTCAATTCAAAACTGAAGCACAGAAAATGCTTCAATTCAAAACTGAAGCACGGAAAATGCTTCAACTCTAAACTGAAGTACAGAAAATGCTTCAATTCAAAACTGAAGCACAGAAAATGCTTCAATTCAAAACTGAAGCACAGAAAATGCTTCAACTCAAAACTGAAGCACAGAAAATGCTTCAATTCAAAACTGAAGCACAGAAAATGCTTCAATTCAAAATTGAAGCACGGAAAATGCTTCAATTCAAAACTGAAGCACAGAAAATACTTCAATTCAAAACTGAAGCACAGAAAATGCTTCAATTCAAAACTGAAGCACGGAAAATGCTTCAACTCTAAACTGAAGCACAGAAAATGCTTCAATTCAAAACTGAAGCACAGAAAATACTTCAATTCAAAACTGAAGCACAGAAAATGCTTCAATTCAAAACTGAAGCACAGAAAATGCTTCAATTCAAAACTGAAGCACAGAAAATGCTTCAATTCAAAACTGAAGCACAGAAAATGCTTCAATTCAAAACTGAAGCACAGAAAATGCTTCAATTCAAAACTGAAGCACAGAAAATACTTCAATTCAAAACTGAAGCACAGAAAATGCTTCAATTCAAAACTGAAGCACAGAAAATGCTTCAATTCAAAACTGAAGCACAGAAAATGCTTCAATTCAAAACTGAAGCACAGAAAATGCTTCAATTCAAAACTGAAGCACGGAAAATGCTTCAATTCAAAATTGAAGCACGGAAAATGCTTCAATTCAAAACTGAAGCACAGAAAATACTTCAATTCAAAACTGAAGCACAGAAAATGCTTCAATTCAAAACTGAAGCACAGAAAATGCTTCAATTCAAAACTGAAGCACAGAAAATGCTTCAATTCAAAACTGAAGCACAGAAAATGCTTCAATTCAAAACTGAAGCACAGAAAGTGCTTCAATTCAAAACTGAAGCAGAGAAAATGCTTCAATTCAAAACTGAAGCACAGAAAATGCTTCAATTCAAAACTGAAGCACAGAAAATGCTTCAATTCAAAACTGAAGCACAGAAAATGCTTCAATTCAAAACTGAAGCACAGAAAATGCTTCAATTCAAAACTGAAGCACGGAAAATGCTTCAACTCTAAACTGAAGTACAGAAAATGCTTCAATTCAAAACTGAAGCACAGAAAATGCTTCAATTCAAAACTGAAGCACAGAAAATGCTTCAATTCAAAACTGAAGCACAGAAAATGCTTCAATTCAAAACTGAAGCACAGAAAATGCTTCAATTCAAAACTGAAGCACAGAAAATGCTTCAATTCAAAACTGAAGCACAGAAAATGCTTCAATTCAAAACTGAAGCACAGAAAATGCTTCAATTCAAAACTGAAGCACGGAAAATGCTTCAACTCTAAACTGAAGTACAGAAAATGCTTCAATTCAAAACTGAAGCACAGAAAATGCTTCAATTCAAAACTGAAGCACAGAAAATGCTTCAACTCAAAACTGAAGCACGGAAAATGCTTCAACTCTAAACTGAAGTACAGAAAATGCTTCAATTCAAAACTGAAGCACAGAAAATGCTTCAATTCAAAACTGAAGCACAGAAAATGCTTCAATTCAAAACTGAAGCACAGAAAATGCTTCAATTCAAAACTGAAGCACAGAAAATGCTTCAATTCAAAACTGAAGCACAGAAAATGCTTCAATTCAAAACTGAAGCACAGAAAATGCTTCAATTCAAAACTGAAGCACGGAAAATGCTTCAACTCTAAACTGAAGTACAGAAAATGCTTCAACTCTAAACTGAAGCACAGAAAATGCTTCAATTCAAAACTGAAGCACAGAAAATGCTTCAATTCAAAACTGAAGCACAGAAAATGCTTCAATTCAAAACTGAAGCACAGAAAATGCTTCAATTCAAAACTGAAGCACAGAAAATGCTTCAATTCAAAACTGAAGCACAGAAAATGCTTCAATTCAAAACTGAAGTACAGAAAATGCTTCAATTCAAAACTGAAGCACAGAAAATGCTTCAATTCAAAACTGAAGCACGGAAAATGCTTCAACTCTAAACTGAAGTACAGAAAATGCTTCAATTCAAAACTGAAGCACAGAAAATGCTTCAATTCAAAACTGAAGCACAGAAAATGCTTCAACTCAAAACTGAAGCACAGAAAATGCTTCAATTCAAAACTGAAGCACAGAAAATGCTTCAATTCAAAATTGAAGCACGGAAAATGCTTCAATTCAAAACTGAAGCACAGAAAATACTTCAATTCAAAACTGAAGCACAGAAAATGCTTCAATTCAAAACTGAAGCACGGAAAATGCTTCAACTCTAAACTGAAGCACAGAAAATGCTTCAATTCAAAACTGAAGCACAGAAAATACTTCAATTCAAAACTGAAGCACAGAAAATGCTTCAATTCAAAACTGAAGCACAGAAAATGCTTCAATTCAAAACTGAAGCACAGAAAATGCTTCAATTCAAAACTGAAGCACAGAAAATGCTTCAATTCAAAACTGAAGCACAGAAAATGCTTCAATTCAAAACTGAAGCACAGAAAATACTTCAATTCAAAACTGAAGCACAGAAAATGCTTCAATTCAAAACTGAAGCACAGAAAATGCTTCAATTCAAAACTGAAGCACAGAAAATGCTTCAATTCAAAACTGAAGCACAGAAAATGCTTCAATTCAAAACTGAAGCACGGAAAATGCTTCAATTCAAAATTGAAGCACGGAAAATGCTTCAATTCAAAACTGAAGCACAGAAAATACTTCAATTCAAAACTGAAGCACAGAAAATGCTTCAATTCAAAACTGAAGCACAGAAAATGCTTCAATTCAAAACTGAAGCACAGAAAATGCTTCAATTCAAAACTGAAGCACAGAAAATGCTTCAATTCAAAACTGAAGCACAGAAAGTGCTTCAATTCAAAACTGAAGCAGAGAAAATGCTTCAATTCAAAACTGAAGCACAGAAAATGCTTCAATTCAAAACTGAAGCACAGAAAATGCTTCAATTCAAAACTGAAGCACAGAAAATGCTTCAATTCAAAACTGAAGCACAGAAAATGCTTCAATTCAAAACTGAAGCACGGAAAATGCTTCAACTCTAAACTGAAGTACAGAAAATGCTTCAATTCAAAACTGAAGCACAGAAAATGCTTCAATTCAAAACTGAAGCACAGAAAATGCTTCAATTCAAAACTGAAGCACAGAAAATGCTTCAATTCAAAACTGAAGCACAGAAAATGCTTCAATTCAAAACTGAAGCACAGAAAATGCTTCAATTCAAAACTGAAGCACAGAAAATGCTTCAATTCAAAACTGAAGCACAGAAAATGCTTCAATTCAAAACTGAAGCACGGAAAATGCTTCAACTCTAAACTGAAGTACAGAAAATGCTTCAATTCAAAACTGAAGCACAGAAAATGCTTCAATTCAAAACTGAAGCACAGAAAATGCTTCAACTCAAAACTGAAGCACAGAAAATGCTTCAATTCAAAACTGAAGCACAGAAAATGCTTCAATTCAAAATTGAAGCACGGAAAATGCTTCAATTCAAAACTGAAGCACAGAAAATACTTCAATTCAAAACTGAAGCACAGAAAATGCTTCAATTCAAAACTGAAGCACGGAAAATGCTTCAACTCTAAACTGAAGCACAGAAAATGCTTCAATTCAAAACTGAAGCACAGAAAATACTTCAATTCAAAACTGAAGCACAGAAAATGCTTCAATTCAAAACTGAAGCACAGAAAATGCTTCAATTCAAAACTGAAGCACAGAAAATGCTTCAATTCAAAACTGAAGCACAGAAAATGCTTCAATTCAAAACTGAAGCACAGAAAATGCTTCAATTCAAAACTGAAGCACAGAAAATACTTCAATTCAAAACTGAAGCACAGAAAATGCTTCAATTCAAAACTGAAGCACAGAAAATGCTTCAATTCAAAACTGAAGCACAGAAAATGCTTCAATTCAAAACTGAAGCACAGAAAATGCTTCAATTCAAAACTGAAGCACGGAAAATGCTTCAATTCAAAATTGAAGCACGGAAAATGCTTCAATTCAAAACTGAAGCACAGAAAATACTTCAATTCAAAACTGAAGCACAGAAAATGCTTCAATTCAAAACTGAAGCACAGAAAATGCTTCAATTCAAAACTGAAGCACAGAAAATGCTTCAATTCAAAACTGAAGCACAGAAAATGCTTCAATTCAAAACTGAAGCACAGAAAGTGCTTCAATTCAAAACTGAAGCAGAGAAAATGCTTCAATTCAAAACTGAAGCACAGAAAATGCTTCAATTCAAAACTGAAGCACAGAAAATGCTTCAATTCAAAACTGAAGCACAGAAAATGCTTCAATTCAAAACTGAAGCACAGAAAATGCTTCAATTCAAAACTGAAGCACAGAAAATGCTTCAATTCAAAACTGAAGCACAGAAAATGCTTCAATTCAAAACTGAAGCACAGAAAATGCTTCAATTCAAAACTGAAGCACGGAAAATGCTTCAATTCAAAACTGAAGCACAGAAAATGCTTCAATTCAAAACTGAAGCACGGAAAATGCTTCAACTCTAAACTGAAGCACAGAAAATGCTTCAATTCAAAACTGAAGCACAGAAAATTAAATAAATTTTTTATATTTTCAAGTATATTTTTGTTAACAATGTCCAAAATTGCACAGCGACAGATATTTTATGATAAAATTATGACTATTATATAAAGAAATTATTTTCACTAATAAATATGTGATGATTCCACATTATCTGGGATTACAGAAAATGCTTCAATTCAAAACTGAAGCACAGAAAATGCTTCAATTCAAAACTGAAGCACAGAAAATGCTTCAATTCAAAACTGAAGCACAGAAAATGCTTCAATTCAAAACTGAAGCACAGAAAGTGCTTCAATTCAAAACTGAAGCAGAGAAAATGCTTCAATTCAAAACTGAAGCACAGAAAATGCTTCAATTCAAAACTGAAGCACAGAAAATGCTTCAATTCAAAACTGAAGCACAGAAAATGCTTCAATTCAAAACTGAAGCACAGAAAATGCTTCAATTCAAAACTGAAGCACAGAAAATGCTTCAATTCAAAACTGAAGCACAGAAAATGCTTCAATTCAAAACTGAAGCACAGAAAATGCTTCAATTCAAAACTGAAGCACGGAAAATGCTTCAATTCAAAACTGAAGCACAGAAAATGCTTCAATTCAAAACTGAAGCACGGAAAATGCTTCAACTCTAAACTGAAGCACAGAAAATGCTTCAATTCAAAACTGAAGCACAGAAAATTAAATAAATTTTTTATATTTTCAAGTATATTTTTGTTAACAATGTCCAAAATTGCACAGCGACAGATATTTTATGATAAAATTATGACTATTATATAAAGAAATTATTTTCACTAATAAATATGTGATGATTCCACATTATCTGGGATTACAGAAAATGCTTCAATTCAAAACTGAAGCACAGAAAATACTTCAATTCAAAACTGAAGCACGGAAAATGCTTCAACTCTAAACTGAAGCACAGAAAATGCTTCAATTCAAAACTGAAGCACAGAAAATCTTCAATTCAAAACTGAAGCACAGAAAATGCTTCAATTCAAAACTGAAGCACAGAAAATGCTTCAATTCAAAACTGAAGCACGGAAAATGCTTCAATTCAAAACTGAAGCACAGAAAATGCTTCAATTCAAAACTGAAGCACGGAAAATGCTTCAACTCTAAACTGAAGCACAGAAAATGCTTCAATTCAAAACTGAAGCACAGAAAATGCTTCAATTCAAAACTGAATCACAGAAAATGCTTCAATTCAAAACTGAAGCACAGAAAATGCTTCAATTCAAAATTGAAGCACGGAAAATGCTTCAATTCAAAACTGAAGCACAGAAAATGCTTCAATTCAAAACTGAAGCACAGAAAATTAAATAAATTTTTTATATTTTCAAGTATATTTTTGTTAACAATTTCCAAAATTGCACAGCGACAGATATTTTATGATAAAATTATGACTATTATATAAAGAAATTATTTTCACTAATAAATATGTGATGATTCCACATTATCTGGGATTACAGAAAATGCTTCAATTCAAAACTGAAGCACAGAAAATGCTTCAATTCAAAACTGAAGCACAGAAAATGCTTCAATTCAAAACTGAAGCACAGAAAATGCTTCAATTCAAAACTGAAGCACGGAAAATGCTTCAATTCAAAACTGAAGCACAGAAAATGCTTCAATTCAAAACTGAAGCATAGAAAATGCTTCAATTCAAAATTGAAGCACAGAAAATGCTTCAATTCAAAACTGAAGCACAAAAAATGCTTCAATTCAAAACTGAAGCACAAAAAATGCTTCAATTCAAAACTGAAGCACAGAAAATGCTTCAATTCAAAACTGAAGCACAGAAAATGCTTCAATTCAAAACTGAAGCACAGAAAATGCTTCATTCAAAACTGAAGCACAGAAAATGCTTCAATTCAAAACTGAAGCACAGAAAATGCTTCAATTCAAAACTGAATCACAGAAAATGCTTCAATTCAAAACTGAAACACAGAAAATGCTTCAATTCAAAACTGAAGCACAGAAAATGCTTCAATTCAAAATTGAAGCACAGAAAATGCTTCAATTCAAAACTGAAGCACAGAAAATGCTTCAACTCAAAACTGAAGCACAGAAAATGCTTCAATTCAAAACTGAAGCACAGAAAATGCTTCAATTCAAAATTGAAGCACGGAAAATGCTTCAATTCAAAACTGAAGCACAGAAAATACTTCAATTCAAAACTGAAGCACGGAAAATGCTTCAACTCTAAACTGAAGCACAGAAAATGCTTCAATTCAAAACTGAAGCACAGAAAATGCTTCAATTCAAAACTGAAGCACAGAAAATGCTTCAATTCAAAACTGAAGCACAGAAAATGCTTCAATTCAAAACTGAAGCACGGAAAATGCTTCAATTCAAAACTGAAGCACAGAAAATGCTTCAATTCAAAACTGAAGCACGGAAAATGCTTCAACTCTAAACTGAAGCACAGAAAATGCTTCAATTCAAAACTGAAGCACAGAAAATGCTTCAATTCAAAACTGAATCACAGAAAATGCTTCAATTCAAAACTGAAGCACAGAAAATGCTTCAATTCAAAATTGAAGCACGGAAAATGCTTCAATTCAAAACTGAAGCACAGAAAATGCTTCAATTCAAAACTGAAGCACGGAAAATGCTTCAACTCTAAACTGAAGCACAGAAAATGCTTCAATTCAAAACTGAAGCACAGAAAATTAAATAAATTTTTTATATTTTCAAGTATATTTTTGTTAACAATTTCCAAAATTGCACAGCGACAGATATTTTATGATAAAATTATGACTATTATATAAAGAAATTATTTTCACTAATAAATATGTGATGATTCCACATTATCTGGGATTACAGAAAATGCTTCAATTCAAAACTGAAGCACAGAAAATGCTTCAATTCAAAACTGAAGCACAGAAAATGCTTCAATTCAAAACTGAAGCACAGAAAATGCTTCAATTCAAAACTGAAGCACGGAAAATGCTTCAATTCAAAACTGAAGCACAGAAAATGCTTCAATTCAAAATTGAAGCACGGAAAATGCTTCAACTCTAAACTGAAGCACAGAAAATGCTTCAATTCAAAACTGAAGCACAGAAAATTAAATAAATTTTTTATATTTTCAAGTATATTTTTGTTAACAATGTCCAAAATTGCACAGCGACAGATATTTTATGATAAAATTATGACTATTATATAAAGAAATTATTTTCACTAATAAATATGTGATGATTCCACATTATCTGGGATTACAGAAAATGCTTCAATTCAAAACTGAAGCACAGAAAATGCTTCAATTCAAAACTGAAGCACAGAAAATGCTTCAATTCAAAACTGAAGCACGGAAAATGCTTCAATTCAAAACTGAAGCACAGAAAATGCTTCAATTCAAAACTGAAGCACGGAAAATGCTTCAACTCTAAACTGAAGCACAGAAAATGCTTCAATTCAAAACTGAAGCACAGAAAATGCTTCAATTCAAAACTGAATCACAGAAAATGCTTCAATTCAAAACTGAAGCACAGAAAATGCTTCAATTCAAAATTGAAGCACGGAAAATGCTTCAATTCAAAACTGAAGCACAGAAAATGCTTCAATTCAAAACTGAAGCACGGAAAATGCTTCAACTCTAAACTGAAGCACAGAAAATGCTTCAATTCAAAACTGAAGCACAGAAAATTAAATAAATTTTTTATATTTTCAAGTATATTTTTGTTAACAATTTCCAAAATTGCACAGCGACAGATATTTTATAATAAAATTATGACTATTATATAAAGAAATTATTTTCACTAATAAATATGTGATGATTCCACATTATCTGGGATTACAGAAAATGCTTCAATTCAAAACTGAAGCACAGAAAATGCTTCAATTCAAAACTGAAGCACAGAAAATGCTTCAATTCAAAACTGAAGCACAGAAAATGCTTCAATTCAAAACTGAAGCACGGAAAATGCTTCAATTCAAAACTGAAGCACAGAAAATGCTTCAATTCAAAATTGAAGCACGGAAAATGCTTCAACTCTAAACTGAAGCACAGAAAATGCTTCAATTCAAAACTGAAGCACAGAAAATTAAATAAATTTTTTATATTTTCAAGTATATTTTTGTTAACAATGTCCAAAATTGCACAGCGACAGATATTTTATGATAAAATTATGACTATTATATAAAGAAATTATTTTCACTAATAAATATGTGATGATTCCACATTATCTGGGATTACAGAAAATGCTTCAATTCAAAACTGAAGCACAGAAAATGCTTCAATTCAAAACTGAAGCACAGAAAATGCTTCAATTCAAAACTGAAGCACAGAAAATGCTTCAATTCAAAACTGAAGCACAGAAAATGCTTCAATTCAAAACTGAAGCACAAAAAATGCTTCAATTCAAAACTGAAGCACAAAAAATGCTTCAATTCAAAACTGAAGCACAGAAAATGCTTCAATTCAAAACTGAAGCACAGAAAATGCTTCAATTCAAAACTGAAGCACAGAAAATGCTTCAATTCAAAACTGAAGCACAGAAAATGCTACAATTCAAAACTGAATCACAGAAAATGCTTCAATTCAAAACTGAAACACAGAAAATGCTTCAATTCAAAACTGAAGCACAGAAAATGCTTCAATTCAAAACTGAAGCACAGAAAATGCTTCAATTCAAAACTGAAGCACAGAAAATGCTTCAACTCAAAACTGAAGCACAGAAAATGCTTCAATTCAAAACTGAAGCACAGAAAATGCTTCAATTCAAAATTGAAGCACGGAAAATGCTTCAATTCAAAACTGAAGCACAGAAAATACTTCAATTCAAAACTGAAGCACGGAAAATGCTTCAACTCTAAACTGAAGCACAGAAAATGCTTCAATTCAAAACTGAAGCACAGAAAATGCTTCAATTCAAAACTGAAACACAGAAAATGCTTCAATTCAAAACTGAAGCACAGAAAATGCTTCAATTCAAAACTGAAGCACGGAAAATGCTTCAATTCAAAACTGAAGCACAGAAAATGCTTCAATTCAAAACTGAAGCACGGAAAATGCTTCAACTCTAAACTGAAGCACAGAAAATGCTTCAATTCAAAACTGAAGCACAGAAAATTAAATAAATTTTTTATATTTTCAAGTATATTTTTGTTAACAATTTCCAAAATTGCACAGCGACAGATATTTTATGATAAAATTATGACTATTATATAAAGAAATTATTTTCACTAATAAATATGTGATGATTCCACATTATCTGGGATTACAGAAAATGCTTCAATTCAAAACTGAAGCACAGAAAATGCTTCAATTCAAAACTGAAGCACAGAAAATGCTTCAATTCAAAACTGAAGCACAGAAAATGCTTCAATTCAAAACTGAAGCACAGAAAATGCTTAAATCAAAACTGAAGCACGGAAAATGCTTCAATTCAAAACTGAAGCACAGAAAATGCTTCAATTCAAAACTGAAGCACGGAAAATGCTTCAACTCTAAACTGAAGTACAGAAAATGCTTCAATTCAAAACTGAAGCACAGAAAATGCTTCAATTCAAAACTGAAGCACAGAAAATGCTTCAACTCAAAACTGAAGCACAGAAAATGCTTCAATTCAAAACTGAAGCACAGAAAATGCTTCAATTCAAAATTGAAGCACAAAAAATGCTTCAATTCAAAACTGAAGCACAGAAAATGCTTCAATTCAAAACTGAAGCACAGAAAATCTTCAATTCAAAACTGAAGCACAGAAAATGCTTCATTTCAAAACTGAAGCACAGAAAATGCTTCAATTCAAAACTGAAGCACAGAAAATGCTTCAATTCAAAACTGAAGCACAGAAAATGCTTCAATTCAAAACTGAAGCACAAAAAATGCTTCAATTCAAAACTGAAGCACAGAAAATGCTTCAATTCAAAACTGAAACACAGAAAATGCTTCAATTCAAAACTGAAGCACATAAAATGCTTCAATTCAAAACTGAAGCACAGAAAATGCTTCATTTCAAAACTGAAGCACAGAAAATGCTTCAATTCAAAACTGAAGCACAGAAAATGCTTCAATTCAAAACTGAAGCACGGAAAATGCTTCAACTCTAAACTGAAGCACAGAAAATGCTTCAATTCAAAACTGAAGCACGGAAAATGCTTCAACTCAAAACTGAAGCACAGAAAATGCTTCAATTCAAAACTGAAGCACAAAAAATGCTTCAATTCAGAACTGAAGCACAGAAAATGCTTCAATTCAAAACTGAAGCACAGAAAATGCTTCATTTCAAAACTGAAGCACAGAAAATGCTTCAATTCAAAACTGAAGCACAGAAAATGCTTCAATTCAAAACTGAAGCACAGAAAATGCTTCAATTCAAAACTGAAGCACAGAAAATGCTTCAATTCAAAACTGAAGCACAGAAAATGCTTCAACTCAAAACTGAAGCACAGAAAATGCTTCAATTCAAAACTGAAGCACAGAAAATGCTTCAATTCAAAATTGAAGCACGGAAAATGCTTCAATTCAAAATTGAAGCACGGAACATGCTTCAATTCAAAACTGAAGCACAGAAAATACTTCAATTCAAAACTGAAGCACGGAAAATGCTTCAACTCTAAACTGAAGCACAGAAAATGCTTCAATTCAAAACTGAAGCACAGAAAATGCTTCAATTCAAAACTGAAGCACAGAAAATGCTTCAATTCAAAACTGAAGCACAGAAAATGCTTCAATTCAAAACTGAAGCACAGAAAATGCTTCAATTCAAAACTGAAGCACAGAAAATGCTTCAATTCAAAACTGAAGCACAGAAAATGCTTCAATTCAAAACTGAAACACAGAAAATGCTTCAATTCAAAACTGAAGCACAGAAAATGCTTCAATTCAAAACTGAAGCACAGAAAATGCTTCAATTCAAAACTGAAGCACAGAAAATGCTTCAACTCAAAACTGAAGCACAGAAAATGCTTCAATTCAAAATTGAAGCACGGAAAATGCTTCAATTCAAAACTGAAGCACAGAAAATACTTCAATTCAAAACTGAAGCACGGAAAATGCTTCGATTCAAAACTGAAGCACAGAAAATGCTTCAATTCAAAACTGAAGCACGGAAAATGCTTCAACTCTAAACTGAAGCACAGAAAATGCTTCAATTCAAAACTGAAGCACAGAAAATGCTTCAATTCAAAACTGAAGACAGAAAATGCTTCAATTCAAAACTGAAGCACGGAAAATGCTTCAACTCAAAACTGAAGCACAGAAAATGCTTCAATTCAAAACTGAAGCACAGAAAATGCTTCAATTCAAAACTGAAGCACAGAAAATGCTTCAATTCAAAACTGAAGCACGGAAAATGCTTCAACTCTAAACTGAAGTACAGAAAATGCTTCAATTCAAAACTGAAGCACAGAAAATGCTTCAATTCAATACTGAAGCACGGAAAATGCTTCAACTCAAAACTGAAGCACAGAAAATGCTTCAATTCAAAACTGAAGCACAAAAAATGCTTCAATTCAAAACTGAAGCACAGAAAATGCTTCAATTCAAAACTGAAGCACAGAAAATGCTTCATTTCAAAACTGAAGCATAGAAAATGCTTCAATTCAAAACTGAAGCACAGAAAATGCTTCAATTCAAAACTGAAGCACGGAAAATGCTTCAACTCAAAACTGAAGCACAGAAAATGCTTCAATTCAAAATTGAAGCACGGAAAATGCTTCAATTCAAAATTGAAGCACGGAACATGCTTCAATTCAAAACTGAAGCACAGAAAATACTTCAATTCAAAACTGAAGCACGGAAAATGCTTCAACTCTAAACTGAAGCACAGAAAATGCTTCAATTCAAAACTGAAGCACAGAAAATGCTTCAATTCAAAACTGAAGCACAGAAAATGCTTCAATTCAAAACTGAAGCACAGAAAATGCTTCAATTCAAAACTGAAGCACAGAAAATGCTTCAATTGAAAACTGAAGCACAGAAAATGCTTCAATTCAAAACTGAAGCACAGAAAATGCTTCAATTCAAAACTGAAACACAGAAAATGCTTCAATTCAAAACTGAAGCACAGAAAATGCTTCAATTCAAAACTGAAGCACAGAAAATGCTTCAATTCAAAACTGAAGCACAGAAAATGCTTCAACTCAAAACTGAAGCACAGAAAATGCTTCAATTCAAAATTGAAGCACGGAAAATGCTTCAATTCAAAACTGAAGCACAGAAAATACTTCAATTCAAAACTGAAGCACGGAAAATGCTTCAACTCTAAACTGAAGCACAGAAAATGCTTCAATTCAAAACTGAAGCACAGAAAATGCTTCAATTCAAAACTGAAGACAGAAAATGCTTCAATTCAAAACTGAAGCACAGAAAATGCTTCAATTCAAAACTGAAGCACGGAAAATGCTTCGATTCAAAACTGAAGCACAGAAAATGCTTCAATTCAAAACTGAAGTACGGAAAATGCTTCAACTCTAAACTGAAGCACAGAAAATGCTTCAATTCAAAACTGAAGCACAGAAAATTAAATAAATTTTTTATATTTTCAAGTATATTTTTGTTAACAATTTCCAAAATTGCACAGCGACAGATATTTTATGATAAAATTATGACTATTATATAAAGAAATTATTTTCACTAATAAATATGTGATGATTCCACATTATCTGGGATTACAGAAAATGCTTCAATTCAAAACTGTAGCACAGAAAATGCTTCAATTCAAAACAGAAGCACAGAAAATGCTTCAATTCAAAACTGAAGCACAGAAAATGCTTCAATTCAAAACTGAAGCACAGAAAATGCTTCAATTCAAAACTGAAGCACAGAAAATGCTTCAATTCAAAACTGAAGCACGGAAAATGCTTCAATTCAAAACTGAAGCACAGAAAATGCTTCAATTCAAAACTGAAGCACGGAAAATGCTTCAACTCTAAACTGAAGTACAGAAAATGCTTCAATTCAAAACTGAAGCACAGAAAATGCTTCAATTCAATACTGAAGCACGGAAAATGCTTCAACTCAAAACTGAAGCACAGAAAATGCTTCAATTCAAAACTGAAGCACAAAAAATGCTTCAATTCAAAACTGAAGCACAGAAAATGCTTCAATTCAAAACTGAAGCACAGAAAATGTTTCATTTCAAAACTGAAGCATAGAAAATGCTTCAATTCAAAACTGAAGCACAGAAAATGCTTCAATTCAAAACTGAAGCACGGAAAATGCTTCAACTCAAAACTGAAGCACAGAAAATGCTTCAATTCAAAACTGAAGCACAAAAAATGCTTCAATTCAAAACTGAAGCACAGAAAATGCTTCAATTCAAAACTGAAGCACAGAAAATGCTTCATTTCAAAACTGAAGCACAGAAAATGCTTCAATTCAAAACTGAAGCACAGAAAATGCTTCAATTCAAAACTGAAGCACAGAAAATGTTCAATTCAAAACTGAAGCACAGAAAATGCTTCAATTCAAAACTGAAGCACAGAAAATGCTTCAATTCAAAACTGAAGCACGGAAAATGCTTCAATTCAAAACTGAAGCACAGAAAATGCTTCAATTCAAAACTGAAGCACGGAAAATGCTTCAACTCTAAACTGAAGTACAGAAAATGCTTCAATTCAAAACTGAAGCACAGAAAATGCTTCAATTCAAAACTGAAGCACAGAAAATGCTTCAACTCAAAACTGAAGCACAGAAAATGCTTCAATTCAAAACTGAAACACAGAAAATGCTTCAATTCAAAACTGAAGCACAGAAAATGCTTCAATTCAAAACTGAAGCACAGAAAATGCTTCAATTCAAAACTGAAGCACAGAAAATGCTTCAACTCAAAACTGAAGCACAGAAAATGCTTCAATTCAAAATTGAAGCACGGAAAATGCTTCAATTCAAAACTGAAGCACAGAAAATACTTCAATTCAAAACTGAAGCACGGAAAATGCTTCAACTCTAAACTGAAGCACAGAAAATGCTTCAATTCAAAACTGAAGCACAGAAAATGCTTCAATTCAAAACTGAAGACAGAAAATGCTTCAATTCAAAACTGAAGCACAGAAAATGCTTCAATTCAAAACTGAAGCACGGAAAATGCTTCGATTCAAAACTGAAGCACAGAAAATGCTTCAATTCAAAACTGAAGCACGGAAAATGCTTCAACTCTAAACTGAAGCACAGAAAATGCTTCAATTCAAAACTGAAGCACAGAAAATTAAATAAATTTTTTATATTTTCAAGTATATTTTTGTTAACAATTTCCAAAATTGCACAGCGACAGATATTTTATGATAAAATTATGACTATTATATAAAGAAATTATTTTCACTAATAAATATGTGATGATTCCACATTATCTGGGATTACAGAAAATGCTTCAATTCAAAACTGAAGCACAGAAAATGCTTCAATTCAAAACTGAAGCACAGAAAATGCTTCAATTCAAAACTGAAGCACAGAAAATCTTCAATTCAAAACTGAAGCACAGAAAATGCTTCATTTCAAAACTGAAGCACAGAAAATGCTTCAATTCAAAACTGAAGCACAGAAAATGCTTCAATTCAAAACTGAAGCACAGAAAATGCTTCAATTCAAAACTGAAGCACAGAAAATGCTTCAATTCAAAACTGAAGCACAGAAAATGCTTCATTCAAAACTGAAGCACAGAAAATGCTTCAATTCAAAACTGAAGCACAGAAAATGCTTCAATTCAAAACTGAAGCACAGAAAATGCTTCAATTCAAAACTGAAACACAGAAAATGCTTCAATTCAAAACTGAAGCACAGAAAATGCTTCAATTCAAAACTGAAGCACAGAAAATGCTTCAATTCAAAACTGAAGCACAGAAAATGCTTCAACTCAAAACTGAAGCACAGAAAATGCTTCAATTCAAAACTGAAGCACAGAAAATGCTTCAATTCAAAACTGAAGCACAGAAAATGCTTCAATTCAAAACTGAAGCACAGAAAATGCTTCAATTCAAAACTGAAGCACAGAAAATGCTTCAATTCAAAACTGAAGCACAGAAAATGCTTCAATTCAAAACTGAAGCACAGAAAATGCTTCAATTCAAAACTGAAGCACAGAAAATGCTTCAATTCAAAACTGAAGCACAGAAAATGCTTCAATTCAAAACTGAAGCACAGAAAATGCTTCAATTCAAAACATGAAGCACAGAAAATGCTTCAATTCAAAACTGAAGCACAGAAAATGCTTCAATTCAAAACTGAAGCACGGAAAATGCTTCAACTCAAAACTGAAGCACAGAAAATGCTTCAATTCAAAACTGAAGCACAGAAAATTAAATAAATTTTTTATATTTTCAAGTATATTTTTGTTAACAATTTCCAAAATTGCACAGCGACAGATATTTTATGATAAAATTATGACTATTATATAAAGAAATTATTTTCACTAATAAATATGTGATGATTCCACATTATCTGGGATTACAGAAAATGCTTCAATTCAAAACTGAAGCACAGAAAATGCTTCAATTCAAAACTGAAGCACAGAAAATGCTTCAATTCAAAACTGAAGCACAGAAAATCTTCAATTCAAAACTGAAGCACAGAAAATGCTTCATTTCAAAACTGAAGCACAGAAAATGCTTCAATTCAAAACTGAAGCACAGAAAATGCTTCAATTCAAAACTGAAGCACAGAAAATTAAATAAATTTTTTATATTTTCAAGTATATTTTTGTTAACAATTTCCAAAATTGCACAGCGACAGATATTTTATGATAAAATTATGACTATTATATAAAGAAATTATTTTCACTAATAAATATGTGATGATTCACATTATCTGGGATTACAGAAAATGCTTCAATTCAAAACTGAAGCACAGAAAATGCTTCAATTCAAAACTGAAGCACAGAAAATTAAATAAATTTTTTATATTTTCAAGTATATTTTTGTTAACAATTTCCAAAATTGCACAGCGACAGATATTTTATGATAAAATTATGACTATTATATAAAGAAATTATTTTCACTAATAAATATGTGATGATTCCACATTATCTGGGATTACAGAAAATGCTTCAATTCAAAACTGAAGCACAGAAAATGTTTCAATTCAAAACTGAAGCACAGAAAATGCTTCAATTCAAAACTGAAGCACAGAAAATGCTTCAATTCAAAACTGAAGCACAGAAAATGCTTCAACTCAAAACTGAAGCACAGAAAATGCTTCAATTCAAAACTGAAGCACAGAAAATGCTTCATTTCAAAACTGAAGCACAGAAAATGCTTCAATTCAAAACTGAAGCACAGAAAATGCTTCAATTCAAAACTGAAGCACAGAAAATGCTTCAATTCAAAACTGAAGCACAGAAAATGCTTCAATTCAAAACTGAAGCACAGAAAATGCTTCAACTCAAAACTGAAGCACAGAAAATGCTTCAATTCAAAACTGAAGCACAGAAAATGCTTCAATTCAAAATTGAAGCACGGAAAATGCTTCAATTCAAAATTGAAGCACGGAACATGCTTCAATTCAAAACTGAAGCACAGAAAATACTTCAATTCAAAACTGAAGCACGGAAAATGCTTCAACTCTAAACTGAAGCACAGAAAATGCTTCAATTCAAAACTGAAGCACAGAAAATGCTTCAATTCAAAACTGAAGCACAGAAAATGCTTCAATTCAAAACTGAAGCACAGAAAATGCTTCAATTCAAAACTGAAGCACAGAAAATGCTTCAATTCAAAACTGAAGCACAGAAAATGCTTCAATTCAAAACTGAAGCACAGAAAATGCTTCAATTCAAAACTGAAACACAGAAAATGCTTCAATTCAAAACTGAAGCACAGAAAATGCTTCAATTCAAAACTGAAGCACAGAAAATGCTTCAATTCAAAACTGAAGCACAGAAAATGCTTCAACTCAAAACTGAAGCACAGAAAATGCTTCAATTCAAAATTGAAGCACGGAAAATGCTTCAATTCAAAACTGAAGCACAGAAAATACTTCAATTCAAAACTGAAGCACGGAAAATGCTTCAACTCTAAACTGAAGCACAGAAAATGCTTCAATTCAAAACTGAAGCACAGAAAATGCTTCAATTCAAAACTGAAGACAGAAAATGCTTCAATTCAAAACTGAAGCACAGAAAATGCTTCAATTCAAAACTGAAGCACGGAAAATGCTTCGATTCAAAACTGAAGCACAGAAAATGCTTCAATTCAAAACTGAAGCACGGAAAATGCTTCAACTCTAAACTGAAGCACAGAAAATGCTTCAATTCAAAACTGAAGCACAGAAAATGCTTCAATTCAAAACTGAAGACAGAAAATGCTTCAATTCAAAACTGAAGCACGGAAAATGCTTCAACTCAAAACTGAAGCACAGAAAATGCTTCAATTCAAAACTGAAGCACAGAAAATGCTTCAATTCAAAACTGAAGCACAGAAAATGCTTCAATTCAAAACTGAAGCACGGAAAATGCTTCAACTCTAAACTGAAGTACAGAAAATGCTTCAATTCAAAACTGAAGCACAGAAAATGCTTCAATTCAATACTGAAGCACGGAAAATGCTTCAACTCAAAACTGAAGCACAGAAAATGCTTCAATTCAAAACTGAAGCACAAAAAATGCTTCAATTCAAAACTGAAGCACAGAAAATGCTTCAATTCAAAACTGAAGCACAGAAAATGCTTCATTTCAAAACTGAAGCATAGAAAATGCTTCAATTCAAAACTGAAGCACAGAAAATGCTTCAATTCAAAACTGAAGCACGGAAAATGCTTCAACTCAAAACTGAAGCACAGAAAATGCTTCAATTCAAAATTGAAGCACGGAAAATGCTTCAATTCAAAATTGAAGCACGGAACATGCTTCAATTCAAAACTGAAGCACAGAAAATACTTCAATTCAAAACTGAAGCACGGAAAATGCTTCAACTCTAAACTGAAGCACAGAAAATGCTTCAATTCAAAACTGAAGCACAGAAAATGCTTCAATTCAAAACTGAAGCACAGAAAATGCTTCAATTCAAAACTGAAGCACAGAAAATGCTTCAATTCAAAACTGAAGCACAGAAAATGCTTCAATTCAAAACTGAAGCACAGAAAATGCTTCAATTCAAAACTGAAGCACAGAAAATGCTTCAATTCAAAACTGAAACACAGAAAATGCTTCAATTCAAAACTGAAGCACAGAAAATGCTTCAATTCAAAACTGAAGCACAGAAAATGCTTCAATTCAAAACTGAAGCACAGAAAATGCTTCAACTCAAAACTGAAGCACAGAAAATGCTTCAATTCAAAATTGAAGCACGGAAAATGCTTCAATTCAAAACTGAAGCACAGAAAATACTTCAATTCAAAACTGAAGCACGGAAAATGCTTCAACTCTAAACTGAAGCACAGAAAATGCTTCAATTCAAAACTGAAGCACAGAAAATGCTTCAATTCAAAACTGAAGACAGAAAATGCTTCAATTCAAAACTGAAGCACAGAAAATGCTTCAATTCAAAACTGAAGCACGGAAAATGCTTCGATTCAAAACTGAAGCACAGAAAATGCTTCAATTCAAAACTGAAGTACGGAAAATGCTTCAACTCTAAACTGAAGCACAGAAAATGCTTCAATTCAAAACTGAAGCACAGAAAATTAAATAAATTTTTTATATTTTCAAGTATATTTTTGTTAACAATTTCCAAAATTGCACAGCGACAGATATTTTATGATAAAATTATGACTATTATATAAAGAAATTATTTTCACTAATAAATATGTGATGATTCCACATTATCTGGGATTACAGAAAATGCTTCAATTCAAAACTGTAGCACAGAAAATGCTTCAATTCAAAACAGAAGCACAGAAAATGCTTCAATTCAAAACTGAAGCACAGAAAATGCTTCAATTCAAAACTGAAGCACAGAAAATGCTTCAATTCAAAACTGAAGCACAGAAAATGCTTCAATTCAAAACTGAAGCACGGAAAATGCTTCAATTCAAAACTGAAGCACAGAAAATGCTTCAATTCAAAACTGAAGCACGGAAAATGCTTCAACTCTAAACTGAAGTACAGAAAATGCTTCAATTCAAAACTGAAGCACAGAAAATGCTTCAATTCAATACTGAAGCACGGAAAATGCTTCAACTCAAAACTGAAGCACAGAAAATGCTTCAATTCAAAACTGAAGCACAAAAAATGCTTCAATTCAAAACTGAAGCACAGAAAATGCTTCAATTCAAAACTGAAGCACAGAAAATGTTTCATTTCAAAACTGAAGCATAGAAAATGCTTCAATTCAAAACTGAAGCACAGAAAATGCTTCAATTCAAAACTGAAGCACGGAAAATGCTTCAACTCAAAACTGAAGCACAGAAAATGCTTCAATTCAAAACTGAAGCACAAAAAATGCTTCAATTCAAAACTGAAGCACAGAAAATGCTTCAATTCAAAACTGAAGCACAGAAAATGCTTCATTTCAAAACTGAAGCACAGAAAATGCTTCAATTCAAAACTGAAGCACAGAAAATGCTTCAATTCAAAACTGAAGCACAGAAAATGTTCAATTCAAAACTGAAGCACAGAAAATGCTTCAATTCAAAACTGAAGCACAGAAAATGCTTCAATTCAAAACTGAAGCACGGAAAATGCTTCAATTCAAAACTGAAGCACAGAAAATGCTTCAATTCAAAACTGAAGCACGGAAAATGCTTCAACTCTAAACTGAAGTACAGAAAATGCTTCAATTCAAAACTGAAGCACAGAAAATGCTTCAATTCAAAACTGAAGCACAGAAAATGCTTCAACTCAAAACTGAAGCACAGAAAATGCTTCAATTCAAAACTGAAACACAGAAAATGCTTCAATTCAAAACTGAAGCACAGAAAATGCTTCAATTCAAAACTGAAGCACAGAAAATGCTTCAATTCAAAACTGAAGCACAGAAAATGCTTCAACTCAAAACTGAAGCACAGAAAATGCTTCAATTCAAAATTGAAGCACGGAAAATGCTTCAATTCAAAACTGAAGCACAGAAAATACTTCAATTCAAAACTGAAGCACGGAAAATGCTTCAACTCTAAACTGAAGCACAGAAAATGCTTCAATTCAAAACTGAAGCACAGAAAATGCTTCAATTCAAAACTGAAGACAGAAAATGCTTCAATTCAAAACTGAAGCACAGAAAATGCTTCAATTCAAAACTGAAGCACGGAAAATGCTTCGATTCAAAACTGAAGCACAGAAAATGCTTCAATTCAAAACTGAAGCACGGAAAATGCTTCAACTCTAAACTGAAGCACAGAAAATGCTTCAATTCAAAACTGAAGCACAGAAAATTAAATAAATTTTTTATATTTTCAAGTATATTTTTGTTAACAATTTCCAAAATTGCACAGCGACAGATATTTTATGATAAAATTATGACTATTATATAAAGAAATTATTTTCACTAATAAATATGTGATGATTCCACATTATCTGGGATTACAGAAAATGCTTCAATTCAAAACTGAAGCACAGAAAATGCTTCAATTCAAAACTGAAGCACAGAAAATGCTTCAATTCAAAACTGAAGCACAGAAAATCTTCAATTCAAAACTGAAGCACAGAAAATGCTTCATTTCAAAACTGAAGCACAGAAAATTCTTCAATTCAAAACTGAAGCACAGAAAATGCTTCAATTCAAAACTGAAGCACAGAAAATGCTTCAATTCAAAACTGAAGCACAGAAAATGCTTCAATTCAAAACTGAAGCACAGAAAATGCTTCATTCAAAACTGAAGCACAGAAAATGCTTCAATTCAAAACTGAAGCACAGAAAATGCTTCAATTCAAAACTGAAGCACAGAAAATGCTTCAATTCAAAACTGAAACACAGAAAATGCTTCAATTCAAAACTGAAGCACAGAAAATGCTTCAATTCAAAACTGAAGCACAGAAAATGCTTCAATTCAAAACTGAAGCACAGAAAATGCTTCAACTCAAAACTGAAGCACAGAAAATGCTTCAATTCAAAACTGAAGCACAGAAAATGCTTCAATTCAAAACTGAAGCACAGAAAATGCTTCAATTCAAAACTGAAGCACAGAAAATGCTTCAATTCAAAACTGAAGCACAGAAAATGCTTCAATTCAAAACTGAAGCACAGAAAATGCTTCAATTCAAAACTGAAGCACAGAAAATGCTTCAATTCAAAACTGAAGCACAGAAAATGCTTCAATTCAAAACTGAAGCACAGAAAATGCTTCAATTCAAAACTGAAGCACAGAAAATGCTTCAATTCAAAACATGAAGCACAGAAAATGCTTCAATTCAAAACTGAAGCACAGAAAATGCTTCAATTCAAAACTGAAGCACGGAAAATGCTTCAACTCAAAACTGAAGCACAGAAAATGCTTCAATTCAAAACTGAAGCACAGAAAATTAAATAAATTTTTTATATTTTCAAGTATATTTTTGTTAACAATTTCCAAAATTGCACAGCGACAGATATTTTATGATAAAATTATGACTATTATATAAAGAAATTATTTTCACTAATAAATATGTGATGATTCCACATTATCTGGGATTACAGAAAATGCTTCAATTCAAAACTGAAGCACAGAAAATGCTTCAATTCAAAACTGAAGCACAGAAAATGCTTCAATTCAAAACTGAAGCACAGAAAATCTTCAATTCAAAACTGAAGCACAGAAAATGCTTCATTTCAAAACTGAAGCACAGAAAATGCTTCAATTCAAAACTGAAGCACAGAAAATGCTTCAATTCAAAACTGAAGCACAGAAAATTAAATAAATTTTTTATATTTTCAAGTATATTTTTGTTAACAATTTCCAAAATTGCACAGCGACAGATATTTTATGATAAAATTATGACTATTATATAAAGAAATTATTTTCACTAATAAATATGTGATGATTCCACATTATCTGGGATTACAGAAAATGCTTCAATTCAAAACTGAAGCACAGAAAATGCTTCAATTCAAAACTGAAGCACAGAAAATTAAATAAATTTTTTATATTTTCAAGTATATTTTTGTTAACAATTTCCAAAATTGCACAGCGACAGATATTTTATGATAAAATTATGACTATTATATAAAGAAATTATTTTCACTAATAAATATGTGATGATTCCACATTATCTGGGATTACAGAAAATGCTTCAATTCAAAACTGAAGCACAGAAAATGTTTCAATTCAAAACTGAAGCACAGAAAATGCTTCAATTCAAAACTGAAGCACAGAAAATCTTCAATTCAAAACTGAAGCACAGAAAATGCTTCATTTCAAAACTGAAGCACAGAAAATGCTTCAATTCAAAACTGAAGCACAGAAAATGCTTCAATTCAAAACTGAAGCACAGAAAATGCTTCAATTCAAAACTGAAGCACAGAAAATGCTTCAATTCAAAACTGAAGCACAGAAAATGCTTCAATTCAAAACTGAAGCACAGAAAATGCTTCATTCAAAACTGAAGCACAGAAAATGCTTCAATTCAAAACTGAAGCACAGAAAATGCTTCAATTCAAAACTGAAGCACAGAAAATGCTTCAATTCAAAACTGAAACACAGAAAATGCTTCAATTCAAAACTGAAGCACAGAAAATGCTTCAATTCAAAACTGAAGCACAGAAAATGCTTCAATTCAAAACTGAAGCACAGAAAATGCTTCAACTCAAAACTGAAGCACAGAAAATGCTTCAATTCAAAACTGAAGCACAGAAAATGCTTCAATTCAAAATTGAAGCACGGAAAATGCTTCAATTCAAAACTGAAGCACAGAAAATACTTCAATTCAAAACTGAAGCACGGAAAATGCTTCAAATCTAAACTGAAGCACAGAAAATGCTTCAATTCAAAACTGAAGCACAGAAAATGCTTCAATTCAAAACTGAAGCACAGAAAATGCTTCATTTCAAAACTGAAGCACAGAAAATGCTTCAATTCAAAACTGAAGCACAGAAAATGCTTCATTTCAAAACTGAAGCACGGAAAATGCTTCAATTCAAAACTGAAGCACAGAAAATCTTCAATTCAAAACTGAAGCACGGAAAATGCTTCAACTCTAAACTGAAGCACAGAAAATGCTTCAATTCAAAACTGAAGCACAGAAAATGCTTCAATTCAAAACTGAAGCACATAAAATGCTTCAATTCAAAACTGAAGCACAGAAAATGCTTCAATTCAAAACTGAAGCACAGAAAATGCTTCAATTCAAAACTGAAGCACAGAAAATGCTTCAATTCAAAACTGAAGCACAGAAAATGCTTCAATTCAAAACTGAAGCACAGAAAATGCTTCAATTCAAAACTGAAGCACAGAAAATGCTACAATTCAAAACTGAAGCACAGAAAATGCTTCAATTCAAAACTGAAGCACAGAAAATGCTTCAATTCAAAACTGAAGCACGGAAAATGCTTCAACTCAAAACTGAAGCACAGAAAATGCTTCAATTCAAAACTGAAGCACAGAAAATGCTTCAATTCAAAACTGAAGCACAGAAAATGCTTCAACTCAAAACTGAAGCACAGAAAATGCTTCAATTCAAAACTGAAGCACAGAAAATGCTTCAATTCAAAATTGAAGCACGGAAAATGCTTCAATTCAAAACTGAAGCACAGAAAATACTTCAATTCAAAACTGAAGCACGGAAAATGCTTCAAATCTAAACTGAAGCACAGAAAATGCTTCAATTCAAAACTGAAGCACAGAAAATGCTTCAATTCAAAACTGAAGCACAGAAAATGCTTCATTTCAAAACTGAAGCACAGAAAATGCTTCAATTCAAAACTGAAGCACAGAAAATGCTTCATTTCAAAACTGAAGCACGGAAAATGCTTCAATTCAAAACTGAAGCACAGAAAATCTTCAATTCAAAACTGAAGCACGGAAAATGCTTCAACTCTAAACTGAAGCACAGAAAATGCTTCAATTCAAAACTGAAGCACAGAAAATGCTTCAATTCAAAACTGAAGCACATAAAATGCTTCAATTCAAAACTGAAGCACAGAAAATGCTTCAATTCAAAACTGAAGCACATAAAATGCTTCAATTCAAAACTGAAGCACAGAAAATGCTTCAATTCAAAACTGAAGCACAGAAAATGCTTCAATTCAAAACTGAAGCACAGAAAATGCTTCAATTCAAAACTGAAGCACAGAAAATGCTTCAATTCAAAACTGAAGCACAGAAAATGCTTCAATTCAAAACTGAAGCACAGAAAATGCTACAATTCAAAACTGAAGCACAGAAAATGCTTCAATTCAAAACTGAAGCACAGAAAATGCTTCAATTCAAAACTGAAGCACGGAAAATGCTTCAACTCAAAACTGAAGCACAGAAAATGCTTCAATTCAAAACTGAAGCACAGAAAATGCTTCATTTCAAAACTGAAGCTCAGAAAATGCTTCAATTCAAAACTGAAGCACAGAAAATGCTTCAATTCAAAACTGAAGCACAGAAAATGCTTCAATTCAAAACTGAAGCACAGAAAATGCTTCAATTCAAAACTGAAGCACAGAAAATGCTTCAATTCAAAACTGAAGCACAGAAAATGCTTCAATTCAAAACTGAAGCACAGAAAATGCTTCAATTCAAAACTGAAGCACAGAAAATGCTTCAATTCAAAACTGAAGCACAGAAAATGCTTCAATTCAAAACTGAAGCACAGAAAAAGCTTCAATTCAAAACTGAAGCACAGAAAATGCTTCAATTCAAAACTGAAGCACAGAAAATGCTTCAATTCAAAACATGAAGCACAGAAAATGCTTCAATTCAAAACTGAAGCACAGAAAATGCTTCAATTCAAAACTGAAGCACGGAAAATGCTTCAACTCAAAACTGAAGCACAGAAAATGCTTCAATTCAAAACTGAAGCACAGAAAATCTTCAATTCAAAACTGAAGCACAGAAAATGCTTCATTTCAAAACTGAAGCACAGAAAATGCTTCAATTCAAAACTGAAGCACAGAAAATGCTTCAATTCAAAACTGAAGCACAGAAAATGCTTCAATTCAAAACTGAAGCACAGAAAATGCTTCAATTCAAAACTGAAGCACAGAAAATGCTTCAATTCAAAACTGAAGCACAGAAAATGCTTCAATTCAAAACTGAAGCACAGAAAATGCTTCATTCAAAACTGAAGCACAGAAAATGCTTCATTTCAAAACTGAAGCACAGAAAATGCTTCAATTCAAAACTGAAGCACAGAAAATGCTTCAATTCAAAACTGAAGCACAGAAAATGCTTCAATTCAAAACTGAAGCACAGAAAATGCTTCAATTCAAAACTGAAGCACAGAAAATCTTCAATTCAAAACTGAAGCACAGAAAATGCTTCATTTCAAAACTGAAGCACAGAAAATGCTTCAATTCAAAACTGAAGCACAGAAAATGCTTCAATTCAAAACTGAAGCACAGAAAATGCTTCAATTCAAAACTGAAGCACAGAAAATCTTCAATTCAAAACTGAAGCACAGAAAATGCTTCATTTCAAAACTGAAGCACAGAAAATGCTTCAATTCAAAACTGAAGCACAGAAAATGCTTCAATTCAAAACTGAAGCACAGAAAATGCTTCAATTCAAAACTGAAGCACAGAAAATCTTCAATTCAAAACTGAAGCACAGAAAATGCTTCATTTCAAAACTGAAGCACAGAAAATGCTTCAATTCAAAACTGAAGCACAGAAAATGCTTCAATTCAAAACTGAAGCACAGAAAATGCTTCAATTCAAAACTGAAGCACAGAAAATGCTTCAATTCAAAACTGAAGCACAGAAAATGCTTCAATTCAAAACTGAAGCACAGAAAATGCTTCATTCAAAACTGAAGCACAGAAAATGCTTCAATTCAAAACTGAAGCACAGAAAATGCTTCAATTCAAAACTGAAGCACAGAAAATGCTTCAATTCAAAACTGAAACACAGAAAATGCTTCAATTCAAAACTGAAGCACAGAAAATGCTTCAATTCAAAACTGAAGCACAGAAAATGCTTCAATTCAAAACTGAAGCACAGAAAATGCTTCAACTCAAAACTGAAGCACAGAAAATGCTTCAATTCAAAACTGAAGCACAGAAAATGCTTCAATTCAAAATTGAAGCACGGAAAATGCTTCAATTCAAAACTGAAGCACAGAAAATACTTCAATTCAAAACTGAAGCACGGAAAATGCTTCAACTCTAAACTGAAGCACAGAAAATGCTTCAATTCAAAACTGAAGCACAGAAAATGCTTCAATACAAAACTGAAGCACAGAAAATGCTTCATTTCAAAACTGAAGCACAGAAAATGCTTCAATTCAAAACTGAAGCACAGAAAATGCTTCAATTCAAAACTGAAGCACGGAAAATGCTTCAATTCAAAACTGAAGCACAGAAAATGCTTCAATTCAAAACTGAAGCACGGAAAATGCTTCAACTCTAAACTGAAGCACAGAAAATGCTTCAATTCAAAACTGAAGCACAGAAAATGCTTCAATTCAAAACTGAAGCACATAAAATGCTTCAATTCAAAACTGAAGCACAGAAAATGCTTCAATTCAAAACTGAAGCACAGAAAATGCTTCAATTCAAAACTGAAGCACAGAAAATGCTTCAATTCAAAACTGAAGCACAGAAAATGCTTCAATTCAAAACTGAAGCACAGAAAATGCTTCAATTCAAAACTGAAGCACAGAAAATGCTACAATTCAAAACTGAAGCACAGAAAATGCTTCAATTCAAAACTGAAGCACAGAAAATGCTTCAACTCAAAACTGAAGCACAGAAAATGCTTCAATTCAAAACTGAAGCACAGAAAATGCTTCAATTCAAAACTGAAGCACAGAAAATGCTTCATTTCAAAACTGAAGCTCAGAAAATGCTTCAATTCAAAACTGAAGCACAGAAAATGCTTCAATTCAAAACTGAAGCACAGAAAATGCTTCAATTCAAAACTGAAGCACAGAAAATGCTTCAATTCAAAACTGAAGCACAGAAAATGCTTCAATTCAAAACTGAAGCACAGAAAATGCTTCAATTCAAAACTGAAGCACAGAAAATGCTTCAATTCAAAACTGAAGCACAGAAAATGCTTCAATTCAAAACTGAAGCACAGAAAATGCTTCAATTCAAAACTGAAGCACAGAAAATGCTTCAATTCAAAACTGAAGCACAGAAAATGCTTCAATTCAAAACTGAAGCACAGAAAATGCTTCAATTCAAAACATGAAGCACAGAAAATGCTTCAATTCAAAACTGAAGCACAGAAAATGCTTCAATTCAAAACTGAAGCACGGAAAATGCTTCAACTCAAAACTGAAGCACAGAAAATGCTTCAATTCAAAACTGAAGCACAGAAAATGCTTCAATTCAAAACTGAAGCACGGAAAATGCTTCAACTCAAAACTGAAGCACAGAAAATGCTTCAATTCAAAACTGAAGCACAGAAAATTAAATAAATTTTTTATATTTTCAAGTATATTTTTGTTAACAATTTCCAAAATTGCACAGCGACAGATATTTTATGATAAAATTATGACTATTATATAAAGAAATTATTTTCACTAATAAATATGTGATGATTCCACATTATCTGGGATTACAGAAAATGCTTCAATTCAAAACTGAAGCACAGAAAATGCTTCAATTCAAAACTGAAGCACAGAAAATGCTTTAATTCAAAACTGAAGCACAGAAAATCTCCAATTCAAAACTGAAGCACAGAAAATGCTTCATTTCAAAACTGAAGCACAGAAAATGCTTCAATTCAAAACTGAAGCACAGAAAATGCTTCAATTCAAAACTGAAGCACAGAAAATGCTTCAATTCAAAACTGAAGCACAGAAAATGCTTCAATTCAAAACTGAAGCACAGAAAATGCTTCATTCAAAACTGAAGCACAGAAAATGCTTCAATTCAAAACTGAAGCACAGAAAATGCTTCAATTCAAAACTGAAGCACAGAAAATGCTTCAATTCAAAACTGAAACACAGAAAATGCTTCAATTCAAAACTGAAGCACAGAAAATGCTTCAATTCAAAACTGAAGCACAGAAAATGCTTCAATTCAAAACTGAAGCACAGAAAATGCTTCAACTCAAAACTGAAGCACAGAAAATGCTTCAATTCAAAACTGAAGCACAGAAAATGCTTCAATTCAAAATTGAAGCACGGAAAATGCTTCAATTCAAAACTGAAGCACAGAAAATACTTCAATTCAAAACTGAAGCACGGAAAATGCTTCAACTCTAAACTGAAGCACAGAAAATGCTTCAATTCAAAACTGAAGCACAGAAAATGCTTCAATTCAAAACTGAAGCACAGAAAATGCTTCAATTCAAAACTGAAGCACAGAAAATGCTTCAATTCAAAACTGAAGCACAGAAAATGCTTCAATTCAAAACTGAAGCACAGAAAATGCTTCAATTCAAAACTGAAGCACAGAAAATGCTTCAATTCAAAACTGAAGCACAGAAAATGCTTCAATTCAAAACATGAAGCACAGAAAATGCTTCAATTCAAAACTGAAGCACAGAAAATGCTTCAATTCAAAACTGAAGCACGGAAAATGCTTCAACTCAAAACTGAAGCACAGAAAATGCTTCAATTCAAAACTGAAGCACAGAAAATTAAATAAATTTTTTATATTTTCAAGTATATTTTTGTTAACAATTTCCAAAATTGCACAGCGACAGATATTTTATGATAAAATTATGACTATTATATAAAGAAATTATTTTCACTAATAAATATGTGATGATTCCACATTATCTGGGATTACAGAAAATGCTTCAATTCAAAACTGAAGCACAGAAAATGCTTCAATTCAAAACTGAAGCACAGAAAATGCTTTAATTCAAAACTGAAGCACAGAAAATCTCCAATTCAAAACTGAAGCACAGAAAATGCTTCATTTCAAAACTGAAGCACAGAAAATGCTTCAATTCAAAACTGAAGCACAGAAAATGCTTCAATTCAAAACTGAAGCACAGAAAATGCTTCAATTCAAAACTGAAGCACAGAAAATGCTTCAATTCAAAACTGAAGCACAGAAAATGCTTCATTCAAAACTGAAGCACAGAAAATGCTTCAATTCAAAACTGAAGCACAGAAAATGCTTCAATTCAAAACTGAAGCACAGAAAATGCTTCAATTCAAAACTGAAACACAGAAAATGCTTCAATTCAAAACTGAAGCACAGAAAATGCTTCAATTCAAAACTGAAGCACAGAAAATGCTTCAATTCAAAACTGAAGCACAGAAAATGCTTCAACTCAAAACTGAAGCACAGAAAATGCTTCAATTCAAAACTGAAGCACAGAAAATGCTTCAATTCAAAATTGAAGCACGGAAAATGCTTCAATTCAAAACTGAAGCACAGAAAATACTTCAATTCAAAACTGAAGCACGGAAAATGCTTCAACTCTAAACTGAAGCACAGAAAATGCTTCAATTCAAAACTGAAGCACAGAAAATGCTTCAATTCAAAACTGAAGCACAGAAAATGCTTCAATTCAAAACTGAATCACAGAAAATGCTTCAATTCAAAACTGAAGCACAGAAAATGCTTCAATTCAAAACTGAAGCACAGAAAATGCTTCAATTCAAAACTGAAGCACAAAAAATGCTTCAATTCAAAACTGAAGCACAGAAAATGCTTAAATTCAAAACTGAAGCACAGAAAATGCTTCAATTCAAAACTGAAGCACAGAAAATGCTTCAATTCAAAACTGAAGCACAGAAAATGCTTCAATTCAAAACTGAAGCACAGAAAATGCTTCAACTCAAAACTGAAGCACAGAAAATGCTTCAATTCAAAACTGAAGCACAGAAAATGCTTCAATTCAAAACTGAAGCACAGAAAATGCTTCAATTCAAAACTGAAGCACAGAAAATGCTTCAATTCAAAACTGAAGCACAGAAAATGCTTCAATTCAAAACTGAAGCACAGAAAATGCTTCAATTCAAAACTGAAGCACATAAAATGCTTCAATTCAAAACTGAAGCACAGAAAATGCTTCAACTCAAAACTGAAGCACAGAAAATGCTTCAATTCAAAACTGAAGCACAGAAAATGCTTCAATTCAAAATTGAAGCACGAAAAATGCTTCAATTCAAAACTGAAGCACAGAAAATACTTCAATTCAAAACTGAAGCACGGAAAATGCTTCAACTCTAAACTGAAGCACAGAAAATGCTTCAATTCAAAACTGAAGCACAGAAAATGCTTCAATTCAAAACTGAAGCACAGAAAATGCTTCAATTCAAAACTGAAGCACAGAAAATGCTTCAATTCAAAACTGAAGCACAGAAAATGCTTCAATTCAAAACTGAAGCACAAAAAATGCTTCAATTCAAAACTGAAGCACAGAAAATGCTTAAATTCAAAACTGAAGCACAGAAAATGCTTCAATTCAAAACTGAAGCACAGAAAATGCTTCATTTCAAAACTGAAGCACAGAAAATGCTTCAATTCAAAACTGAAGCAAAGAAAAAGCTTCAATTCAAAACAGAAGCACAGAAAATGCTTCAATTCAAAACTGAAGCACAGAAAATGCTTCAATTCAAAACTGAAACACAGAAAATGCTTCAATTCAAAACTGAAGCACATAAAATGCTTTAATTCAAAACTGAAGCACAGAAAATGCTTCAATTCAAAACTGAAGCACATAAAATGCTTCAATTCAAAACTGAAGCACAGAAAATGCTTCAATTCAAAACTGAAGCACATAAAATGCTTCAATTCAAAACTGAAGCACAGAAAATGCTTCAATTCAAAACTGAAGCACAGAAAATGCTTCAATTCAAAACTGAAGCACAGAAAATGCTTCAATTCAAAACTGAAGCACAGAAAATGCTTCAATTCAAAACTGAAGCACAGAAAATGCTTCAATTCAAAACTGAAGCACAGAAAATGCTTCAATTCAAAACTGAAGCACAGAAAATGCTTCAATTCAAAACTGAAACACAGAAAATGCTTCAATTCAAAACTGAAGCACAGAAAATGCTTCAATTCAAAACTGAAGCACAGAAAATGCTTCAATTCAAAACTGAAGCACAGAAAATGCTTCAATTCAAAACTGAAGCACAGAAAATGCTTCAATTCAAAACTGAAGCACAGAAAATGCTTCAATTCAAAACTGAAGCACAGAAAATGCTTCAATTCAAAACTGAAGCACAGAAAATGCTTCAATTCAAAACTGAAGCACAGAAAATGCTTCAATTCAAAACTGAAGCACAGAAAATGCTTCAATTCAAAACTGAAGCACAGAAAATGCTTCAATTCAAAACTGAAGCACAGAAAATGCTTCAACTCAAAACTGAAGCACAGAAAATGCTTCAATTCAAAACTGAAGCACAGAAAATGCTTCAATTCAAAACTGAAGCACGGAAAATGCTTCAATTCAAAACTGAAGCACAGAAAATCTTCAATTCAAAACTGAAGCACAGAAAATGCTTCATTTCAAAACTGAAGCACAGAAAATGCTTCAATTCAAAACTGAAGCACAAAAAATGCTTCAATTCAAAACTGAAGCACAGAAAATGCTTCAATTCAAAACTGAAGCACAGAAAATGCTTCAATTCAAAACTGAAGCACAGAAAATGCTTCAATTCAAAACTGAAGCACAGAAAATGCTTCAATTCAAAACTGAAGCACAGAAAATGCTTCAATTCAAAACTGAAGCACAGAAAATGCTTCAATTCAAAACTGAAGCACAAAAAATGCTTCAATTCAAAACTGAAGCACAGAAAATGCTTCAATTCAAAACTGAAGCACAGAAAATGCTTCAATTCAAAACTGAAGCACAGAAAATGCTTCAATTCAAAACTGAAGCACAAAAAATGCTTCAATTCAAAACTGAAGCACAGAAAATGCTTCATTTCAAAACTGAGGCACAGAAAATGCTTCAATTCAAAACTGAAGCACAGAAAATGCTTCAATTCAAAACTGAAGCACAGAAAATGCTTCAATTCAAAACTGAAGCACAGAAAATGCTTCAATTCAAAACTGAAGCACAGAAAATGCTTCAATTCAAAACTGAAGCACAAAAAATGCTTCAATTCAAAACTGAAGCACAGAAAATGCTTCAATTCAAAACTGAAGCACAGAAAATCTTCAATTCAAAACTGAAGCACAGAAAATGCTTCATTTCAAAACTGAAGCACAGAAAATGCTTCAATTCAAAACTGAAGCACAGAAAATGCTTCAATTCAAATCTGAAGCACAGAAAATGCTTCAATTCAAAACTGAAGCACAGAAAATGCTTCAATTCAAAACTGAAGCACAGAAAATGCTTCAATTCAAAACTGAAGCACAGAAAATGCTTCAATTCAAAACTGAAGCACAAAAAATGCTTCAATTCAAAACTGAAGCACAGAAAATGCTTCATTTCAAAACTGAGGCACAGAAAATGCTTCAATTCAAAACTGAAGCACAGAAAATGCTTCAATTCAAAACTGAAGCACAGAAAATGCTTCAATTCAAAACTGAAGCACAGAAAATGCTTCAATTCAAAACTGAAGCACAGAAAATGCTTCAATTCAAAACTGAAGCACAAAAAATGCTTCAATTCAAAACTGAAGCACAGAAAATGCTTCAATTCAAAACTGAAGCACAGAAAATCTTCAATTCAAAACTGAAGCACAGAAAATGCTTCATTTCAAAACTGAAGCACAGAAAATGCTTCAATTCAAAACTGAAGCACAGAAAATGCTTCAATTCAAATCTGAAGCACAGAAAATGCTTCAATTCAAAACTGAAGCACAGAAAATGCTTCAATTCAAAACTGAAGCACAGAAAATGCTTCAATTCAAAACTGAAGCACAGAAAATGCTTCAATTCAAAACTGAAGCACAGAAAATGCTTCAATTCAAAACTGAAGCACAGAAAATGCTTCAATTCAAAACTGAAGCACAGAAAATGCTTCAATTCAAAACTGAAGCACAGAAAATGCTTCAAATCAAAACTGAAGCACAGAAAATGCTTCAATTCAAAACTGAAGCACAGAAAATGCTTCAATTCAAAACTGAAGCACAGAAAATGCTTCAATTCAAAACTGAAGCACAAAAAATGCTTCAATTCAAAACTGAAGCACAGAAAATGCTTCATTTCAAAACTGAAGCACAGAAAATGCTTCAATTCAAAACTGAAGCACAGAAAATGCTTCAATTCAAAACTGAAGCACAGAAAATGCTTCAATTCAAAACTGAAGCACAGAAAATGCTTCAATTCAAAACTGAAGCACAAAAAATGCTTCAATTCAAAACTGAAGCACAGAAAATGCTTCAATTCAAAACTGAAGCACAGAAAATGCTTCAATTCAAAACTGAAGCACAAAAAATGCTTCAATTCAAAACTGAAGCACAGAAAATGCTTCAATTCAAAACTGAAGCACAGAAAATGCTTCAATTCAAAACTGAAGCACAGAAAATCTTCAATTCAAAACTGAAGCACAGAAAATGCTTCATTTCAAAACTGAAGCACAGAAAATGCTTCAATTCAAAACTGAAGCACAGAAAATGCTTCAATTCAAAACTGAAGCACAGAAAATGCTTCAATTCAAAACTGAAGCACAGAAAATGCTTCAATTCAAAACTGAAGCACAGAAAATGCTTCAATTCAAAACTGAAGCACAGAAAATGCTTCAATTCAAAACTGAAGCACAGAAAATGCTTCAATTCAAAACTGAAGCACAGAAAATGCTTCAATTCAAAACTGAAGCACAGAAAATGCTTCAATTCAAAACTGAAGCACAGAAAATGCTTCAATTCAAAACTGAAGCACAGAAAATGCTTCAATTCAAAACTGAAGCACAGAAAATGCTTCAATTCAAAACATGAAGCACAGAAAATGCTTCAATTCAAAACTGAAGCACAGAAAATGCTTCAATTCAAAACTGAAGCACGGAAAATGCTTCAACTCAAAACTGAAGCACAGAAAATGCTTCAATTCAAAACTGAAGCACAAAAAATGCTTCAATTCAAAACTGAAGCACAGAAAATGCTTCATTTCAAAACTGAAGCACAGAAAATGCTTCAATTCAAAACTGAAGCACAGAAAATTAAATAAATTTTTTATATTTTCAAGTATATTTTTGTTAACAATTTCCAAAATTGCACAGCGACAGATATTTTATGATAAAATTATGACTATTATATAAAGAAATTATTTTCACTAATAAATATGTGATGATTCCACATTATCTGGGATTACAGAAAATGCTTCAATTCAAAACTGAAGCACAGAAAATGCTTCAATTCAAAACTGAAGCACAGAAAATGCTTCAATTCAAAACTGAAGCACAGAAAATGCTTCAATTCAAAACTGAAGCACAGAAAATGCTTCAATTCAAAACTGAAGCACAGAAAATGCTTCAATTCAAAACTGAAGCACAGAAAATGCTTCAATTCAAAACTGAAGCACAGAAAATGCTTCAATTCAAAACTGAAGCACAGAAAATGCTTCAATTCAAAACTGAAGCACAGAAAATGCTTCAATTCAAAACTGAAGCACAGAAAATGCTTCAATTCAAAACTGAAGCACAGAAAATGCTTCAATTCAAAACTGAAGCACAGAAAATGCTTCAATTCAAAACTGAAGCACAGAAAATGCTTCAATTCAAAACTGAAGCACAGAAAATGCTTCAATTCAAAACTGAAGCACAGAAAATGCTTCAATTCAAAACTGAAGCACGGAAAATGCTTCAATTCAAAACTGAAGCACAGAAAATGCTTCAATTCAAAACTGAAGCACAGAAAATGCTTCAATTCAAAACTGAAGCACAAAAAATGCTTCAATTCAAAACTGAAGCACGGAAAATGCTTCAATTCAAAACTGAAGCACGGAAAATGCTTCAATTCAAAACTGAAGCACAGAAAATGCTTCAATTCAAAACTGAAGCACAGAAAATGCTTCAATTCAAAACTGAAGCACAAAAAATGCTTCAATTCAAAACTGAAGCACAGAAAATGCTTCAATTCAAAACTGAAGCACAGAAAATGCTTCAATTCAAAACTGAAGCACAAAAAATGCTTCAATTCAAAACTGAAGCACAGAAAATGCTTCAATTCAAAACTGAAGCACAGAAAATCTTCAATTCAAAACTGAAGCACAGAAAATGCTTCATTTCAAAACTGAAGCACAGAAAATGCTTCAATTCAAAACTGAAGCACAGAAAATGCTTCAATTCAAAACTGAAGCACAGAAAATGCTTCAATTCAAAACTGAAGCACAGAAAATGCTTCAATTCAAAACTGAAGCACAGAAAATGCTTCAATTCAAAACTGAAGCACAGAAAATGCTTCAATTCAAAACTGAAGCACAGAAAATGCTTCAATTCAAAACTGAAGCACAGAAAATGCTTCATTTCAAAACTGAAGCACAGAAAATGCTTCAATTCAAAACTGAAGCACAGAAAATTAAATAAATTTTTTATATTTTCAAGTATATTTTTGTTAACAATTTCCAAAATTGCACAGCGACAGATATTTTATGATAAAATTATGACTATTATATAAAGAAATTATTTTCACTAATAAATATGTGATGATTCCACATTATCTGGGATTACAGAAAATGCTTCAATTCAAAACTGAAGCACAGAAAATGCTTCAATTCAAAACTGAAGCACAGAAAATGCTTCAATTCAAAACTGAAGCACAGAAAATGCTTCAATTCAAAACTGAAGCACAGAAAATGCTTCAATTCAAAACTGAAGCACAGAAAATGCTTCAATTCAAAACTGAAGCACAGAAAATGCTTCAATTCAAAACTGAAGCACAGAAAATGCTTCAATTCAAAACTGAAGCACAGAAAATGCTTCAATTCAAAACTGAAGCACAGAAAATGCTTCAATTCAAAACTGAAGCACAGAAAATGCTTCAATTCAAAACTGAAGCACAGAAAATGCTTCAATTCAAAACTGAAGCACAGAAAATGCTTCAATTCAAAACTGAAGCACAGAAAATGCTTCAATTCAAAACTGAAGCACAGAAAATGCTTCAATTCAAAACTGAAGCACGGAAAATGCTTCAACTCAAAACTGAAGCACAGAAAATGCTTCAATTCAAAACTGAAGCACAGAAAATGCTTCAATTCAAAACTGAAGCACAGAAAATGCTTCAATTCAAAACTGAAGCACAGAAAATGCTTCAATTCAAAACTGAAGCACGGAAAATGCTTCAACTCAAAACTGAAGCACAGAAAATGCTTCAATTCAAAACTGAAGCACAGAAAATGCTTCAATTCAAAACTGAAGCACAGAAAATGCTTCAATTCAAAACTGAAGCACAAAAAATGCTTCAATTCAAAACTGAAGCACAGAAAATGCTTCAATTCAAAACTGAAGCACAGAAAATGCTTCAATTCAAAACTGAAGCACAGAAAATGCTTCATTTCAAAACTGAAGCACAGAAAATGCTTCAATTCAAAACTGAAGCACAGAAAATGCTTCAATTCAAAACTGAAGCACAGAAAATGCTTCAATTCAAAACTGAAGCACAGAAAATGCTTCAATTCAAAACTGAAGCACAGAAAATGCTTCAATTCAAAACTGAAGCACAGAAAATGCTTCAATTCAAAACTGAAGCACAGAAAATGCTTCAATTCAAAACTGAAGCACAGAAAATGCTTCAATTCAAAACTGAAGCACAGAAAATGCTTCAATTCAAAACTGAAGCACAGAAAATGCTTCAATTCAAAACTGAAGCACAGAAAATGCTTCAATTCAAAACTGAAGCACAGAAAATGCTTCAACTCAAAACTGAAGCACAGAAAATGCTTCAATTCAAAACTGAAGCACAGAAAATGCTTCAATTCAAAACTGAAGCACGGAAAATGCTTCAATTCAAAACTGAAGCACAGAAAATACTTCAATTCAAAACTGAAGCACGGAAAATGCTTCAACTCTAAACTGAAGCACAGAAAATGCTTCAATTCGAAACTGAAGCACAGAAAATGCTTCAATTCAAAACTGAAGCACAGAAAATGCTTCAATTCAAAACTGAAGCACAGAAAATGCTTCAATTCAAAACTGAAGCACAGAAAATGCTTCAATTCAAAACTGAAGCACGGAAAATGCTTCAATTCAAAACTGAAGCACAGAAAATGCTTCAATTCAAAACTGAAGCACGGAAAATGCTTCAACTCTAAACTGAAGCACAGAAAATGCTTCAATTCAAAACTGAAGCACAGAAAATTAAATAAATTTTTTATATTTTCAAGTATATTTTTGTTAACAATTTCCAAAATTGCACAGCGACAGATATTTTATGATAAAATTATGACTATTATATAAAGAAATTATTTTCACTAATAAATATATGATTCCACATTATCTGGGATTACAGAAAATGCTTCAATTCAAAACTGAAGCACAGAAAATGCTTCAATTCAAAACTGAAGCACAGAAAATGCTTCAATTCAAAACTGAAGCACAGAAAATGCTTCAACTCTAAACTGAAGCACAGAAAATGCTTCAATTCAAAACTGAAGCACAGAAAATCAAATAAATTTTTTATATTTTCAAGTATATTTTTGTTAACAATTTCCAAAATTGCACAGCGACAGATATTTTATGATAAAATTATGACTATTATATAAAGAAATTATTTTCACTAATAAATATGTGATGATTCCACATTATCTGGGATTACAGAAAATGCTTCAATTCAAAACTGAAGCACAGAAAATGCTTCAATTCAAAACTGAAGCACAGAAAATGCTTCAATTCAAAACTGAAGCACAGAAAATGCTTCAACTCTAAACTGAAGCACAGAAAATGCTTCAATTCAAAACTGAAGCACAGAAAATCAAATAAATTTTTTATATTTTCAAGTATATTTTTGTTAACAATTTCCAAAATTGCACAGCGACAGATATTTTATGATAAAATTATGACTATTATATAAAGAAATTATTTTCACTAATAAATATGTGATGATTCCACATTATCTGGGATTACAGAAAATGCTTCAATTCAAAACTGAAGCACAGAAAATGCTTCAATTCAAAACTGAAGCACAGAAAATGCTTCAATTCAAAACTGAAGCACAGAAAATGCTTCAATTCAAAACTGAAGCACAGAAAATGCTTCAATTCAAAACTGAAGCACAGAAAATGCTTCAATTCAAAACTGAAGCACAGAAAATGCTTCAATTCAAAACTGAAGCACAGAAAATGCTTCAATTCAAAACTGAAGCACAGAAAATGCTTCAACTCTAAACTGAAGCACAGAAAATGCTTCAATTCAAAACTGAAGCACAGAAAATCAAATAAATTTTTTATATTTTCAAGTATATTTTTGTTAACAATTTCCAAAATTGCACAGCGACAGATATTTTATGATAAAATTATGACTATTATATAAAGAAATTATTTTCACTAATAAATATGTGATGATTCCACATTATCTGGGATTACAGAAAATGCTTCAATTCAAAACTGAAGCACAGAAAATCAAATAAATTTTTTATATTTTCAAGTATATTTTTGTTAACAATTTCCAAAATTGCACAGCGACAGATATTTTATGATAAAATTATGACTATTATATAAAGAAATTATTTTCACTAATAAATATGTGATGATTCCACATTATCTGGGATTACAGAAAATGCTTCAATTCAAAACTGAAGCACAGAAAATGCTTCAATTCAAAACTGAAGCACAGAAAATGCTTCAATTCAAAACTGAAGCACAGAAAATGCTTCAATTCAAAACTGAAGCACAGAAAATGCTTCAATTCAAAACTGAAGCACAGAAAATGCTTCAATTCAAAACTGAAGCACAGAAAATGCTTCAACTCTAAACTGAAGCACAGAAAATGCTTCAATTCAAAACTGAAGCACAGAAAATCAAATAAATTTTTTATATTTTCAAGTATATTTTTGTTAACAATTTCCAAAATTGCACAGCGACAGATATTTTATGATAAAATTATGACTATTATATAAAGAAATTATTTTCACTAATAAATATGTGATGATTCCACATTATCTGGGATTACAGAAAATGCTTCAATTCAAAACTGAAGCACAGAAAATGCTTCAATTCAAAACTGAAGCACAGAAAATGCTTCAATTCAAAACTGAAGCACAGAAAATGCTTCAATTCAAAACTGAAGCACAGAAAATGCTTCAATTCAAAACTGAAGCACAGAAAATGCTTCAATTCAAAACTGAAGCACAGAAAATGCTTCAATTCAAAACTGAAGCACAGAAAATGCTTCAATTCAAAACTGAAGCACAGAAAATGCTTCAACTCTAAACTGAAGCACAGAAAATGCTTCAATTCAAAACTGAAGCACAGAAAATCAAATAAATTTTTTATATTTTCAAGTATATTTTTGTTAACAATTTCCAAAATTGCACAGCGACAGATATTTTATGATAAAATTATGACTATTATATAAAGAAATTATTTTCACTAATAAATATGTGATGATTCCACATTATCTGGGATTACAGAAAATGCTTCAATTCAAAACTGAAGCACAGAAAATCAAATAAATTTTTTATATTTTCAAGTATATTTTTGTTAACAATTTCCAAAATTGCACAGCGACAGATATTTTATGATAAAATTATGACTATTATATAAAGAAATTATTTTCACTAATAAATATGTGATGATTCCACATTATCTGGGATTACAGAAAATGCTTCAATTCAAAACTGAAGCACAGAAAATGCTTCAATTCAAAACTGAAGCACAGAAAATGCTTCAATTCAAAACTGAAGCACAGAAAATGCTTCAATTCAAAACTGAAGCACAGAAAATGCTTCAATTCAAAACTGAAGCACAGAAAATGCTTCAATTCAAAACTGAAGCACAGAAAATGCTTCAACTCTAAACTGAAGCACAGAAAATGCTTCAATTCAAAACTGAAGCACAGAAAATCAAATAAATTTTTTATATTTTCAAGTATATTTTTGTTAACAATTTCCAAAATTGCACAGCGACAGATATTTTATGATAAAATTATGACTATTATATAAAGAAATTATTTTCACTAATAAATATGTGATGATTCCACATTATCTGGGATTACAGAAAATGCTTCAATTCAAAACTGAAGCACAGAAAATCAAATAAATTTTTTATATTTTCAAGTATATTTTTGTTAACAATTTCCAAAATTGCACAGCGACAGATATTTTATGATAAAATTATGACTATTATATAAAGAAATTATTTTCACTAATAAATATGTGATGATTCCACATTATCTGGGATTACAGAAAATGCTTCAATTCAAAACTGAAGCACAGAAAATGCTTCAATTCAAAACTGAAGCACAGAAAATGCTTCAATTCAAAACTGAAGCACAGAAAATGCTTCAATTCAAAACTGAAGCACAGAAAATGCTTCAATTCAAAACTGAAGCACAGAAAATGCTTCAATTCAAAACTGAAGCACAGAAAATGCTTCAATTCAAAACTGAAGCACAGAAAATGCTTCAATTCAAAACTGAAGCACAGAAAATGCTTCAACTCTAAACTGAAGCACAGAAAATGCTTCAATTCAAAACTGAAGCACAGAAAATTAAATAAATTTTTTATATTTTCAAGTATATTTTTGTTAACAATTTCCAAAATTGCACAGCGACAGATATTTTATGATAAAATTATGACTATTATATAAAGAAATTATTTTCACTAATAAATATGTGATGATTCCACATTATCTGGGATTACAGAAAATGCTTCAATTCAAAACTGAAGCACAGAAAATGCTTCAATTCAAAACTGAAGCACAGAAAATGCTTCAATTCAAAACTGAAGCACAGAAAATGCTTCAATTCAAAACTGAAGCACAGAAAATGCTTCAATTCAAAACTGAAGCACAGAAAATGCTTCAATTCAAAACTGAAGCACAGAAAATGCTTCAATTCAAAACTGAAGCACAGAAAATGCTTCAATTCAAAACTGAAGCACAGAAAATGCTTCAATTCAAAACTGAAGCACAGAAAATGCTTCAATTCAAAACTGAAGCACGGAAAATGCTTCAACTCAAAACTGAAGCACAGAAAATGCTTCAATTCAAAACTGAAGCACAGAAAATGCTTCATTTCAAAACTGAAGCACAGAAAATGCTTCAATTCAAAACTGAAGCACAGAAAATGCTTCAATTCAAAACTGAAGCACAAAAAATGCTTCAATTCAAAACTGAAGCACAGAAAATGCTTCAATTCAAAACTGAAGCACAGAAAATGCTTCAATTCAAAACTGAAGCACAGAAAATGCTTCAATTCAAAACTGAAGCACGGAAAATGCTTCAACTCAAAACTGAAGCACAGAAAATGCTTCAATTCAAATCTGAAGCACAGAAAATGCTTCAATTCAAAACTGAAGCACGGAAAATGCTTCAATTCAAAACTGAAGCACATAAAATGCTTCAATTCAAAACTGAAACACAGAAAATGCTTCAATTCAAAACTGAAGCACAGAAAATGCTTCAATTCAAAACTGAAGCACGGAAAATGCTTCAACTCAAAACTGAAGCACAGAAAATGCTTCAATTCAAAACTGAAGCACAGAAAATGTTTCAATTCAAAACTGAAGCACAGAAAATGCTTCAATTCAAAACTGAAGCACAGAAAATGCTTCAATTCAAAACTGAAGCACAGAAAATGCTTCAATTCAAAACTGAAGCACAGAAAATTCTTCAATTCAAAACTGAAGCACGGAAAATGCTTCAACTCAAAACTGAAGCACAGAAAATGCTTCAATTCAAAACTGAAGCACAGAAAATGCTTCAATTCAAAACTGAAGCACAGAAAATGCTTCATTTCAAAACTGAAGCACAGAAAATGCTTCAATTCAAAACTGAAGCACAGAAAATGCTTCAATTCAAAACTGAAGCACAGAAAATGCTTCAATTCAAAACTGAAGCACAGAAAATGCTTCAATTCAAAACTGAAGCACAGAAAATGCTTCAATTCAAAACTGAAGCACGGAAAATGCTTCAACTCAAAACTGAAGCACAGAAAATGCTTCAATTCAAAACTGAAGCACAGAAAATGCTTCATTTCAAAACTGAAGCACAGAAAATGCTTCAATTCAAAACTGAAGCACAGAAAATGCTTCAATTCAAAACTGAAGCACAGAAAATGCTTCAATTCAAAACTGAAGCACAGAAAATGCTTCAATTCAAAACTGAAGCACAGAAAATGCTTCAATTCAAAACTGAAGCACAGAAAATGCTTCAATTCAAAACTGAAGCACAGAAAATGCTTCAATTCAAAACTGAAGCACAGAAAATGCTTCAATTCAAAACTGAAGCACAGAAAATGCTTCAATTCAAAACTGAAGCACAGAAAATGCTTCAATTCAAAACTGAAGCACAGAAAATGCTTCAATTCAAAACTGAAGCACAGAAAATGCTTCAATTCAAAACTGAAGCACAGAAAATGCTTCAACTCTAAACTGAAGCACAGAAAATGCTTCAATTCAAAACTGAAGCACAGAAAATTAAATAAATTTTTTATATTTTCAAGTATATTTTTGTTAACAATTTCCAAAATTGCACAGCGACAGATATTTTATGATAAAATTATGACTATAATATAAAGAAATTATTTTCACTAATAAATATGTGATGATTCCACATTATCTGGGATTACAGAAAATGCTTCAATTCAAAACTGAAGCACAGAAAATGCTTCAATTCAAAACTGAAGCACAGAAAATGCTTCAATTCAAAACTGAAGCACAGAAAATGCTTCAATTCAAAACTGAAGCACAGAAAATGCTTCAATTCAAAACTGAAGCACAGAAAATGCTTCAATTCAAAACTGAAGCACAGAAAATGCTTCAATTCAAAACTGAAGCACAGAAAATGCTTCAATTCAAAACTGAAGCACGGAAAATGCTTCAACTCAAAACTGAAGCACAGAAAATGCTTCAATTCAAAACTGAAGCACAGAAAATGCTTCATTTCAAAACTGAAGCACAGAAAATGCTTCAATTCAAAACTGAAGCACAGAAAATGCTTCAATTCAAAACTGAAGCACAAAAAATGCTTCAATTCAAAACTGAAGCACAGAAAATGCTTCAATTCAAAACTGAAGCACAGAAAATGCTTCAATTCAAAACTGAAGCACAGAAAATGCTTCAATTCAAAACTGAAGCACGGAAAATGCTTCAACTCAAAACTGAAGCACAGAAAATGCTTCAATTCAAATCTGAAGCACAGAAAATGCTTCAATTCAAAACTGAAGCACGGAAAATGCTTCAATTCAAAACTGAAGCACATAAAATGCTTCAATTCAAAACTGAAACACAGAAAATGCTTCAATTCAAAACTGAAGCAAAGAAAATGCTTCAATTCAAAACTGAAGCACGGAAAATGCTTCAACTCAAAACTGAAGCACAGAAAATGCTTCAATTCAAAACTGAAGCACAGAAAATGTTTCAATTCAAAACTGAAGCACAGAAAATGCTTCAATTCAAAACTGAAGCACAGAAAATGCTTCAATTCAAAACTGAAGCACAGAAAATGCTTCAATTCAAAACTGAAGCACAGAAAATTCTTCAATTCAAAACTGAAGCACGGAAAATGCTTCAACTCAAAACTGAAGCACAGAAAATGCTTCAATTCAAAACTGAAGCACAGAAAATGCTTCAATTCAAAACTGAAGCACAGAAAATGCTTCATTTCAAAACTGAAGCACAGAAAATGCTTCAATTCAAAACTGAAGCACAGAAAATGCTTCAATTCAAAACTGAAGCACAGAAAATGCTTCAATTCAAAACTGAAGCACAGAAAATGCTTCAATTCAAAACTGAAGCACAGAAAATGCTTCAATTCAAAACTGAAGCACGGAAAATGCTTCAACTCAAAACTGAAGCACAGAAAATGCTTCAATTCAAAACTGAAGCACAGAAAATGCTTCATTTCAAAACTGAAGCACAGAAAATGCTTCAATTCAAAACTGAAGCACAGAAAATGCTTCAATTCAAAACTGAAGCACAGAAAATGCTTCAATTCAAAACTGAAGCACAGAAAATGCTTCAATTCAAAACTGAAGCACAGAAAATGCTTCAATTCAAAACTGAAGCACAGAAAATGCTTCAATTCAAAACTGAAGCACGGAAAATGCTTCAACTCAAAACTGAAGCACAGAAAATGCTTCAATTCAAAACTGAAGCACAGAAAATGCTTCATTTCAAAACTGAAGCACAGAAAATGCTTCAATTCAAAACTGAAGCACAGAAAATGCTTCAATTCAAAACTGAAGCACAGAAAATGCTTCAATTCAAAACTGAAGCACAGAAAATGCTTCAATTCAAAACTGAAGCACAGAAAATGCTTCAATTCAAAACTGAAGCACAGAAAATGCTTCAATTCAAAACTGAAGCACAGAAAATGCTTCAATTCAAAACTGAAGCACAGAAAATGCTTCAATTCAAAACTGAAGCACAGAAAATGCTTCAATTCAAAACTGAAGCACAGAAAATGCTTCAATTCAAAACTGAAGCACAGAAAATGCTTCAATTCAAAACTGAAGCACAGAAAATGCTTCAATTCAAAACTGAAGCACAGAAAATGCTTCAATTCAAAACTGAAGCACAGAAAATGCTTCAATTCAAAACTGAAGCACAGAAAATGCTTCAATTCAAAACTGAAGCACGGAAAATGCTTCAACTCAAAACTGAAGCACAGAAAATGCTTCAATTCAAAACTGAAGCACAGAAAATTAAATAAATTTTTTATATTTTCAAGTATATTTTTGTTAACAATTTCCAAAATTGCACAGCGACAGATATTTTATGATAAAATTATGACTATAATATAAAGAAATTATTTTCACTAATAAATATGTGATGATTCCACATTATCTGGGATTACAGAAAATGCTTCAATTCAAAACTGAAGCACAGAAAATGCTTCAATTCAAAACTGAAGCACAGAAAATGCTTCAATTCAAAACTGAAGCACAGAAAATGCTTCAATTCAAAACTGAAGCACAGAAAATGCTTCAATTCAAAACTGAAGCACAGAAAATGCTTCAATTCAAAACTGAAGCACAGAAAATGCTTCAATTCAAAACTGAAGCACAGAAAATGCTTCAATTCAAAACTGAAGCACGGAAAATGCTTCAACTCAAAACTGAAGCACAGAAAATGCTTCAATTCAAAACTGAAGCACAGAAAATGCTTCATTTCAAAACTGAAGCACAGAAAATGCTTCAATTCAAAACTGAAGCACAGAAAATGCTTCAATTCAAAACTGAAGCACAAAAAATGCTTCAATTCAAAACTGAAGCACAGAAAATGCTTCAATTCAAAACTGAAGCACAGAAAATGCTTCAATTCAAAACTGAAGCACAGAAAATGCTTCAATTCAAAACTGAAGCACGGAAAATGCTTCAACTCAAAACTGAAGCACAGAAAATGCTTCAATTCAAATCTGAAGCACAGAAAATGCTTCAATTCAAAACTGAAGCACGGAAAATGCTTCAATTCAAAACTGAAGCACATAAAATGCTTCAATTCAAAACTGAAACACAGAAAATGCTTCAATTCAAAACTGAAGCAAAGAAAATGCTTCAATTCAAAACTGAAGCACGGAAAATGCTTCAACTCAAAACTGAAGCACAGAAAATGCTTCAATTCAAAACTGAAGCACAGAAAATGTTTCAATTCAAAACTGAAGCACAGAAAATGCTTCAATTCAAAACTGAAGCACAGAAAATGCTTCAATTCAAAACTGAAGCACAGAAAATGCTTCAATTCAAAACTGAAGCACAGAAAATTCTTCAATTCAAAACTGAAGCACGGAAAATGCTTCAACTCAAAACTGAAGCACAGAAAATGCTTCAATTCAAAACTGAAGCACAGAAAATGCTTCAATTCAAAACTGAAGCACAGAAAATGCTTCATTTCAAAACTGAAGCACAGAAAATGCTTCAATTCAAAACTGAAGCACAGAAAATGCTTCAATTCAAAACTGAAGCACAGAAAATGCTTCAATTCAAAACTGAAGCACAGAAAATGCTTCAATTCAAAACTGAAGCACAGAAAATGCTTCAATTCAAAACTGAAGCACGGAAAATGCTTCAACTCAAAACTGAAGCACAGAAAATGCTTCAATTCAAAACTGAAGCACAGAAAATGCTTCATTTCAAAACTGAAGCACAGAAAATGCTTCAATTCAAAACTGAAGCACAGAAAATGCTTCAATTCAAAACTGAAGCACAGAAAATGCTTCAATTCAAAACTGAAGCACAGAAAATGCTTCAATTCAAAACTGAAGCACAGAAAATGCTTCAATTCAAAACTGAAGCACAGAAAATGCTTCAATTCAAAACTGAAGCACGGAAAATGCTTCAACTCAAAACTGAAGCACAGAAAATGCTTCAATTCAAAACTGAAGCACAGAAAATGCTTCATTTCAAAACTGAAGCACAGAAAATGCTTCAATTCAAAACTGAAGCACAGAAAATGCTTCAATTCAAAACTGAAGCACAGAAAATGCTTCAATTCAAAACTGAAGCACAGAAAATGCTTCAATTCAAAACTGAAGCACAGAAAATGCTTCAATTCAAAACTGAAGCACAGAAAATGCTTCAATTCAAAACTGAAGCACAGAAAATGCTTCAATTCAAAACTGAAGCACAGAAAATGCTTCAATTCAAAACTGAAGCACAGAAAATGCTTCAATTCAAAACTGAAGCACAGAAAATGCTTCAATTCAAAACTGAAGCACAGAAAATGCTTCAATTCAAAACTGAAGCACAGAAAATGCTTCAATTCAAAACTGAAGCACAGAAAATGCTTCAATTCAAAACTGAAGCACGGAAAATGCTTCAACTCAAAACTGAAGCACAGAAAATGCTTCAATTCAAAACTGAAGCACAGAAAATGCTTCAATTCAAAACTGAAGCACGGAAAATGCTTCAACTCAAAACTGAAGCACAGAAAATGCTTCAATTCAAAACTGAAGCACAGAAAATGCTTCATTTCAAAACTGAAGCACAGAAAATGCTTCAATTCAAAACTGAAGCACAGAAAATGCTTCAATTCAAAACTGAAGCACAGAAAATGCTTCAATTCAAAACTGAAGCACAGAAAATGCTTCAATTCAAAACTGAAGCACAGAAAATGCTTCAATTCAAAACTGAAGCACAGAAAATGCTTCAATTCAAAACTGAAGCACAGAAAATGCTTCAACTCAAAACTGAAGCACAGAAAATGCTTCAATTCAAAACTGAAGCACAGAAAATGCTTCAATTCAAAACTGAAGCACAGAAAATGCTTCAATTCAAAACTGAAGCACGGAAAATGCTTCAACTCAAAACTGAAGCACAGAAAATGCTTCAATTCAAAACTGAAGCACAGAAAATGCTTCATTTCAAAACTGAAGCACAGAAAATGCTTCAATTCAAAACTGAAGCACAGAAAATGCTTCAATTCAAAACTGAAGCACAGAAAATGCTTCAATTCAAAACTGAAGCACAGAAAATGCTTCAATTCAAAACTGAAGCACAGAAAATTCTTCAATTCAAAACTGAAGCACGGAAAATGCTTCAACTCAAAACTGAAGCACAGAAAATGCTTCAATTCAAAACTGAAGCACAGAAAATGCTTCAATTCAAAACTGAAGCACAGAAAATGCTTCAATTCAAAACTGAAGCACGGAAAATGCTTCAACTCAAAACTGAAGCACAGAAAATGCTTCAATTCAAAACTGAAGCACAGAAAATGCTTCATTTCAAAACTGAAGCACAGAAAATGCTTCAATTCAAAACTGAAGCACAGAAAATGCTTCAATTCAAAACTGAAGCACAGAAAATGCTTCAATTCAAAACTGAAGCACAGAAAATGCTTCAATTCAAAACTGAAGCACAGAAAATGCTTCAATTCAAAACTGAAGCACAGAAAATGCTTCAATTCAAAACTGAAGCACGGAAAATGCTTCAACTCAAAACTGAAGCACAGAAAATGCTTCAATTCAAAACTGAAGCACAGAAAATGCTTCATTTCAAAACTGAAGCACAGAAAATGCTTCAATTCAAAACTGAAGCACAGAAAATGCTTCAATTCAAAACTGAAGCACAGAAAATGCTTCAATTCAAAACTGAAGCACAGAAAATGCTTCAATTCAAAACTGAAGCACAGAAAATGCTTCAATTCAAAACTGAAGCACAGAAAATGCTTCAATTCAAAACTGAAGCACAGAAAATGCTTCAATTCAAAACTGAAGCACAGAAAATTCTTCAATTCAAAACTGAAGCACGGAAAATGCTTCAACTCAAAACTGAAGCACAGAAAATGCTTCAATTCAAAACTGAAGCACAGAAAATGCTTCAATTCAAAACTGAAGCACGGAAAATGCTTCATTTCAAAACTGAAGCACAGAAAATGCTTCAATTCAAAACTGAAGCACAGAAAATGCTTCAATTCAAAACTGAAGCACAGAAAATGCTTCATTTCAAAACTGAAGCACAGAAAATGCTTCAATTCAAAACTGAAGCACGGAAAATGCTTCAACTCAAAACTGAAGCACAGAAAATGCTTCAATTCAAAACTGAAGCACAGAAAATGCTTCAATTCAAAACTGAAGCACGGAAAATGCTTCAATTCAAAACTGAAGCACAGAAAATGCTTCAATTCAAAACTGAAACACAGAAAATGCTTCAATTCAAAACTGAAGCACAGAAAATGCTTCAATTCAAAACTGAAGCACGGAAAATGCTTCAACTCAAAACTGAAGCACAGAAAATGCTTCAATTCAAAACTGAAGCACAGAAAATGCTTCAATTCAAAACTGAAGCACAGAAAATGCTTCAATTCAAAACTGAAGCACAGAAAATGCTTCAATTCAAAACTGAAGCACAGAAAATGCTTCAATTCAAAACTGAAGCACAGAAAATGCTTCAATTCAAAACTGAAGCACGGAAAATGCTTCAACTCAAAACTGAAGCACAGAAAATGCTTCAATTCAAAACTGAAGCACAGAAAATGCTTCAATTCAAAACTGAAGCACAGAAAATGCTTCAATTCAAAACTGAAGCACAGAAAATGCTTCAATTCAAAACTGAAGCACAGAAAATGCTTCAATTCAAAACTGAAGCACAGAAAATGCTTCAATTCAAAACTGAAGCACGGAAAATGCTTCAATTCAAAACTGAAGCACAGAAAATACTTCAATTCAATACTGAAGCACGGAAAATGCTTCAACTCTAAACTGAAGCACAGAAAATGCTTCAATTCGAAACTGAAGCACAGAAAATGCTTCAATTCAAAACTGAAGCACAGAAAATGCTTCAATTCAAAACTGAAGCACAGAAAATGCTTCAATTCAAAACTGAAGCACGGAAAATGCTTCAATTCAAAACTGAAGCACAGAAAATGCTTCAATTCAAAACTGAAGCACGGAAAATGCTTCAACTCTAAACTGAAGCACAGAAAATTCTTCAATTCAAAACTGAAGCACGGAAAATGCTTCAACTCAAAACTGAAGCACAGAAAATGCTTCAATTCAAAACTGAAGCACAGAAAATGCTTCAATTCAAAACTGAAGCACAGAAAATGCTTCATTTCAAAACTGAAGCACAGAAAATGCTTCAATTCAAAACTGAAGCACAGAAAATGCTTCAATTCAAAACTGAAGCACAGAAAATGCTTCAATTCAAAACTGAAGCACAGAAAATGCTTCAATTCAAAACTGAAGCACAGAAAATGTTTCAATTCAAAACTGAAGCACAGAAAATGCTTCAATTCAAAACTGAAGCACAGAAAATGCTTCAATTCAAAACTGAAGCACAGAAAATGCTTCAATTCAAAACTGAAGCACAGAAAATTCTTCAATTCAAAACTGAAGCACGGAAAATGCTTCAACTCAAAACTGAAGCACAGAAAATGCTTCAATTCAAAACTGAAGCACAGAAAATGCTTCAATTCAAAACTGAAGCACAGAAAATGCTTCATTTCAAAACTGAAGCACAGAAAATGCTTCAATTCAAAACTGAAGCACAGAAAATGCTTCAATTCAAAACTGAAGCACAGAAAATGCTTCAATTCAAAACTGAAGCACAGAAAATGCTTCAATTCAAAACTGAAGCACAGAAAATGCTTCAATTCAAAACTGAAGCACGGAAAATGCTTCAACTCAAAACTGAAGCACAGAAAATGCTTCAATTCAAAACTGAAGCACAGAAAATGCTTCATTTCAAAACTGAAGCACAGAAAATGCTTCAATTCAAAACTGAAGCACAGAAAATGCTTCAATTCAAAACTGAAGCACAGAAAATGCTTCAATTCAAAACTGAAGCACAGAAAATGCTTCAATTCAAAACTGAAGCACAGAAAATGCTTCAATTCAAAACTGAAGCACAGAAAATGCTTCAATTCAAAACTGAAGCACGGAAAATGCTTCAACTCAAAACTGAAGCACAGAAAATGCTTCAATTCAAAACTGAAGCACAGAAAATGCTTCATTTCAAAACTGAAGCACAGAAAATGCTTCAATTCAAAACTGAAGCACAGAAAATGCTTCAATTCAAAACTGAAGCACAGAAAATGCTTCAATTCAAAACTGAAGCACAGAAAATGCTTCAATTCAAAACTGAAGCACAGAAAATGCTTCAATTCAAAACTGAAGCACAGAAAATGCTTCAATTCAAAACTGAAGCACAGAAAATGCTTCAATTCAAAACTGAAGCACAGAAAATGCTTCAATTCAAAACTGAAGCACAGAAAATGCTTCAATTCAAAACTGAAGCACAGAAAATGCTTCAATTCAAAACTGAAGCACAGAAAATGCTTCAATTCAAAACTGAAGCACAGAAAATGCTTCAATTCAAAACTGAAGCACAGAAAATGCTTCAATTCAAAACTGAAGCACGGAAAATGCTTCAACTCAAAACTGAAGCACAGAAAATGCTTCAATTCAAAACTGAAGCACAGAAAATGCTTCAATTCAAAACTGAAGCACAGAAAATGCTTCAATTCAAAACTGAAGCACGGAAAATGCTTCAACTCAAAACTGAAGCACAGAAAATGCTTCAATTCAAAACTGAAGCACAGAAAATGCTTCATTTCAAAACTGAAGCACAGAAAATGCTTCAATTCAAAACTGAAGCACAGAAAATGCTTCAATTCAAAACTGAAGCACAGAAAATGCTTCAATTCAAAACTGAAGCACAGAAAATGCTTCAATTCAAAACTGAAGCACAGAAAATGCTTCAATTCAAAACTGAAGCACAGAAAATGCTTCAATTCAAAACTGAAGCACAGAAAATGCTTCAATTCAAAACTGAAGCACAGAAAATGCTTCAATTCAAAACTGAAGCACAGAAAATGCTTCAATTCAAAACTGAAGCACGGAAAATGCTTCAACTCAAAACTGAAGCACAGAAAATGCTTCAATTCAAAACTGAAGCACAGAAAATGCTTCATTTCAAAACTGAAGCACAGAAAATGCTTCAATTCAAAACTGAAGCACAGAAAATGCTTCAATTCAAAACTGAAGCACAGAAAATGCTTCAATTCAAAACTGAAGCACAGAAAATGCTTCAATTCAAAACTGAAGCACAGAAAATGCTTCAATTCAAAACTGAAGCACAGAAAATGCTTCAATTCAAAACTGAAGCACAGAAAATGCTTCAATTCAAAACTGAAGCACAGAAAATGCTTCAATTCAAAACTGAAGCACGGAAAATGCTTCAACTCAAAACTGAAGCACAGAAAATGCTTCAATTCAAAACTGAAGCACAGAAAATGCTTCATTTCAAAACTGAAGCACAGAAAATGCTTCAATTCAAAACTGAAGCACAGAAAATGCTTCAATTCAAAACTGAAGCACAAAAAATGCTTCAATTCAAAACTGAAGCACAGAAAATGCTTCAATTCAAAACTGAAGCACAGAAAATGCTTCAATTCAAAACTGAAGCACAGAAAATGCTTCAATTCAAAACTGAAGCACGGAAAATGCTTCAACTCAAAACTGAAGCACAGAAAATGCTTCAATTCAAAACTGAAGCACAGAAAATGCTTCAATTCAAAACTGAAGCACGGAAAATGCTTCAATTCAAAACTGAAGCACAGAAAATGCTTCAATTCAAAACTGAAACACAGAAAATGCTTCAATTCAAAACTGAAGCACAGAAAATGCTTCAATTCAAAACTGAAGCACGGAAAATGCTTCAACTCAAAACTGAAGCACAGAAAATGCTTCAATTCAAAACTGAAGCACAGAAAATGCTTCAATTCAAAACTGAAGCACAGAAAATGCTTCAATTCAAAACTGAAGCACAGAAAATGCTTCAATTCAAAACTGAAGCACAGAAAATGCTTCAATTCAAAACTGAAGCACAGAAAATGCTTCAATTCAAAACTGAAGCACGGAAAATGCTTCAACTCAAAACTGAAGCACAGAAAATGCTTCAATTCAAAACTGAAGCACAGAAAATGCTTCAATTCAAAACTGAAGCACAGAAAATGCTTCAATTCAAAACTGAAGCACAGAAAATGCTTCAATTCAAAACTGAAGCACAGAAAATGCTTCAATTCAAAACTGAAGCACAGAAAATGCTTCAATTCAAAACTGAAGCACGGAAAATGCTTCAATTCAAAACTGAAGCACAGAAAATACTTCAATTCAATACTGAAGCACGGAAAATGCTTCAACTCTAAACTGAAGCACAGAAAATGCTTCAATTCGAAACTGAAGCACAGAAAATGCTTCAATTCAAAACTGAAGCACAGAAAATGCTTCAATTCAAAACTGAAGCACAGAAAATGCTTCAATTCAAAACTGAAGCACGGAAAATGCTTCAATTCAAAACTGAAGCACAGAAAATGCTTCAATTCAAAACTGAAGCACGGAAAATGCTTCAACTCTAAACTGAAGCACAGAAAATGCTTCAATTCAAAACTGAAGCACAGAAAATTAAATAAATTTTTTATATTTTCAAGTATATTTTTGTTAACAATTTCCAAAATTGCACAGCGACAGATATTTTATGATAAAATTATGACTATTATATAAAGAAATTATTTTCACTAATAAATATGTGATGATTCCACATTATCTGGGATTACAGAAAATGCTTCAATTCAAAACTGAAGCACAGAAAATGCTTCAATTCAAAACTGAAGCACAGAAAATGCTTCAATTCAAAACTGAAGCACAGAAAATGCTTCAATTCAAAACTGAAGCGCAGAAAATGCTTCAATTCAAAACTGAAGCACAGAAAATGCTTCAATTCAAAACTGAAGCACAGAAAATGCTTCAATTCAAAACTGAAGCACAGAAAATGCTTCAATTCAAAACTGAAGCACAGAAAATGCTTCAACTCTAAACTGAAGCACAGAAAATGCTTCAATTCAAAACTGAAGCACAGAAAATTAAATAAATTTTTTATATTTTCAAGTATATTTTTGTTAACAATTTCCAAAATTGCACAGCGACAGATATTTTATGATAAAATTATGACTATTATATAAAGAAATTATTTTCACTAATAAATATGTGATGATTCCACATTATCTGGGATTACAGAAAATGCTTCAATCAAAACTGAAGCACAGAAAATGCTTCAATTCAAAACTGAAGCACAGAAATGCTTCAATTCAAAACTGAAGCACAGAAAATGCTTCAATTCAAAACTGAAGCACAGAAAATGCTTCAATTCAAAACTGAAGCACAGAAAATGCTTCAATTCAAAACTGAAGCACAGAAAATGCTTCAATTCAAAACTGAAGCACAGAAAATGCTTCAATTCAAAACTGAAGCACAGAAAATGCTTCAATTCAAAACTGAAGCACAGAAAATGCTTCAATTCAAAACTGAAGCACGGAAAATGCTTCAACTCAAAACTGAAGCACAGAAAATGCTTCAATTCAAAACTGAAGCACAGAAAATGCTTCATTTCAAAACTGAAGCACAGAAAATGCTTCAATTCAAAACTGAAGCACAGAAAATGCTTCAATTCAAAACTGAAGCACAAAAAATGCTTCAATTCAAAACTGAAGCACAGAAAATGCTTCAATTCAAAACTGAAGCACAGAAAATGCTTCAATTCAAAACTGAAGCACAGAAAATGCTTCAATTCAAAACTGAAGCACAGAAAATTAAATAAATTTTTTATATTTTCAAGTATATTTTTGTTAACAATTTCCAAAATTGCACAGCGACAGATATTTTATGATAAAATTATGACTATTATATAAAGAAATTATTTTCACTAATAAATATGTGATGATTCCACATTATCTGGGATTACAGAAAATGCTTCAATTCAAAACTGAAGCACAGAAAATGCTTCAATTCAAAACTGAAGCACAGAAAATGCTTCAATTCAAAACTGAAGCACAGAAAATGCTTCAATTCAAAACTGAAGCACAGAAAATGCTTCAATTCAAAACTGAAGCACAGAAAATGCTTTAATTCAAAACTGAAGCAAAGAAAATGCTTCAATTCAAAACTGAAGCACAGAAAATGCTTCAATTCAAAACTGAAGACAGAAAATGCTTCAATTCAAAACTGAAGCACAGAAAATGCTTCAATTCAAAACTGAAGCACGGAAAATGCTTCAATTCAAAACTGAAGCACAGAAAATACTTCAATTCAATACTGAAGCACGGAAAATGCTTCAACTCTAAACTGAAGCACAGAAAATGCTTCAATTCGAAACTGAAGCACAGAAAATGCTTCAATTCAAAACTGAAGCACAGAAAATGCTTCAATTCAAAACTGAAGCACAGAAAATGCTTCAATTCAAAACTGAAGCACGGAAAATGCTTCAATTCAAAACTGAAGCACAGAAAATGCTTCAATTCAAAACTGAAGCACGGAAAATGCTTCAACTCTAAACTGAAGCACAGAAAATGCTTCAATTCAAAACTGAAGCACAGAAAATGCTTCAATTCAAAACTGAAGCACAGAAAATGCTTCAATTCAAAACTGAAGCACAGAAAATGCTTCAATTCAAAACTGAAGCACGGAAAATGCTTCAACTCAAAACTGAAGCACAGAAAATGCTTCAATTCAAAACTGAAGCACAGAAAATGCTTCAATTCAAAACTGAAGCACAGAAAATGCTTCAATTCAAAACTGAAGCACAGAAAATGCTTCAATTCAAAACTGAAGCACAGAAAATGCTTCAATTCAAAACTGAAGCACAGAAAATGCTTCAATTCAAAACTGAAGCACGGAAAATGCTTCAATTCAAAATTGAAGCACGGAAAATGCTTCAATTCAAAACTGAAGCACAGAAAATGCTTCAATTCAAAACTGAAGCACAGAAAATGCTTCAATTCGAAACTGAAGCACAGAAAATGCTTCAATTCAAAACTGAAGCACAGAAAATGCTTCAATTCAAAACTGAAGCACAGAAAATGCTTCAATTCAAAACTGAAGCACGGAAAATGCTTCAATTCAAAACTGAAGCACAGAAAATGCTTCAATTCAAAACTGAAGCACGGAAAATGCTTCAACTCTAAACTGAAGCACAGAAAATGCTTCAATTCAAAACTGAAGCACAGAAAATTAAATAAATTTTTTATATTTTCAAGTATATTTTTGTTAACAATTTCCAAAATTGCACAGCGACAGATATTTTATGATAAAATTATGACTATTATATAAAGAAATTATTTTCACTAATAAATATGTGATGATTCCACATTATCTGGGATTACAGAAAATGCTTCAATTCAAAACTGAAGCACAGAAAATGCTTCAATTCAAAACTGAAGCACAGAAAATGCTTCAATTCAAAACTGAAGCACAAAAAATGCTTCAATTCAAAACTGAAGCACAGAAAATGCTTCAATTCAAAACTGAAGCACAGAAAATTAAATAAATTTTTTTATATTTTCAAGTATATTTTTGTTAACAATTTCCAAAATTGCACAGCGACAGATATTTTATGATAAAATTATGACTATTATATAAAGAAATTATTTTCACTAATAAATATGTGATGATTCCACATTATCTGGGATTACAGAAAATGCTTCAATTCAAAACTGAAGCACAGAAAATGCTTCAATTCAAAACTGAAGCACAGAAAATGCTTCAATTCAAAACTGAAGCACAGAAAATGCTTCAATTCAAAACTGAAGCACAGAAAATGCTTCAATTCAAAACTGAAGCACAGAAAATGCTTCAATTCAAAACTGAAGCAAAGAAAATGCTTCAATTCAAAACTGAAGCACAGAAAATGCTTCAATTCAAAACTGAAGCACAGAAAATGCTTCAATTCAAAACTGAAGCACGGAAAATGCTTCAACTCAAAACTGAAGCACAGAAAATGCTTCAATTCAAAACTGAAGCACAGAAAATGCTTCATTTCAAAACTGAAGCACAGAAAATGCTTCAATTCAAAACTGAAGCACAGAAAATGCTTCAATTCAAAACTGAAGCACAGAAAATGCTTCAATTCAAAACTGAAGCACAGAAAATGCTTCAATTCAAAACTGAAGCACAGAAAATGCTTCATTTCAAAACTGAAGCACAGAAAATGCTTCAATTCAAAACTGAAGCACAGAAAATGCTTCATTTCAAAACTGAAGCACAGAAAATGCTTCAATTCAAAACTGAAGCACAGAAAATGCTTCAATTCAAAACTGAAGCACAGAAAATGCTTCAATTCAAAACTGAAGCACAGAAAATGCTTCAATTCAAAACTGAAGCACAGAAAATGCTTCAATTCAAAACTGAAGCAAAGAAAATGCTTCAATTCAAAACTGAAGCACAGAAAATGCTTCAATTCAAAACTGAAGACAGAAAATGCTTCAATTCAAAACTGAAGCACAGAAAATGCTTCAATTCAAAACTGAAGCACGGAAAATGCTTCAATTCAAAACTGAAGCACAGAAAATACTTCAATTCAATACTGAAGCACGGAAAATGCTTCAACTCTAAACTGAAGCACAGAAAATGCTTCAATTCGAAACTGAAGCACAGAAAATGCTTCAATTCAAAACTGAAGCACAGAAAATGCTTCAATTCAAAACTGAAGCACAGAAAATGCTTCAATTCAAAACTGAAGCACGGAAAATGCTTCAATTCAAAACTGAAGCACAGAAAATGCTTCAATTCAAAACTGAAGCACGGAAAATGCTTCAACTCTAAACTGAAGCACAGAAAATGCTTCAATTCAAAACTGAAGCACAGAAAATTAAATAAATTTTTTATATTTTCAAGTATATTTTTGTTAACAATTTCCAAAATTGCACAGCGACAGATATTTTATGATAAAATTATGACTATTATATAAAGAAATTATTTTCACTAATAAATATGTGATGATTCCACATTATCTGGGATTACAGAAAATGCTTCAATTCAAAACTGAAGCACAGAAAATGCTTCAATTCAAAACTGAAGCACAGAAAATGCTTCAATTCAAAACTGAAGCACAAAAAATGCTTCAATTCAAAACTGAAGCACGGAAAATGCTTCAATTCAAAACTGAAGCACAGAAAATGCTTCAATTCAAAACTGAAGCACAGAAAATGCTTCAATTCAAAACTGAAGCACAGAAAATGCTTCAATTCAAAACTGAAGCACAGAAAATGCTTCAATTCAAAACTGAAGCACAGAAAATGCTTCAATTCAAAACTGAAGCACAGAAAATGCTTCAATTCAAAACTGAAGCACAGAAAATGCTTCAATTCAAAACTGAAGCACAGAAAATTAAATAAATTTTTTTATATTTTCAAGTATATTTTTGTTAACAATTTCCAAAATTGCACAGCGACAGATATTTTATGATAAAATTATGACTATTATATAAAGAAATTATTTTCACTAATAAATATGTGATGATTCCACATTATCTGGGATTACAGAAAATGCTTCAATTCAAAACTGAAGCACAGAAAATGCTTCAATTCAAAACTGAAGCACAGAAAATGCTTCAATTCAAAACTGAAGCACAGAAAATGCTTCAATTCAAAACTGAAGCACAGAAAATGCTTCAATTCAAAACTGAAGCACAGAAAATGCTTCAATTAAAACTGAAGCAAAGAAAATGCTTCAATTCAAAACTGAAGCACAGAAAATGCTTCAATTCAAAACTGAAGCACAGAAAATGCTTCAATTCAAAACTGAAGCACGGAAAATGCTTCAACTCAAAACTGAAGCACAGAAAATGCTTCAATTCAAAACTGAAGCACAGAAAATGCTTCATTTCAAAACTGAAGCACAGAAAATGCTTCAATTCAAAACTGAAGCACAGAAAATGCTTCAATTCAAAACTGAAGCACAGAAAATGCTTCAATTCAAAACTGAAGCACAGAAAATGCTTCAATTCAAAACTGAAGCACAGAAAATGCTTCAATTCAAAACTGAAGCACAGAAAATGCTTCAATTCAAAACTGAAGCACAGAAAATGCTTCAATTCAAAACTGAAGCACAGAAAATGCTTCAATTCAAAACTGAAGCACAGAAAATGCTTCAATTCAAAACTGAAGCACAGAAAATGCTTCAATTCAAAACTGAAGCACAGAAAATGCTTCAATTCAAAACTGAAGCACAGAAAATGCTTCAATTCAAAACTGAAGCACAGAAAATGCTTCAATTCAAAACTGAAGCACAGAAAATGCTTCAATTCAAAACTGAAGCACAGAAAATTAAATAAATTTTTTTATATTTTCAAGTATATTTTTGTTAACAATTTCCAAAATTGCACAGCGACAGATATTTTATGATAAAATTATGACTATTATATAAAGAAATTATTTTCACTAATAAATATGTGATGATTCCACATTATCTGGGATTACAGAAAATGCTTCAATTCAAAACTGAAGCACAGAAAATGCTTCAATTCAAAACTGAAGCACAGAAAATGCTTCAATTCAAAACTGAAGCACAAAAAATGCTTCAATTCAAAACTGAAGCACAGAAAATGCTTCAATTCAAAACTGAAGCACAGAAAATTAAATAAATTTTTTTATATTTTCAAGTATATTTTTGTTAACAATTTCCAAAATTGCACAGCGACAGATATTTTATGATAAAATTATGACTATTATATAAAGAAATTATTTTCACTAATAAATATGTGATGATTCCACATTATCTGGGATTACAGAAAATGCTTCAATTCAAAACTGAAGCACAGAAAATGCTTCAATTCAAAACTGAAGCACAGAAAATGCTTCAATTCAAAACTGAAGCACAGAAAATGCTTCAATTCAAAACTGAAGCACAGAAAATGCTTCAATTCAAAACTGAAGCACAGAAAATGCTTCAATTCAAAACTGAAGCAAAGAAAATGCTTCAATTCAAAACTGAAGCACAGAAAATGCTTCAATTCAAAACTGAAGCACAGAAAATGCTTCAATTCAAAACTGAAGCACGGAAAATGCTTCAACTCAAAACTGAAGCACAGAAAATGCTTCAATTCAAAACTGAAGCACAGAAAATGCTTCATTTCAAAACTGAAGCACAGAAAATGCTTCAATTCAAAACTGAAGCACAGAAAATGCTTCAATTCAAAACTGAAGCACAGAAAATGCTTCAATTCAAAACTGAAGCACAGAAAATGCTTCAATTCAAAACTGAAGCACAGAAAATGCTTCAATTCAAAACTGAAGCACAGAAAATGCTTCAATTCAAAACTGAAGCACAGAAAATGCTTCAATTCAAAACTGAAGCACAGAAAATGCTTCAATTCAAAACTGAAGCACAGAAAATGCTTCAATTCAAAACTGAAGCACAGAAAATGCTTCAATTCAAAACTGAAGCACAGAAAATGCTTCAATTCAAAACTGAAGCACAGAAAATGCTTCAATTCAAAACTGAAGCACAGAAAATGCTTCAATTCAAAACATGAAGCACAGAAAATGCTTCAATTCAAAACTGAAGCACAGAAAATGCTTCAATTCAAAACTGAAGCACAGATAATGCTTCAATTCAAAACTGAAGCACAGAAAATGATTCAATTCAAAACTGAAGCACGGAAAATGCTTCAATTCAAAACTGAAGCACAGAAAATACTTCAATTCAAAACTGAAGCACGGAAAATGCTTCAACTCTAAACTGAAGCACAGAAAATGCTTCAATTCAAAACTGAAGCACAGAAAATGCTTCAATTCAAAACTGAAGCACAGAAAATGCTTCAATTCAAAACTGAAGCACAGAAAATGCTTCAATTCAAAACTGAAGCACGGAAAATGCTTCAATTCAAAACTGAAGCACAGAAAATGCTTCAATTCAAAACTGAAGCACGGAAAATGCTTCAACTCTAAACTGAAGCACAGAAAATGCTTCAATTCAAAACTGAAGCACAGAAAAAGCTTCAATTCAAAACTGAAGCACAGAAAATGCTTCAATTCAAAACTGAAGCACAGAAAATGCTTCAATTCAAAACTGAAGCACAGAAAATGCTTCAATTCAAAACTGAAGCACAGAAAATGCTTCAATTCAAAACTGAAGCACAGAAAATGCTTCAATTCAAAACTGAAGCACAGAAAATGCTTCAATTCAAAACTGAAGCACAGAAAATGCTTCAATTCAAAACTGAAGCACAGAAAATGCTTCAATTCAAAACTGAAGCACAGAAAATGCTTCAATTCAAAACTGAAGCACAGAAAATGCTTCATTTCAAAACTGAAGCACAGAAAATGCTTCAATTCAAAACTGAAGCACAGAAAATGCTTCAATTCAAAACTGAAGCACAGAAAATGCTTCAATTCAAAACTGAAGCACAGAAAATGCTTCAATTCATAACTGAAGCACAGAAAATGCTTCAATTCAAAACTGAAGCACAGAAAATGCTTCAATTCAAAACTGAAGCACAGAAAATCCTTCAATTCAAAACTGAAGCACAGAAAATGCTTCAATTCAAAACTGAAGCACAGAAAATGCTTCAATTCAAAACTGAAGCATGGAAAATGCTTCAATTCAAAACTGAAGCACAGAAAATGCTTCAATTCAATACTGAAGCACAGAAAATGCTTCAATTCAAAACTGAATCACAGAAAATGCTTCAATTCAAAACTGAAGCACAGAAAATGCTTCAATTCAAAACTGAAGCACAGAAAATGCTTCAATTCAAAACTGAAGCACAGAAAATGCTTCAATTCAAAACTGAAGCACAGAAAATGCTTCATTTCAAAACTGAAGCACAGAAAATGCTTCAATTCAAAACTGAAGCACAGAAAATGCTTCAATTCAAAACTGAAGCACAGAAAATGCTTCAATTCAAAACTGAAGCACAGAAAATGCTTCAATTCAAAACTGAAGCACAGAAAATGCTTCAATTCAAAACTGAAGCACAGAAAATGCTTCAATTCAAAACTGAAGCACAGAAAATGCTTCAATTCATAACTGAAGCACAGAAAATGCTTCAATTCAAAACTGAAGCACAGAAAATGCTTCAATTCAAAACTGAAGCACAGAAAATCCTTCAATTCAAAACTGAAGCACAGAAAATGCTTCAATTCAAAACTGAAGCACAGAAAATGCTTCAATTCAAAACTGAAGCATGGAAAATGCTTCAATTCAAAACTGAAGCACAGAAAATGCTTCAATTCAATACTGAAGCACAGAAAATGCTTCAATTCAAAACTGAATCACAGAAAATGCTTCAATTCAAAACTGAAGCACAGAAAATGCTTCAATTCAAAACTGAAGCACAGAAAATGCTTCAATTCAAAACTGAAGCACAGAAAATGCTTCAATTCAAAACTGAAGCACAGAAAATGCTTTAATTCAAAACTGAAGCACAGAAAATGCTTCAATTCAAAACTGAAGCACAGAAAATGCTTCAATTCAAAACTGAAGCACAGAAAATGCTTCAATTCAAAACTGAAGCACAGAAAATGCTTCAATTCAAAACTGAAGCACAGAAAATTAAATAAATTTTTTATATTTTCAAGTATATTTTTGTTAACAATTTCCAAAATTGCACAGCGACAGATATTTTATGATAAAATTATGACTATTATATAAAGAAATTATTTTCACTAATAAATATGTGATGATTCCACATTATCTGGGATTACAGAAAATGCTTCAATTCAAAACTGAAGCACAGAAAATGCTTCAATTCAAAACTGAAGCACAGAAAATGCTTCAATTCAAAACTGAAGCACAGAAAATGCTTCAATTCAAAACTGAAGCACAGAAAATGCTTCAATTCAAAACTGAAGCACAGAAAATGCTTCAATTAAAAACTGAAGCACAGAAAATGCTTCAATTCAAAACTGAAGCACGAAAAATGCTTCAATTCAAAACTGAAGCACAGAAAATGCTTCAATTCAAAACTGAAGCACAGAAAATGCTTCAATTCAAAACTGAAGCACAGAAAATGCTTCAATTCAAAACTGAAGCACGGAAAATGCTTCAACTCAAAACTGAAGCACAGAAAATGCTTCAATTCAAAACTGAAGCACGGAAAATGCTTCAACTCAAAACTGAAGCACAGAAAATGCTTCAATTCAAAACTGAAGCACAGAAAATTAAATAAATTTTTTATATTTTCAAGTATATTTTTGTTAACAATTTCCAAAATTGCACAGCGACAGATATTTTATGATAAAATTATGACTATTATATAAAGAAATTATTTTCACTAATAAATATGTGATGATTCCACATTATCTGGGATTACAGAAAATGCTTCAATTTAAAACTGAAGCACAGAAAATGCTTCAATTCAAAACTGAAGCACAGAAAATGCTTCAATTCAAAACTGAAGCACAGAAAATGCTTCAATTCAAAACTGAAGCACAGAAAATGCTTCATTTCAAAACTGAAGCACAGAAAATGCTTCAATTCAAAACTGAAGCACAGAAAATGCTTCAATTCAAAACTGAAGCACAGAAAATGCTTCAATTCAAAACTGAAGCACAGAAAATGCTTCAATTCATAACTGAAGCACAGAAAATGCTTCAATTCAAAACTGAAGCACAGAAAATGCTTCAATTCAAAACTGAAGCACAGAAAATCCTTCAATTCAAAACTGAAGCACAGAAAATGCTTCAATTCAAAACTGAAGCACAGAAAATGCTTCAATTCAAAACTGAAGCATGGAAAATGCTTCAATTCAAAACTGAAGCACAGAAAATGCTTCAATTCAATACTGAAGCACAGAAAATGCTTCAATTCAAAACTGAATCACAGAAAATGCTTCAATTCAAAACTGAAGCACAGAAAATGCTTCAATTCAAAACTGAAGCACAGAAAATGCTTCAATTCAAAACTGAAGCACAGAAAATGCTTCAATTCAAAACTGAAGCACAGAAAATGCTTCATTTCAAAACTGAAGCACAGAAAATGCTTCAATTCAAAACTGAAGCACAGAAAATGCTTCAATTCAAAACTGAAGCACAGAAAATGCTTCAATTCAAAACTGAAGCACAGAAAATGCTTCAATTCAAAACTGAAGCACAGAAAATGCTTCAATTCAAAACTGAAGCACAGAAAATGCTTCAATTCAAAACTGAAGCACAGAAAATGCTTCAATTCATAACTGAAGCACAGAAAATGCTTCAATTCAAAACTGAAGCACAGAAAATGCTTCAATTCAAAACTGAAGCACAGAAAATCCTTCAATTCAAAACTGAAGCACAGAAAATGCTTCAATTCAAAACTGAAGCACAGAAAATGCTTCAATTCAAAACTGAAGCATGGAAAATGCTTCAATTCAAAACTGAAGCACAGAAAATGCTTCAATTCAATACTGAAGCACAGAAAATGCTTCAATTCAAAACTGAATCACAGAAAATGCTTCAATTCAAAACTGAAGCACAGAAAATGCTTCAATTCAAAACTGAAGCACAGAAAATGCTTCAATTCAAAACTGAAGCACAGAAAATGCTTCAATTCAAAACTGAAGCACAGAAAATGCTTTAATTCAAAACTGAAGCACAGAAAATGCTTCAATTCAAAACTGAAGCACAGAAAATGCTTCAATTCAAAACTGAAGCACAGAAAATGCTTCAATTCAAAACTGAAGCACAGAAAATGCTTCAATTCAAAACTGAAGCACAGAAAATTAAATAAATTTTTTATATTTTCAAGTATATTTTTGTTAACAATTTCCAAAATTGCACAGCGACAGATATTTTATGATAAAATTATGACTATTATATAAAGAAATTATTTTCACTAATAAATATGTGATGATTCCACATTATCTGGGATTACAGAAAATGCTTCAATTCAAAACTGAAGCACAGAAAATGCTTCAATTCAAAACTGAAGCACAGAAAATGCTTCAATTCAAAACTGAAGCACAGAAAATGCTTCAATTCAAAACTGAAGCACAGAAAATGCTTCAATTCAAAACTGAAGCACAGAAAATGCTTCAATTAAAAACTGAAGCACAGAAAATGCTTCAATTCAAAACTGAAGCACGAAAAATGCTTCAATTCAAAACTGAAGCACAGAAAATGCTTCAATTCAAAACTGAAGCACAGAAAATGCTTCAATTCAAAACTGAAGCACAGAAAATGCTTCAATTCAAAACTGAAGCACGGAAAATGCTTCAACTCAAAACTGAAGCACAGAAAATGCTTCAATTCAAAACTGAAGCACGGAAAATGCTTCAACTCAAAACTGAAGCACAGAAAATGCTTCAATTCAAAACTGAAGCACAGAAAATTAAATAAATTTTTTATATTTTCAAGTATATTTTTGTTAACAATTTCCAAAATTGCACAGCGACAGATATTTTATGATAAAATTATGACTATTATATAAAGAAATTATTTTCACTAATAAATATGTGATGATTCCACATTATCTGGGATTACAGAAAATGCTTCAATTTAAAACTGAAGCACAGAAAATGCTTCAATTCAAAACTGAAGCACAGAAAATGCTTCAATTCAAAACTGAAGCACAGAAAATGCTTCAATTCAAAACTGAAGCATGGAAAATGCTTCAATTCAAAACTGAAGCACAGAAAATGCTTCAATTCAAAACTGAAGCACAGAAAATGCTTCAATTCAAAACTGAAGCAAAGAAAATGCTTCAATTCAAAACTGAAGCACAGAAAATGCTTCAATTCAAAACTGAAGCACAGAAAATGCTTCAATTCAAAACTGAAGCACAGAAAATGCTTCAATTCAAAACTGAAGCACGGAAAATGCTTCAACTCAAAACTGAAGCACAGAAAATGCTTCAATTCAAAACTGAAGCACAGAAAATGCTTCAATTCAAAACTGAAGCACAGAAAATGCTTCAATTCAAAACTGAAGCACAGAAAATGCTTCAATTCAAAACTGAAGCACAGAAAATGCTTCAATTCAAAACTGAAGCACAGAAAATGCTTCAATTCAAAACTGAAGCACAGAAAATGCTTCAATTCAAAACTGAAGCACAGAAAATGCTTCAATTCAAAACTGAAGCACGGAAAATGCTTCAATTCAAAACTGAAGCACAGAAACTGCTTCAATTCAAAACTGAAACACAGAAAATGCTTCAATTCAAAACTGAAGCACAGAAAATGCTTTAATTCAAAACTGAAGCACGGAAAATGCTTCAACTCAAAACTGAAGCACAGAAAATGCTTCAATTCAAAACTGAAGCACAGAAAATGCTTCAATTCAAAACTGAAGCACAGAAAATGCTTCAATTCAAAACTGAAGCACAGAAAATGCTTCAATTCAAAACTGAAGCACAGAAAATGCTTCAATTCAAAACTGAAGCACAGAAAATGCTTCAATTCAAAACTGAAGCACAGAAAATGCTTCAATTCAAAACTGAAGCACAGAAAATGCTTCAATTCAAAACTGAAGCACGGAAAATGCTTCAACTCAAAACTGAAGCACAGAAAATGCTTCAATTCAAAACTGAAGCACGGAAAATGCTTCAACTCAAAACTGAAGCACAGAAAATGCTTCAATTCAAAACTGAAGCACAGAAAATTAAATAAATTTTTTATATTTTCAAGTATATTTTTGTTAACAATTTCCAAAATTGCACAGCGACAGATATTTTATGATAAAATTATGACTATTATATAAAGAAATTATTTTCACTAATAAATATGTGATGATTCCACATTATCTGGGATTACAGAAAATGCTTCAATTTAAAACTGAAGCACAGAAAATGCTTCAATTCAAAACTGAAGCACAGAAAATGCTTCAATTCAAAACTGAAGCACAGAAAATGCTTCAATTCAAAACTGAAGCATGGAAAATGCTTCAATTCAAAACTGAAGCACAGAAAATGCTTCAATTCAAAACTGAAGCACAGAAAATGCTTCAATTCAAAACTGAAGCAAAGAAAATGCTTCAATTCAAAACTGAAGCACAGAAAATGCTTCAATTCAAAACTGAAGCACAGAAAATGCTTCAATTCAAAACTGAAGCACAGAAAATGCTTCAATTCAAAACTGAAGCACGGAAAATGCTTCAACTCAAAACTGAAGCACAGAAAATGCTTCAATTCAAAACTGAAGCACAGAAAATGCTTCAATTCAAAACTGAAGCACAGAAAATGCTTCAATTCAAAACTGAAGCACAGAAAATGCTTCAATTCAAAACTGAAGCACAGAAAATGCTTCAATTCAAAACTGAAGCACAGAAAATGCTTCAATTCAAAACTGAAGCACAGAAAATGCTTCAATTCAAAACTGAAGCACAGAAAATGCTTCAATTCAAAACTGAAGCACGGAAAATGCTTCAATTCAAAACTGAAGCACAGAAACTGCTTCAATTCAAAACTGAAACACAGAAAATGCTTCAATTCAAAACTGAAGCACAGAAAATGCTTTAATTCAAAACTGAAGCACGGAAAATGCTTCAACTCAAAACTGAAGCACAGAAAATGCTTCAATTCAAAACTGAAGCACAGAAAATGCTTCAATTCAAAACTGAAGCACAGAAAATGCTTCAATTCAAAACTGAAGCACAGAAAATGCTTCAATTCAAAACTGAAGCACAGAAAATGCTTCAATTCAAAACTGAAGCACAGAAAATGCTTCAATTCAAAACTGAAGCACAGAAAATGCTTCAATTCAAAACTGAAGCACAGAAAATGCTTCATTTCAAAACTGAAGCACAGAAAATGCTTCAATTCAAAACTGAAGCACAGAAAATGCTTCAATTCAAAACTGAAGCACAGAAAATGCTTCAATTCAAAACTGAAGCACAGAAAATGCTTCAATTCAAAACTGAAGCACAGAAAATGCTTCAATTCAAAACTGAAGCACAGAAAATGCTTCAATTCAAAACTGAAGCACAGAAAATGCTTCAATTCAAAACTGAAGCACAGAAAATGCTTCAATTCAAAACTGAAGCACAGAAAATGCTTCAATTCAAAACTGAAGCACAGAAAATGCTTCAATTCAAAACTGAAGCACAGAAAATGCTTCAATTCAAAACTGAAGCACAGAAAATGCTTCAATTCAAAACTGAAGCACAGAAAATGCTTCAATTCAAAACTGAAGCACGGAAAATGCTTCAACTCAAAACTGAAGCACAGAAAATGCTTCAATTCAAAACTGAAGCACAGAAAATGCTTCAATTCAAAACTGAAGCACAGAAAATGCTTCAATTCAAAACTGAAGCACAGAAAATGCTTCAATTCAAAACTGAAGCACGGAAAATGCTTCAACTCAAAACTGAAGCACAGAAAATGCTTCAATTCAAAACTGAAGCACAGAAAATGCTTCAATTCAAAACTGAAGCACAGAAAATGCTTCAATTCAAAACTGAAGCACAAAAATGCTTCAATTCAAAACTGAAGCACAGAAAATGCTTCAATTCAAAACTGAAGCACAGAAAATGCTTCAATTCAAAACTGAAGCACAGAAAATGCTTCATTTCAAAACTGAAGCACAGAAAATGCTTCAATTCAAAACTGAAGCACAGAAAATGCTTCAATTCAAAACTGAAGCACAGAAAATGCTTCAATTCAAAACTGAAGCACAGAAAATGCTTCAATTCAAAACTGAAGCACAGAAAATGCTTCAATTCAAAACTGAAGCACAGAAAATGCTTCAATTCAAAACTGAAGCACAGAAAATGCTTCAATTCAAAACTGAAGCACAGAAAATGCTTCAATTCAAAACTGAAGCACAGAAAATGCTTCAATTCAAAACTGAAGCACAGAAAATGCTTCAATTCAAAACTGAAGCACAGAAAATGCTTCAATTCAAAACTGAAGCACAGAAAATGCTTCAATTTAAAACTGAAGCACAGAAAATGCTTCAATTCAAAACTGAAGCACAGAAAATGCTTCAATTCAAAACTGAAGCACAGAAAATGCTTCAATTCAAAACTGAAGCATGGAAAATGCTTCAATTCAAAACTGAAGCACAGAAAATGCTTCAATTCAAAACTGAAGCACAGAAAATGCTTCAATTCAAAACTGAAGCAAAGAAAATGCTTCAATTCAAAACTGAAGCACAGAAAATGCTTCAATTCAAAACTGAAGCACAGAAAATGCTTCAATTCAAAACTGAAGCACAGAAAATGCTTCAATTCAAAACTGAAGCACGGAAAATGCTTCAACTCAAAACTGAAGCACAGAAAATGCTTCAATTCAAAACTGAAGCACAGAAAATGCTTCAATTCAAAACTGAAGCACAGAAAATGCTTCAATTCAAAACTGAAGCACAGAAAATGCTTCAATTCAAAACTGAAGCACAGAAAATGCTTCAATTCAAAACTGAAGCACAGAAAATGCTTCAATTCAAAACTGAAGCACAGAAAATGCTTCAATTCAAAACTGAAGCACAGAAAATGCTTCAATTCAAAACTGAAGCACGGAAAATGCTTCAATTCAAAACTGAAGCACAGAAAATGCTTCAATTCAAAACTGAAACACAGAAAATGCTTCAATTCAAAACTGAAGCACAGAAAATGCTTCAATTCAAAACTGAAGCACAGAAAATGCTTCAATTCAAAACTGAAGCACAGAAAATGCTTCAATTCAAAACTGAAGCACAGAAAATGCTTCAATTCAAAACTGAAGCACAGAAAATGCTTCAATTCAAAACTGAAGCACAGAAAATGCTTCAATTCAAAACTGAAGCACAGAAAATGCTTCAATTCAAAACTGAAGCACAGAAAATGCTTCAATTCAAAACTGAAGCACAGAAAATGCTTCAATTCAAAACTGAAGCACAGAAAATGCTTCATTTCAAAACTGAAGCACAGAAAATGCTTCAATTCAAAACTGAAGCACAGAAAATGCTTCAATTCAAAACTGAAGCACAGAAAATGCTTCAATTCAAAACTGAAGCACAGAAAATGCTTCAATTCAAAACTGAAGCACAGAAAATGCTTCAATTCAAAACTGAAGCACAGAAAATGCTTCAATTCAAAACTGAAGCACAGAAAATGCTTCAATTCAAAACTGAAGCACAGAAAATGCTTCAATTCAAAACTGAAGCACAGAAAATGCTTCAATTCAAAACTGAAGCACAGAAAATGCTTCAATTCAAAACTGAAGCACAGAAAATGCTTTAATTCAAAACTGAAGCACAGAAAATGCTTCAATTCAAAACTGAAGCACAGAAAATGCTTCAATTCAAAACTGAAGCACAGAAAATGCTTCAATTCAAAACTGAAGCACAGAAAATGCTTCAATTCAAAACTGAAGCACAGAAAATGCTTCAATTCAAAACTGAAGCACAGAAAATGCTTCAATTCAAAACTGAAGCACAGAAAATGCTTCAATTCAAAACTGAAGCACAGAAAATGCTTCAATTCAAAACTGAAGCACAGAAAATGCTTCAATTCAAAACTGAAGCACAGAAAATGCTTCAATTCAAAACTGAAGCACAGAAAATGCTTTAATTCAAAACTGAAGCACAGAAAATGCTTCAATTCAAAACTGAAGCACAGAAAATGCTTCAATTCAAAACTGAAGCACAGAAAATGCTTCAATTCAAAACTGAAGCATAGAAAATGCTTCAATTCAAAACTGAAGCACAGAAAATGCTTCAATTCAAAACTGAAGCACAGAAAATGCTTCAATTCAAAACTGAAGCACAGAAAATGCTTCAATTCAAAACTGAAGCACAGAAAATGCTTCAATTCAAAACTGAAGCACAGAAAATGCTTCAATTCAAAACTGAAGCACAGAAAATGCTTCAATTCAAAACTGAAGCACAGAAAATGCTTCAATTCAAAACTGAAGCACAGAAAATGCTTCAATTCAAAACTGAAGCACAGAAAATGCTTCAATTCAAAACTGAAGCACAGAAAATGCTTCAATTCAAAACTGAAGCACAGAAAATGCTTCAATTCAAAACTGAAGCACAGAAAATGCTTCAATTCAAAACTGAAGCACAGAAAATGCTTCAATTCAAAACTGAAGCACAGAAAATGCTTCAATTCAAAACTGAAGCACAGAAAATGCTTCAATTCAAAACTGAAGCACAGAAAATGCTTCAATTCAAAACTGAAGCACAGAAAATGCTTCAATTCAAAACTGAAGCACAGAAAATGCTTCAATTCAAAACTGAAGCACAGAAAATGCTTCAATTCAAAACTGAAGCACAGAAAATGCTTCAATTCAAAACTGAAGCACAGAAAATGCTTCAATTTAAAACTGAAGCACAGAAAATGCTTCAATTCAAAACTGAAGCACAGAAAATGCTTCAATTCAAAACTGAAGCACAGAAAATGCTTCAATTCAAAACTGAAGCATGGAAAATGCTTCAATTCAAAACTGAAGCACAGAAAATGCTTCAATTCAAAACTGAAGCACAGAAAATGCTTCAATTCAAAACTGAAGCAAAGAAAATGCTTCAATTCAAAACTGAAGCACAGAAAATGCTTCAATTCAAAACTGAAGCACAGAAAATGCTTCAATTCAAAACTGAAGCACAGAAAATGCTTCAATTCAAAACTGAAGCACAGAAAATGCTTCAATTCAAAACTGAAGCACAGAAAATGCTTCAATTCAAAACTGAAGCACAGAAAATGCTTCAATTCAAAACTGAAGCACAGAAAATGCTTCAATTCAATACTGAAGCACAGAAAATGCTTCAATTCAAAACTGAAGCACAGAAAATGCTTCAATTCAAAACTGAAGCACAGAAAATGCTTCAATTCAAAACTGAAGCACAGAAAATGCTTCAATTCAAAATTGAAGCACAGAAAATGCTTCAATTCAAAACTGAAGCACAGAAAATGCTTCAATTCAAAACTGAAGCACAGAAAATGCTTCAATTCAAAACTGAAGCACAGAAAATGCTTCAATTCAAAACTGAAGCACAGAAAATGCTTCAATTCAAAACTGAAGCACAGAAAATGCTTCAATTCAAAACTGAAGCACAGAAAATGCTTCAATTCAAAACTGAAGCACAGAAAATGCTTCAATTCAAAACTGAAGCACAGAAAATGCTTCAATTCAAAACTGAAGCACAGAAAATGCTTTAATTCAAAACTGAAGCACAGAAAATGCTTCAATTCAAAACTGAAGCACAGAAAATGCTTCAATTCAAAACTGAAGCACAGAAAATGCTTCAATTCAAAACTGAAGCACAGAAAATGCTTCAATTCAAAACTGAAGCACAGAAAATGCTTCAATTCAAAACTGAAGCACAGAAAATGCTTCAATTCAAAACTGAAGCACAGAAAATGCTTCAATTCAAAACTGAAGCACAGAAAATGCTTCAATTCAAAACTGAAGCACAGAAAATGCTTCAATTCAAAACTGAAGCACAGAAAATGCTTCAATTCAAAACTGAAGCACAGAAAATGCTTCAATTCAAAACTGAAGCACAGAAAATGCTTCAATTCAAAACTGAAGCACAGAAAATGCTTCAATTCAAAACTGAAGCACAGAAAATGCTTCAATTCAAAACTGAAGCACAGAAAATGCTTCAATTCAAAACTGAAGCACAGAAAATGCTTCAATTCAAAACTGAAGCACAGAAAATGCTTCAATTCAAAACTGAAGCACAGAAAATGCTTCAATTCAAAACTGAAGCACAGAAAATGCTTCAATTCAAAACTGAAGCACAGAAAATGCTTCAATTCAAAACTGAAGCACAGAAAATGCTTCAATTCAAAACTGAAGCACAGAAAATGCTTCAATTCAAAACTGAAGCACAGAAAATGCTTCAATTCAAAACTGAAGCACAGAAAATGCTTCAATTCAAAACTGAAGCACAGAAAATGCTTCAATTTAAAACTGAAGCACAGAAAATGCTTCAATTCAAAACTGAAGCACAGAAAATGCTTCAATTCAAAACTGAAGCACAGAAAATGCTTCAATTCAAAACTGAAGCATGGAAAATGCTTCAATTCAAAACTGAAGCACAGAAAATGCTTCAATTCAAAACTGAAGCACAGAAAATGCTTCAATTCAAAACTGAAGCAAAGAAAATGCTTCAATTCAAAACTGAAGCACAGAAAATGCTTCAATTCAAAACTGAAGCACAGAAAATGCTTCAATTCAAAACTGAAGCACAGAAAATGCTTCAATTCAAAACTGAAGCACAGAAAATGCTTCAATTCAAAACTGAAGCACAGAAAATGCTTCAATTCAAAACTGAAGCACAGAAAATGCTTCAATTCAAAACTGAAGCACAGAAAATGCTTCAATTCAATACTGAAGCACAGAAAATGCTTCAATTCAAAACTGAAGCACAGAAAATGCTTCAATTCAAAACTGAAGCACAGAAAATGCTTCAATTCAAAACTGAAGCACAGAAAATGCTTCAATTCAAAATTGAAGCACAGAAAATGCTTCAATTCAAAACTGAAGCACAGAAAATGCTTCAATTCAAAACTGAAGCACAGAAAATGCTTCAATTCAAAACTGAAGCACAGAAAATGCTTCAATTCAAAACTGAAGCACAGAAAATGCTTCAATTCAAAACTGAAGCACAGAAAATGCTTCAATTCAAAACTGAAGCACAGAAAATGCTTCAATTCAAAACTGAAGCACAGAAAATGCTTCAATTCAAAACTGAAGCACAGAAAATGCTTCAATTCAAAACTGAAGCACAGAAAATGCTTCAATTTAAAACTGAAGCACAGAAAATGCTTCAATTCAAAACTGAAGCACAGAAAATGCTTCAATTCAAAACTGAAGCACAGAAAATGCTTCAATTCAAAACTGAAGCATGGAAAATGCTTCAATTCAAAACTGAAGCACAGAAAATGCTTCAATTCAAAACTGAAGCACAGAAAATGCTTCAATTCAAAACTGAAGCAAAGAAAATGCTTCAATTCAAAACTGAAGCACAGAAAATGCTTCAATTCAAAACTGAAGCACAGAAAATGCTTCAATTCAAAACTGAAGCACAGAAAATGCTTCAATTCAAAACTGAAGCACGGAAAATGCTTCAATTCAAAACTGAAGCACAGAAACTGCTTCAATTCAAAACTGAAACACAGAAAATGCTTCAATTCAAAACTGAAGCACAGAAAATGCTTTAATTCAAAACTGAAGCACAGAAAATGCTTCAATTCAAAACTGAAGCACAGAAAATGCTTCAATTCAAAACTGAAGCACAGAAAATGCTTCAATTCAAAACTGAAGCACAGAAAATGCTTCAATTCAAAACTGAAGCACAGAAAATGCTTCAATTCAAAACTGAAGCACAGAAAATGCTTCAATTCAAAACTGAAGCACAGAAAATGCTTCAATTCAAAACTGAAGCACAGAAAATGCTTCAATTCAAAACTGAAGCACAGAAAATGCTTCAATTCAAAACTGAAGCACAGAAAATGCTTCAATTCAAAACTGAAGCACAGAAAATGCTTCAATTCAAAACTGAAGCACAGAAAATGCTTCAATTCAAAACTGAAGCACAGAAAATGCTTCAATTCAAAACTGAAGCACAGAAAATGCTTCAATTCAAAACTGAAGCACAGAAAATGCTTCAATTCAAAACTGAAGCACAGAAAATGCTTCAATTCAAAACTGAAGCACAGAAAATGCTTCAATTCAAAACTGAAGCACAGAAAATGCTTCAATTCAAAACTGAAGCACAGAAAATGCTTCAATTCAAAACTGAAGCACAGAAAATGCTTCAATTCAAAACTGAAGCACAGAAATGCTTCAATTCAAAACTGAAGCACAGAAAATGCTTCAATTCAAAACTGAAGCACAGAAAATGCTTCAATTCAAAACTGAAGCACGGAAAATGCTTCAATTCAAAACTGAAGCACAGAAAATGCTTCAATTCAAAACTGAAGCACAGAAAATGCTTCAATTCAAAACTGAAGCACAGAAAATGCTTCAATTCAAAACTGAAGCACAGAAAATTAAATAAATTTTTTATATTTTCAAGTATATTTTTGTTAACAATTTCCAAAATTGCACAGCGACAGATATTTTATGATAAAATTATGACTATTATATAAAGAAATTATTTTCACTAATTATTTTCACTAAGTGATGATTCCACATTATCTGGGATTACAGAAAATGCCTCAATTCAAAACTGAAGCACAGAAAATGCTTCAATTCAAAACTGAAGCATGGAAAATGCTTCAATTCAAAACTGAAGCACAGAAAATGCTTCAATTCAAAACTGAAGCACAGAAAATGCTTCAATTCAAAACTGAAGCACAGAAAATGCTTCAATTCAAAACTGAAGCACAGAAAATGCTTCAATTCAAAACTGAAGCACAGAAAATGCTTCAATTCAAAACTGAAGCACAGAAAATGCTTCATTTCAAAACTGAAGCACAGAAAATGCTTCAATTCAAAATGAAGCACAGAAAATGCTTCAATTCAAAACTGAAGCACAGAAAATGCTTCAATTCAAAACTGAAGCACAGAAAATGCTTCAATTCAATACTGAAGCACAGAAAATGCTTCAATTCAAAACTGAAGCACAGAAAATGCTTCAATTCAAAGCTGAAGCACAGAAAATGCTTCAATTCAAAACTGAAGCACAGAAAATGCTTCAATTCAAAACTGAAGCACAGAAAATGCTTCAATTCAAAACTGAAGCACAGAAAATGCTTCAATTCAAAACTGAAGCACAGAAAATGCTTCAATTCAAAACTGAAGCACAGAAAATGCTTCAATTCAAAACTGAAGCACAGAAAATGCTTCAATTCAAAACTGAAGCACAGAAAATGCTTCAATTCAAAACTGAAGCACAGAAAATGCTTCAATTCAAAACTGAAGCACGGAAAATGCTTCAACTCAAAACTGAAGCACAGAAAATGCTTCAATTCAAAACTGAAGCACGGAAAATGCTTCAACTCAAAACTGAAGCACAGAAAATGCTTCAATTCAAAACTGAAGCACAGAAAATTAAATAAATTTTTTATATTTTCAAGTATATTTTTGTTAACAATTTCCAAAATTGCACAGCGACAGATATTTTATGATAAAATTATGACTATTATATAAAGAAATTATTTTCACTAATAAATATGTGATGATTCCACATTATCTGGGATTACAGAAAATGCTTCAATTCAAAACTGAAGCACAGAAAATGCTTCAATTCAAAACTGAAGCATGGAAAATGCTTCAATTCAAAACTGAAGCACAGAAAATGCTTCAATTCAAAACTGAAGCACAGAAAATGCTTCAATTCAAAACTGAAGCACAGAAAATGCTTCAATTCAAAACTGAAGCACAGAAAATGCTTCAATTCAAAACTGAAGCACAGAAAATGCTTCAATTCAAAACTGAAGCACAGAAAATGCTTCAATTCAAAACTGAAGCACAGAAAATGCTTCAATTCAAAACTGAAGCACGGAAAATGCTTCAACTCAAAACTGAAGCACAGAAAATGCTTCAATTCAAAACTGAAGCACGGAAAATGCTTCAACTCAAAACTGAAGCACAGAAAATGCTTCAATTCAAAACTGAAGCACAGAAAATTAAATAAATTTTTTATATTTTCAAGTATATTTTTGTTAACAATTTCCAAAATTGCACAGCGACAGATATTTTATGATAAAATTATGACTATTATATAAAGAAATTATTTTCACTAATAAATATGTGATGATTCCACATTATCTGGGATTACAGAAAATGCTTCAATTCAAAACTGAAGCACAGAAAATGCTTCAATTCAAAACTGAAGCACAGAAAATGCTTCAATTCAAAACTGAAGCATGGAAAATGCTTCAATTCAAAACTGAAGCACAGAAAATGCTTCAATTCAAAACTGAAGCACAGAAAATGCTTCAATTCAAAACTGAAGCACAGAAAATGCTTCAATTCAAAACTGAAGCACAGAAAATGCTTCAATTCAAAACTGAAGCACAGAAAATGCTTCATTTCAAAACTGAAGCACAGAAAATGCTTCAATTCAAAACTGAAGCACAGAAAATGCTTCAATTCAAACTGAAGCACAGAAAATGCTTCAATTCAAAACTGAAGCACAGAAAATGCTTCATTTCAAAACTGAAGCACAGAAAATGCTTCAATTCAAAACTGAAGCACAGAAAATGCTTCAATTCAAAACTGAAGCACAGAAAATGCTTCAATTCAAAACTGAAGCACAGAAAATGCTTCAATTCAAAACTGAAGCACAGAAAATGCTTCAATTCAAAACTGAAGCACAGAAAATGCTTTAATTCAAAACTGAAGCACAGAAAATGCTTCAATTCAAAACTGAAGCAAAGAAAATGCTTCAATTCAAAACTGAAGCACAGAAAATGCTTCAATTCAAAACTGAAGCACAGAAAATGCTTCAATTCAAAACTGAAGCACAGAAAATGCTTCAATTCAAAACTGAAGCACAGAAAATGCTTCAATTCAAAACTGAAGCACAGAAAATGCTTCAATTCAAAACTGAAGCACAGAAAATGCTTCAATTCAAAACTGAAGCACAGAAAATGCTTCAATTCAAAACTGAAGCACAGAAAATGCTTCAATTCAAAACTGAAGCACAGAAAATGCTTCAATTCAAAACTGAAGCACAGAAAATGCTTCAATTCAAAACTGAAGCACAGAAAATGCTTCAATTCAAAACTGAAGCACAGAAAATGCTTCAATTCAAAACTGAAGCACAGAAAATGCTTCAATTCAAAACTGAAGCACAGAAAATGCTTCAATTCAAAACTGAAGCACAGAAAATGCTTCAATTCAAAACTGAAGCACAGAAAATGCTTCAATTCAAAACTGAAGCACAGAAAATGCTTCAATTCAAAACTGAAGCACAGAAAATGCTTCAATTCAAAACTGAAGCACAGAAAATGCTTCAATTCAAAACTGAAGCACAGAAAATGCTTCAATTCAAAACTGAAGCACAGAAAATGCTTCAATTCAAAACTGAAGCACAGAAAATGCTTCAATTCAAAACTGAAGCACAGAAAATGCTTCAATTCAAAACTGAAGCACAGAAAATGCTTCAATTCAAAACTGAAGCACAGAAAATGCTTCAATTCAAAACTGAAGCACAGAAAATGCTTCAATTCAAAACTGAAGCACAGAAAATGCTTTAATTCAAAACTGAAGCACAGAAAATGCTTCAATTCAATACTGAAGCACAGAAAATGCTTCAATTCAAAACTGAAGCACAGAAAATGCTTCAATTCAAAACTGAAGCACAGAAAATGCTTCAATTCAAAACTGAAGCACAGAAAATGCTTCAATTCAAAACTGAAGCACAGAAAATGCTTCAATTCAAAACTGAAGCACAGAAAATGCTTCAATTCAAAACTGAAGCACAGAAAATGCTTCAATTCAAAACTGAAGCACAGAAAATGCTTCAATTCAAAACTGAAGCACAGAAAATGCTTCAATTCAAAACTGAAGCATGGAAAATGCTTCAATTCAAAACTGAAGCACAGAAAATGCTTCAATTCAAAACTGAAGCACAGAAAATGCTTCAATTCAAAACTGAAGCACAGAAAATGCTTCAATTCAAAACTGAAGCACAGAAAATGCTTCAATTCAAAACTGAAGCACAGAAAATGCTTCAATTCAAAACTGAAGCACAGAAAATGCTTCAATTCAAAACTGAAGCACAGAAAATGCTTCAATTCAAAACTGAAGCACAGAAAATGCTTCAATTCAAAACTGAAGCACAGAAAATGCTTCAATTCAAAACTGAAGCACAGAAAATGCTTCAATTCAAAACTGAAGCACAGAAAATGCTTCAATTCAAAACTGAAGCACAGAAAATGCTTCAATTCAAAACTGAAGCACAGAAAATGCTTCAATTCAAAACTGAAGCACAGAAAATGCTTCAATTCAAAACTGAAGCACAGAAAATGCTTCATTTCAAAACTGAAGCACAGAAAATGCTTCAATTCAAAACTGAAGCACAGAAAATGCTTCAATTCAAAACTGAAGCACAGAAAATGCTTCATTTCAAAACTGAAGCACAGAAAATGCTTCAATTCAAAACTGAAGCACAGAAAATGCTTCAATTCAAAACTGAAGCACAGAAAATGCTTCAATTCAATACTGAAGCACAGAAAATGCTTCAATTCAAAACTGAAGCACAGAAAATGCTTCAATTCAAAACTGAAGCACAGAAAATGCTTCAATTCAAAACTGAAGCACAGAAAATGCTTCAATTCAAAATTGAAGCACAGAAAATGCTTCAATTCAAAACTGAAGCACAGAAAATGCTTCAATTCAAAACTGAAGAACAGAAAATGCTATAATTCAAAACTGAAGCACAGAAAATGCTTCAATTTAAAACTGAAGCACAGAAAATGCTTCAATTCAAAACTGAAGCACATAAAATGCTTCAATTCAAAACTGAAGCACAGAAAATTAAATAAATTTTTTATATTTTCAAGTATATTTTTGTTAACAATTTCCAAAATTGCACAGCGACAGATATTTTATGATAAAATTATGACCATTATATAAAGAAATTATTTTCACTAATAAATATGTGATGATTCCACATTATCTGGGATTACAGAAAATGCTTCAATTTAAAACTGAAGCACAGAAAATGCTTCGATTCAAAACTGAAGCACAGAAAATGCTTCAATTCAAAACTGAAGCACAGAAAATGCTTCAATTCAAAACTGAAGCACAGAAAATGCTTCAATTCAAAACTGAAGCACAGAAAATGCTTCAATTCAAAACTGAAGCACAGAAAATTTAATAAATTTTTTATATCTTCAAGAATATTTTTGTTAACAATTTCCAAATTTCAAATTTCTTGCTCCTTTCAAAATTTTTGCCCACGGCACTATGATTTATCGAGGGATGGGGTGGATTTCTCGACCAAATTCTTCAACTTTTTGTCAATGAACAATTCGTCAATAAGGCATTATTTTCGGAGCAGTTCATTTCAGTCTCTCAGTCTTTATTTTATATACCTCGTTCCAGCCTCAATGAGAGGATATAGACGGATTAGAAGGGATTTAGAGAATATTTGGTGATTAACAGGTATAAAATGGATTTGCGCGGGTTAAGAAGACTATAAGAGGATTTGTAAGGTATAAAGAATATAAGGGATTAAGAGGATTTTAAGGAGATACTGAGGAAAGGAGATACTTTTAAGGAGATACTGAGGGTTTTGAAGATTAAATTGGATACCGGTGGATGTTTAAGGAGTAAGATCGGAACTTATTTACTTTAACTACACACCCCATTTATTCGCGAGAAGTTCATCAATCAAACTTTAATATGTTCAGAAAGGTCAGCCTTTCTTTCTTCCTCGATGTAACTCAATTTTCCCTGTGGCATGTTCTTTGAGAGACGGACAGAAAAACACGGACGAAGACGGACAGACAAAACACGGACGAAGACGGACAGACAAAACACGGACGAAGACGGACAGACAAAACACGGACGAAGACGGACAGACAAAACACGGACGAACACGGACAGACAGAATATTGATTCATAACTTCATTTTGGTGAGATTGGAAAGAAAAATTAATCTTTTCTTTATATGTCTCTCAAAGAACATGCCATAGGGAAAATTGAGTTACATCGAGGAAGAAAGAAAGGCTGACCTTTCTGAACATATTAAAGTTTGATTGATGAGCTTCTCGCGAATAAATGGGGTGTGTAGTTAAAGTAAATAAGTTCCGTAAGATCAATATCCTGAGATATATGAGTATTAAGCGAGATATCTGGGGATTTTTAGGGATATACAAGGATTTTAAAGGGATAGGGGATATATTTATTCAATATTTCTGGAAATTTTGCATATTTCAGTTCATATTTTGGGACTTTTATGTGCATATTTTGCGATTTTGCGTGCATTTTTTCCCTGCCCTGATTGTAAGATATTTTTAATTTTAAAAACAGGGCAAACGTTTTTTCAAAATTGTCTTAAATTGCATCATAATATTCTTTATGACTGGCAGTCAAATGTTTAAGTTTATTTATTGATTTATTTATTAAATATCCGGCTAATTTTCTTATTATTTTTTGGCTTTTATTTCCTATTATAATTCATATATTAATAAGAAATATACTTATATAATTATTTTTTCTGTTTAGTTTTTAATTCTTATTTAATTTTTTTAACTTTTCAATAAAATCCAATTTATTCTTGTTGATTAACTTATAAAGAAAATAAAATATTTATTTTTCTTTAATTTTACTACATTGTATTTACTGTTAAAAATTGAAAAGTTTGAAACACAGTCTATTTTATGATAAAATTATGACCATTATATAAAGAAATTATTTTCACTAATAAATATGTGATGATTCCACATTATCTGGGATTACAGAAAATGCTTCAATTTAAAACTGAAGCACAGAAAATGCTTCGATTCAAAACTGAAGCACAGAAAATGCTTCAATTCAAAACTGAAGCACAGAAAATGCTTCAATTCAAAACTGAAGCACAGAAAATGCTTCAATTCAAAACTGAAGCACAGAAAATGCTTCAATTCAAAACTGAAGCACAGAAAATGCTTCAATTCAAAACTGAAGCACAGAAAATGCTTCAATTCAAAACTGAAGCACAGAAAATGCTTCAATTCAAAACTGAAGCATGGAAAATGCTTCAATTCAAAACTGAAGCACAGAAAATGCTTCAATTCAAAACTGAAGCACAGAAAATGCTTCAATTCAAAACTGAAGCACAGAAAATGCTTCAATTCAAAACTGAAGCACAGAAAATGCTTCAATTCAAAACTGAAGCACAGAAAATGCTTCAATTCAAAACTGAAGCACAGAAAATGCTTCAATTCAAAACTGAAGCACAGAAAATGCTTCAATTCAAAACTGAAGCACAGAAAATGCTTCAATTCAAAACTGAAGCACAGAAAATGCTTCAATTCAAAACTGAAGCACAGAAAATGCTTCAATTCAAAACTGAAGCACAGAAAATGCTTCAATTCAAAACTGAAGCACAGAAAATGCTTCAATTCAAAACTGAAGCACAGAAAATGCTTCAATTCAAAACTGAAGCACAGAAAATGCTTCAATTCAAAACTGAAGCACAGAAAATGCTTCATTTCAAAACTGAAGCACAGAAAATGCTTCAATTCAAAACTGAAGCACAGAAAATGCTTCAATTCAAAACTGAAGCACAGAAAATGCTTCATTTCAAAACTGAAGCACAGAAAATGCTTCAATTCAAAACTGAAGCACAGAAAATGCTTCAATTCAAAACTGAAGCACAGAAAATGCTTCAATTCAATACTGAAGCACAGAAAATGCTTCAATTCAAAACTGAAGCACAGAAAATGCTTCAATTCAAAACTGAAGCACAGAAAATGCTTCAATTCAAAACTGAAGCACAGAAAATGCTTCAATTCAAAATTGAAGCACAGAAAATGCTTCAATTCAAAACTGAAGCACAGAAAATGCTTCAATTCAAAACTGAAGAACAGAAAATGCTATAATTCAAAACTGAAGCACAGAAAATGCTTCAATTTAAAACTGAAGCACAGAAAATGCTTCAATTCAAAACTGAAGCACATAAAATGCTTCAATTCAAAACTGAAGCACAGAAAATTAAATAAATTTTTTATATTTTCAAGTATATTTTTGTTAACAATTTCCAAAATTGCACAGCGACAGATATTTTATGATAAAATTATGACCATTATATAAAGAAATTATTTTCACTAATAAATATGTGATGATTCCACATTATCTGGGATTACAGAAAATGCTTCAATTTAAAACTGAAGCACAGAAAATGCTTCGATTCAAAACTGAAGCACAGAAAATGCTTCAATTCAAAACTGAAGCACAGAAAATGCTTCAATTCAAAACTGAAGCACAGAAAATGCTTCAATTCAAAACTGAAGCACAGAAAATGCTTCAATTCAAAACTGAAGCACAGAAAATTTAATAAATTTTTTATATCTTCAAGAATATTTTTGTTAACAATTTCCAAATTTCAAATTTCTTGCTCCTTTCAAAATTTTTGCCCACGGCACTATGATTTATCGAGGGATGGGGTGGATTTCTCGACCAAATTCTTCAACTTTTTGTCAATGAACAATTCGTCAATAAGGCATTATTTTCGGAGCAGTTCATTTCAGTCTCTCAGTCTTTATTTTATATACCTCGTTCCAGCCTCAATGAGAGGATATAGACGGATTAGAAGGGATTTAGAGAATATTTGGTGATTAACAGGTATAAAATGGATTTGCGCGGGTTAAGAAGACTATAAGAGGATTTGTAAGGTATAAAGAATATAAGGGATTAAGAGGATTTTAAGGAGATACTGAGGAAAGGAGATACTTTTAAGGAGATACTGAGGGTTTTGAAGATTAAATTGGATACCGGTGGATGTTTAAGGAGTAAGATCGGAACTTATTTACTTTAACTACACACCCCATTTATTCGCGAGAAGTTCATCAATCAAACTTTAATATGTTCAGAAAGGTCAGCCTTTCTTTCTTCCTCGATGTAACTCAATTTTCCCTGTGGCATGTTCTTTGAGAGACGGACAGAAAAACACGGACGAAGACGGACAGACAAAACACGGACGAAGACGGACAGACAAAACACGGACGAAGACGGACAGACAAAACACGGACGAAGACGGACAGACAAAACACGGACGAACACGGACAGACAGAATATTGATTCATAACTTCATTTTGGTGAGATTGGAAAGAAAAATTAATCTTTTCTTTATATGTCTCTCAAAGAACATGCCATAGGGAAAATTGAGTTACATCGAGGAAGAAAGAAAGGCTGACCTTTCTGAACATATTAAAGTTTGATTGATGAGCTTCTCGCGAATAAATGGGGTGTGTAGTTAAAGTAAATAAGTTCCGTAAGATCAATATCCTGAGATATATGAGTATTAAGCGAGATATCTGGGGATTTTTAGGGATATACAAGGATTTTAAAGGGATAGGGGATATATTTATTCAATATTTCTGGAAATTTTGCATATTTCAGTTCATATTTTGGGACTTTTATGTGCATATTTTGCGATTTTGCGTGCATTTTTTCCCTGCCCTGATTGTAAGATATTTTTAATTTTAAAAACAGGGCAAACGTTTTTTCAAAATTGTCTTAAATTGCATCATAATATTCTTTATGACTGGCAGTCAAATGTTTAAGTTTATTTATTGATTTATTTATTAAATATCCGGCTAATTTTCTTATTATTTTTTGGCTTTTATTTCCTATTATAATTCATATATTAATAAGAAATATACTTATATAATTATTTTTTCTGTTTAGTTTTTAATTCTTATTTAATTTTTTTAACTTTTCAATAAAATCCAATTTATTCTTGTTGATTAACTTATAAAGAAAATAAAATATTTATTTTTCTTTAATTTTACTACATTGTATTTACTGTTAAAAATTGAAAAGTTTGAAACACAGTCTCTTGAAACTACAATTTTGACCTTGTCTATAAATAAACATTTACTATTTATTAATTTATTGTTCATTTAGAATTGTTTAATCTCTTTAAATATATTAAATTTAAAATCATTTTTTTATTTATCAATTATAAAAATTTGTCAAAAATATTAGACAGACAGACATTTATTTTTTATTGATTTCTTTTGTCCTTTTATTTTATTATTTTTAGATTTTTTCTTTTAATAAAATATTTGAGTTATTTTTAATTAAATAGTTAGTGAAATATAAAACTTTTAAAAATTATACAAGTGCTCCCCATAATCTTAACCTTACACGAAATTTTCTTTTTTCGACTTCTACCGCATCAATCTGACTTATTTTCAATTTATATTAATTAAAACAGGTAACAATTCATGTAAACAATTCATATATCTTTTCAGACCTTTACCAATTTATTAAAAAATAAAGATTTCGATATCAAATAAAATTAAATTATATTTAGAAAGTAATAATTATTAGGTTGTGTCATAAATAATTAGCCCCCCTTAAACAATGTAAGTTTGAAAATTCATATCTCAATGTTCTGAAAACCAATCTGTTTAATTTTTTTGTCATATATTCTCAATGATGTCTTCTTCATTTTCTGAAAGATTTGAGATTTTTCCTCTACTTACAAATTTTTTACGATTTTTTAAAATTTAAGGCAAAACTATGAAATTAGTTGATTTTGCGGCAATTCATGGTGTATCAATCGACCCTTCTTAACTTGTTTCTCATTTTAAGTAAAATTATGGTAATTTCTGTAAGCGAGCAGGTGAGTGTCTGCCCCAAAATACACATTGTAATTTTTGGATTGGCTTTGATTCAGGGTAGAACGGAATTCTTATCTATCGCTGGTTGACATCCAAGACGTTCTTCTTCTTTCAGCTCCTCTCTACCTTTCTTTTATTTGAAGGGCAACCTTTTTCCGTGAAATAGGAGATAACATCTCCTTACTTCGATTAGCATATTTTGCACCATGATTCCTTCTCCTAATATCCAAGTTTAAACTCATAATTTAAGTGGACACTAATTTCATAGTTTTGCCTTAAATTTTAAAAAATCGTAAAAAATTTGTAAGTGGAGGAAAAATCTCAAATCTTTCAAAAAATGAAGAAGACATCATTGAGAATATATGACAAAAAAATTAAACAGATTGGTTTTCAGAACAGTGAGATATGAATTTTCAAACTTACATTGTTTAAGGGGGGCTAATTATTTATGACACAACCTAATAGGTTATTATTATTTTGATATTGCCCAAAAACTGTATAATTTACCAAAATATTGCATTTGCTGATTAATATATAAAATAAAAATTTACTATTTTATTCAGTTTAGTTTATTAAATTAAAGTTTATTTAAAAATTAATATTAAATTAAAAAAAAATAAAGAAATGATGGACAATAATTTTTTAAATAAAAATAAAATTAAATTATTAATTTCTATTATTATAATATTTTCGGTTAATATAAAAAATTGTGATTGCTGTTGTAAATTTCGTGGTGAGATAACACCATCTTTACATGAAGAAACTAAATTAGCTATTAAGTTTGTCAAAAAAAAATAATTTAAAAATTGTAATTTATTTTTAGATGGCATGTTAATTTAGAATGTGAAGAGTGTATTAAAGGAGGTAAATATTAGTGTTCGGCACGAGACGAGATCTCGACGAGATTTTTCGAGATTCTCGCGAGATTTTTTTCGAGATTCTCGATCTCGGTCTCGTCTCGATCAATTTTTGGAAAAATCGAGATTTTTTCGAGATCGAGATTTTTCGAGATTCTCGATCTCGATCTCGTCTCGGTCAAGTCAGAAATATCGCGAGATTTTTCGAGATCGAGATTTTTAAAAAAGATTTTTCGTGATCAGTATTTATAAATTTTGGCGTTTTGTTAATTATTATTTGTTTCAATTATCAAAAAATTACTTGCATATATTTATATCTACATTTAAAAGTGATAGTAGAATTTTATTTTATTGTTTTGAAGGCTTATTTTATTTAATATTTCTGCAATGAGCGCAATCTGGGAAATTGAACTTTACAAAAAAGTCGATTCAGGAGGTGAATGTTTAGAATGTAGTAAAATCATTAAAACATCTGGTGGGAATACAAAGGGTTTAATCACTCATTTGAAACAACATCCACCGTATTTGGAAAAATTTATTGCAAAAAAAGACAAGATTAATACCAAAAATGAAAACATTGAAAAATTTGTGCAGATTAGAGGACATGGTCAGTAAAACTTTTTGAACATTTTAAAATAAAGTTCAGGTGATTTAAGTGCATTAGACAAATGTCTTTTATGCTGTCAAGAATTTTGTGGAATGCATGATAGCATAAATATTACAAAGAATGTCAAAGAAATGTTGAGAAAGTGGGAAATTGATGAAAATAAAATACATGTTTTTCTTCGTGATGGAGCAGCATCAATGAAAAAGGTTAATTAGAAGAAATTTAATAATTAAATTTTGTATAAATAGGCTTTTGAAGGAACTTTTGAACACGCGGATTGCGCCGCTCACAAAATCAATTTATGTGTACAAAAATCAATGGATACTTTTAAGGAATTAATAGAAAAGTCAAGGAAAATTGTTGGCCATTTCAGTCATTCAAATTTAGCAAAGGAGCGACTAGAAGAGGCACAAAAGTTGACAGATACTCCACAGCACAAGTTGTTGCAGGTTGTTTTACAAAAAACAAAACTTTTTAAAAAACAAAACTTTCAAAAAACAAAACTTTGTTGATATTCCTTAACCAAACCCTTCCATTGATTCATTACAAATATTAAATTCACATTTAGATCATAATTATATTGATTGAAATAAATTTTTATTCAATTCTAAGGGATTATAAAAAATCTCGAAATCTCGCGAAAATCTCGAAAATTTTTGACCGAGATTTTTCGAGATCGAGATTTTTCGAGATTCTCGATCTCGATCTCGTCTCGATCAATTTTTGGAAAAATCGAGATTTTTTCGAGATCGAGATTTCTCGATAATCTCGATCTCGATCTCGAAAAATCGCAAATGCCGAACACTAGTAAATATCATCAAAAAACAGTTATAGATTCAAAAAATGGAAAAGGAGCTCGTTTTGAATTTGATTTAATTCCGGCTAAAGGAAAATATATAAAAAAGATTAACGTAAAAATTTCTTCCTTAGAAAGACTTTTTGGGCTTGAACGTGTAAGCTATTTTACCTGTTAAAAATACATGAACTTTAAAAGTTCAAAAATAATGAAAAATTATTAATTAAAAAAGGAAATTAAATTAGACATGATGAAATTGGGAATATTATTTTTATAGCTAATTTTGAAATATTTAGAAGATTTTAATGTTTTGAATGTTAATAAACAATGAATATGTAGTGTGTTTGAGAAAAATAAATATAAATTATTATTTCCCGGGATTGACAAATGATTTTTGTTATGGCTTTGTAAATTTCAAATTTAAAAATTCCTTCAAATTAAATAAAATATAAATTATTAATTTTTGGATTTAATTAATTAATTAATTTTAGACAAACACTTGGATATTAAAAAATCCAAATTGTGAACGTTTACATCGTTTCCAATTTGGACATTTTTCGCCTTTAAATGATAAAAGTCTATATTTACGATTTAAATTTAAAAATTCATTGGATGATAAACTTTTAGTGAAACTTGAAGAGAATGATTTAAAAATGCATTATATTGTCAATATTGTGAAGGCAAATGACAGAAAATTTATTTTGGCTAATAGAGAACTTTCTGAAGAGGAATGGAAGGGTAAAACAAATATAGATGTTGATTTAACTAAATATAAAGTTATATCTTATATCAGAACTTCCAAGCATTATCCAATGGTTATAAGTGTTAAAGCTGTTGGTTTTTTAATTATTTTAAAATAAAAAATTTAATTATTAGTTTAATGTTTGGGAGAAATAAATTAAATATGTATTAGTGATTAATAAAAATGTACAACTTCTAGAATTAATGAGTTTTGACTTCATTAATTAATTTATTGCTATTATTAAGACAAAAACTTTGAAAAATTAGAGCTAAAGGACTTTCAGACTTTAATATATTAAATTATTGCAAAAATCTTGTGAACTAAGCAATAATCATTTTTATGTTTTAATATTTAATAAATTGGAATAATATTCTAAAGGTACCAACAATATCTTGCGCTATTTGTAGTCTGAGAAAGAAAACAAAATTAAAAACAAATGTACAGAAATTACACATGATTCCGGGTTGTAATGTAAATATTATTTTTTTATTTGTAGCTTTTAAATTTTATTTTCAGCATTTTGTTCATAAAAAATGTGCAAATAAAAGGTTATTAATTCATTTAATAAAATTTTCTTAATTTTATTTTTAAGAATTCGGAAAAATGCTTCACTTCATCACTATCGAAAGAAACGTCAGGCTTTAGAATCTGTTAAGGAAGATGAAGGGGAAGGTAAAGAAAGTCCTGCCTCTCAAACTAATGCAGATAAAATAGAAAATGAAGAAGAAGGAGGAGATCCTCTTCCACCTCCACCTCTTCCATCAACCCCTCCACATCACCTTCCATCATGTTCATCCTCTTCTTCACTTTCTACCTGTTCTCATGGATCTCCAACAACGCATCTAGAAGTAGCTTCTTCTTCTTCCCATTTACCTCCTCTAGAAACAAATACAGATACTGAAAATATAACAAAAACTAATTTTGAAGACAAATGCCCAGTGATTGGTTGCAATAAAGTTGTTTTTATGAAAAAGACTTCTGCTGGAAAGTATAATTTATATTATTAGAATATAAAATAGATACATATTATTATTAGTCCTACATGAGCGCAAACTCTAGAATCCGGCTCTGTTCCCGGAAAATTATTTTCATTATATTTGTGATAATAGGCAATAAAAATTATTTTTGAATTAATTTTAATTTTTAGAGAATCTATCATTTTCAACAAAAATAATAAATTAAGAGAAAAAAAAGTTTTTGAAGCACATTTAGTTATGCCTATTTTGCAGGTGTTTTTAAATAAAAATTAAAAATTATTTTTAAATTAAAGAACGGTCAAAGTCCCGAATATACTTATTTATTTGAACCGAAACGACCAACATTTCTTAAAAAAGTAAAATCTATATTTAAAAATATTAATCACAATCAAGTTGATGAAAATGAAATTGAAGAAGAAATTGTAAATAATGAAGCTGAGGAATTACGGTTAGATGGAAGAAGTTTTAGAGAAGGATTTGGTAGTAGAAGAATTGAAGGAGTTCCTGTAGTAGATGAAAGTACACAAACTGGTTATTTTAATAGATATTATAAAAATAAATTTATTATTATTTTGTTATTAAGTGAAGGGACTAAGTTTTGTTATAAATGTTCCGTAATAATATTTTCACTTTATGGATATATGTCACAATTTGTATCAGCGTCCTTTTCAAAAAATTTCAAAATTTCTGGGGCTTGGATAAATAAATATGTCGGATATCCATAAAGTGACATTTATTTGTAAACACCTCCTTTTAGTTGCCGACCTAACTTATATTTGCCATCCTAATATTTTTAATAGATCCAGAAATATCTGAACAAACAACAGGAGATGTACAAGGTGAGGGGTCTAAAGGAGTGGAAGAATCTATTGAAAATCCAGAGAATAAAGATTCGGATTCTCAAATAAATACTGAAAATCAAGAAAATAGTGAAATTAAAAATAAGGAAGAAGAATCGAGTAAAAAAGGAAAAGAACCAATTGAACAAATACCAGAGAAAGGTGAAGGGTCAACTAGTACAAATTTAGAAACAAATGATAATAAACTGGAAACAATTAATGTCTCTTATGAAAAATCATCAAGTTCAGAATGTAGTTCGGAAAGTGATTCAGAAAGTGAATATGTTATTTATAAAAATGAAAAACTTAAAATACATCGAGAAAAAAGTAAAAGTATATAATTTTTTTTTGAAAACTTCCAAAGAGATAATTATAATCTAATTAATTTTGATTTTCCATGTTTAACCTAAAATTCAAATTTTAAGAAAATTAAATAAAAACAATCTTATTCGGCATTTAATAATACACCTATTTTTGCCTACTCTTCGAAGAGCTCCACTTTTCCAAACAATATTCCTCCTATACTACAAATTTAATTAATTAATTTATTTTTAATTTTCTGCTAATTTGTTTAGAAAAAAAACATTCATCACCTAAACAATCTAATAATACTTTACATTTACAACAACCTTCTAATCAATTTCAACCACAAACTTCTCAATATCCTTATTGTAATTATTTAATTATTTAGATTATTTTATAAAATAAATTTAAGATTATCCTGTAAGTGATGAAACTGTAATTGCTGAATTTTATCAGGAATTTTTCCGAAAGTATGGATGGGGGAATGATGAAGATAATACAAATAATTATTAATAAAAGTTTTTTAATTAAGTAAAAATATTTTGTAAATTTATGAAAAATAATTGATATACCTTTAAATAATTATTTAAGAATTTTTGTCTAATTTCTCAATTAATTTATTTCAATTCATTAAAAGTTTTTTGATCTTTCTATAATTTAAAATTAAATTTTTTCTTTATTTCATCTGTTGCCTATTTAAAAATTAAACAATAAAACGTTGCATTTCTTTCTTTAAATTTCCTTTTTTTTAATTTTAATCAATTATAATTTTATGTTTTGTTGTTTAAATTAAAAGTAGTTCAATTTAAAATTAAATTAAAATTTATATAAACTATTTTTGAACTCTTTTTTTTTAATTTTAAATTATTTTCTAAAATTAGAAACAGTCGAGAGTCCAGTCTTCCTTTTTGCATTTTCTCTCTTTACTTCCTTCCCCTCCCACCTTCCTGCCTCCAAACCAATCACTCGGAAAGTGATTTTTAGGCGCTGATATCTTTTAAATTAAAGTCGAATAGTAACAAAACTATCAGAATTGAAACAAATATATAGACATAATCCTCGATTTTATTTCAAAAAATTAGTTGAAAATACTCGCAGTCTTCCTCTAAAATCCTCGGCTCGGAGTCCAAACTTTGGCCTCCGAAACTGCACACTTCATAATTTCTCACTCCTAATTTGCGCCTAAAAATTCTAATTCCCCTTTCCAACTTCTTTCCCCTTCTCTCATAATCAATTCACGTGTATTTAATCATTCCCCTTATTCCTACAAAACCAAAAAATTTGGACTATTTATGTTCTTTTGCATTTTAACAGAAATTTTTATATCCAAAATTAACATCTGATTTTTCATTTCCCAAAAATTTGATTGATCGAGTTAATTAAAATTTCAAAAAGGAACAAAAAAGTAAAAAGAACGTGTGTTCTTTACACGCGCCTTTTAATCCCGTGCAGGTTCTGTGAAATGATGCCAAAAATGTCTGTCTTTGGTCAACCGAGTGGAATGTGTAAAAAAGGTAAGTAAATTATTTTAATATATATAAATTTAAAAAAAAGATTTTTTAAATTACTATAATCATTCAAAATTATTTCAAAAATGTTAAAATTTTTAAATTTTCTATTCAATTATTTATTTAAAAAACTTCCCCTATTTTTAATATAAAAAATATATTTTTAATTTTTGATACAAACTATTATTTTGTATTGAATATTTTATTAAAAACTTTAGTAAAATAATTCCAAATATATTTATAAAGTTTTTTTTTCAAATTTTTTCCTCATTTTTATTTAGTTCCGGAATTAAAATTTGGGCAATTATTAAGTTGTTTTTGTTTATTTATTTAAAAAAAATGTCTGTCCACATTTTTAAAAAATATAGCTAATAAATAAATTTTTTAATATAAAACTAATACAATTTTTCTATCTATAAATTTTATTTCTAAAAAATTTAATTATAAAAAATATTTAATTTTAAGTTATCAACAACAAAAATATTTGCTAGCAAAAATATTTTTTAAAAACAAATTTACTCTTTTATTCAACAAAAAATGCCAAAATCAACTAATTTTCTTCCAATTATTTTTATTTTATTTAATTTTGTTTTTACTCCAATATTGCCCTTTAAATATCCTGAATTAATTGATTCTTTAAATAAAAAATTAGAGCCCTGTGATGATTTTTATAAATATGTTTGTGATGGATTTGATAGGAAAAATATACCGCGGTAAAAGAAAATTAATTTTAAAATTAGTTTATTCAATTTTTTTGGACATTTATCCTAATACATAAGAGAAATTTTTAATTTTAATTACGGGTTAGGGAAACTTTTAGAATTTTAATTTAATTTATGTATGTATGTATATCAATAATTCTAATTAATTAAAATATTTAAAAAATTTTTATTTTTTCAGTACTGATTGTTCAGAAATAAGTACAACAGCCTCTAGACGTCAACAAACACAAAAAATATTGGAAGGTTTTAAAATAAAAATTTGTTCATTCAAAAATTTATTTTAAAAAATTGCAGATTTACTTGCCAACCCTCCACCTTTAAATCCCAATTTACCTCAAAATTTAATTCAAAAACTTTACGGATTTCACAGTGCCTGTATTCAATCATCAAATAAATTAACTCAAAGCAGCGATGTTATTCTTTCAAAATTAAATATTTTGACACAAAAAGGAAATAATAATAAAAGATTGTTTGATACAGATTGGGCTTTGAAAGCTTTCCCAATAAATGTTTTCTTTCAATTAACACCTTTATTTAATACAAATAAACCTAGAACTAATTTAATGAGAAAATCTTTAGGTAAAGGAATAATTAAAGTTGAAAAATTAATTTTATTTTTTTAAAAGGTGTCCAATCAAAATCATTAATTTCAAATTATAGAGAAAGAAATATAAATAAAGTAATATTTTTAATTTAAAAATAATTATTTTCCTTTAATTTTAAAGAGAGAAGAATTATTAGCTACTCGTTATGGAATGATTATCCAAAATTTATTGGAAGACGATGTTTGGTATTCATTAAAACAAAATATTCAGCCCGTCTTGTTACCCTCAAATAATTTATTTAAAGTAATTTTGAAATTAAAAAAAATTCTTTATAAAATCATTTTAATTTAAGGGAGAAATAATTCCAAATTGTAATGGTACTCAAGTTAAAGAATTAATTCTTTCTGAGGCCGAAAGGCGTGTTAAAAATTTATTTAAAGTTGAAAATAAATTGGCAAAACAATTAGGTTACAGAAATTAAAAAGTTTGAAAATAATTTTTAAATAATTAGACTTTAATTCAATATACGATAGCGGCCCTTCTGGCTCCAAAAATTATTTAAAACTTTCTCAACTCGATACACCCAATGCTTTCATTTCTGCATTTAATTGGACCAAATTTGTTCAAAATCTTCTTTCGCCTGTTGGACTTGTTGTAGATTCTCAAACAGAAATTCATTTATCAGACCCTTCTTTTCTTCAAAGGATGGGGAAAATAATTGGGGAATTTAGTGAACAAGAAATATCTGATTATTTGGATTGGAATACTTTGTGGACTTTTATGCCACAAATGGATAAAAGATATACTTTACATTATGTTAATTCTAAACCTCCAAAAGGTAATTGAAAATTAATTTTTTGAAAATTATTTTTGAAGAAAAATAAAGGTTAGTAATTATAGTAAGAGCGAGGTAAAAGTTTAATCCCGGGCGGGCTTCGATCCTGCGACCTTCTGGCAGTTATTGCTAGGCGCTTTCGCTCACCTCGTACAGGTGCTCTACCAACTGAGCTCCCGGGACGCTACTTTCACCTTCTCTTTTATTAGATTTTAAACCCCCGCCAGATTAGCATTGTAAATGCTAGCCAGCTGAATCTTTCTCTTTCTTACATTATCTTGATGAAGAGAATTTAAAATAAAAATAATTAGGAAAAAAATAAATAAAAGAAATGGAAATATAAAATTTAAAAAAAAATATTATTTTTAGTTGAAGAAGAAGTTCCAGCTTCCCCAATTTATAAAAGATGTGCAATGACAAAAAGTTGGATGTCAACAAACGAAAAATGTGAAAAGTTTATTGAATGGTATTTTCCCCAAATATTTGATAGATTATATTTGTCTAAACATCTTGAAAGTGGAGTACGGACAGAAATTGGGAAAATATATTCAAGTGTTTATTCGGAATTTAAAAGAATGTTGGAAAGTAAGAGAAAAATTTAACTTTTTTGAGAGTATCGAACACGGCTGGACGCAATTAAAAAAAATTTCCGCAGTCCGCAAGTCAAAAAACTATGCAATTCTACGCAATTCGCAATTGCGTCCAGCTCTGGTATGGAAACCCTCCAAAAAGTATGGGAGAGAAATTTAATTTTTCTACTAAAAATAAATTAATAGTAGAATGAAAGTAACAGTTAATCATTTATTACTAAAATTAACTTAATTATAAATAAAAATTGTTAATATTTTTAAAGATAATCCTTGGCTTGATACAATTACAAAAGGAAAAGCCTTAACAAAATTACAAATGTTGCAGGCAAATGCTGTTTATTTTGAAAGAATATTTGATAATAATTATTTGGAAGGAATTTATAAACATTATAATCCACTTAGAACGGATGTGCCTTTTGCAGAAATGGTCCACACATTTGAAGGTATTTTCTTAGAAAAAAATAGATACCAATATTTAAATTTAAAGGAGCAAGTTTTCTTCGTCAAATGGCAACAAATGATTATTATGATTCTTCTTGGCTCGTTAATGCTTATTATAGTAGAGAAACAAATGCTTTAGTTTCCCTAAATGGATATTTAAACCCTCCAATTTTCAGCAAAGATTTTTTGGCAGTTATGAATTATGCTGGAATTGGGGTAACCCTTGGGCATGAATTAAGTCATGCTTTTGATGATTGGGGGTCTTATTATAATGGTAATGGGCAAATGGAGGATTGGTTAGGTCCCCAAATGAGGGCAATATTTCAAAAAAAGAAGGAATGTTTTGTTAAACAATATGGAAATTCTAAGGTAGATTTTGGAATTTTGGAATTATTTAATGTAGAAAAAAAATTAAGAGGATGATGAAATATATTTTAATTTAATTATTAAATTTATAGGTGCAAATAGACGGTGTCTGGATTAACTTAAACGGTACTTTAACCGTTAATGAAAATATTGCTGATAATGGAGGATTAAATGCCGCCTTTAAAGCATGGCAAGTACTAAAAAGAAGTTCGTCTTCACTCGATCAGAATATTTTTGGAAAAATTGATGGACTTGAAGAATTTAATGGAGATCAACTATTTTTTATTCATTACGCCTTTGTAAATATTTTTTACCTAGAAAAATTATTTTTATTTTATTTTTCAGCGTCAATGTTCTCGTTTGGGTTCAACATGGCTTAGACAAAGAATAATGACAGAACAACATTCTGTAGTGCCTGCTAGAGTAAATATACCTCTCCAAAATTCTCCACATTTTGCTAAAATTTTTGCTTGCCCTAGTGGTTCTCCGATGAATCCAATAGAAAAATGTGCAATTTGGTGAAGAATTTTATTGGAAAGATACTAAAAGAGCAATAATTTATAAATAAAAAATGCCATTAATTTTTTAATATTTTTGTATTTATTTTTGTATTATTATTTTTGTATTTTTAATAAATTTAAATATGTATGTATTGGAATTATAGCCTCACCAAAACAGTCATATCTCGTTAATCGGTTATGTATTTTCCCCGCAACTAATGACAACCTACTTCTAAAAAGTCTCGATTAAATATACTTATCCTTTAAAATAATCTAACAAAATATAAAATTTATAAAAAATAAATTAATTAATATAAAAATATTTTTAAAACTAAATAACTGTTTTTAAATGATTATTTGGGGAGGTCAGTTACTTAACTGTACAGTAGTTAGCTTAGACAAAAACATCGTTGGGACAATTTTAGGGAATATGCGGTATATATAATTTCTGAGGAAAGTTTTGTTCAGGTCAAGGCTGGCGCAACTATGGATTGCGGAAATTCCAGAAAAAGGAATTTTTGCGTCCAGTCCTGGTGCAGGATCCGATCCTGATTGGGGGTAAAAAGAAAATACAAATTTATAAAATTATAATTATCGGTTTAGCTTTCAAGGACGGGATGTTGGTATCACAAATAGTATGTATAGGAAAAATCACTCATTTTCAACAACTTCAATATCCATTTCCTCTTTTCTAACTTCTCTTAAAATACTTAAATGATATTTCTTTAAATGACTTCTGAGGGCATTTGTTGATTTCATATTCTCTTTAATTATCTTTTTGTATGGACAATAACGACATCCAATTGTTTTTTCTTCAAAATCAAAGAATTTTGCATATTCAATTTTCTTAAATAAAATTAATTTAATTTAGTATCTTGGAAATATATTTATTTATTTTAGGGGAATGATAAGAAATTTCCTTAAAATTTAAGAAAAATAAATTTAAATAATATTTCCCTTTTTATCAGTAAATATTAGAGACAAGAGACAGACCTAGGGTCCTTTTCTTTGACAATCAATCGTTTTTTTTACCAAGCCTTTAATAAATATCTAAAAAAAATTTTCTTAATTTTTACCTTTTCTTTATTTGGATTATTTGCCAAAAGCGTAAAAAGTTTTTTTTCATTTTTATTCCAATTTTTACACCCTTCACAAGAATTTAAAAATAATTTTATTTGTTCTATAGTGATGTTTGCAAACTGAAAATAAATTTTGAAAAAGGAACTTTTTTCGATTAAAACCTTATTTTTAATCATACTGTACATAGACATACTCCGTCCATGTCTAGTATCCATATGTATTTTATATAAAACATCAAAAATTTGTTCATTATAAAGAAAAAGTCTTTCAGAATCTTTACGTTCTGCCAACATTTCAATTATTTTTTCTTCCCCAAGTTGGACAATTTTATATTTTAAATAAGGTTTTTTGTTTAAATTTGTTGGTGTGGACATTGAAGGAGAGGAAGAGGAATAATTTGTTGTTGAAGAAGAAAATGAGGGGTAAAATTGGGATAAAATATTATTTTGATTATCCTCTATTATCCCTTCTGCTTCATTATTATCATTTCCAAATTGTCTAACATTCTCAATCATTGCCAAATATTTATCACGAGAAAGTAAAATTTGTTTACGTTTACTTGTCCAGTGATTTAAAGTAAGCTCTTTGAGGAAATTAATTCTCCAAGGAGCTATTTCTCTTTCCTGAAAAAAGACAAAAATATTATTTAAGTAAAAATTATTATAATTAAATTTTTTAAATAAAAATACTGAAAACTTTTAAGTAAAGGTTCAGAATGGAAATAGGATGGGGTTAGGGGTTAGGGTATAAAACGTTTCTTAGGGAAGCATCATTTTTTAACCTTATATCCAAATAAAGATAAAATTTTTGTTGTAAAAAGTTTTACAAAGTTCTTAGACTAGTAGGTGAATCCGAGTCCCAATTTCAATTTTCAAAATGTTTTGGCAATCCACATTTAGGAAAACTTGTCAAAAATGGAGGAAGATTAATACATAATTACGAATTCACATGCAGATTTCAAAAATAAAATAAAACTGCGGATTATTCTTAATAAAAAAATTTTTCTCTTGCCTCTTCTTCGCCAATAGGCCAACTTTCTTTTGTATACCCAAAAATTATTTTAACACTATCACTATCATCAAAACTATCACTATTATTCAATTCATTACTTTCTTCTCCTTCACTTTCTTCAATTGAAATATTTCGAAATTCTGTTGGACTTAAACTGTTTTGTAAAACATTTTCAATATTATAAATATTTTTTACATGTCTAAAAATAATTTTTTAATTTATTTTTAACAAATAGGAAAATACCTATTAATTAATGCTTGTGACATTGTCCCAAATCTAGCAATTAATTCTCTAGAAATTGCTTCATTTAATTTATCCGAATATTCCGAATTAGGTAAAACTAATTGTTTGTGTATATAATATAAATTTGGAATTTCTGAATTTTTTGACGACATAAATAAATGTTTTTTTTTGAATTTATGAATAAATTTATCTTAAAATATTTTTATTAAATTAAATAATAAAATTTTGAAAAAAAAATTGGAAAAAAATTGAAAATGTCCTAATTTTAAAGTATAATTATCTCTACAATTTCAGATTTTCCTTAAGTAAAAAGACAAATAAATAAAATTTTTAATTTTTTGAATTTTTTAAATTAAGAAATATATTAAAAATAATTATAACAATAATTATTATTTATTTAGAATTGAGAATAGAAAAATTTAATTAATTATAATAAATTATATAAATAATTTCAAAATTGTTTATTAAATTAAATGATAAAATAAGATAAATTTTAAAAAAAGTAAATTTACCCCCAATAAATATTTTTAAAAATACTATTTTGTTTGATCTGCTTAATATTAAGGTAAGGGCATCTATTAACTAATATTTAAAATTAATGAAATTTAAGAATAAAGCTTTGAAAATGTACCTTTTTTCCTTCTCCCTCCTCTCCCTCCCTCCCCCCCCCCCCTTCCCCTCCCCCCTGCCCCTCTCTCTTTCCCCTCTCTCCCATTTGCCTCTATTACCTTTTTGCCAAGATAGACGAGGAATAAGCGCGACGCAAATGCTTGATAAATTTTATTGCTTTAATGGAAAAAATTGATTGATTTAATAAGGGTAAAAAAAGCAATTATGTTTAAAATTTATAAAATTGTTTTAAATTACTTGTTAATTAAAACTGTTGTAAAAACATTTTATAAATGATATTGCTGTCATGGAAGTTACCGAAGCTGATAATGATTTTAATTTGTTACTTTTGCCCGGGCGAATTTTGCGCCGCCACTATTATTAAAAATATATGAATAACTACAGCCGGACCTCACTATGGTAATTGTGTACATCCGGAACTACTATAGCAACCCTCACTATAGTGCACATGGCAGAAAATCATGCCGAAATAGGGTTAGCAGATCCAAATATCCTGATCCGAAAAAGTCAGCACACCGGAAATCATTTGGGGATATCGGATTGGGGATATCGGATCCGGAGACTTACTTTTATGGTCCAGACCTCATTCATCAACTACTGGACCCCTATTGTAGTTTCTTCAGTCCTGGATACTATTTTTTAAACTCAAGAGGTACAATATAGTTACACATTTTAGGGACTTTTGATGTATAGATTTCATATTATAATAAATATTCTGAAATTTATAATTCATAAAACCCGTTCCTAATGAAGTAAGTTTTTAGAACTTGGCAGGGAACAATCTACTACATATTACTAAATTTTTGTCATAAAATTATTTTGTTTTGAATATTGTTAGAATAAAAACATGATAGTTTAGGTATATTAGTATTTTCAATCAAATCGAAAACAAACTTTGCTTTTTCTATTATTATTAAATTATTATGGCATTTATTAAACATTTATTAAGAAATTTTAAAATTTAAAATAATAAATCCTTAAACATGTATATGTATGTATTAAAAATTATTACCTATTAAATAATATAATTTTTTAATGCCTTGTGGTTGTTTGAAAATTAAAGACATATATTTAATAAATATAATATATAGCAAGGCATAGTTTATAGTTGTAAGAGATTCGTAAAGATAGGTCTCCCCATCCACTTCATCTCTCCCTCTCTCTCTCTCTATCCCCCAATATTGGCAAGAATATAAGTAATAAAGGATCAATTAATCAGATTCATCTAAGTGAATAAACTTGATCAATTGATTATTCAATATGTCAAAATTTAAAAATTTAAATTAAAATATATATTTTATTAATTAAACATTTATCCGTAGAAAAAAGTTAAAATTACTGCACAGCAATGTTTGGCATACGAATACATAATATAATGTTGTAATTAATGTTCAAGACCCTTAGTCATGATTAGATCAAGATTCTTGGACATATACTGCTTTTGGAATGTATAAATTAGAGAGCAAATCGTCTACGGCGCTAAAAATCTAAAATTCTGGTGATTTATGAATCAAAAAACATAAAAAATTTTGATTTTTTGGTTATTCCATAATTACGAGTAAACATCATGTGTTAGTAGAGTTACGAGGTCAGAAAAAATATCAAAATGCTCAAAATGCTTCATTAAAACAAAATTTATCTACGGTAGTTGACAGTAAAAGATGGTTCTTTTTCCATGTTTCGAGACTATATTTTAGGCCATATTTTTAACCGATATAAAAAATTATTCTGAAGCTCTAGATGAGATTATTTTAGCTAACAGGATTGCTTTCATAGGATTCTGATTATTTAAATCGGTTATGAAGTAAAAAAAGTTATGAACAACCCACCCTTCGAGGCTGAATCAGTGATATTGAATACTGATATTGAATAGAAGTTGATTTGGTAACCTTGCAAAAAAATTCTGTTTTAAAATTTAAAACTTTTTAGAAAATGGCCACATCGTGATTAAATCAATTATAAGAAACGACGCTTTTTATTCAAATTTGTACTCGTTTAACAAAATTCGTACAATTGACACACTCTAGCATTTTGTACGATGTATGAGCAAAAATGTAACAAAGAGAGGTCAAAAATAGTGTAGCTATTTTATAGGTTAGAAAAAATGAAAAATCGGTTCCAATTTAAGGTTTTATGTTTAAGGTTTTTAAGACCAAGAGTTTTAAAAAATCCGAAGACCAACGTTCAATTTTTGACAAAACAGGTCCATGTTTCTGCTAAAATTCTGATCAAACCTTTTATCACCCTATATGACATTTTTATCATCAATTTAGGGGGTCCAGCCCAGCAGGGTTACGTCGTAATCGAAATTTTTTTCGTAATCGTAAATTTAAAAAAATTCGTAATCGTAATTTGTAACTCAAAAAATGCCGTAATTAAGACGCAACTCTGCACCCCAGAAGGTCAAATACAAATTTTGGGCGGATAAGAATTATTTATGCTCAAGAATGTTTGCCACCTTCCTTTTGCAATATCCGACAGTGGGTATTTATTCCCGTCTTGTGTCTTTCATCCCAACAAATGTCTTACTCCGCCTAAATCCGTCGATATTAATTTAATGTCCACAAATCCATCTTAATATGCACAAATCCTTCTTTATCCGCCCAAAATTTGTATTTGACCTTGGGCAATTTGAATTTTTTAGCAATTTTTCCAGGGTCTTGAGGGTTGATCCAAATTTTAGGATTATAAAGGAAAATAAGCAAATTAAAAATAAGGAGGTCCGCTAGAAAACTAAGTTTATTAATTTCGAAAATTAAACATTTTCTGCATGATCCTTTGCTAAATAAAAATTGAAATTTTTCCTCAAAATATAATCCTAATTGAGGAGAAAACCAGTCACAAAAATAAATATTTAACAATATTTTTAATTAAAAAACAAAAAAATTTCTCAGAGTTTTCCTCCAATTGCCTGTAATTTTTTATATTCCGATTCCTGTACTTCCAAAGACTGCAAAATCTTTTTAGTTTTTTCATCCCTTTCTTTTCTTATTTGTCTCCTTTTCTCAATAAAAAGTCTTTAAAAAAATTAAAATAAAAAAAAATATTTTCATTTTTTCCTGGGTTGGGGTCGTTTTGGCGCCGGGCCGTTTGGCGCGAGAACAAAAAAGTGCCACTTAGGCGAGACCTAGTTTCATAAAAATTTTCTCAAATTTCTTTAACATCCTTGACTACCTCCTCCAGAAATTTCAGAATTTTTAATCAAATAATTCTGAAGTTATAGTCGATGGACCTCGAAAAATTAGGCATTTTTCAAAAATCAACATTTTGGCCACAATTTCCGAAATTCTTGATCAAAAATTCTGAAATTTTTAGAAAACTTAGACTAAACTACGAGTTATTATTGCAAAATTTTATCATTTTTGATAAAGAACTCGCTATCTTATAAGCTCGCGCCAAAACGGCCCCGCGCAAAAACGGCCCAGTCCCTTTTTTCCTTACTTTGCAGAATTTTTAGCTTCTTTCCTTAAATATTTAATTGTATTTCTTCTTTCATTTTTTACTCTTTTTGCCCATTTCTTTTCCCTTTCTTTGGCAATTTTTGATTGAACGGCTTTTTTAGCTTTTTCTTCTTTTTCTAATTGTTCTGGATTTTCCAAATTTTTCTTTTCCTTTCTTTAAAGAAAAAAATTAAAAAATTTTTTTAATGGCAAATTAACCCAAAAATTACTTGAATGATTATTTTTTATTCTGTTTTCCCTCCAAATAATTTCCCCTATAAAGGAGGAAGTCTGACCATTCTGTACATATGAAGGAAAAATATAAAATATATCCTGCGAACATATGGGAGGGGTGTGAAAGAACCGAAAATGTTTAGAGAAAAACAATTCACCCATCTTTTAAATTTTTGTAAAAAAGGAATATCCAACTTTAACTCACCTAAATGTCAAAACCCCTAGCAAAAATAATTACCGGAGGAGGGAAATTTTTTTTAGAAAAATTTAATTTCCAAGATAATTATTTTTTAAAATAAACAAAAAATTATACTTTTGTTGATCAACTGCTTTGTTTAATTTATTTTCAATTAAAACATTATTTGGTTGAGCAACAATTGTTGGTTGAAATTGAAGTTGATAGTACTTTAAAAAAAATTTTTTTTTAATTTTTTAAGAAAATTCAGTATTTGGGGCATATTTTTTTAAATAAAAATCTTAAAAAATTTTTAAATTTATTGAGAAAAATAAAAATATTATTTTATATTATCCTAATTGTAAGTATTTTTAAAAAGTTAAAATAAAATTTTTTTCTTCCCGTCCAAATAAAAAATTAAAAAAATTTTTCTTCCCTACCAAAAAAATTAAATAGAAAATTTTTTACCAAAAAATCATAATTATCCTCCAATTCTTCCTCATCCTCCCTTATTTTATTAGATTGTCTACTACTAATTAACCCTCCAAATTGTTTAATTTCTTTAAAACAAATATCCAAACGTTCAGTTTTTTCTTCTTGTTCATCTTTTAACATTGATTTTAATGCACGCATTTGGCGGTCATGGGCAACTAATTCAGCCAAAGATTCTTTCCTAAAAAAATAATTTGTAAATTAGAGTTTTTTAAGCATAATTTTATTGGAAAAAGTTGACCAAATAAAATTGTAGTTAGAATTTTGAGGGAAGTCCTGAAAAAACTTTAAAAAGTTCAGGCCTGGATATGAATAAAATATACTATAACAAAAAATTTATTCTTTGACTCCACAAATTATTCTTGGAAAATTTCTTAAAATCAAAAAGATTGAATAATTATAAAATTTAAGTAATTTTTTAACACGGAGAGGTTGCGAGGTGTCCGACCTAAAAACGGTCGAGACAGGGCTCACTCGATAGAGAAGGGCCCTTTCAAGCAAGGATTTTGAGCCGTTCAAAAAACGGGCAAAAACTACTCAAAATCCTTGTCAGAAAGAACGAATTTTCTATCGAATGGGCCCGGTCTCTACCGTTTTTAGGTCGGACACCTCGCAACTTTTCCGTGTAAATATAAACCCCAAAAAAATTTATTTTTTTAAACAAACTTTGCGCGTTTAGATTTATTTCCAAAACTTTCGTCATCAGATCCCTCATTGCTACTTTCATCAGAATTCCCCATATTTCTCCAATGAACTCGTTTTAATCCAAACCCCTCAACTCCCGATTGTTTTTGAGAATCGATGTTTTTAGCTAAAAAGGAATTTTGGGGAAATTAACTAAACAAAACTCTTTTTTAAAAAAAAACCTTCAATTTCGGCATCCTTCTTTTCTGCCAACTTTTTTTGTTGAAAAATAAAACGTTTTTCTCCTTTATTTTCTTCAGAAAGTTGAGAATTACGTTGGCCAATTCTTCTATCCAAAATCTTCAAAAAATATTTTTATAATTTAAAAATAAATTTATAGGTAATCTTTCGTTTTCCTGCTCCATAAAAATTTAAATTTAATTAGTTCTTTTGTTTATTCGACTTAAAATAGGTATCCACGTGTTTAAATTTTTCAAACCAAATTTAAACTTAATCCGCTTATATTTTCGAGAGGGTGAAAATGGGAAAATATAGGAATTAGCGTTGAGAGCCCTATCCGGCCCAGTCCGAAAGATTGAGTCGGTCACATTGAATTTTGGCCCGAAAAAGACTCGATTGGGCCGGCCCGATAAAAATGACTCGAACGTCGGCCCGACTCGGAAACCCCAACCCTAATAGGACTTGAAAAACCGAAAAAATCTTTAATAAAATAGCAAAATATTTTTATTTTTAGAAAAATAAAATTTCAAAAATTTATTTAATTTTAAATTAACTACCTTTGACTTCCCCAAAAATCCATTTGATTGTTTAACTTTAGAATTACCCTAAAAAATAAATTATTTATTAGAAAAAAATAATTTATAAAAAGACAACCCCATGTTTTTTATTAAAAGCTAAATCAAAAGGATTTTGTTTCTTTTCCGTTTTTATTTCTTTATTTTGTTCTCTTTTTTGTTGTTTTTTAAATTTTGTTGGTTTTGTTTTCGGTTTTGAACGTCTTTTTCTTTTTCCTGCTGAAACACCTTTCATTTTATTTTCTCACGGATTTCTTTAAATATTCAAAAGAAAAGAAGAATTCCCTAAATAATCATAATACATATCATTAAAATACTTGATAAAAAATGTTAACAATAAAGAAAAAATTTAACAGGCGGAAAAATGTTCACTGACAAAAATTTTAGTGACGAAATGTTCAATGTTATTTTTGAAAATTTTATGTGACGGTTCAGTGCCTGAGTAATATTTCAATTCAGTAACTACTGTCCCCTCAAAATTTCAATTTTTCATATTAAAATTGTGGTGTGGGCCATACTGAAGAATAAAAAGACAATTTAATTGGAGCAATATGTAGTTTATGGTTCTTCTCAGATTTTTCTATTTTTAGTCCATTTATGTGTACTTTTTTATTTCAGTTTGGACTCGGTAGTATAAAATATTATTCCGGCAAAATTTATACTCTAATAAAGTAAAAAAATTTTTCCTAAAATGAATTTTTAGCTGAGAAAATGGTTAATTATCATTTCAGTTACTCTTGCCCCTATCTTTATGTCGATGACTGTATAGGTATCTATTTAAAAATCAAAAAAAATTTTTAAATAATTATTTTTGTATAAAATTTTCTGGCAGTTTTTTATTGATCACACCAAAACAATTCAATTTTAAATTGCCTTTCAATCACTTTTATTTATTATTTGGTTGAATTGGGCAATTTAAAAAATAATTATTAAATCTACTAGATATATAATTGCCTTGTTATGTCCTCACTAAAAATAATTTAATTGAGGGCCGTTAATTCAGAAAAAAGGATTTTTTATGGAATATTTTTTTAATTGACGAACATAAATTTAAAATTGAAGAGAATATTGGGTATATAAAAATATTAAAAATATTTTTGGATTGAAAATAAATTTTAAAAATAATTTCATAAATTCACACATCCATATTTTGATATTTTTTGGTGTAAAAATAAGAAGAAAAAAAGACTTGGCTCGCTCGATTTTTCGAGTTTCGGTTCGAGCAAGCTGGCAACCCTAATCCAGAATATATTCTAAATAAACATAATATTTTTGTGTTTTTCTTCACATGCATTATTTGATAATTTTCAGATTATTTTTATAAAATAATGAATTATTTTATTTTCCCAAATTCAATGATTCCGATTTTCTTGCTTGGTTACTCGTTATTTACTGCTAATTTTTCTGTAGTATCACCCAAGCATTCAAATATGAATGGTTAGAATTTTAATTCAAAAAATATTAATTTAATTTATTTTTAACAAAAAATTGTTTTTCGTTTTACTAAAACAAAAAAAATCGAAAATAATTTTTAAAAATAATTTTAAAAAATTATTATAATTAATTAAAATTAATTTTTTTCGAAAATGATTCCATAAATGTCTCGTTATCTGGTATTTTGTCAACTAATCAGGCTGATGGTTTATCCTCGTCAGAAAATGATAAAAATTTTAATCAAAGGTAAAAATATAAACAAAAAAATATTAAATTTAATTAAAAGTTTTGGGGCAAATGAAATTCGTCCAAAACGAGACGAGGATGATGATACTCCTTTACATGATGATGAGGAAATTGAAAAATCTGATATTTCTTCTTTTAATTCTTCTGATATAGAAAGTCCTTGGAATAATTCAAAAGAGGTATTTACTATACTTTATTAATTACCCAGAGTAATTAATGTTTTAACCTCTCGCTGGAGGGGGGGGGGTAATTATTTGAGCTTTTTTAGAAAGGCTAATTATACCTATTTTTAGGATGGGCTATTTTTTCGACTCTCGCTGAAGGGGGTAATTAATAGGGCGGGGGTAACTATTTGAGAGGGGGATATTATTTCAGCATCTACGGTATCTTTAAAATATTTTTATTTAAATTTAAAGAAAAATATCAACGTTAAAAAACGTTCCCCTTCAAAAATAATTAATTCATCTGAAAAGAAACAACATGAACAACATAAAAGAGAAGTTGAGGGAATCTCGAATAGAGAGAAAGATGATGAAACAGAAATTACTTCAAATAATGAAAGTGGATCTGTTGAATTAAAAAATGTTGGGGAAACATGTTTGTAATTATTTTTAAAAAACTAGTGGACTTATACAGAAAAAATTAAAAGTAAAAGTATTAAAAAAGAAATATCGAGTATAAAATGCATATAGAAAATAGTTTGAAACTCCGTGCATTGACATGCTTGTCCCTGACCGAACTTGAATATCACTAATTCTAATTTACTTCCCTTGCGACGGCAAAATTTTTTTTGAATTTTTAAAAGAGAAAAAAACTTGATAAAACCCCCTAAAAACTTGTAGTTCTATAGTTTTTTTATTTTCGATCCAGCTCTGTATAACATCCAGCTCTACATTTCGGTCGCAGAGTCTGGATTTTCCAACAGGACTCTGCTCCGGTACACAAAGCGGAAAAAGTTCAGGACTGGTGCAAGGCCAATTTTCCTGGGTTCATTAGCGCTCAGGAATGGCCGCCCTACTCCCCCGATTTGAATTCGATGGATTATGCTGTTTGGTCATTTTGGAGTCCAGGTCCTGTGCTAAGCCTCAAAAAAGTTTGGAGTCTCTGCGACACTCTCTCACCCGAGAGTGGGACTTAATTACCCTCAAAGAGGTGCGTGCTATTTGCGAAAATTTTTCTTCGCGCCTTTGCCTCTGTATCAAAGCCAAGGGTGGGCATCTCGAATTTTCTTGATTATTTTTGTTCCTTATTTAATTCTCTATCATTTGATTGTATTTTGATTTTATTTGATTGTGTTTTATTAAAGTTATGAGAGAAAGAAAGTGTCCGGTTACTTATGCCGCACCCTGTATATATATTAAGTAGTTGAGTGTTATACAGAGCTGGATCGAAAATAAAAAACTATAGAACTGCAAGTTTTTAGGGGGTTTTATCAATTATTCTTCAATTTAGCAGGCCAACAAGAAGGTGAGGAAATAAAAAACGAAACAACGAAAGGACGTAACACTCGTTCAGTTGGTGGACTTGCTCACCGTTCCCGTGGGGCAGGTCAAAAAGGCCAACAAAAATCACAGGTTATAATAAATAAAAATATTTTTAAGAAATATTTTTTAGGCTGGACGAGGCCCGAAAAGTGAAGAAATTGACTAAATAAATTAAACATTTACATAAAATTTTTATTAAAATAAATAAAAAATGCTGTTCTTTAATTTTATCCTTATAAGTACTTACCTTGTTTTGATATTTAAATTATATAGATAATTTTTAACTTTCATAACAACCCAAAAGTTTGCATATTCGAATTTTCCACCCCAAAATTGAGCTTACTCCCCCCAAAGGTTTTCGATTTTTGGGGACCCATATCTCGATTTTTAGATTAAATCCACGTGAACTGAGCTGAGGTATGTACAAGAGAGACTCCAAAACAGTAAAAAATTAACCATAAGTAAATTTCATTATCCCTCAAGTTTAATTTTTTTTAACTTTTTATTAAAATTAATTAGAAAAGAAAGCGTTTTTAAGTTTATGAGATAATTATTATTATTATTGTAATTTATGGGAAAATTTCATAGCAAATACTTTACTCAACAATTAGCCCAAACAAATTCAATTTTTCACATGTGACATGTGTCACACATACTTGTTTACTATTGTCTACATCAACACTCCCCATAAAACTGCCCAACATACTAAACTCGTTTCCATTGAAACTTCTGCCTTTGCAAGGCAAACCAGTGAGAAAAGTTTTTACATTTTAATTTTTTTACCATTTTTTCTAACTTTTAGAAAATTTTTTAATTTTCTTTTTTACTTATCAAGTAAACTGTCTCTTGGTTTTATGCGATATTTATGCGTTATAATATTTATGTTTTAGGTTTTGCTAGATAGTGATGTTCGAGAGTTAAAAAAAGCCGAGAGTCGAGAACAAGACCGAGAATCAACCCCGAGACCGAGACCAAATCGAGAGTCGAGACCGAGACTCTCGAACATCACTATTGCTAGGGATCGGTTAAAATCAAAATATGATTAAAATTTTGTCAGGTTTTGAGGCAAAATTGAGTCAAAATATTAATTTGAAATTATTTGATTGGATCTTTATAAAGTCAAAAATTGTTATAATCCTGCTAGGATAGAAAATATTAAATAATTTTTCTTTTTCATAAAATAAAAAAAAATCTATTAGAAAATTAATATTTACATATTATGTATCAAACGAAACAATCAAAACAAATCTCTCTTTACAAATTTTAAATTATTGCTTAAGTTAAACAAAAAATTTTTATTCGTTTATTCAACAGAAACAAATTTAAAAATATTATGGATATAAAAACATTTGTCTTTAAAACAATAAATTTATTTACTGACACTATTGGGCTTTTAATTTTTGGAAATGTTGTTTATTTAACTATAAAATATAAGTAAATTTTTTTATTTTAATAAATTAAATTTTTAATAAAATAAAAATTAAAAATAAGATTTGGGATTGTCTTTAGCTAACATAAGATTTGTGAATTTCCCTAAAAATGGAATTGATAGAATGCTTGGAATTTGCTGATAAAAATAAAGATTTCGATATTTTTAGCAGACTTAATAACGTTTCAACCTTCCAGGGATCTCCATACACTTTGCCACATTCTTCTTGGACTTTATTCTTTATCTCATGCCTGCTCTAAAGTCGTTCTGCTACCGAATTACATACTTTATGTTCTGCAAAGCACAGTTCCTACTTATATTTGTGCTTTAATTGCTCTAATACCTAAAACATTAATGATGGGTGTTTTTACATTTATGGTATCAATTGGAATTGATAGAATGCTTGGAATTTGTTTTCCTTTTTGGTTAGTTTTAAGACGAGATCAAAATAAAGAATTCATCTCAAGACAAACCTAAAACATGCAAGAAAGTTTGGGTAAAGTATATACTAGTGTTCGGCACGAGACGATATATCAACGATATTTTTCGAGATATCGCGAGATTTTTTTCGAGATTATCGATCTCGATCTCGTCTCGATCAATTTTTGAAAAAATCGAGATTTTTCGATATCGAGATTTTTCGAGATTATCGATCTCGATCTCGTATCGGTCAAGTCAAAAATATCGCGAGATTTTTCGATATTTCGATATTTTTAAAAAAGATTTTTCGTGATCAGTATTTATAAATTTTGCTGTTTTGTTAATTATTATTTGTTTCAATTATCAAAAAATTACTTGCATATAGAGGTCGGAACGGGTCCGGGACCCGGACCCGTTTCCCGGTTTTCGGGTCCCCTTTCCCGGTTTTTTGAAGCAACCGGGATGAAACCGGGAACGGGAATTCCCGGTCTTCCCGGTCCGGGTCCCTCCCGGTCAACTTTCAGAACCCGTTTCCCGGACCCGGTCCCGGCCATTTTTATACCTGGAAACCGGGAAAAATATTTAGTGTATTAAATCTGAAAAATTCTCAAAATTTTCGCCTGCGGCGCTGGCGAAACCCTCTCTCTCTTAATCCCCAAATATCCTCTGGTATCCCTCCAATCCCCCAATACACAATATCACTCGTACTCCCTTTACACCGATATCCTTTAATCGTCTAAAATCCTTTTATTCCTCGATATCCTGTCAAATCCTCTTCCATATTCACTTAATCCCGTAATATCATTTCAAATCCTATAATATCCCCTTAAATACCAGTATATCCCACTTAATCCCACTTAATCTGCTGATATCTGTCCAAATAAAAAATCAAGAATCAAAGCCTGGATCCAGGCAAAAATAATCCTTGATTTTTCCTTGACTCAAGGCCAAGATTCTGGTCAAGGTACCCAACCGAAATCAAGGTCAAGGTTTTATGAAAATCACGCTCTCTAGCATTTACTTACTTTAATTGAGGTTATTTAGAATAAGTATAGAGGGATAGTTGAAAAATACAGCCCCATGTGGAAAAATACAGCCCCATTTCAACAAATTGAGAATTTCCCGGTTTCCCGGCCGGGACCCGGTCATTTTTGACCGGGTTGAAACCGAGAACGGGTTGACTTTTTAGTCCAGTAAATGCAGAAATGTTAATTTTTCTGAACCAAACACTTCCATTGATTCATTACAAATACTAAATTCACTATTTATTCACTATTTATAAATTTATTTTACATTTATTGTATTAAATGTGATTATTGATCATTGACGTGTACATTTAGATCATTATTATATTGATTGAGATAAATTTTTATTCAATTCTAAGGAATTATAAAAAATCTCGAAATATCGCGATAATCTCGAAAATTTTGGACCGAGATTTTTCGATATCGAGATTTTTCGAGATTATCGATCTCGATCTCGTCTCGATCAATTTTTGGAAAAATCGAGATTTTTTCGATATCGAGATTTTTCGATAATCTCGATCTCGATCTCGAAAAATCGCAAATGCCGAACACTAGTATATACTCTCGAAACTTATAGTCCGTCATCTGACTAATATTTTTAAAAATATAATTTTAATTTTATTTAAAAGGTATATTCAAAATAAGAGCAAACTTTATCGGCTTTTATTAGTAGGCACACCATGTTCGTATTCTTTGTATTGTTTATATTTAATGCTTCAAGACTTGTCAAATAATAGGTTTAAATAAATAATTTTAAATATTAAAAAAATTTTATTTAAAGTCCTTCAAATTGTTTATTAAATTATAACGATAAAGTTATTACAATCACTCCATTTGTTTGTGTTATCTCTACATTATTTTGCTATTTAATTATTTTATTAAAAGCGATATTTGGAAAGGATCCGATAGGTTTTTACTTTTAAAATTATAAGAAAATATGTTTAAATGGTTACGGTACTTTCGGTTTGGTTTCGGTTAACCTAAAATTTGCTGAACCCGACGACACTAAATTCAAGTATGTATGTACTAAAAGATCAAAAGCATTCACCAGTTGACATTTTATCCAGAATTAGTCCAGGACGCCTTATCGAGAGTTGACCGTATATACTTTTATTTAAAGGTCAATCTCTGCGTGAAGCAATTTTAAAATCTTCAGCTACATTAATTTTTATTCAAAATTTTGGTTGGATTTGCTATCTTGGTGTTAACTTTTATATTAGAAATTATATTAAAGAAAATGATCAAATATCACTATACTTAAATTGTGCAACTATTTTTCCTTCTATAATTACTATTGTTGAAGTTATTTCTCTTTTTATTACTAGGTTTGTTATGAAAAAAATTTAAAAAAATAATTAATCTCCTTCGAAATAGCAACCCTTACAAAGGAGAGACTGTGGGGGCGTCCGTGGGAATTCGGGATAAAATTTTACAGGACAGGTAGACAGATATAACAAGTTTGTATTCTGCATGAGAAATTTATTTCAATTAACATAATTTTAGACTTTTATTAGTGTAAAATTCTGAAAAAAATTCTGTTTACAGAACTATTGTACTAGTTTGCGGACATATAGATTGCGAGCTTAACATTTATCTAAAATATATTTAACTTTAATTTTTCTAAAATTAAAGCAGTTCTCATCGTAAAGCGTTGAAAATGGAATATGATTGGATTTTAAAACTTTTTCATAAAACACAAATTAACAACGCTGTTGTCATTACAAATATTAAAATTAACAAAATATATCAAAATATTAATTTAAATAAAAATTGAAATTAAATCTTTAAATGTACTTTAATATATGTAAATATATGGAAAATATTATTATTGGGACACGCCCAAAACGGCGCGCGGCCATAACGGCGCAAAGCTATAACTTGCTTAAATCTTAATCTTACCGAATTTAGTATTAAACAATCGCTCTCATCGAGCTAAGGCGATTGTACCACAATTTACAAGGGCCAGCAATTTTCTAGCAAGTTATGGGTTTGCGCCATTACGGCCGCGCGCCGTTTTGGGCTGTACCCATTAATTATTATTATTTGTCTGATTTAAATTTAATAAAAAATTTTTTTTTTTCTCTTTCGCAAAATATTTATCCTCTCTTTTCTGGCACAAGTGTTTTATATAATTTTTCATTTTCACCGAGAACAAGTCTATCACACAATTCTTTTCCCTAAATTTTTAAGTTAAAAATAAAAATTTATTTTTAATTATTTACTTGAATAAAACAGTGATCTTGGTTGGATACTTCATATTTCCACCCGCCAAAACGCCCCCGACTATAAATTTGGAATTCTTCGAGAATTGAATGGCAACGAGAAAGTTCTGAATCTCTCTTAAATTTTAATGTTTTTGGATAAAATTTTATTTCTTTTTGAAATACTTGAATTGTTGGAATAGGATAACCATACGGTAAGGTAATTGAGAAAATTGAAACAATTTTTTCTCTTTTTATTATTGTTTTTCTTATAAGTCCTTCAACAGCTTGATCACGAATTTCCTCTTCTGTTGCCTTTAAAAATTAAAAAAGAAATTAAAATTATGTATGTATAGAAAATAAAAATTACATTTAAATAATATAGGTATCTGAATATTTTATATTTAATTTATACATATTTAATTATATTTATATTATATTTATATTAAATATTTTATATTTAATATTTTATATGAATATTTTACATCAATAATTTTAGAGCTGTAACACGACCTTAGGGGGGGGGGGGCTATGTCTGAGTATGGAGTTTACAATTTTTCGAGGTTGGGCGTGATAAAATTATTAATAGTTATATTCATTCTGAAAGAGTCGTGGGTTTGGAGTAGAGTAGGTCGAGGTCGAGGCCTCTCCGAGGCGGTTTTCTCAAAAAACCTCGACCTATCTAATTCGGAGTACAACTTTAATTAATTTTAATTAATTTTCATTTAAACTTTTTCTCAATAATTTTTATTAACTACTAACCGGATCATCACAAGGTAAAGCACAATCACACATTACAGACCAATATTTGCTACTATCTGGAGTAACATCTCCATAACTACAGATATTTTAATTAAAATTATTTTAAATTTAAATTTACCGCGAAAATGTTAATAATTTTTAAAAAAATGTTAATTTTCATGGCTACAGTCTGCTGCTCTAATTTCCGATTTGGAAATTATTTTCAGTATTTTCCAGTAAAATTCTTTCAATTTTTTTATTATTTACCTTATTATGCTTTAATTGTAAAGGAGTACATATTTTTGTTTGTTCAACAAGTAAATCTATCGGTCCAGAATTAATTAAAATATCATAGCTAAGACGATGTTCTCTTCCTTCAGTATTTGTATATACTAGCCTTTTTTTGTTGTAATCAATTTTGATCACCTTTTTTAATTTTTAAATTTATTTTTATTATGATAATCACTCATTCACAAAATCCCTTTAATTAATAGCTCTGTCAGAAACGAAATCAATTCTCGAATAAATTAATTTTACTCACTTTAGTACCATATTTGAACCACTTTGAAGGCAACATTTGTTCCATCTTTTCCCAAACAGCACCCGTACCGCCATATTTGGGGAACTTAAATGTATTTAATGTTTGATATTATTTTAATCAAAAAATTTAAAATGTTATCAAAACTCACAGTAAAATGAGTATTTGGTCCCCAACCAAAATCCGCCTTCTGTAAATTAAAAATGATAGGGACTGTAAGTTTTAAATTTCTTCTTTCACTAAAATTGAAACTCTTTCACTAAGTTTATTCAAAACTCAAAATTATTCCTCGCTTATTTTTTAAATATTTTTATTTAATTATTTAAATACTTTTAATTCTTCTTTTCCCATTTCACATAATTCTTCAAGTTTCTCCCGTGGTAACTTAGCAACTCTAGTTCCGACCCACGAACATGACCTTTTAATTAAAAAATATTTTGTTTTCTTTTAAATATTTTTTTTACATTTTGGAAGTATCCACCGTCCAAACTTTCTTTGTATAAGGCTTGAAGAAAATCTCAAGGATTGAAGGACCAAAATGATGGAGAACCCAACTTTCAAAATCAGTGGGAGATGATTGAGAGATGTTTTGCTGCTTTTAATTAAAAAATATTATTTTAAATTTATTTTATTTTGAAGAATTTTCTAATGAATTTTAAATTTACACTGTGCACAAAATTTTCAATTTCAAAGTTTTTCTAGATTAAATTTATTAAAGTTTTTACATCTTCATATCGTTGCTTTAATTCTGTCAAACATTTCCTTTTTGTTTCTTCAGGGAATAAAGGAACAGCAAATTGGGCTGGATATGGAACGAGATTAATGCCTTAATTAATCGAATAAATTAAATATTCAGAAATATGGATACCAGATTCCCCATATAAATAATTTAAGTCAACCATACAATTACGTTCTAAATTATTCCATTCTTTTATTGCTTCTTTTGTTGCTAAATTTTAATTAATTAAATAATTTATTAAAAACTACTTTAAACCTTTTTCATAATAAGGAAAATTATGTGAAAATGTAATGTGTCCACCCATATCCCAAAGAAATCCGTGTTCATCTCGAATCTTTAATTTAAATTAATTTTAAAAATTATTAGATATCTCTAATATTCTTCCTTTTTTTAAATTAATCTAAATATATTGACAGTTGTAATGTAGTGGTAACTAATCTAGAAATCTTTCCTTAAGAGAGTAAGTTTTAATATGCGAAAAGTAACTTTCAATGAACGAATAGGTATATTAATATAGTGGGGCCTCAAGTACCCATTTGGTGTTAAAACAACTGTATCTGATAAAATAATTTAATTTTTTAAGGGCATTGTTAGAATGTATTTGTTTTTATTTTATTTAAAAATTCAATTAAAGAAAAATAAATTCACCGTTCCAGAAAGCCCCCCAGGTTTCATTTCCTTCTCCAAAACAATTAATTCAATATCGTCAACATCTTCAATTCCTTCTTTTATGATTTCATTTAAACGATAGGCAAAGCCTAATGTTGTTGGAGCACAACCAATACATACAATCCTCATATTTTCCAAATTAAATTATTTAAAAATAATTATTTTATTCAAGTTTTTAATAAAAAAATATTATTATTAAAATGTCTGTGAAGATATAAATAAACTAATTAAATATTTTATCTATTTGAACGTCAAATAAACTGGTCATCAAAAGATATATCCCCACATTTATCTCTCTCTTTTTCTATTTATTTTTAAAACCCTTTTCGACTATATACATTTTCAAATATATTTAATAAATTTTGCGCAAATTCCAACAATATTAGAGATGAAAAAAAGAAATAAATAAATATCCGGGTTGACATTTTATTTTCTTGTCTGTTGGCACCAATTACCGATGATAGATAAAGAAAGAAAGTAAAGAGAGATAATCTAGACATGTGATTTTATTGATATTTTTAAATGAACAGTGATCGTTTTATAGTTAAAATAGCTGATAAAGCAAAAATTAGAACAAAAAAGTTGCTGATCTGGCAGTCGAAAGTAGTCCTAAACTAATATTCGAAGGTCCTTTTCGAGATGATGCAGAATTGTCTAAATTCAATTTTGGTACAACCCATTTCCTCTTGACAGAAAGAATATATTGGCAGCAGAATATTGAAACAAGTTACTGATTAACACCTACCACATTTTTGAATTTTAACCCTTATGTGGAAAGGTAGTAATAAAAATTATTTCACCTTATGTCGATTTCAAACTTAATTACCTATATATTTATTTATTTTGTCAATAAATCTTGTGTTGTACTAAATTTGTTGTGTATCTAAGGTCTCAATAAATTTATTATAATTTAATTTATATTCACTATAGTGAAAATCCATTACACCTAGGAACTATGAAGAAAGATTAAAATTATGTAAGCTTAAGAAGCTAGCTGAGCGACGCTGTATTTCAGATTTATGTATGACATACAAGTTTATAACTGGTCATACACATCTAAGACCAGATAAATTCTTTATATTTGCGAAAAGAAATTTACGCAGGAAATATCTAATTCAAAATAAGGGGTACTCATTTAAGACAAAAAATAATTTCTTTATTAGGGTCATAAACATTTGGAATAAATTGCCTAGAGAAGTCATTGAGTGTGCAAATCATAAAAAATTTAGAGTATTAGCTAATTGTGTAGATTTTGGTCTTTAAGGGTCTTTAACATTATTTTTCATCAAATTTTTTTTTCATCAAATATAATCACATACATATATTTTTAATCACATATATTTTTTAATCACATTTATTTTTTCAAATATCATTTATTTTTTTAAGTTTTATAATTTTACCAAGACATTTATTTGTATTGTTTTTTTTATCCATTGTAAGTGTACATGTTTGTATGTACCTTTTGGTGTTCGTTATAAATAAATAAATAAAATAAATAAAATGGAATATGATTGGATTTTGAAACTTTTTCATAAAACACAAATTAACAACGCTGTTGTCATTACAAATATTAAAATTAACAAAATATGTCCAAATATTAATATGAATAAAAATTGAAATTAAATCTTTAAATTTACTTTAATATATATGTAAATATATGGAAAATACTATTATTATTGGGACACGCCCAAAACGGCGCGCGGCCATAACGGCGCAAAGCTATAACTTGCTTAAAGATTTCTTAATCTTACCGAATTTAGTATTAAACAATCCCTCTCATCGAGCTAAGGTGATTGGTACCACAATTTATAAGGGCCAGCAATTTTCTAGCAAGTTATGGCCGCGCGCCGTTTTGGGCTGTACCCATTAATTATTATTTGTCTGATTTAAATTTAATAAAAAATTTTTTTTTTTCTCTTTCGCAAAATATTTATCCTCTCTTTTCTGGCACAAGTGTTTTATATAATTTTTCATTTTCACCGAGAACAAGTCTATCACACAATTCTTTTCCCTAAATTTTTAAATTAAAAATAAAATTTATTTTTAATTATTTACTTGAATAAAACAATGATCTTGGTTGGATACTTCATATTTCCACCCGCCAAAACGCCCTCGACTATAAATTTGGTATTCTTCGAGAATTGAATGGCAACGAGAAAGTTCTGAATCTCTCTTAAATTTTAATGTTTTTGGATAAAATTTTATTTCTTTTTGAAATACTTGAATTGTTGGAATAGGATAACCATAAGGTAAGGTAATTGAGAAAATTGAAACAATTTTTTCTCTTTTAATTATAGTTTTTCTTATAAGTCCTTCAACAGCTTGATCACGAATTTCCTCTTCTGCTGCCTTTAAAAATTTAAAAGAAATTAAAATTATGTATGTATAGAAAATAAAAATTTCATGTTAATAAAATAGTATATGAATATTTTACATCAATAATTTTAGAATTGGGGGGGGGATGTCTGTAATTTTAGAACTTCGGGGGGTTATGTCTGAGTATGGAGTTTACAATTTTTCGAGGTTGGGCGGGATAAAATTATTAATAGTTATATTCATTCTGAAAGAGTGGGTTTGGAGTAGAGTAGGTCGAGGCCTCACCGAGGCCAGCCTCGGTGATCCTCGGTCTCGGTTTTTTCAAAAAAACCTCGACCTCAACCTACTCTAGTTCGGAGTACAACTTTAATTAATTTTAATTAATTTTCATTTAAACTTTTTCTCAATAATTTTTATTAACTACTAACCGGATCATCACAAGATAATGCACAATCACACATTACAGACCAATATTTGCTACTATCTGGAGTAACATCTCCATAACTACAGATATTTTAATTAAAATTATTTTAAATTTAAATTTACCGCGAAAAGAAAGTAACTCGATAAAAAGGAACTTTTGGATCAGGAAAATATAGCCAAGTAAATTTCTTTTAAAATACATAATTCTAATACAGATATTTTAAATTTAATATTTTTACCTGACAAAATTCAGTAAATGGCAACTCTAACCCAACACCAACAATAATTACCTTTAAATAATTTTAATAAATAATATGAAATCCATTGAATATCTAATTTGATTTTTAAAAAAATGTTAATTTTCATGGCTACAGTCTGCTGCTCTAATTTCCGATTTGGAAATTATTTTCAGTATTTTCCAGTAAAATTCTTTCAATTTTTTTATTATTTACCTTATTATGCTTTAATTGTAAAGGAGTACATATTTTTGTTTGTTCAACAAGTAAATCTATCGGTCCAGAATTAATTAAAATATCATAGCTAAGACGATGTTCTCTTCCTTCAGTATTTGTATATACTAGCCTTTTTTTGTTGTAATCAATTTTGATCACCTTTTTTAATTTTTAAATTTATTTTTATTATGATAATCACTCATTCACAAAATCCCTTTAATTAATAGCTCTGTCAGAAACGAAATCAATTCTCGAATAAATTAATTTTACTCACTTTAGTACCATATTTGAACCACTTTGAAGGCAACATTTGTTCCATCTTTTCCCAAACAGCACCCGTACCGCCATATTTGGGGAACTTAAATGTATTTAATGTTTGATATTATTTTAATCAAAAAATTTAAAATGTTATCAAAACTCACAGTAAAATGAGTATTTGGTCCCCAACCAAAATCCGCCTTCTGTAAATTAAAAATGATAGGGACTGTAAGTTTTAAATTTCTTCTTTCACTAAAATTGAAACTCTTTCACTAAGTTTATTCAAAACTCAAAATTATTCCTCGCTTATTTTTTAAATATTTTTATTTAATTATTTAAATACTTTTAATTCTTCTTTTCCCATTTCACATAATTCTTCAAGTTTCTCCCGTGGTAACTTAGCAACTCTAGTTCCGACCCACGAACATGACCTTTTAATTAAAAAATATTTTGTTTTCTTTTAAATATTTTTTTTACATTTTGGAAGTATCCACCGTCCAAACTTTCTTTGTATAAGGCTTGAAGAAAATCTCAAGGATTGAAGGACCAAAATGATGGAGAACCCAACTTTCAAAATCAGTCGGGGATGATTGAGAGATGTTTTGCTGCTTTTAATTAAAAAATATTATTTTAAATTTATTTTGTTTTGAGGAATTTTCTAATGAATTTTAAATATACATTATGCAAAATTTTCAATTTAAAAAATTTTTTTCAGATTAAATTTATTAAAGTTATTTACATCTTCATATCGTTGCTTTAATTCAGACAAACATTTCCTCTTTGTTTCTTCAGGGAATAAAGGAACAGCAAATTGGGCTGGATATGGAACGAGATTAATGCCTTAATTAATCGAATAAATTAGATATTCGAAAATATGGATACCAGATTCCCCATATAAATAATTTAAGTCAACCATACAATTACGTTCTAAATTATTCCATTCTTTTATTGCTTCTTTTGTTGCTAAATTTTAATTAATTAAATAATTTATTAAAAACTACTTTAAACCTTTTTCATAATAAGGAAAATTATGTGAAAATGTAATGTGTCCACCCATATCCCAAAGGAATCCGTGTTCATCTCGAATCTTAAATTTAAATTTTTTAAATATTTTTTCCTTTTTTAATTAATCTTAATAATATTGCAGTTATAATGTAAAAGTAAATAATCTAAATAGAAGAAATTAGCTTTCAATGAACGAATACATATATATTAGTATAGAGGGGCCTCCATTTTAAGTACACATTTGGTGCTAAAACAACTGTATTTGATAAAAGAATCTAATCCTTTAAGGACATTGTTTAGAAGAGTTTAGACTGTATTTATGTATTTATGTTTTTATTTTATTTATAACAAAATTCAATTTAGAAAAATAAATTAACCGTCCCAGAAAGCCCCCCAGGTTTCATTTCCTTCTCCAAAACAATTAATTCAATATCGTCAACATCTTCAATTCCCTCCTTTATGATTTCATTTAAACGATAGGCAAAGCCTAATGTTGTTGGAGCACACCCAATACATACAATTCTCATTTTTTCAAATTTAATTATTTAAAAATAATTATTTTATTCAAGTTTTTAATAAAAATTTTTATTAAAATGTCTGTGAAGATATAATAAACTAATTAAATATTTTATCTATTTGAACGTCAAATAAACTGGTCATCAAAAGATATATATCCCCACATTAATCTCTCTTTTTCTATTTATTTTTAAAACCCTTCTCGACATATACATTTTAAATATATTTAATAAATTTTGCGCAAATTCCAACAATCTTAGAGATGAAAAAAGAAATAAATAAATAAATATCCGGGTTGACATTTTATTTTCTTGTCTGTTGGCACCAATTACCGATGATTGATAAAGAACGAAAGTAGAGAGAGATAATCTAGACATGTGATTTTATTGATATTTTTTAACGAACAGTGATCATTATATATTTAAAATAGCTGAATAGAACTTCAAGGTTGCTGATCTGGCAGTCGAAAATGGTCTTAAACTAATGCTCTTCCTGCTTCGCAGAATTGTTAAACTAAAACTCGGTCAGACCATATCCTCTTAATAAAAAGAATTTATTGCAACAGAATATTGAAACAAGTTACTGATTAACCCTCACCTCGTTTTTTAATTTTCTACGCATTATGTTGAAAGGTAGAAATGAAAGTTATTTAGACATATGTTGATTTCAAACTTAATATCTATTTTGTCAATAAATCTTGTTTGTTGTACTAAATTTGTTGTGTATCTAAGGGTCAATAAATTTATTATAATTTAATTTATATTCACTATATTGAAAAATAATTAAATTAATTTACCTATTATGAATAATTTAATAAAAATAAGATATTTTAAAATAATACTACATATAAATATAATAGTTATTTATTTTTCTTTAATTATTTAGACAAATCTGTTTTCAGTATTTCATGTTAGCTGTAAAATATATGCTCTAATAATTACCCCGGGTAATTATTGTTTCTATCTCTCACTGGAGGGAGTAATTAATATAGCATATACGGTACTCTCCATTCTTGCTTAAAAAATATTGTTTTGCAATTTTATGCATTAACTATCAACCTAATTTTAATATTCAAAAAAACATATCCAATTCTCAAACAGCAAGAAGCAGATGTTTATTTAATAAATTTATTTTATCTTCATTTAATATTTAAATTATTAAAAAAAATTTTTTAGCCTCCCACTTAAATTACTGAATTATACGTTGTAAATATTTACGATAAGAGTTAATATATAATTAAGATTTAACGATACGGATATTAAACAAAAAAAGGCAGATGTTTTTACTAAATGATAATTAAATTTTAAGTAACAATTTAAATGAGAAAAATTTTTACATTTTAATTTTTTTTCACAATTTTTTTTCTAAATTTTAGAAAAAAAGCTTTTAATTTTCTCTTTTATAAGTACTATCAAGTAAACGTTGTTGAACTATCTCTTGATTTTATAAGGTATTTATGCGTTCTAAGATTTATGTTTTGAGTTTAGTTAGGGATCGGCCAAAATTAAAATATGATTTAATTCTGTCAGATTTAGAGGCAAAATTCAGTCAAAATATTAATTTGTAATTATTTGATTGGATTTTAGTAAAGTCAAACAAATCTCTCTCAAAACAAATCTCTCTCTACAAATTTTAAATTATTGCTTAAGTTAAACAAAAAATTTTTATCCTTTATTCAACAGAAACAAATTTAAAAAATATTATGGATATAAAAACATTTGTCTTTAAAACAATAAATTTATTTACTGACACTATTGGGCTTTTAATTTTTGGAAATGTTGTTTATTTAACTATAAAATATAAGTAATTTTTTTTTATTTTAATAAATTAAATTTGTAATATAATAAAAATTAAAAATAAGATTTGGGGCTGTTTTTAGCTACATAATATTATTAATTTCCCTAAAAATGCCAAAAAAATTGACAGAAATACTAGAAATATCAAATATAGATTAAATATAAAATTATTGGAAAATTTTGAAAAATATCGAAATGAAAATACATCCTAGAGGATTAAAATGATTTAAAACATTTCCTGATAGCTTACATAAGATTTATTAATTTGCCTAAAGATGGAATTCTTAGAATGCTTTGAATTTGCTAAGAAAAATATGGATTTCGATTCTTTAGCAGACTTAATAATGAAATTTTAACAGAGATCTCCATACACTTTGCCACATTCTTCTTGGACTTTATTCTTTATCTCAAGCCTGCTCTAAAGTAGTTCTGTTACCGTCTTACATACTTTATGTTCTGCAAAGCACAATTCCTTTTTATGTTTGTGTTTTAATTGTTCTAATACCTAAAGCATTAATGATGGGTGTTTTTACATTTATGGTATCAATTGGAATTGATAGAATGCTTGGAATTTGTTTTCCTTTTTGGTTAGTTCTAAGTTGAGATCAAAATAAAGAATTCATCTCAAGACAAACCTAAAACATACAAGAAAGTTTAGATAAAGAGTAGTATCTTTTTTCCGGGCTAAATCGAGCTCAACTTTTCTGGTGTTTAGAAACCTGAAATTTACTAGCATTTTTTTACCTGTTTTCAATAACCTTGTGGTTACCTAATAATTATTATATTTTTAAAAATATAATTTTAATTTTATTTAAAAGGTATATGCAAAATAAGAGCAAACTTTATCGGATTTTATTAATAGGAACACCATTTTCGTATCCTTTGTATTATTTATATTTGATGATTCAAGATTTGTCAAATAATAGGTTTAAATAAATAATTTTAAATATTTAAAAAATTTTATTTAAAGTCCTTCAAATTGTTTATTAAATTATAACAATAATGTTATAACAATCACTCCATTTGTTTGTGTTATCTCTACATTATTTTGCTATTTAATTATTTTATTAAAAGCGATATTTGGAAAGGATCCGATAGGTAATTAATTTTAAGAAAATATATTTAACGGTTACGGCACTTTCGGTTCAGTTTATCAGTTCGGTTTCGGTTAACCGAATAATTTGATACAACTTTTCTTAAAAATACTAGAAGATCAAAAGCTTAAATCTTCAGCTACATTAATTTGGTCGCAGGTTCCTGCCCGGTGGCTAAACTTTTGCAAACTCTTTCTATACTTTTATTCAAAGGTCAATCTCTGCGTGAAGCAATTCTTAAATCTTCAGCTACATTAATTTTTATTCAAAATTTTGGTTGGATTTGTACTCTTGGTTTTCTCTTTTATATTAGAAATTATGTTAAAGACAATGATCTAATATTACTCTACTGGAACTTTGCAAATATTTTTTCTTCTTTAATTACTATTATTGAAGTTATTTCTCTTTTTATTACCAGGTATGTTTTGAAAAAAATAAATTTGATTTTCATATAGCTAAAGATAAAACTTAAAAAATATAACTCCATAAAAATAAAACTTAATTAATTATCTATAGTTATGCGCTGGACCTTCCGGTCCAGGCACCTTCAGAGCGCCGTATGTGTGTGGGGGAGATTTGGGTAGGGGAGGCGCAGAGGACTAATTTAAATAACTAAAGACTAATTTATTAATATTTATTTATCATTTAAAATATATTTAAATGAGTAGTGTTTAAGTAATTGTACAGAATAATAATTAAAGGGGAATATATTTCATGGACACTAACATTGGATAGAACTGAATTGAAGATGAAGACATAATGAAGTGGTTAAATAGAGGGAATAGTGGGTGGGATATAAGAAAGTTGATCGGGCAAAATGTGTCTGGGAAAGATGGGAGGAAATATAGGAATGGAATTTGGAAGTTGTGACAAAAGGATAAATGTAATTGTGATTAATGTTGGGAACGGAAGAGGTGAATAATAAGTGTACAAAATATAGATTTAGAGAAAGGATAAGCTCGGAAAGAATAATTATAAAATAAACATAAACAGTTATGGGAAATATGGTCGGGGTCGGGACTTGATGAAAGGGCAAGTATCGAGTCTCGAGTCCGGGGGTAACACTATTCTAGCGAGATTACCTTTTTCTTAGTATACCTCCTTAGGTGAAAATAAACGTATGTATTTATCCAAGTACAGAAGAGTAAAGCGAGGTAAAAGTTTAATCCCGGGCAGGCTTCGATCCTGCGACCTCCTGACAGTTATTGCTAGGCACTTTAGCTCACCACGTACATATGCTCCACCAACTGAGCTGCCGGGACGCTGCTTTCACCTTCTCTTTTATTAGATCTTAAACCCTTATCTAGTGAGCGTTTTAAATGCTAGCCAGCTGGATCTTTCTCTTCCTCACAGAAGTAGTATAACTCTTTAATTTACAATAATTCTTAGCTTTAATTTTTTCAAAACATTTTAATTTTTCTAAAATTAAAGCAGTTCTCATCTTAATGCTTTAAAAATGGAATATGATTGGATTTTGAAACTTTTTCATAAAACACAAATTAACAACTCTGTTGTCATTACGAATATTAAAATTAATAAAATTGATTTGAATAATATTTAATAATAATAATATATTTTAAATATTGACTATTTTAATTAATTTTTTTAAAAAATTTAAAAGAAAAATATTTTTGTTTATTATTTTTACAACTTTTCATTTGTAATTAAAGAAACAATTAATATTAACATAAATACATAATTATTAAAAATAAATCAGAAACCTATCAACTGTTATATAGCTAGTTTAAAAAATGAATTTTTACCTAACCAGAAGAAAAAAGTTCCAGAAATTCTATACAACCTTTTGATCAGAAAAAGAAAAAGGAACTAGTCTATATTGAGATTTAAAACTTTTTTTATTACAAATGAAAAATTTAATAAAAATATGAATTTTAATTAATAAATATTAATTTTTATTAAAAATTTTATTTTCCTTTTCTTTATAAAAAATTATAAATGTATACAACTTTTTAAATTATTTAAAAACAAAAATTGTTTAATGCTAGTTGAAAATAAGTAATAATCTCAAGAGATATGTACCAGGTGTTTCGCTTTTTAAAATCTGTTTCGGCACACCCCTGAAAGCAGAAATCTGGGAATTTCCAGTTTTGTTGGTCAGAAATTTTTATTTTAGAAAATGGGAATACCGTATTTTCTCGATTAATTCCCCTTGGGAATTATTTTTTCAATTTATCCGTGACATAGGGAATTATTCAAAGGAGGAGAATTATTCGAGTTTTGGCATTTGAACGTGTAGTAGGATATTTGGGGGAGGGGGATTATTATTTCAACTCAACCGTAGCAGGGGAATTATTCGAGAGTTAATCGAGTAAATACGGTAGATCGGATAAACGGCAAAATCCAAAATAAAATCAAATAGTTTCATGTTTGAAAATATTTGATTTTTTTCAAAACACATCGAACGACTATTTGATCAAATAAAATTTCATCAAATATTTGATTTTTCGACGTGCAATATTTGTTTGGTCCGATCTCTAATCCCTAGTATATGATAATAAATTAAAAATATAATCTGAAAAAATAAAAGCAATAAATAATTATTCTGGTTTAAAAAAATAATTTTAATGGAATTCTAAATAAATAAAAGACTAGAATTAATATTTTTAAAGAAAATTAAAAATCAGCATTTATTTTCATTAAAATTTAAAGAATAACAAGAAGTTAAACAATCCTGAATTGAAGGGTAAAAACATCTCTCAGGGATTTTATTGAAAAGAGAACAACGATGGAAGATGTTTAAAATTGAATCTGAAAATAAATAAGAAAAATAATTTTTTTAATTTAAATTCAAACTCGGATTAAGAAAATTGGTTAAGTCAGGAATATTTTTCTTTAATTTTGAAAAAATTTCCGAATTTATTTTGACCAAAAATTCCATAATTTAAACCCCAGTTACATTTCCTCATTGACACTATAACAATTTCCCTCCCATTCACAATATTTCCATACCCTCACTTGAATATAATCTCGATTAATTACCAAATACAACAACAAGTTAGTTGGAATTGTTAGGTATTGGGTCTAATTACTAAAATATAATCAAAAACTTCGTTCCAAAAAAGAATTAATAAATTAATTTCAGATATTTTGAACAAATTATTTTATTATTATATTTATTTAATTCTATATAAAAAATAAAACAGAAAGAATTCCTAAAAATATCTAAATTATTTTTTCTTTAAAGTTTAAACACCTGAAAAAGCAGCAAATTTAATTAAAATATTTAATCTTTCAGTATCCAAATAAATTTCAATAAGAGAATCAATTCCAGCAGCATCAATATGCGAAATAACAGAACAATCCAAAATTAAAATTCCTTTAATTGTTAATTGTTTTAATGAAAGGGAGGAGGAGGAAGTTGTTGAATTAGTATTTGAATTAATATTTCCAATATTGTTAAGTTCCAAATCTTTTGAAATTGATTTCTGAAAAATTTATTTTAATAGAATTTTTAAAAATTTAAAGTTATCACTAATAGTGTTGGGGGCCAGGTTCGGTTCGGTTCGAAAGATCAAACCGGGCCTTAAGTTTTGGCCCGAAAAAAACTCGACCGGTCCGGCCCGCAAAAAATGAGGCCCGAACAAGATTCGAACGTCCCGGTTCGATAAAAATGGGGCCCAAAAATGACTCGAACGTCGGCCCGGTTCGAAAAATCCAACCCTAATCACTAACAATCTACATCTCTATATTTATCCTACCAAAATTCACCTTTTCCTCTCCTGTATCAGAAAATTTATTCAAACTTTTAACATTATCAAAATTTCCAATTGAAGAGGAATTTTTTAAAATTTTTTGGCAAATTTCAGCAACAGAATCTACTAATTTTGAAGCATTCCCAAAATGTAAAGGTGCCTCGAATCTCCAAATCTGGGCATTAATTTGAATTCCTGGATCACTCAAAGCTAAAAATTGGTTAAATATTTATAAAAATTTTAAGAGAGAATATAACCATTATATAAATTTAATGGACGAAAAACTCCTTCAGCTTCGTTGTCTCCACCAATTCTTGAAAATTTTGGCCTATAAAGAAATAAATAAATTATTTAATTTTGGTGGAGGCTTAGGTAGACAAATTGAAATTGTGGATCTCGAAGGATCCCGAATAATTTATAAGGTCACAATCATTGCTTAATATTTAAGAAGAAACAAAAATATTAACTAGATACTTCAAATTAACTATTTCCATTTAATAAAAAAATTTATTTTAAAAATAACCATTGTTCTTTAAGTATAATAGACAATATAGAGAAAAACAAAGAAATAATAAGTCCATAAGTAATATTAAGAAATGCGGTTGTTGTAAATGCAATTATCCAAATTAACTGAAAAAAATAATCTATTTCAGTTAAATAAACAAAATTTACAAAATCAAATAAATTAATTTTCCATAATTTTGGTAATTCTTTAAATTGAAAAAAAAAGAGGCTTAAGACTAACTACAACGATACAACCAAGTACAGCAATTGGAAGAGGTTCAAGTAAAGGTCCAATCCAAAGAATAACTACAAGGAGTAAAGCGCTAGAAAAAAGTGCATGAAGCTGGAAAAATAAAAAGAAAATAAAAAATTATTGAAGTTTTACTTGTGTTTTAGCTCCTGTAATTTCACATAAAGCCGATCTAGACAGTGAAGCACCAAAAGGAAATACGGGGAATAAAGAAGAAATTAGTGAACACATACTTAGAGCATATAATTCTTGATTAGCATTTAATTTATATTTATGTTTTTTGGAAAAAGTTTTGCCAAGAGAGAAGAGGAAAGCATAACAAATTATTGAAATACTTAGAGAATCTAGCCAAATATGCCGTAAAAGTGTAAGACGAGGAAGTGAAAAATCTGGCATCCTTTAAAAATAAATTTTTGGTTATAAGGTAAGGGATTGGACATAACTGGTTATTAACCTTAATTAAGAGGCTCGTTTATTGTTTAGACATATCGTTTATTTAATGCTGTTATTGGTACTTGTGTAGTCCCCCCCCCCATAAGCCCCGCCCATTGTCTTCACAAGTACCCTGTTATTTGTTTCATTTAATTTCGCCAAAAAACTTGTTAATATATTAGCGATCTTGTCTAACCCTAATTAATATGAATCTCACCCTTGAGGTACATTCTCAACAATTCTAACTCCATAATTCTTTTTCAACCCAACAGTTGCTGAAAGAATTATTGCAGCAATTACCTAAAAAATATTTTTAGACGAAAAATTCATTTAAAAAACCAAAAAAAGTTCCAAAGGTAAAGGTATTTTGAAACGTTTTCTAAATATTGGATTAATCCAATCACGTCCAATACTTAAAAAAATAAGGCCAAAAATGGAAATACAAACAGTAAATATATTAATATTTGAAGCAGAATTAACTAAATCTTTCCACATCTGTGAAGAACACATAAGTATGTACACAATTTAATATTAGACTCACAAATAAAACTAATCCAGGGCCTCCATAACTTTTAACTTTAACGCCAATTAATTTATCTAATTGTGATGTTAATACATGTACAGCGGCACCAGTAGTGAAACCAGAAATGAGAGAATCAGAAATGTAATTAGTTATAAAGGATAGACGAAATATAGCCATTAACATCCTTAAAAAACAACCCAAAATTATATGTACTTAAAGGTTTTAGTGGAAAATATTTGAGTATACTTCCTTCCATTATAATAAAAAATACAGAAATCTTTGATATCTTCAATTTAAATTTATTTAAACACCTGAAATATGCCGACCCCAAAAGTTAAAGCACTTATTAAAACTAAAGGTGTTAGGGGTTCTCCTTCAATAATTAGAGCATTTGTATTGTTATTATTTCCATTTTCTGGTATTAATTGTGAACGTAAATTTCCAACCATCATACTAGCCACAGCAAAAGTACCTCAACAAAAATTATTTTTTTATTCTAACAGAATTAAATAAAATACCAATAGAAACATGAGGGGAAGTGCCAAAAAACATATAAAAGAAGGCAGGAAAAAAGCAGGAATATAATCCATAAACTGGAGGTACTTTAGCTAATGTAGCATATGCCATACCTAATTAATAATGTTGAGAGAGAGAGAATATTTTTTAAATAAAATTTTAACAAAAATTAAAGATTAAGTAATCCACACCCTGTGGGACAACCATAATTCCAACAGTTAATCCGGTAATTAAATCACATTGTAAATATTGCCTCCATTTATAGCTAGGTAACCAACCAAAAATTGGTAAAAGATTAATAAATACTTTTTTTACATTTTCTTTTTTAAAATATTCGCTTGGAGTTAAATTTTGTAAAAAAGGGTCTAATTTTGAATTTAATTTTTTTTGTTCTTTATTTTTGCTGGATCTAGTTATGTGGCCATATTTTTCTTCGAAATCAGCCTATCAAATAAATATAAATTAACGAATTAAGGTAGAAAAATTGAATTAGTGAAAATAAATTATTTATTTTGAATTAAGGTTGGACCCCGATCCTTCGGGATCGAAAAGTTTGGGGTTGCCTTTCGGTGTTTAAAATGGTGGGGCCGGGTTTGACAAAATCATTTGGGTTTGGGATCCCAACTAGCCCAAGTTTATAATACTTTGCCCTTGGTTGAGGTAATTGTGTATGGGTTGGAGCTCAATATTGGGGGGTTATTCTGCTTTACATTTTGCAATTTATTTTAAAAAATATTTAAAAAATTTAATATACATAAAATAGATTTTTTCAATATATGTACATAATATCACCTTGTTCATTATCTTTCAAATTGTTTTTATGTATAGAAAAATGTTGATAAAAACAAAAAATATTTATAACATTTTTAAATAAAATTTTAGAAAATAATTTAATTGTAATTTGTTAAATACCCATTTTTATATATTTTTAATTTAAAAAAAGTTTTTCAACCTTTTAATCTTTTACATTTGAAAAATTAAAGTTTTATTTCAATTAAATTTTAAAGAGAATTTTACTCATCATTAAAATTAAATTGATGAAAAAAAAAGAATTTATAAATTAAATTGCGTGGTGGAAGGTAGAGGAGAGGAGGGAGAGATTTATTTTATTATTTGACAAAAATAAATTGAGAATTAGAAGAGGGAAAAGAATATTTTTTTGTTTAAAAAAAAGCAAAAAAAGAGGACGAGAATCATCGATTAACATTAAAAAAATTGCTTAGGCAACTTAAAAGCAAATCTATTTTTATTTGTTAAAGCTGCTTCTTTTAATAATATGCAGTTAATTATATTTAATGTTTGATGGTTATGAAACAAATTCAGTATTTTTTTTATTTTGCTAAATAAAGTAAGGCGTCGGAGGGAGTGGGAGGAGATTAAGGGGAAAGAAGTTTTAAAGAGAGTTAAAAATTAAAATTGAAGTGTCAAAATCTCGATTTTTAATAGAGATGTGGGCCTAATTTTTTTATTTTTTATAATGCCAATATGTTAGGATTTTTGTAATTTTTAAAAATCTAATTTTAGAAATATTAAATTTTCATAAAGTGGTTGTAATTTTGCATAGGTAAAAATGTAAATTGTTGTCTAAAATATTTTAAAATAAAAAATCAGCCAAAATTCCATACATATCTTGTTAATTAAAGAGTGTATTCAATTTTCAAAAAATACAAACCACCTCCACTAAAATTTTTTTGAAAAAAGGTTGAACTGATATTCCTGCGTTACCATGTATTTTCCTAATATGAGAAATCAGAATCTGATTAAATTAGTTTTTTTATTAATTCTTTCTAATAAAAAAATAATTGTTTTTAATATTTATTTTTAAAAAATTAAACAAAAATAATTAAACAAACAAACCACTTTAAAAAGATAAGAAAAAAAAAGAATTTTTATTTTGTGAATGAAAAGATTCAACAAAAAAAACAAAAAAGATGTTTGATAAATAATTTTTAACAAATACTTTTTATAAAAAATAATTTATTTATTTATTTAATTTTAAAATTTAAAAATAAATTTTTAATTAAAAATGTAATTTTCCTGTAAAATTGCATCATAAAAAAAATTTTTTTTTCCTCTTAAAAAATAAATTAATTTAGATTTAAAAAAGTAAAATTTTATCAATTTATTTTTAAATTCCTTTTTAATACAGTCAGCTACAAAAGTGTGGAAAAAATATTTTATTTTTAATTTTAAGTAACAAAAAAGATCTACAAGCTAGCGAGCACCAAGAATATATTAAAGAAAAGAGAACAAGACCTAAATAATTATTTTCGAGATTTAATACACCGAAAATAAAATTAGGTATATCACGGATAAATACGTAGAAACTATTTTATTTTAATAGAAAATTTGATTTTAATAAGAATATATTGGTGACTATTGTAAATATGTAATTACTAGGAATCTAGAAAATAATTTGTTAATTAGATAATTTAAAAAATCACAAAATTAAAAATTTATTTACTATTAAAAAATTAAAAAATTGTTAATTAAATGATCAAAAAATTAAATTAAAAAATTTAATAAATATCATTAGTTATAACAGGAATTTGGCGAATAATAAATATTTTTGTTTACATATTTGAATTTTTAGTGAAAATAAAATTAAAAATTGTTTTAGTAAATATTTTTAAAAATAAATATTAGTTATTTTGTAATCTTCTGCTTCATTGGTCCCTAGAAAAACTAGAAATATGTTCCTTCGACATTTTTTATGTTGCTAGGTAATCGAATGTGATGAGTCCTAAAGAGCTTAGAATTTTTAATTTCTAACCCCCCCCCCCCTTCTCCAAATTCGAAACAATTTAAACGGTGTTATAATAAGTCAAGATTTTTTTATTACTAGCGTTTATTTAGTTGATCATAAGTACAGCTTAGTAAAACATTTTTAGAAATTTGGATGTTCTCTTAGCCTACCGAATCCTACCGAATCGGTAACCCAAGATTGGAAAAATTAAAGGAAGAGAGCATGGAAAAGTAAGAGAAAAAGACAAAATTAGCTCTCATTTAATACTTTGGCGTTGTGCAAATAAAAGACATTATTGGCACTGAAACTACCCGAATAAAGGAAAAAACTTACCTACATAACGTCCCTTCCCTTAAAAATTTATTTTTGGTTCGCCCTATATTTTTTTCATTATTATTTTCCCTTTTTTTGCTGACTCATATTCTTTAAAATGTTTAATATTTTTTGATAATTTTAAGATCATTTATATTGGTTATTTTTTTGTTGACTTTTATTCCTTAAAAATGCGGGAAATAATTACAATAATGACTGGCCAATGCGGGAACCAAATCGGGTCAAAGGTATTATGAGTAACTTTTGAATATTTTACGCCCTTCTCTTTTAAGATGTCAGAGTATCAACACTACCAAGATGCGCCAGCTGATAAAGAACGAGTTGTAGTTTATACACCGAAAAAATGGAAACAAACACGTTTAAAGTTTGTTTTTATTTTTAAATATCCATTTAAATTTATTAAATTAGTTCATCGGGTGCTGATTCCACTGCCTCTACTTTTCAACAATTTGCCGAAATGAGATTACAATTTCATTCTGGACCCGCTCTACTTAATTTGCAGGGTGGGCCTTCAGCACCTTTCTATTCTTCTCATCATCTTCTAATTGTCCATCCACTTCCTGGATGTACTTTTCAATCTACTTCTCTTCCTGCTAGAATGACGATGTCTACTCAACAGCCATTTTCTTCAGTTTCTCCAAATATTATGATAAATCAACAGCAACAACAACCAAATCTTCCATCTCGTCAAATTACTCTTGAAGAAGCTAAAGAAAGTCAGAAATTTTGGACTTTTTCTTTAGAGATTATTTTTTCAAAAATATATTTTTCAGATGCTGGAAGTTGTCATGATGATGAACATTCAACATTTGGAGTTCAAATGGCAATGAGTGGAGCGAGTATGCCTAACAGAGGTTTGTGGAATGAAATATTATTAGATTTACTTAAAATTTAATATTTAGGTAGTTTTCGGGGTGGGCGAGGTGGGTGTACTTCTGTTGGCCATGCTGGAGGAGCTCGTGATAGTTCTAAGGTGGATGCTGAAGGAGGGAATGGAAGATTTGAAAAGTAAAGTTTTTTATTTGAATATTTTTATCTATTATTTTAGGAGAAAACCAAGGCGTTCAGCAGGCTCTGATTCAACGAGTAGACGTCTAGATTGTGACATTTCTTCAGTTCGTGGTGGCGGCAGTGAAGATATTTCTGTTAAAGGAAATCGTGATCGTGACAATAATAAATTAATTTTAATATTTTTTAAATTGTTAACATTTAATTTTTTTTGAAAATAATTTTTATTTAATTTGTTTTTCTGCTTTTATAAACCCTAAACTTATTAATCGGTACACGGTGGGTTAAAGTGGAAATCTGGTGGCGTTGTGTATTTTTATTTTTTAAATTACGCCAAATAGCGTTAACACTATTTCTCACTTCTCTCGCACTCTTTCTCAAAAAACGCAAGCCGTTTCAGTGCCAACTTTATTTTCTTTCTCATCAAACGCAAGCCACTTGAGTGCCAACTTCATCGCAGAGTTTGAGTGTCAACGAGGGAAACTCTCTCTCATAAGTTTAACCCTTATACCTTTTGGCCCTCCCACCCGATTTTTTTCGAATTTTGTAATTTTATAGTCCTAAGGTTGTTAAACGATCCTGTAAATTTTGATAAGCTTAAATGCATTTTTGGCAAAGTTATGAACTTTTAAAAATCGGAAAAGCCCGTCCTATTTTAGGCCATAACTCACTCCAAAGTTGTCCTTTTTTCCTAATTTTTGTTTTATACGAATCAGTGATGGAAAACGAACAAGTCTATATAGATATCCCTTATTTATCTTGATTTATTCCTTAAGTTGGCATGCCGGTTTTTATATTTGTGCATAGAAGTCAACGAAACCTGCATTAAAATTGGAAAAATTTAATTTTTTGGAAAGAAGAGATCGTTAACTTTAAAACTAGTCTGACAGAATTCGAATCGGATCTGTAATTTTCGAGATATTGGAGTTCGAAATCGGTAACCTAAAATAGGAACGAGAGTAATGATAAGAACGAGAGAGCAAGAAAATGAAAGAGAGGAAAAATGAGAGAGTGTGACAGACGGTTAGATTTCCAGTTTAACCCACCGTGCCGTGTCCCCACATTTTGCAACAACCATATTTTGCAACAAAGGCACTAAACCCACGTTTTGCAACAAGGGCAAAAACGCATATTTTGCAACATAGGGTAAAAATCCACGTTTTGCAACATCATATTTTGCAACACCATATTTTGCAACATAGGCTATAACCCACGTTTTGCCACAAGGGCAAAAATCCATATTTTGCAACAAAGGGCAAAATTCTTAATTTTTGCCAATAAAATTGATTTTTTTGTTATTTTTGGCTTTTTTTTAAGTTTTTTTGAAAAAATTTTAAAAATTACTCTTTTCTTTTACTTTTCTCGTAAAGATAATCCATTCGAACTGGAAGTCTGATCATTAATTAAAAAGTTATAGCCCGAATAGTGCACTTATTTGACTTTAAACGGATTATATTTTGAATGGGTTATCAGACTTGATCCATTCAGTTAGAAAAAAGATACGACTTATCGAGGGCTTTCGAATCATATATAATTTACTTGGATTGGATCTAGCCTAGAAAAGTTATAGCCGATCAAAGCTGACCAACACTCAATCGGCCATACTCTACTGACCCCACCATTTGTTGGCAAAAATGAAGAATTTTGCCCTTTGTTGCAAAATATGGATTTTTTGCCCTTGTGGCAAAACGTGGGTTATAGCTTTTGTTGCAAAATATGGTGTTGCAAAATATTATGTTGCAAAACGTGGGTTTTTACCCTATGTTGCAAAATAAGGGTGTTGCAAAATGAGATATTGCAAAATATGGGGGAGCCCACCGTGCGTGTCCGGACAAAATATCGAATCGTTAAAATATGGAATAGGCTAAAAAAGGGTTAAAATCTCGAATCGGGTAAAAATGGGTTAAAATCGCGAATAGGCTAAAAAGGGGTTAAAATGTGGAATCGTTAAAATATGGAATGGTTAAAATCTCGAATAGGCTAAAAAGGGGGTCAAAATGTGGAATCGTTAAAATATCGAATTGATAAAATGTCGACACGGCCAAAATGGGTCAAAATGTCGAATTTTTTCAAAATGGCGCCAAAATCTAGAATCCGGACGGTACCGTAATACCGACGGTATTTTTCGGTATTCCATGTCGGTAGTACGGTAAGAATGCCGTCCGATAAAATTTAAAAGCTAATCGGTATTTTTCGGTATTTTTTTTCGGTATTCCGTACCGTATACGGTACAGTTAAAAAATTCCGGGTTTTATTAGAAGCTAGGCACGCCACTCTAATTTAACGTATCAAGATCGCGTTATGTTTTCCAGATCCGCACGATAATTCCGAAGGTCGATTATGCTTGATTGATCCGGTCCGGTTTTACTCGGTAAAATACAATGAACTAGGCAGAAAGATTGCGACGGACTACGACATACGAAGCTTATCAATCAAATTATCAGCAATAAGTTGATAAGCTGATAAAATTATCAACAATCAACGTACGGCACTCATCTGACCCTTATTTAAAAGAATTCGACATTTTGACCTCTTTTTAGCCTATTCGAGATTTTAACTATTCCATATTTTAACGATTCCATATTTTAACCCTTTTTTACCCGATTCGATATTTTAACCATTCCATATTTTAACGATTCGGTATTTTAACCCCTTTTTAGCCTATTCGCGATTTTAACCATTCCATATTTTAACGATTCCATATTTTGTACCGGAGCCCCACCGTGTCGGTACACCTCAATTGAGTCCGCACGATTGAGTCAGGGTGGCCCTTTCCAAAACACTAAAATAGGGCGCAGTCACCCAAAAATAGGGCGAAATCGGCCAAAAATAGGGCATTATTTAAAAATCTTAAAAATAATTAAAATTTCAATTAAAAAGCTTTATTCTATGTATCTTTGTACCCCGAGACATATCAAATCATATATAATAATCCCTAAAATATTGATCGAGCAAAAAGTTATGGCCAAAAACCCCAAATACTGAATCGGCGATACTGAACCGTCCCCTACCCATCGAGACCCGGTCCTTCTCCTAACTTTTTTGAAGATGTCAGGATGAAACCGGGTTTGGGAAATCCCGGTTCCGGGCCGGGTTTCTTTTGCTAAATTTCCCGTTCCCGGTTTTTCCAAAATTCTGCTCTCTAGTTGAAGCTAGTTTTCACGCGTGCGTCAACGGGCTGATATTTCTATGCTAGTAAATATTTTCTTTTTTTTTTATTTTATGGAATGATCCAAAAATAATTTTGACATTTTACTTCAATCAAAATATTTTCTATCAACATTTTCTTTTAAAAAATGAGTGGAAAACAGCCACCAAAACAAAGTTTTCACCCAATTAAAAATGAAATAATTGAAAGGTTTGTTTTTTTTTAATTTTTAAATATTCCTCTTATTTTTTAGCGAACCAATTCCCGGTACTTCAACTACAAATTTACAGAATTTAACAGACTTGAGAATTCGTAATTCTTTAAATACAATTTTAATTCAGCCAAATAATCAAGATGTGTTGGCCAGTTCGCAAATGAGACCTCCAAAATCAGGTTTTTATATAATTTATTTATTTTTCTATTTAAGTTTGAAAAATATTTTTGGTAATTTTGAGTTTGTAATTATATTTTAAGCTAAATAAATGTATGTAAATTCGAGATAGGATACTAATTCGGTAATTCCAAGCTTAGTGCCCCCCACTTTTCTTTCTTTTTTCCTTTCTCATATTTTTAAATATAAATATGAATGCAGAATTATTTACGCAGAAATTCCCAAATATTTTTAAGTAAAGAAAAAGTGTAGAAGGGCACGAAGCTTGGAATTAACGATAATTCTCTTCGGAATTTAATTTTTGATTTCTCTTTCAAATGTCTAAATTTAATTTAATCTTTAAATAAAATAAGTTTTTTAGACTTGACGAACTTTTGGTGCTTGGTTTATTATTATGAAATGAATGAACGTGTATGATTTTAATTGTTTTATTTTTTATGTATTTTTTAAGGTTGGCGAAGTTTTCAAATCTGAATGGAAACAGGAACTGAATGAAAATCCACAGTTTGTTTAAAAAAATTTTTTTTAATTTTTAAAAGCTAAAAAGTTGTTGTCGAAAACCCAAGGTTTACAGATTTTGGGTTTTTCGACCATAACTCCCTGAATACCAAAAACCAAAAATTCTCAAATTTTGGGGTCTTAGAAACCGCTCGAATGAATAAATACGCAAAATTTTAAAGCTTTTGAACATCTACAAAAAATTCTATAACCAGTTTTGTAAAACGACTTTTTTATGAAACGACCTAGTAAATAATCCCCTTTTATTATTTTTGAGGAAGAAAATATTTTATTCATAATTTCAGACTTATAATTGATGGAGGTGTTTGTGCTTCAGCAGAAAATACTCGTTTTTGTTTGGGTAATTTATTTTTTTAAATAAATTTTTTAAATTTATTTTTTAGGTGTTATTGGGAATATAAACAGAAATCCTTTTGTTAGTAAGTAAAAATTAATTTTTTTTTTAATTTTTAAAAATTATTTTTAATTATAGCAAAAGTTGGCCGTTCAATTGGAAAAGGGATTCGATTAAATCAAAAAGATGAAAATATTTATTTGGAGTCTCTTAGCGATTCTGCTGTTTTTGTTCGTATGTTTTTTTAAATTTTCTTTAAAAATTTATAAAAATTACTTCAATAATTCGCTCGAATTTTTTCGTCCTATTTAATCGATAATTATTTAAAATTTTAGAATGTCCTCTTTTTGCACGTAAAAATGGTGATGAATTAGCTACTGTTTACAGACTCAAAGCAAGTGATGCTTCTACCTCTTCCTCTAATGGATCGAGTATTTTCTTTTAATTATTTTTAAAGAAATTTTAATTTTTTTTAAACCTAAACTCTTTAAATTTTATTGGAATTAGCAAGGGCGTAGCCAGTACTCGTTTTTGTTTGGGTTTAAATTTATAATTGAACGAGAAAATGAAATTTTTTCGCTTACGACCTTTAAAATTCACTCACCTCGTTTTACCCCTTGCTGAAATCGACCCCCTGGCTATGCCCTTGGAAATTAGATTCTTGCTTTGATTTTAGCTGTCTTCTTGATTTATAAAAATATCCAATGATTTTTCCAAATTTCATTAGATTTTCTTTTTTCCCAACTTAAAATTTTCTATTTGCTAATTAAAATCTGACTAATTTAAAAATAAATTTAATTTTCCTTTTTTCAGAACCTTTTTGCCTTTTTGACATGAAAATGTTTGACACTTTATTAACCGAGGCTCGTTTACTTGGTTATAATGCTTTATATATGTTACAGGTTTTTTAAATTAAATTTTTAATTAATTAATTTAATTATTTATATAGATTTATTGCCTTTGCAGAATTAGTTTTGTTAAAGGTTTTATTTTCTTTAAATAATTTTTTGAATTAATTTAAATTTTAGGTTGGGGACAGGAATATAGACGACAAACTATTAGTTTGTTTTTTTGATTTTTTAAATAAATTATTTTTGATTGGGGTACAAAGAGAGATTGGGATTGAGGTTCAGTCGGATTTGAGTCTTTATTTCGATTTTTTGATGGGATCTCATCTCGGTTCCTTCGGATTTTTATTTTTTAGGTTAAAGCAATTCTCTTAATGGCAAGAATTAATTCTCCTATTTTTTAAAATTTTCTAATATTTTTCTAAATTTTTATCTAAATATACCCATTCCTGTAAAGTACAATTCAAAAAAAAACTAAAAATATATTCTAATTAATTTTTAGCCTCATGTCCAATGTGGATTGAAGTCCAATTCCCTCGCCCTCTCCAAATTCTGGATGAAGTGCTAATGGAAAATGCTGACGAAATTGGTGGGGAAGAGGTTCACAGTTTCTCTTAAATTTTATTTTCTTTTTGGACTAAAAATATTTTAATTAAAGACGAATCACTTTAAACTTTAAATATTTATATCTAAATTTAAAATAAATATTTTTATTAAAATTTAAATAATTTTTTTATTTTATTAAAATAAATTAAAAACACAAAAATTCAAAAAAAAATTATAAAAAAGAATCTTCAGAACTTGAATATAAAAATTCTTCTTCTTTTGATTGTCTTCTTTGTACAATACACGAATATATAATTAATCCAATAAAAGCAATAAATAAACTAAATAAAAATACAAAGGGTAATAAAATGCCATAAAAATCGTTGATATTAATTTGTTGATAAACCATTGGCCAAATTAATACTTTAAAAAATTGGGTGAGAAAATATTTTTTCGAGGACCCAAAAATAAAATACCTTAACAAATAGTCTCCATTAACTGAAGTTTATTTAGAAAATCAATTATTTAAAAGAAATATTTAAGGAAAGTGAGGGTGAAAAGTTTAAGGAAAGAGAAAGAATTAAAATTGAACTTAAAATAAGTTGTCGTTAAGTTAAAAAAATATATTTTTTAAGGAAGTAAAGAATTACTAAAACTTTTCTTTTTCGAAATGTTCATAAAATAAAGAAAAGAAGGGAAAAAGTAAAAAGAAAAAAACTTTTAATTATTTTTTACTCTCAATAGATTTTTACATTCGCCGAATTAAATTTTGTTTATAGTACACGTAAGAGGTTTAAGTCAATTTATTTTTATAGTTCCTCCCTCTAAGATAATAAATCATTAATTTTTTGAATTTATTAAATTAATAAATTTTTTAATATTTTATGGAGATTGTTTAATTCAAATCCTTGTAGAGGACTTTCTCCAAAATTATTCTATTTCAGTTGAAATCAAAATCTGTCCCGATTCCATAGGTGGATAACCCCCTATGACAACTCAAAAATTCTTTGCCAAAGTAATTATTAAATTAGAGGGTTATTTAAAGTACATTCAAAATAAATTTCCGAAAGATCATATTTTATTAAATTTAATATTAGATAAAAAAATAAACATAATTAATTATATGTATGTAAAAGCTTCCAAATAATTATAATTAATCGAGAAAATTATTTAAATATATATTTCTTTTCAATATTTTTTGTAAACAAAAGTTCCTGTTCCAAAAGAACATTGGGAAGTTGAATTAGATGGATGTCTGCCATTACTCATACTTCCAGAGAAAGCACTTCCATTACCAAGTTCGGGAATACTTGAATATGAGTCTGGTGTTAATGCTGAATTCTGAAAAGTATAATAATTTTAAGGAAAATTTTTTAAAGGAAAAATTTTTTTCGAGTATATAGTATAGAATAGAGTGAGCTGGGCCTGGACCAAGGCCTTTTTCCTGTACCCTGAGGAGTCCAAGCCCAGGCATTATTTGACCTTCCTGGGTCTTTCCTGGACTAAAGGCCCCGGACCATATCAATAAATCAAACCCAGGAACAGGCCCAGGCTTTTCAAAAATCTCGATCTCTATTATAGAATACCTATATCTATTTACATATGTTCTTTAGTTTTGAATATTAAAATTTTCTAACTATTTTTTATTTAAAAATTATATACCTGTAACCATCCAGGAACATAAGCACGTAAAGAAACACTTCCTTCTTTTTCATTATAATTCCAATTAGAAGCAAGCTGCATTAAACAAAACCCAAAAGAAATTGAAGCAAAAATAATAACAATAAACAACTCCAAGCATTTTCTAAAGGTATTCTATCTCTTCGACAATTTTCTTCAGCTAAAGAAATTCGTTCATTAGCAAAATCTTTTAAAAAATCTGTCAAAATTTCTGATTGTTCCTCCTTTGAAAAAACAGAATTTATATGTTCATTTATTGCTTTTTCTTGTCTCATTTTTTGTTCCATAACACAAACAGCGTTGTGGCTATGTGAATGAATTAAAAATGTAGCAGATAATGTTATCGTTATTGGAGAACAAATTAATAAAGTTAATCCTGTCCCTATAAGTAAACGGCGAACACGTTTGGCACGATTATTTAAACGTTTAGTTGATAAATGCTCCATCGGACTATATCGATGTAAACGTTGATTTATTCCTTTTTTAGATAAGAGAATATTTTTTTGAAATTATAACTAAACAAACCAATTAAAATACCCAAAAGGGATAATAACATTGAACATAAAAATGTAAGCAATAAAATTAAAAGAATTAAAAGTGTCCAGCCTGACAAGAAAATTGGTGAAATTAATGAATGGAATTGATATCCAAGTTCTCTAATTACTTCGAACTAGAATGAAATTTAAAATTATTTTTTGAAAAAGAATTAAAAAATAATCTAATAAAGATAACTAACATTTTTTGATTCTATTATCAGAAGCATAATTAAGAGTATACCGTTCCCCTCCCTCGAATAATTCCCCCTCCCGATTAATTCCCCATGCTAGAGTTGGGTTGAAACAATAACCCCCCCCCCCCCCCCAACCCAAACACCCTACTGCACGTTCAAATGCCAAAACTCGAATAATTCCCCATCCCATGTATGGCTTGAAATATTAATTCCCCAAAGGAATTAACCGAGAAAATACGGTAGATAAGAAAAAAATTCAAGGGATTTCTAGTCACAAAAATGTTTACTTTTTTAAGCGTTTGTCCACCTCCAGGTTCCCCTCCAATTTCTCTTTGTTCTCGTTCAGAAATTTGTGTATTAGCTAATTCCCCTTCTTCTTCCCCAAATACATCCAAAGCTAATTCTTCTGTTAACAAATTTTCTCCCCCCTTTTTATTTATTTGTTGTTGTTCCCCCAAAATAGTTGATTGCATTGCTAAAAGTTCAACCATTGTAGAGGCAAATAAAATACATCCAAATAATAATAAAAGCCATAAAGGGATATGAGCGAATAATAAACAACGAAAGTTCGTTTTGTGTCCCTCTTGTCGTCTTTGATTAATATTGCTACTATTTAATCCAGCTACAGAGAATGAAGCTTTCTTCAAAAAAAGAAAGATTTTTTAATTTAAATTTTAGGAATAATTTTTGGTATTAAAACAGGTGGTTTTTTTCCGATTTCCGACTTCCGACGTTTTTTTCCTTCCGATTTCCGAAAAAAATTTTGATTTCCGAGTTCCGGCTTTTGAGCAAGTTCCGATTTCCGGCTCTTCCGATCTGACACTTCTGTGTCCTTCCCATTAAATTAAAATTTCGAAGATGTTGATGGTTATTCGAAAGGATTTAATTCAACTTTTGTTTAATTCCAATTTTACTTTTTTAATTCCAAAATATTTAAAATTTATTTATTTAAAAAAAACTTGTGTTTTTTCCTTTACTTTGTCTTTCCCCTTTATATCCATTTATTTATTTAAATACCTCATCCAATTTTTGTGTTTGTGTTGTATCAAAAAAGCGACTAAAACGAATACGTGCTAACATTGTAAATAATAAAAGCATGCTTAATACTGTGATAATTAGAAGAATAAGTAAAGTGGACAACAAGTTTGGTTGTGAAGGTAAATACAAATCGAGGAATGTTGGCGATAATAATCCAACAATATTTTGCTTTAAAAATTTTTTTGTTTCGAGGACATTTAGGGTATTTATTTACCTTATTTTCAATAGAAAGATGAAGTAATTGTTCATCTCTTAGCGGCTGTATTGGAATAAGCTTTTCTTGTATAGGCAAAGCTAAGGCTGAATGCCACCAATTTAAAAGCATTTTTATGGAAAATTTAATAACAAAAAATTCTAAAATTAAAAAGATTAATTAATTAAAAAGCGATTGAAATGATTTTGGTAATATGTAGATTTGAGGTTTGTATAGAAAATTTAAATATTAAAAGTATGTGAATATTTCACTCATATATGTATATCAGAGAACGAGGCGACAAAAAAAACAAAATTCCCTATTTCTACCGACCCAAAAAACGTCGGGAATTCCCGATTTTCGGGAATCAGGATGGCTCGTTCCCTGGTGTATATACGGTTTCAAGTTCCCTTAAGCTTCTGATTGTGTAGCTATTCCAGAGACTCAGAAACTTGATCTAAAGTCGAAGTTAAAAATTTTACTTTAGAAAAGTATTTAGGTTGAAAATATTTAACTAAAACAAAAGAAAATATATTTTATTATTGACTAAAATTCTGTATATGAAAGGAAGATGAAACAAAGAATTTGGGTCAACATGCCAATAAACAACAGAACAGAAGGAGGAAATTATTTAGAAACTGACAAGGTGTAGAAGAAGAAATTGCATAAAATGAAGAAAATATATTTTTGTTTTGTTATGGATACTAGCGAAGAGACTCGCCCTTCGGGCGAGTCTCTTCGCTAGCCTAAAACTATAAAACTATTTCTTTTTTTCGACTATTTATCTTTTGCCTGAAACTTTTTCTCGAACCATTTCAAAAACTTCTATCTTTGGCAAAAATCCCATCTACCATGACGCAGAACTCCTATCTACTCTTTTGTTTAAACACTTATCTACTCAGTTTTTGAACTTTTATCGACACATTGTATCTTACATACTCTGACGAAACTCTTAGCTACCCATTGTCTGAACTTTTATCTACGCATTATCTAAAACTTTATCACATATTGTTTGGCTCTTATCTACCCATGACAAGAATCTTATCTTCCCACTTGTCTTAACTCTTATCTACCCAGTGATTTAACTCTTATTTACCCAGTGTTTGAACTCATATCTACCAAGTGTTTGTGCTTTTACCTAAACATTGCCACAACAATTAAAAACACATTGGTAAAAATCTTATCTACCACTTGGCTAAACACTTATCTACCCATTTCCGGTAATTAACTACCCTGTGTCTGAACTTTAATCTAAACATTGCTTGGATCTTATATACACAAAGACAAAACTCATATTGCCCATTGACAAAACTCTTTTCTGGCCATTGTCTGATTTTAATCTACCCAGTGTTTGAACTCTCATCTACCCAGAATCTGAGCTTTTACCTACACATTGTCTAGATCCTGGCTGCCCAGTGTCTGGACTCTTTACTCATGACCAGAACTCTTATCTAACCAGAGTCTGAACTTCTATCTGAACATTGTCTGGATATTATCTACCCAGTGGCAAAACCGTTATCGTCCCATTATCTGCACCAAAATCTAAGCTTGTTTCTTTCCACCATTTATATGCTTTTTGTCTGTACTCTTATCTAGCACTTACAAAAACTTTTATCTAAGCATTGCCTGAATTCTTATCCAACATTTGACGGAACTTTTATCTACCCATTGTCTGAACTCTTATTTACCAACACTTGCCGGAACTTTTATCTACCACTTGTCTGAATACTTATCTACACATTTGCAGAACTTATATACCCGTTGTCTAAACTTTTGTCTAACAATTGACAGAACTCTTATCTAAACAGTACTATAAATTATTAAACTATTACATGAACTCTAATCTACCTTTTATCTGTACTCTAATCTACCAGTTCCTAGGACTTTTATCTACCAAATGTCTGCAATCTTACCTACCCATTGCCAAAACTCATCCAACCATAATCAAAATTCTTATCAACCAAGTGTCTGCACTTTCCTTTGTCTGCACTCTCATCTACCTATTGCCAAAACTCTTGACAATTCATTGACTGAACTCTAATCTACCCATTGTTTGAACTCTTATCTACCAAATCCTGGGACTTTAATCGCCAAATTGTCTCCATCTTATCTACACGTTGCTAAAACTCTTACCCAGCCTTTATCAGAATTCTCATCAACCCATTGTCTGCATAAATTGGTTAAACTCTTAACTTTCCATTGCCAGAACTTTTATTTGCAAATTGGCTGTGCTCTTATTCACCACTTGCCACAACTCTTATCTAACCATAGCCAAAACTTTATACAATGTTTTTTGTTAAGTGTATTTTTACATACCGTATTTTTCCCAATAGAAGCGCATGCGCTTCTATTTTTCAACCTCCTCGTAGACTGCGCTTCTATTGGAACGTGCGCTTCAAATGGGACGTGCGCTTGTATTTTTCAACTCCTATGCGAATTAATTTTTATAACATTATGTATGGAAATTTAAAATAAATTTTAAATCTCCATAGAATTATTAATTTCAATTCCGTTTTCATTATCTTCATTAAGATCAATTTCTACCTAACTTTCTGAAATTTCTTTATCCTCTCAAGCTTGATGTAATAAAGCCTGACCATCTGGTCTAAAACAATGTATTTCATCATTTTCGGAACCGTCACTTCGAATTCCAATTCTACAAACCAAAAAGCTTTTTGCAACATTTTCTTTTGAAATCACATCTCATGCTTCAACTATCCATCCCAAATAAAATTTCATGGTGGTGGACCCAAATAAGCAAGCGTTTTGAGAACACTGGTTGCCCTATAATTGCTCTCAAATACCCGATTGTGAGAGCATCATCCATCTAGCTTTTTCCACTCCATCCCCTAGGGAAGATGGAAATAAGTTTTCCCCAAATTATAACTCAAAAAACCTTAAATCGTTTCGAAAAGAGAGGGATATGGTCGTTTACGTGAAAGTAGTACAAAGGGAAAATTGAAAAAATTTATCGATAGAATAAGTTTTGCGTTTTCGAGTATAACACCGGTACATTACTGAACATTCACCTAAACATCAATTTCCATTTTTTTATATAAAAGTGTAAATTCTTAATCTAAATGTAAATGAAGAATATGTACTTGTTTAAAATAGTAACTAAAAAGTAATTAAAAAGTGACTAAAAAGTAATTAAAAAGTAACTAAAAAGTAAATAGTAATTTAAAATTTTTTGAAAATTAAAATTTATATTGCACAGATAAGTATAACATAGGGTGCGCTTATAATAGAACGTGCGCTTCTAATGGGACCTGCGCTTGTATTTTTCAACCTCCTCGTAGACTGCGCTTCTATTGGGACGTGCGCTTCAACTGGGACGTGCGCTTCTATTGGGAAAAATACGGTATTTTTATTTCAATAAACATTCAGAATTTGAACGCTAAAGATTATTTCGAAAACTAACGAATAAAAATATATTTTAGGGTTTTGCATAATTTTGTTGTGTACTTCAACTTGACATTAAAAAATCTCTTTGTTTACATTTTTCCTCTTTTCTTTATTTTAGTTGATTTTTTTGTGTGGCTCCGCCCTTTTTCTCTTTTTAACCTTTTTTGTTTACTACGCCAACACAAAACCTGCGCCGAAAAACCGTGACAGACAGACATAACTTCTAAAATTATATATAGGATATTATTGGATAAATTAGAAGAAAATATTGCGCAAGTCAGTGGTATTGGGGCGTAAAAAAGAGGGGGAAGATGAGCAGAAGAAGATTGAAAATAAATGTAGAAGATAAGAGTAAAAGAAGAATTTTAGAAATTTTAGTATCTGATTATGGGGAATTAAGGGGAAAGGAGAATTGGGAATTTTTATATTTAAAGATTACCGCATAAATAAAAATTGAAGTTTAATTAGTAAATTTATTTTTGATTAAAAAAATATTTCAAGAGGAGGGAGAGGAGAGAGGAAGGGGAGGGAGAGGAATAAATGTAAATTTAAAAATCCAGTATATTTAAAAAGGTTTGTATGTAAAGATCAACGATTAATTGAATGACTAATGACCAAAGTCGAAATTGAAATGATTAATTTGAAGATTTACAGCTAAGAAAGTTGAAATTGAATAAATGTTTATCTCTTCAGAAATTATCAAAGTTTCTCTAAAACATTGAGATTTTATTAAGAAATTGAAGTTAGAAATATTTTTAGATTAATTTCTTTATTTAAAATTTTCATTTAAAAAATTCAAATTATTAACCTAATTTTTACTAAAAAATTAAAAAAATTTTTTTGAAATTATTATAAGCAAAAAACTTGATGGAATTAATTTAAAAAAAGAAAGAAAAATAATCTTAAAACTTGACGCACAAAAAATGAAGGAATGACAAAAAGTAAAAGAATTATGGGAAAAATAAAGTAGAGGCGATCATGCGCAAGGATAACGCCCAAAGGCATAATTTTAAGAATTTGGTAGGTTATATATATATTTCTTTTTTTTTCTTTAATTTTGTTGCGCAAACAAACCGCCAAAGGGAAAATAATTTAGAAAAATACAAAAATATTTCTCTTTTATTTAACAGTTGACCATTGCAAAATTAACGGAGAATTCGTGGGAATAAATAAATATATATTTTGATTAAAATATTATTTTCTTGAAATATAAAATGTTGAAGAAAATAATGAAAGTTTATATTATCTAATAAAACGAAATTAAATTTCTAGTATAATAAAACAATCCGACTTCATCAATATCCTTCAAAATCCGTCTAAATCCCTCTTAATCCCTCAATATCATGACCAAATTCCTCAATTCTACTAACTATTAGGACACAATTTACCGGAAATCGCAATTTCTAATTTATGAAAAATGGAATGGCTGCCTGAATTTGAATGGCCTCTCCAATAGAATAGACCTTTTTAGGGGTATTGGAAAAAGAATGGCGGCCATTCTATTAGAATAAATACGGTAATTACAGGTAAGATCAAATAATCCTCTATTCAAGATAGACCTTTATTATATGATGATAGCTAATAGGTAGCATAAAATGATAGCTAATAGGAGATAAAAAAATGAAAACATGCTTGCTGAAAGTCTTGGACTATAATTTAGATGGGTAGGTACAACAAGTAAGATCAACTACCTCTTTTTGTTTTCTAAAACGTTGAAACGAGCTTATTTTTTGAGTAAAATTTTTTTGATCTTTAGGGATTTCAATTTATTTTCTTTTTATTTTTTTTAATCTTAAAATGTCAGAAATTAGCAGCTGGATGAAAATGGAAAATTAAAGAAAAACGCCGGAAAATCTGGCGGGAGAAATGAAGGATATAAATAAATTGAATACTGGAAAAGGATTTTGGTGAAAAATAAAAAATTTTTTGATGAAATTGAGGAGAGAAAGTTGAGTAGAAATGAAAAAAACAGGAAAAATATCGTTTATATTTTGATGGAAAACGACAAAAATAAATTTTATAATTGTTTAGGTCAATGCCCTCAACTCAACTTTTTCTTTTATAAGATTTCACTTTTCTTGATCGTTGCTAGTTAAAAATAAATAAATTTTATTTAAAAAGATGATTGATAGAAATAATTTAAAATAGTAGAAAGTATATTAGGTTGATATTTTTAATGAGGATTTTTATTAAAATAATATTTTTTAATAGAAATTAAAAAATTAAAAAAAATTTCTATTAAAAAGAATCTATTATAATGTAAATAGTTAAGAGCCAACCTCTTGAAAAAAAACATCAGGCCCCTAACCCTATAGTCAGTGCTTTGGTTGAAAAAACTTTAATTAAGATTTGTTTGAACTTGTATTTTATAATACAATTTTCAAATATTTTTGAAAAAATGAAAACGCAAAATTTTTTGGAACTTTAAAAATCCGTTTAGAGGTACATATGTTGATCCGAGGCAAACCCTCATACATATCAATATAGAAAAATTTTTATCTAAAGATACCTTAGAAAAAAGACTCAACTACGAGGTATTTTTATGCATTTATAAGCTTAAAAGAAATACTAAAATAAATTACAAAAATATATTTTTAATGATAAAAATTAATTTAAAACAAAATTCCCCCCATTTTGTGTTGTTCTCATTTTCATTTCAATTTCGAATTGGTTTTTAGGTTTAATAATAGTACAATTTTGATTGCCATTGAGTTGTTCTGTTTTTAATAAATTAACTTCTGAGGTTATTCCAACTCTACCAAATATTGAGAAATTTGTTCGTCGTAAAAGTTGAAGAAATTGATTTGATGGACTTTCCCTAAGTTAAAAAAATTATTTTTTTTTAAATAAAAGATTAAAATGACATAGGATATACATATTCTTCAATTTTTTGTTGTGAAGATTATTAAAGGTTTTGATTTAAAATATGATGGTAATAGTTTTGGCAATAAATAGTGCTTATAGCACCCTCTCTAATTATATACTTGATTAATTTCAAAAAATATTTTCATTCTTATTTTTTGTTGAACTTTGTAGTGAAAATTCATTAATATTCCAAAAATACCTTAATCCTTCCTCCATTTTGCTAGGCCCATCAGAATGTATTCCACTAGCATTAGAATGATTATTTGTGTCACTTAGACATGAGTGGAATTCGTCACGGGGTGTGCCAGCAGCACTTGTTTGTGTCCGCTGAACACGACTAGCCCTATCCCGGCTAATTTCTGTGCCTTAAAATTAAAAAAGTTTTTAAAAATAAATTAAAAATCTAACGAAATCCAAATGTCAAACACAATGCATTTCTAAATTTATTATTCAAAAAACAATAAGTAATTGGATTTGTACAGGAAGATAAATATGTTAAGACGGTAATGAATGTATTTACTTCTGAATTCCAAATATTGAAAGTCTAAGAAAATTAATTTTTTTTAGTTACATATTTTAAAGTTATGATTAAATAGATGCCCTCTTCTCCATTAACTAATTTTTAAAGAAGTAACCTGAAATGTATCCTGTGCATTAAGTAAAAGCCACCAAATATAGGAAGGTGTCCAACAACAAAAGAATATTACAACAATTACAATTAACATTCTTATTAATCTAGAAGAAAATAAATTTTAAAATAACCATTATTCATCCATATATTTACAATATATTAAAATAAAATTACCTTTGTTTAGCTAATGCCGTTCTTCCAGAATGTGTTGATCTTAATTCAGTAGTCGGATTAATTCTTTTAGTACTACATTCATTCCAATTACGGCCAACAGATGAATTACAAGATTTTTGTGGTCTCATTATTTTTTTCTGATTTAAATCTTTCTTTTTTACCATTCAACTAGAAAGTCTTTAAAAATATTTTTGAATTTTTTAAATTATTATATAATAAATTTTTATTTTTCAATACCCCCTTAATAGGTCGATCGGAAATGATGAATGTTTCGGAAATTGGAACTGTCGGAAATCGAAAATGGCTACAAAATCGGAACTTGGAAATCGGAATTCCGATCGACCTTTTATGTACATAAAAATATAAATTTAATTAAATAGAAATTAACTAGCCTTCCCCTTTTTACATTTTCTCTATTTATTGTAAAATTATTAATTACACCATTACGAAAATTTTTTCGTTTTTCTAAACAAGAATCATTAGAATTCATTAAGGGAGTTGCATTACTACTACCTTAAATTTTAAAAATAATTATTTAAAAATCAAATAATAATATTTACTTTCTGTACCAGAAATTGCAGCAATATCCATCCTTATTCCCGAACTAAGTGTATATATTACATTCCCATATCTTTTTTTTAAATTAAAAATTAAATTTCACAATTACAAAAAACATACAAAACAGTCATAGCAACAAGGGGAACAATTAAAAGGGCTATAGTCATGTAAATTTGATACCCAAAATGAACAATAGGTTCAAATTTTGGGGCACAATTAAGTCCATTAAAATTATAGCTTCGTTCTTCATACATAAAAAGCATAAAAACATTGGCAATAACTGAGACTAACCTATGAAAATATTTAAAAAATTTGAAAAAATTGATAAAAAAATTTTTTTGTTAATAATATAGAATTATTTAAAAATTATTACAAAAATATTAATATTTGTTCAATTTATTAAAGTATTTTAAGCTTTAAATTAATTTCTGATTACTTTATTTAATTTAATAAAAATTATTTTCATTACCAAACTAAACTAATCACAAAATTGCATGAGTTCTTGTATGCCATATTCTTGAATGTAAAGGTCGACATATTGCATAATATCGCTCTAAAGCAATTGCTGCGAGTGTATAAGCAGAAGCTGAATGTTATGCGATTAAAGATAAGAACGGGATTGGGACAAAATCCTGTTTCCCGGTTCCTTTTTCATTACTTTTTGGAGGGGCCAGAATGAACCTTTATAGGGAATTCCCTGTTTTTAATAAGATAGTTTCTTTCTAGTGGAAAAACTTTATAAGAAACGCGAAAAACAAGGAGTACAAATGAGAAGGACGAAAGTATATTCCCAAAAATTAATTATCCAATCTTTAAGATTCAATTTTTAATAAAAATTTTAACCGTTCCTTATTTTAAATCCCCTCAATTTATAATAATCTTCAGTTATTTGTGTGATACTATAAATTTAAAATATAAATAATATACATTAATAACAAATTTAAAATACCTGTTACAACGACGGCTGAAAATAATTAAATAAATAAATATTAAATTAATAAATTTTTTATATATTTTTAAATTTTATTTGAAAATAAAAACAAAAATCCGTTAATGATTATTTAAAAATCTACAAATATATTTTCTAATTATACTTACGTTGAAGATATGCCAAAAGTTTACACAATAAATCGCCAAATACCCAACAATAAACTAACGAACTAACTAATGTTGGGGGCATACAAACAACACTTAATAATAGATCACTAAGAGCCAAATTAAGTAAATACAAATTAGTTACAGAACGCATAGATTGTTGCTATTTAGAAGGAAATTAATTTTAATATTTAAATATTTTTTTTCATTTTACATTTGGTACCGAAAAATGAAAATAAAAGAAAATTACCTGTAATATAACGACAACGACAATAGAATTCCCAACAACAGAAAGACAAAAAATAATAGCAAATGTCAAAATCATCAAATAATTTTCTAAATTTGGATGGAAGACACAATCCTAAAAGAAATTTTTTTAAACAAATATTAATTAAATAATAATGATCAAATACATATTATAAATGTAATTTACAAAAAAATTACAAAAAATTTTTTTAAATAACACTAGAACCTTATAAAATTAAAAAAATCATAGGAAGTTATACACAAATTAGGTATTTTTCCTAAATTCGTTTTTTGTAGCTTAACTATCACCAAAAATTTTCTTCTTCTCCAAATCCTTCCCTAACCTACATTTTTTTCTAATTGAAAATTATTTTCAAAAAATAATTGTTGTTGTTGTTGTTTATCTTCAATATCTTCTAAAATATTTGTAGTTAAAGAAGAATAATCTTCTTCAAAAGAAAATATTGTTTCATTCATTATTTGTTGGCTTTTATTATTTAAAATTAAAGGGAAAAAAGAATTGTTAAATAGTAAATGTTGTAATTTTGGAAAAGAAATATTATTATTTAAATTAATTAAAGATGAAGAAGAATTTAAATAAGTAGAAGAATTTAAATTAGAGGAGGAGGAAGGGAAGGAAAAGAAGGAAGGAGGAGAAGAAGATCCATTTGCGCTATCAGGCAAAACTAATAAATTTAAAATATTTATTGCTGTATTTGTTAGTAATTCTTTTGCCATTTTATTTTAAAATTTAAAAAAAGATCTAAATATATCCTTTATTTTTTAAGAAAAAAAGTTTTTTAAATAATTGGATAAATAAATAAATAAAATTAAGTTAGAAAAAGATTTTATAAGAATAAATTTTTTGGAATATTCTTTATTAAAATCAGTTTAGATGTAACAAATAAATTTATATTATAATAATTTATTTGAAATTTTTGAAAATTAAAAATAAAAATAACACAAGTTTTTAATAATTTTTTAATCTTTGATTTTTTGATAGGGGTACTTAGCTATAGAACGTCTCTAGCAGGAATTGGATGGGTTTAGAAAAAAGTCGGGTTTAGGGTAATCCTCCTACACTTTGTTTCTAGTCTTAGGACTTGAAGTTCAATAATCATTCAAGATGGATACCTCAAAAGATTCTAATCACGATAACTGAAATTTTAGAATGATTACCAATTTAAATTTGTTTCAACACAAAATTAAAGACAAAATTAATTGGTATATATATAAAATCAATCCAAAAAAAACTTTGATGATTATTTTAAAATAAAAGAGAAAAGTGATTTAATTTGTTAATTATTGGTGAAAATATTTGGGAAACAGCTGCTCCACAAAAAGATTAAGGCAAATTGATTTTAACGTGATTTATTGTAAAGAAAAAAGAAACGAAAATTAAATAATTAAATCGCTTTAATTAAATATTCGAGAATTGTTTAAATATATTTAAATTGTGAAAATAAAATAAAATAAATTAGCAAGAAAAGTCTGAGAATTACTAAAAATATTTATTTAATTTATTTAGACTAAAAAAGTTTGAAAAAAATAAAAACAATAGAAAATAAAAATACGAAAATCACAAATAAATTTAATTTTTAACACAAAGTAGTCACAAGGTTTAAATAAAAAACAACTAAAGAAATGCTTAAAAATTAACGAATTTTTTATTTTTGAATTTAAAAATAAATTTAAAAATTTATTTAAATTTTTGGACAGAAGTTAAATAAGAATAATTTTTATAAAAATACTTGACTTTTTATTTATTTTTTATTTTATTTCTGTTATAATTGATAGCAAAGATGAATAATTTTAAATTTTAAAAAGCGTAAGACGTAAATCAGAAGCAAATCCATCCCTGATTTATAGCCTTTTAAAAATTCTCATTTTGGATTTTGTTCACAAATATTAAGTCTTTATTTTAAATTATATATCAATATATCTATTTATTTTCTAATTTAATTTTTATTAAAATTTAAATAATTCAAGTTTTGAATGTTAAAAGGGCATTTCTGTTTGTGTAGAAAATAAGCGTTGGCGAGTGGAAATTAAATTTACTTTTTTTTTCTTTTTTCTGCTTTCCGTACTTATTTGGCGCTAAAAGTAAAGAGGAAGAAGAAAAAATATAAAAAAATTTAATATATAATACATTAAAAATAAATTTATTTTAAATATTTTTTTTAATTTTTAAAAATTATTTTTAGAAGATTAATTGATTTAAAAAATAAATTATTAAAAATTAAATACCTGAATTATTTCCTTAATAAAAAAAATAAAAAAATATTTAAAAAATAAAAATATGTATAATAAACACAAAAGAAAAAAAGTATTTATTTTAATTTAAAAAATAATTAAATTTATATTTGTCTTCTAAATTACCCAATTTTAATTAATTTTTAGTCGCTTGTTAAGGCGCTAAAGGTTAGTATTGGCCCTCAAATGTTTTTCCTTTTATTTTCGTGCAGAAATATAACAAAAGTTTAAGTACATACTTTTTTTATTTTAATTCATTTGAAAAATAAATAAATAAATGACAAAAAAATTTTTTAAATTAATTTAATATTAAGAAAAAATTAAATTTAAAAAATAATTAAATGATTTCCAAACTCAAATTTCTAATTCAAATTATAAATTTGTTTATTAATCTTTTATGAAATGATTTATTTTCAAAGCTCGAATATAATTTAAAAATTTAAGAAAAATTAATTTTAAAATATTTTGGAAAATCAAAAAGAGCTGTGAACATTTTTAAAAAAAAACAACAAATAAATATATTTGGCAATTTAAAATAAGCAAAACAACAAAAAAATATTAAATAACCAAATAACAAAATATTTATGTAAATTATTAAATGCGAAAATTGTTTTTATTTATTTCAAAAGAAAATAAATTTTGAAAAAAGGCAATAATGTTTTGTGAATTTTTTTGATAAAAATTAGATTTCTATTCGAAATGAGAAAATATCTTTTTTTGATTTTTTTGGTTTGTTTTGTTAGAGAATAATTAAATAGGCAAATGATTATGTATTTATAAAAAAAAGAAAAAAAGGTTATATTTTTATTTTTTGTATCTACAACGTCACTGCTATTAGCTTGTAAATAAATAAATATATTTAATTGACGATAAAAGGGACGACAAGTATTTTTTTAAATAATTTTTTTAATATCTCGACAAAATTTAGTTCCTTATTATAATTAAAAATTGTGTTTATATCCGATTACAGATTATTTAGAAAATAAATAACTTCCAATAATTAGAAATCAAAACTCAAAATTATTCTTCAGAAGCAATATTGTCTCGTGTTTTAGTCTTTAAAAATCGAAGAAAGTAGGGCTATTTTTTGGAATCAAAAATCGAATATACAAAAATAAGGCATTCGAATCAAAAAAGCATTTAAACAACAAAATTATAATATAGCCCCCCTCTAGGGCTCGATCGAAAAAAATAGCCCCCCTCTCCAAAATAGCCCCCCTCTCTAAAATACCCCCCCCCCATAAAAATATAATTAATTTTGGAATTTTATTTTTGAGCATGGCACAGTTGAGTCCCAATAGTTCAATAAGATTAGAAAGGATTAATATAGATGTCAGTGGATTTGGAGTGATTAAAGTGAATATCAGAGCTCAGTTGTGGACGTCACCCAATTAAGTGGATATCTTTGGATTTAGAGGAATATTGAATGTCATTTAAGGTGATTCTGATGGATTAAGAGGGCTATCGTTGATTAATGAGATATTGGGATCTGGATGGGATTGGGAATTTGGTCCATTATGAGGGATTTTGTGAATTAAAAAGGATAAATATAATGGGGGATCTGAGTATACTAGTCTCTCGATATCTTTGTTTAGGAATTTAGTCGAAAAATATCAGATCCTCAATATCCACCTCGACATTTATTTAAAAATTATTGTTTTTGGGATGAAATAAAGACAAAAATTCTCCCTTTGGGCGCCGCAGGCAAACTTTTTTGAAATTTCCTATGACATGAAGCCAGATTTCTTTCGTTTTCAGCACCACAGGAAAAAATTATGAGAATTCTGGAGGTCAAAAAACCTTCCATTTTTGGTAAAAAATTTTAGTTTTTTTTAAATTTAGACATCGAAAAAAATAGCCCCCCTCTCCAAAATAGCCCCCCTCTCTAAAATAGCCCCCCTCTAGAGGTCGATCGAAAAAAATAGCCCCCGGGGGCTATTTTAGAGAAAATACGGTATTTGCTGATTCTGAATAAAATTATGACTACCGGAAACCTAGCTGGAAAAGTGTTTTGTTAAACTATGTACTTAACATTTATTTAAATAATTTTTAAATAAACTAATTTAATCTTTTAAATTAAATTACCAAATCAAAAAATATTTTTAAAAAAATTTTTGGGACTGAACTTTCATTTAAATTTTTTTATTTAATTTTAGAAAGGAAATAAGGGAATTTTAAAATTAAAAAATATTAAATTAATTTTATTTTGGAATTTTTTTATTTAATTAGGTATATAAATTTTTTGATGTTACTTTAATAAATCTTATACTCAATTGCAATAATTTATAAAAATTTAAATCTAAAAATTATTCAGAAAATAATTTCTTTTGGAAAATAAACTTTGTTTAATTAAAATGTCCAAAAAATTTAATTTTTATGATAATTGAATAATTTTTTTTAAATTTAGACGTGAGAAAAAAATAAAGAAAAAAATATTTAGTCACGAAATTCTCTCGAAATAAAGAAAGAAAATATGTATATTTATATTGAACCTTTTTAGTTAATTGAATATTTAAATAGAAAATATTTAGTATATATTTTATTTAAAATGAAAGAAATACTTTTAAATAAGAAAAATAAAATCCGGAAATAAAACACATTAGTAATTTAGTTGAGAAAATGTTATTTTGAAATAAAATTATGTTTAATAGTAAAACAAACATAGGCATTTAGTATTTATCTCAATTAATGGCTTATGGATTTATGTGGATGTAATATGTAGGGTAAAATAACATTGCTGCTTTCTGACTTGTATTATTTAAAAAACTACAAGAAAATATAACAAATCTTCATAATCTTCAAAAGAACACAAAAATCTGTTAATATTTAATCCCTGATGTACCTCATGCACCAATCTAGTTTGGGAGCGAGTTCTGGGATAAATTTATATTTAAAAATTAATTTTGAATTAAGTTTGACGTTAAAAATATGTTTATATTTTTATATTAAAATATAAATATTATTTGGATTTGTTATTAATTTCTAGACTTTTTTTAAAAAATATAGAAATATGTATTTAAAGGTTAAATTCTTTAGGGAGATTTAAATATATATTTTATTTTAAAAATATTATTATTTTTAAATAAAAGATTAAGAAAAGAAAAATAATGAAGAATTTGTTTTCACTTAAAGATTTTAAGAATTTTTATATAAAAATAAAAAATAAATAGTAATTAATTCTATAAAACTATAGATTCCTATAAACAGATTAGATTTTCGGTTATGGGGACTGATGTGAGGTTGGTTCGACAAATATGGATACCATAGACAATTTGGATATCGAAATAATGTCCCTTTTTCAAATAATTACTTAATTAATTGAGAAATAATTAATTTTAATTACCCTTTTAATTACCCCTCCAGCGAGAGGTTGAAAAAATAATTACCCTGGGTAATTAATTTGGCAAATATGGATAAATAAATTCAAATAAATTATGTTAGAGATTCAATAATTACCTATATAAAAATGAAGTAAAAAGAGAATATGTATTAGTAATTAGTATTTATTTATAAAATAAATGTTTTTGAGAAAAAATTTTTTAGAAATTAAAACAAAAAAATAAAAAGAAAAAATATTATTAATTTATTATTATTTTTTTAAGCAAAAAAAAACAAAAATATTTTAACATTTTTAGTTTTTGCTTGAAATATTTTCCAAGTTTTTTTATTCTATATATTCAATTAAGCATAAAAATAAAATAAAATAATTATTTAAAATTTTCTTTTTGACATTTTAATTTTTTAGAAAAAAATATTAAATAATTTAATTATTAGTAAATGTCATAAAATAAAATGAACAAAATTCGCGTGGGTTGTTAACTTTTGAAATAATTATTAAACAAATTTATTTTTATTATTTAAATAAAATTAAAAAATATAATTCATTACATATATTCTTTAAGAAAACTTTTTTTAAAGGAAATAACAAAAATTCATTTAAAATGGCTGATTGTTTTCAATTATTTAACAAGAATTTGTTACAAAAGAGAAAAAAGTTATAATAATTTTTTTATTAAATATTTTTTTTAAATATCTATCGTAACATTTTTCTAAAAATTGAATCTGTTTTTAAAAAAAGCATAGTCTAGTTGTAGGGTTGGGCTCCGAACGCTAGGGGGCGGTTGTTTCGGGGTACGGGATCGGGGCGCAACTCTATTTAAAAGAAAGTGTAAAAGTATTGAAACTAATAACTTCTTTAAAAAATAAACCTTGGAAGCGTTGCAAGAAAAAATCCAAATAAAGTCTCAGATTTCTCGACTTTCAGGGTAATTTTTCAATAAATAAGGAATAATCTTTTAGTAATAAATTCCTAATTATTTATAATAAAAATTGTAAATTAAAATAAATTATTTATTTATATATCTAATTTTCCTTTTGTTATCTTTTAATGTTTGGATTCTTGCCTTTGGCACAAAATTTTAATTTGCATTAATGCACATGAAACACTAAATATGGTTATTTTACTAAAAATAAAAAACACAAAGAATTTGGATGGAAATATTTTGAAAAAATAATTAGAAATTAATAAAGAAATTTAAATAATTTCTGGAATATATTTTAATTTAAATTATTTTGTTTAGATTTCTTTCTGAAAATTACGGCTATATTCCCAACGGTTATTTTGCTTACGTTTAATCCCACATAAACCAATTTAGCTAAAAATACTTTTTAAAGTTTTTATTAAAATATTCTTAATTTTTTTGAGTAAAAAGCATTGAAGAATATTTGAAGAATCAAAACTTGTTAAAACATGTAGCAGAATTCTAGTTAAATTTACTAAGGAATTTTGCTTAAATATTAAATTTTTGTGGGAAATTCCAATGTCAATTAATTAGATTTAAACTTAGATAAATTAAATTTAATTAAAATAAAAACATTAGTTTCATATTTTGACAGAAATTTTATAAAAAATTTGGCAACTTTTTTAAAAATATAAATAAAAGAAATTTAATTTTTATTTTATTTTCTTCATCCAATATTCAATTAAATAAAATCCAAAGCATTTTAAGCAATCCATCAATTTTATATACAACAAGTGCCCCAAGAGAGAACAAAAAATATATTCTATATTTATAGATCAAAAATTGAATTAATTCTTCAAAAAATATTTTTATTTAAAAAAGTCTTTCTAGTATGTTTTTAAATGTGGGAAAAATTTTAATAAATGGAATTTAATTTAAAATTAATTTAAATTAAAAATAATATTTAATTATGGAAAAAGTTGAGAAGACTTTGTTTGTTAAATAATTAACAAAATCTTGAAAAACTAAAAAATGATTTAAAAATAAGTTTCTAAAAATAAAAGATCACAAATGAGTTTTTACTTTAATTCGAATTATTTAGAACCAGATTCATATTGTATATATCTGTCGTTGTTAAAATTGGATTTATTGAAGGTAGAAATAGTACAATTAAAAAATTTGTAAAAGTTACAAAATATAATTACAAAAATAAATTTAAATTTATTCTGAAAAAAATTGATCAAAAATATTGCAAAATTATAGAGAATCCGGAATGTAATTTCCATTTTTTGATGATAAAAAATGAAATCATTTAACTGCTCTAGCATTAAACTATTTAATTTTCTCTCTCATTTAATTATCAATTTCCACAAAAAGCCTCTCTCTTTATTTAACTAATTTTTTAATATACTTTTATCTAAAAAAATTTTTTATAAATTCTTTTAAAATATTACCTTCTCCAAATATTATTCTCAAATAATTTTTTAAAAATGAATTTAATACAAAAATTTATTTTATTTTTATTTATTTTTAATTCAAAAATTAATTGTTTAAATAAATTTTCTAAACAAAAAAATTTAAATAAAATAAATAATCTTCCTGGTTTAGAATCTGAAATTAATTTTAATCATTATTCTGGTTTGTTTTGGAAGAAAAAAAATTAAGTAAATTTTTTAAAGGTTATTTACATGTCTCCAATTATCATTTTTTACATTACTGGTTTGTTGAATCACAAAATGACCCAGAAAATGATCCAATTGTTTTTAAATATTTTTTATTTAAATTTAATTTTTAAAAAAGATTTTTTGGTTTAATGGAGGTCCAGGCTGTTCCTCTATGGATGGATTACTTAAAGAAATGGGCCCCTATTTAGTTAATCCAGATGGGCGTTCTCTAAGATTAAATAAATATTCTTGGAATAAAAATGCTTCTGTCGTTTATATTGAATCTCCAGTAGGTGTTGGGTATTCTTATTCTGAAGCCTGGTCTTTAATTGAAATTGATGATGAACAGGTTTAGAGAGGAATATTCGGGATTTAAATTTGAAAAAAATAATTTTTTTAAAGACAGCCAAAGAAAATTATGAAGCAGTTAAACAATTCTTTGAAATATATCCTTCATTTCGAAATAATTATTTATTTATAAGCGGCGAGTCTTATGCTGGTGTTTATGTTCCTTCACTTTGTGCTTTAATTGTTGATGGACAAAATGAATATCCACTTAAATTAACTGTTAATTATTGGAGAATTTAAATTAGGAAAAAATATTTTTTGTAGGGAATGATGATTGGAAATGGGTATATGAATGCTAGATTAGATATTGATACAACTATTAAATTTGCTTATGCACACGGTTTAGTTGATGAAAAATTATGGCAATTAATGAGAGAAGAATGTTGTAATGGATGCTTTGGTAATTTTTTTTGAATTTAAAATTTTTTATAATTACTTGACAAGATGGATGTGATTTAAGTATGATGTCTAATTATTTTTGTCAAAATAAGGTAAATATTTTTTAAATTAATTGGATTGGAAAATATTTTATTTATCTTATGTTATGTATTATTCAATAGAAAATTAAGCAAAATCTAATGTTTAATGAAGGGTTAACTTAAAGTAGGGATCTCTTCTTATATCCCGGATTAATGAATTAAATATATAAAAAAATTCTCGCCTTCTCTCAACTTCAAATTACTTAATTTTGTTTAATTACGTGAGGATGATTCACTTAGCAGCATTTAAAACCTTAGGCGGGGGTTAAACGATCTATAAGGATAAAGAGAAAGCATTAGTTAATGCCCCGATAGCTTAGTGGTAGCTCACTTTCATTTGTGTGAGCAATGCCGAGCGAACACTATTAGCATTGCAGCGTTCGAATCTTGCCCGGTGGCTAAACTTTTTCCAAACTCTTTCTATTAAAATTTACCTCTTAATATTTAAAAGGTCGAAGAAATTTTTGAGTTTGTTTGGCTGGGTGGATTGAATCCATATGATTTATATAGAGATTGTGGTATGTTAAGGTTTCTATTTCCAAAATCTTGTTTAATTTAGATACATTCTCTCCTTTAAATTCAATAAAAATGCATGCACTAAGACGTGGGTTACTTCCGACAAAAATAAATGAAAGAATTGTAGCGAAAAGTATTATGAAACGTAATACTCGAAGTGCTCGGTTTATTAATGTAATTAAATAATTATTAAATTAAGATTCAAGATAATAGACTTACTTCCAATTACTTATTTATCCTTTAACCCTCAAAAAGTACAACCTGGGAATTAAGTATTTTTTGTTTAAATTAGTTACCTTTAGATTTTTCCTAAGTTCTTTATTAAATAAAAGTTAAAATTTAGAAGAATGATTTAAATAATGTAACAGAAGTCAGTTCTAATGTTGCTACAGATCCAGGAATTCCTTGCTTAGATGGTAAGTTAAGTTGGTATATTCGGTTATCTTGATGAAAACTTTATTTTTTTTATATATTTCTTTAGAATTTTTTTAATTGAAAGATCAAAAATTATTTTCAGATTCTGATGCAACAAGATATATGAATTTGAAGGAAGGTTAGAATAAATATTAGAATAAAATTAGTAATATTTTTTATATTTTCGAATTTTACAAACATTTAATAAAATATTTATTAGTTCGGCAAGCACTTAACATTCCTTCACATTTGGGAAACTGGTCAATATGCAATGAGGATGTTAGCAATAATTATAATCAAATATATTGTATTAATTATAATTTTTAAATAAATTTTAAAAATTTAATTTAAAGCCGATATGTCCCCATTTGTTAAAAAAGTATTGGCAGCTAAAGTTAAAACACTTTTGTATTATGGAGATACAGATATGGCTTGTAATTTCCTTTTGGGCCAACAATTTGCCTCACAACTTGGATATAGAGTAATCAAAAATAATTTTTTGAATTTTGGTCTCCGTCGGAATTTTATTGACCGAGACAACAAAATAAATTCAAAATTCACTTTAGAGACCATACATCCAGTTTGACCTGGGATAATGCCTGGGTCTACTCGGTTCAAGTATACAACATTTTATTTTGTTGTTTAAAGTATTTGAAAAATTATGGGCATTTTACTTCTCGATCAAGAAAATTCCGACAATAACTAAAATCTAATATGATAATTAGGTAATAATGGACGCAAAACCGTGGAGAGTTGATGGACAGATTGCAGGATTTAAAACTAAATATACAAATGGATTAACCTTCATTACAAGTTTTTAAATAATTTTATTTTTTAAACTTTTTAAATTTAAAGTTCGAGGCGCTGGACATATGGTTAAATCAAATTCCCATTAATTTTAAAAATATTTTTATTTCTAAAGGTACCGGAATGGCGAGCCCCTCAAATATTTTACGCGATACAAAATTTTTTAAATTATGGGGAAGTCTGAATTAAAATTGTTATTTTTTAATTTAAAAATTGTTATTAAAAATAGTTTAAAATACAGGGTGCGCCATAAGTAATTGCACACTTGTTTTCTCTCATAACTTTATTAAAACTCAATCAAATAAAATCTAAATACAACCAAATGATAGAGAATTAAATAAGGAACAAAAATAATCAAGAAAATTCGAGATGCCCACCCTTATCTTTGGTACAGAGGCGAAGGCGCGAAGAAAAATTTTCGCAAATAGCACGCACCTCTTTGAGTGTAATTAAGTCCCACTCCCGGGTGAGAGAATGGCGCAGAGACTCCAAACTTTTTTGAGGCTTAGCACAGACCCTGGACTCCAAAATAGACCAAAAAGAAAATCCATCGGATTCAAATCCGGGGAGTAGGACGGCCATTCCTGAACGCTATTGAACCCAAGAAAATTGGCCTTACACCAGTCCTGAACTTCTTTCGCCTTGTGTGCCGGAGCAGAGTCCTGTTGGAAAATCCAGACCCTGCGACCGAAATGGCTCTTGAACCGAGGCTTCAGAACACGCTGAAAAATTTCTCGCAAGTAATAGTCTTTGTTGACTTTTACCCCAGGATCCACGAAAATAAGGGTTTTTTGCCTTACGCCCAAATACCGGCCCAAACCATGACAGATTGGGGATGTTGGGAATGAGTGATAAGCTTATCGGAAAGAGGAGATTCTGTAGTCCAGATTCTATAATTTTGATGGTTGTGAACGGCTTTTATTGTAAAAATTTTTTCGTCTGTGAAAAAAAATGTCCGGACATGCGTGCCACTGGAGGAGCAGTTTGCATCTTTCAAGCCTAACTTTTTTGGGTTTTTCGGTTAGAAGTTGTGCTTTTTGGATATTGTAGGGGTTTAACTCAAGTTCATTTTTGGCTATTTGTCTAACGGTCATCTCACTTATTCCGGTTTCACGAGCCAATTTTCTTACGGAGGGTCGATAATCGAGATGCACCCACATTTTGATCATTTTGATATTCTTGGAAGTGATTACGGAACGAGGTCTTCCACTTTTTTGTAAGTTCTTAGTGTGCCATCATTACTAAATTAATTTCAAAAAAATTTTCTCCCAAAAAATTTTCACTAGAATTTTTTGAAAGTGTATTGCACAGTGATTTTTGGGACATCCAAATGAGGTGAAATTTTGCGGACAGAATTTTTTGCCAAAAAAGTGAAACTATTAGAATCACGTTGACTAGCCATGATAGAGAATTGAATGAGCTACAAAATAAGCCTAAAATCAATTAAAAATATTTACAATAAAAAAAGTTATAAGGAATTTAAAAGTGTGCAATTACTTTTGGCGCACCCTGTATATCTTTTATTTTTTTATTCTAAAAATATAAATTCTAATTAATTATCAAAAATTACATATTTGCTTTTTTAAGCATTACCGAAGGCATTAATTTTGATTTTTCATTTGTAGGCTTAAAATAAAATTGAAAATAATTTTTTAATTAAAAAATACCTTCATTTCTGTAAATTCTAAATGTTCAATATTTGAAGAAATCTGAAAATAAATTAATTAATTTGTTTTTAATTTTTAGGAATTTAATAAATTTTAAACTCCACAATTATAGGTACTGTTAAGATATATTTATCCATTAATAGAGGAATTTCCTCAGCTAAATTGAGATATACCCTCATATCCCACCGATATCCCCTCATTCTAAGCCAAAATATTTTGCCCAAGTTGATATTTAAAAATGAGGTTAGATAAAAATATATATTACCCTTGTTGTAAACTCATAATCTTCGGGCACATCAAAGAAATTATCGTCACAATAAACCTTTGAATCAGGAACGTGTGTAAGCCAATTAAGTTTTAGAATGAGACCTGAAAAATAAATATTAATTAAAAAAAATATTTAATATAATACCAGTAATTGCTCCAACAACTCCAGCTAACAAAAGGGTTACAACAAGCCCACAGAGTTGGAAAAGTGCTTGTTGGGATTGGCTTCGTCCAGATTGAATAATTCTTGAACTAAAATTAGAAAATAATTTTTTTTAATTAAATTAATTTACCTTTCCGGATAAGATCCCTCTTTGTAGCAAAGAAGGACTATTGCACTAGCTAATACTCCAATTATTCCTATAAATTTCAAATAAATAATTATTTTAATTAAAAACTACCAGGCATTGCGTGTAAATTATTTACACCTCTTGTGTCACTAAATCCGCATTTCTTTTCGAGAATCGGCTAAAATTAATATAAAAAATAAATATTTTTAAAAATATTTTTACAGAAATAAAGATATATCCAAAAACGGCAACAGCCCCACTAACAACCCCTATAGCTAAAGCATCAAAAGGTGCCAAAAGAATATTAGCACAAGCACCCAAGGCAACTCCACCCGCTAATGGAGCATTAACCAAATGTCGAACATTGAAATTCTTAAAAATTAATTTAAATTAAGAGGGAATTGTAAATATTACCTCTTTTTTGTTGTAAAAAGAGGAAACAACGAAAGCAGTAATTGTACTACCAATTAAAGCTGTGTATGTGTTTACAATTGAACGATTACGAGCATCTGCTCCAAATGCATTTGCAGCATTGAAAGAAGGCCAAAAGACCCAAAGAAAGCCGGTAGCTAATTTTTAGATAATTTTAATCAAATTTTTGGGTTAAAATAAATTAAATAAATTAATTAAAATAATATTAATAACTCCGTTTTGATAATTTAAAAAATATTTTCTAATTAGGTATATACCAGGGATGGGATGGGTTGAGAATAAAGTCGGGTAGGGTCTCGGGTCAGGTTTTCAAAATTTTCTTCGGATCGGGTTTCGGGTAACCCGTCCCATCCCTGTTATCCACTTACCAACAAAAGTAAATATATCAGAGTGATAAACACTCCCCAAATGTTCGCTGTCTCTCCATGTTTTGGTAAAAAGTACTCGACCAGCAATTAATCCAAAAACAGCCCCAAAAACGTGAATAATCATTGAACTTTAATGAAAAATATTTCTTATGATTATTTTCATTTACCCTCCCAAATCTTGAACTCCAAGTATTTTGACAACAATATATTCATTAAAGATCTGTCAAGAATTAATAAATTTTCAAAAATATTTTCTTAAAAAAATTTACAGAAAATGGGGCTTCAATTAGAGCCATAAGCAAATATTGCATTGGAGACAATTTACCACATAAAGCTCCAAAAGAGATTAAAACAACTGCAGCTGTATAGTCAGCATTAATTAAACTAGAAATGTTAAAATTATCTAGAATTTTTAGTTTAGAAGTTAATAAAAAATTAATTTTTGAATATTCTCACTTTTGTAGATTAACGTAAAATTTTCCATAGAGGGCAAATTCATCTGTTAAAAACCCTCGAACAAGTAGCTAAAAATATATTTGTAAATAATATATTTTAAAGAATTTTTATTGTTATAATTTTTTAATTTAAAAACCAACAGCTAATTCTAAAGTAAAAGCTGTTAACATCATTGACATTGTAAACGATCCAAATCCATATCGACGAACAAACACAACCAAAAATCCAAAACCAACAAGAAGTATTGAATGAACATCTTGGAAATCTTCAAAAAAATTAAAAATTGTTTTAGGAAATAATTCAAAAACAAAAAAAATAAAATAATTTAATTAACTTATTTTATTGAATAATTATCCTTGGTAATCTATTCGCTTAACCTCTCGATAAATGGGATTATTATTCGAGGGAGGACAATTATTCGAGTTTCGAAATTTGAAAGTCTTGTAGGGTATCTGAAAGAGGGTGGTTATCTTTTCAACATGCCTCAATAGAGTTTTTATTAGAGAGGGAGGGTAATTATTCGAGAGAAGGGCAATTAACGATAAAATAAGGCAACTAAATAAAAATTTTATTTTTAAAATAAAAACCGAACCAGTTAATTTTTTCTGTGATTCTTGTATCAAAACAGAACCGATTGGAACTGATGATGGAAGGGCATTAGGATCGTGTTGTGAAAAAAGAGCAAATAAAACTAAGAAAAACAATTGGGCAATTCCAAGTAAAACACAAAATTGGTTGTGTGGAAGTTTAACTGTGGCCTAGTAAAGAATTAAATATTAAAAATCTACTAAATTATTAACTCCCAAAATATTAAAGTATATCACAGAGATTAATTTTTTATTTTATTTTTATTAAAAGAATAACATTTTAAATTATTAATTTTAAAAAAATTAATTAAATAGTAAAATTAAATTTATTTTTAATTTTTCTACCATCAAAAGCAAAACAAGCAAAAACATAGCCGGAGAGACTAAAATAAGCCCCTCAGTGAGATATGTAGAGAATGTTGCTTTCATTGTTATTTATTTAATTTTTAGGGATTAAATTAAAAAATAAAATTATTTAAAAGTCATCTAGTATTTATTTATAAATTAAAGATACAAATAAAGCAAAATTTTATAAAGGAGAGAAATTTCACAAAGCTTGTAAAGAAATTTTGTGTTTTAAACAACTTCTCAAAAAAGATTAAATTTTAATTTTTGGGTTTTCTTAAATTTGTAAACAAAAAATAAATTAATTTAATTAAAAAATAATTCTAAAATACTAATAAAATAGCCAAAGAATGTTAAACTATCAGCGATTTACCTAAACTGGTTCAAATAAATACAAAAAATAATTTTTTGATGTGAGTAAAGTATGCGAATTTAGATAAAATATTTTTGTATTTTATTTTAATTTTTATAAAAACAATTAATCGCCAAAAATGTAAGTGGTTAATGTTAAAAAAGAGCAAAAACAAGATTTAATAAAAAAAATGGAAATATTTTGGATGTTTTATTAAATTGTTTACAATGTCACTCACTCACACATGCATGTTATCGAGAATATTAGTTGAAGGAGGGAGGGGAAATCAAAGGGAAATTGACGGAAATGTTAACCCCAAAATGTCAACATTTTTATTTACAGCCGAAAAAGTGTTTTTCTACTTTCCCTTTGAGAATTGTGATATTTTGGATTCGCAAATAAAGTGTGAAAGGACGTGTGTGACTATTTATTGATTCCTTCCTTTAGCGGTTGTTTTTAGTATTTCGCGTGTAGATCAAAGGAAGAATAAATTGAGAAATTAAATATGAAAATACTCAACCAAAATATCATGTTTTGGTGATTCACAGAAAATAAACAGAGACACTTTTGCCTATCTTAAAAGCTTTAATCAAAAGTAAGATTATAAATACTTCTTATTAATCTCTTGAGAATATTTACTATCTTATCTTGATAGAATTTTGCGTTATAAATTTTCAACTTCGCCTACAGCTCTGAAAAGTTACAGTACACTTATCAACTATAATGCTCTTATCGAAATAAGGGCCCTCGAATAGGGTTGGCGGATCCGGATCCGAAAAAAGGCCGAATATCCGGAAATTTTTTCGGTTCAGAGATCGGATCCGGTTATCCGAAGATTTCCAGCTATCCGACAACCTTACCCTCGAACACAAGTCCCTTCCATAATAATACCCGATTGTAAGCTTATTCAAATTTATTAAACTAACAGAATCTATTTTACAAATAAATAAAAAATAATTAGTTTGTACTAGAGTTGCGCCCCGACCCCGTTCCCCGATCCCCGTCCCCGCTCCCGAACGATTTTTTCAGACTTCTCCCCGCCCCGTTCCCCGCCCCGAAACAATTCAAAAACCCCGTCCCCCGACCCGAAAAACTTTCGGGGTTGTCGGGGGTAAGACTCCCTAAAATTCCATTTTTTAGAGGAATTTAAAGAGAAAAATTTAGAAAATTCCCTCACAATTTACTTTGGACTTATTATTTTTGAAGGAAAAATGAATGTAATAACAAAATTCTTTTAATATTTATCTAAGAGACGTGTGGTTGAGTGGTTTAGTTGTTGGTTCTAGTCTATATTTCTATTAATGTAGGTTTCGGTTCGGATCCAAGTAAGGAAAACTCGTTTGTTTTGACATTTTTCTTTACGAAAATAAATTATAAAAGTTAAATTTTAATTTTAAATTGTTAATTTTATTTTTAAATATTAACAAACATAAAAAACAATGCAATATTTTTTGTTTAGTGCTAAAAATTCAAAAATTTTCTGCGCCTGCGGCGCAGAAAAAGTAAGATGATATCATGACAAAACCCCTTATATCCCTGCAAACACTTCAAATCCCTAATGCTTCAATGCCTTCTAAAAACTGATATCCCTTAAACCACCTTTAATCCTTTGAACCGTTTATATCATCAGATATGTCAGTTAATCTCTTCAAATCTTCCTTAATCCGTCCAAATTTATTTATCTCCCCAGATATACACTTTAAATCGATCAAAATAATTTAAGCCCACCTTATTTCATTAATTTTTGAATAAATTAACCTAAATAGACAGAAAACGACTTATTTTTGAAGCATTTTTTGTTTAAAAATTTTTTCTTTAAACCCCCGTTCCCCGTCCCCGTCCCCGAGCTAATTTTGCTCCCCGACCCCGCACCCCGCCCCGAAACAATTTGAAAACCCCGTACCCCGACACACCCGCCCCCGAAGCTTCGGGGCCCAACCCTAGTTTGTACATAGTAAATATTTAATTAAAATTAATTATTTATCTTCTTTATTTATCAGAGGAATCTGCAATGATGGCTGAAAGGATGAGGAAGGTTTGAATATTGCTGAGGAAACAGATTTTGGTATTATTCCAAATGCCATTTTCTTTAAATTTTCAACTTTTGCTTTAATTGGATTAATTTCCTCAAAAATTGCTAAAATAATAAATAATTTGTTTTATATTTAATTAAAAAATTAGGGTATACTGTGTATGTACCTTCAGTAAATTCATGAGCATTTTCATAACATTCTTCCCATCCTCCCCATTTAGGGAAAATAATTAAATATTCTCCAGAAATTATTAAACTATGAACAGATTTTTCTTCAAAAATTTTATTATCTTTTTTAACTTGTAAATTATATATTTGACTATATCCGTTACTATTAATTAAGCGGATTGAACATTTGTTTTGTTTATCCACAATTTCATAAGTTGACAACTAAATTTAAATAAATTTATTTAAATTAATTTAGAAAAAATAACTAAGGCAATGTGTAAGTATATAAGGCAAATGTGTCCTAGGGTGCGGTCTAACCTAGTGACTAACAGAAGAACACAAGTATAGAATAACACGTTTATTCGAATGGTAAATACAAGAATAACGAAGGTGGCAAAAGGCAAGAACCGAGATTGCTCTCCACTAACTCCTTTTGTACTGGACCTCGTACTCGTACCCAAATACGAGTATAAATTTTGATACGTTTATCCATGTACTAGTAAAGTGTTAATTTATTTGTTTTCATTATTTTAAAATTATTAAATCTCTTACATTTTCATAAATTTCTTCTATAAAATTAATTTTTGAAATATTTTTGCATAAACTTCCTTCTAATATATTTAAATAATATATTCTAGAATTTTCAACATTAATTAAATAATAATTTTTAAATAAATAAATATCAACATTTTCTACTTCCTTTCCATTCTCCAAAAATATACATTCATCTCCATTTAATTTTATTACCAAATTATTTTGAAATTTTGACAAAATATTATTTGAAAAATAAATTATAATTATTAAAATAATATTTTTAATAAATTTCATTTTTTGGTTGTTTTAATTAAAAAATAAATAATTTTTTAATTAATTAAACATTTATATATAATAAAATCTATTCTTAAATTTTCGGAAGGAAATTAAGTGCATTCATAAGATATAAAAAATTTCTAAATTTTAATTTTAAATTTTTTATTGAGTGCCCTTTTAATAAATGTATTTCCGTTTTTTATAAATAAATTAATTTTAAAAAGTTCTAAGCATGACCGGATATTGAAGTGCATATATAATTACTTTGTGTTCCACAAAACTGAAATTCCCAAATAAATAATAGGTTGAATAAATCGTGAATATAACTCGATTTCTATCAACATAAAGATACATCTCCAGATGAACTGGGCTAATTTCATATTTTGCGTTTCTCATCTCTCATATATTTCGCATTTCGCTTTTTATTTTCAGATATCGCCCAGCCCTGATCTCGAGTAGCGAATTTCAGACATTTATGTAAAAGTCGTTTATTTAAAAGTTGCTGTATGACAAGAAAGAACGTTATAAAATGGAGACAAAATTAGCGTGTGGCTTTTCATACCTTTTTCCTATTATCCTCTGACATAATTTTTATTGATGTAAGGATTTCTGTAAACTTTGTTTCCCTATTAAAATTCTCAAATTTATTAGGATATTAATTAATAATTATTCGAGTCATTATAAGGATGATTCACCTGGAGTATTTAAAACGCTTAGGCAGGGGCTAAACGATCTAAAGAGATAAAATAGAAGGCATTCGCCGTCGCCTCAGTACTAGTAATATTTAACGAATTGTTTTAAACAAAATTATTAAATATAATTTATTAAATAAAATTTAAATAATTAATATACAAATAATTTATTTTTTAAATTATAATATAATTATATAAAATTAAATCCAATTTTTATTAAACTTTCTTTCGTTTTTCATTTTCTTCATTTTTATTTTCAGCCTCCTCATTATTTCTTTTACGTTCATTTATAGTTAAATTTGTTGATAAAGATGTTGCTTAAAATATATTAAATTATATTTAAATTATTTAAATTAAAAAACCTTTATTTTTATTATTTTCCCAATTTTTACAAACTATCAAAAGTTTATCTATTCTCATCTTTCTATTATCTGTAAAAATAAATATTTAAAGGAATTTTTAAAATTTTATTTAAATTGACAAAATTATGATTAAATCAATTAATTACTGTATTTTTTCGATTAATTCCCCTCCCTCGAATGATTCCCCCTCTCAATTAATTCCCCCTGCCAGGGATGGGTTAAAATAATAATTCCCCATCCCCAAATACCCTACTGCACGTTCAAATGCCAGAACTCGAATAATTCCTCATCACACGGATGGGTTGAAATACATATTAATTCCCCAGGCGAATTAATCGAGAAAATACGGTAATTAAAAAATAATTTTTATAAATTTTTCTAAATTAATTTTTCTCACTTTCCAAATGCTCCTTCCCCTCATTATTATAAGTTTTATCTTCAAATAAATCCCAATTTTTATAAACACATTCAATTTCCTTTTTATTTTCATTTTTCCATAAAATATTTTTAAATTCTTCAATATTTTTAATTCTTTCATTAAAAATTTTTCCTTTCCCATTTAATTCAAAAATTTCTTTACCAATATTTGTTATTTCATTTAATAAATTTAAACGATTTATATAAATATCCACTTTTTGATTATTTATTAATTTAATTTTTTTATTTATTTCTTTTTGTTTTTTATTTATTTTTGATACCAAAATCTCCCATTTGCTGCTTTTTTCCAACGATTCTGGTTCATAATCCTCTAAAGAATCTTCTTCAGAACAAGATTCATCTTCTTTATTTTCAGTCTCAAAAATTGATTCTTTAATGTAATTTGGTCTGTTATTTTTAATTTTTCTTTTAAAAGAATATATTTCTGGCTTTAAAAGGATTATAAAGTATTTTTCAAGTAATAAATTTTTATTTTTAAATTTAAAATTAAAATATTTTTCTCTCTAACATTTCTACCTTCTACTCGATTTCAAATTATTCATCCTACTACTATTAAACAGACCTGCTCATGGATACGTATATGGATACAGATAATATCAAGATGCCTGCGGATATCCGCCTGTATCCGCCGTAAATATTCGGATTCGGATACCAAAATCAGTATCCGTGACTAGGTCTGCTATTAAATACAGTCCTATCTCGATATCACGCCTTCCATATTACGTCCCTTCCTTCAAAACTCGATTTCAAAGGGAACGTCGTAACGAGATTCGGCTTAAGCTATATAATAAATACTAAAATATCTACATACATCTATTCCATATTTTTCCCCATTCCAAATTCCAGATACTTGTATTTCTATAATTAATTCATTTTCTCCATCAATTTCCACCATTTTATTTTTACCTTTATTATCAACTACTTTTTCCTCAAAAATATTTTTGTTTTCTTCTTTTAATTTCTCGGATTGTGAAGAGGAAGACCCCAATAATTTATTTTTATCTAGCATTTTTCCCCAACTTTTTGGAAATTTATTTAAAATAAATACATCACTTTCTTCATCTATTCCCTCTAAATTTATCATTGCAATTTCTTTTTTACACGAATTCCAACAAATATCTACTTCGAAACGTTCAGATGTTTTAAGGTTAATTAAATTTTTATATCCATCAACCTCCTTCCAATCACCTATAATTGAAATTGCCAAACGAAATTTAGATTCATTTGTTAATTTTGATTTAATTATAGTTAAAGGAATAATAAATATCAATAAGGAAACAAAAATTTTTATTAAATTAAATGCCATTTTCTGAAAAAATATTATTTCTAAATTTTAAAATAAATTAATAAATTAGAAATTCCCAAAAATAAACGAGTTAAATAATATATGGAATCTAACCTCAAATAATTTTCTATATTCCTTCCCTTTATTTATTATTTTTAAATTTAAACAAGTCATTAATTTCAAAATAAATAGAGAGGAAATAATTATTCAAAGTCTAGCTGACTAAAAGGAAATTGCGAAAATATTTTTCAATTTATTAATTAGTGCATGTGAACTTTTGAAATAGTCTGCGATAAATAATTTCATTAATTTTTATTATGAAATTTCATTAATTTTTATTATATAACTCTATGAAATGGAAATATTTTTCTATAAATTTATCATCATCTTAAAGCCCGCAAAAATTGCTATAATATAAAATAAAAAAGTTTTAAAATTTTGCGATTTAACAGCGAGGCGAAACAAAATTAAAATTCACACACCCTTGATCATATACTTATGCACCAGACTGTAAGTAATTAAGAAATGTGTTTACGCGATAAAGAAAAGCTCCAAAAAGCTTCTTCTAGGACTCTGATGATTCCGTAGAACAATGATAATTTCCCATGACTCTGATTATTCCCCAGGGCCCATCCAAGCCTAGTTTCAAATCCCTATAACTATTCTAAATATCGAAAAGGCAAAATTCTTACATATAAACTATTTATGAATTTGAAAATAAAAAATTATAATATTTGTATAATAATTTTATAAATTTTTGACTATTATTTTTTAAATAAATGTTTATTTCAGAGAGGATGGACAGTTCCGTCTTGAAGTTTTTTATTCTATCAAAATATATTCTCTGTTAATTAGTTAAATGTTAATTAAAAAAGATTATTTATTTCTATTAATGTATATACTCGATTGTAAATAAAAATATTTAAATTAAATTTATTTTTAATTTAAATTAAAAGTGCATATATATTCATATGACATAAGTGCATCTCGGGATTTCCCTTTTAAGTTTTGATGGGGATGTCCAATCCCTAATGTGATTGTCTACATATGGCCAGCATGTGTACATCAAATGAATTTTAAAATAATTCTACATATAAAGGAGGGGGGATTCTCTTTTAAATTAAATTAAATTTTAAAATGTTTAATATTTTTATTTATTTTATTTTTTATTTTATTTTAAATCAAAGCTATGGTATTCCAACCATTAAATTAAATGAAGGTAAATTTTGAAAATTATATGAAAAGTTTAAATTAATTTGGAAATTAATTTCTAAATTATATTTAAATCATCTTTGTTTAATTGATAAAATATAGTTGAAATATATTTATCCGAAGGATTCGTCTTTCTTCATTTCCAAATTCCTCCCTTTATTTTTAATTAATTTAAATATTTTAGTTAACAATTTAAATTTGTTTTCAAATCAATTAATAAATAATAATGGACGTTATAAAAAGCTTCAGAAATCTTCTTTAATTACTACAAACAATTTAAATAATTCATCGAAAGGCTTAAATTTAATAAGCAAAAATAAAGAAAGTTCAAAACAATTAATTAGTAAATTAATTAATTTAAATTTAAAATTATATTTTTAAGAAATTCCTCGAGCTTTTCCTTCTTCTTCTTCAGATTATCCAAAAATTAATGGGCAAATTCATTGGCAAGAAATACGTACTTTTATTAAAATTTTATTAAAAATTATTAAAAAATACCCAACTATAATAAGAGTGAGGTAAAAGTTTAATCCCGATCACGCAGCGATCCTGCGACCTTCGAGAGAGATTACTAATAAGGATTTGCTGTCTTTTTTATAGGCAAGCACAGTATATTTTATAGATAAATTGCCATGATTTTTCAATGTATTTTCTCTACTTATTCAACTTGTGAGTAGTGCTGAAATTTTGATATAGTATAGTAACTTGTATTTCATAACGAGTAAAATTACGAATTTTGGTACAAACGTCAGAGCACTGTAATTGTTGTCAATCTCTATCAGAAAATTTCTAATTATTTATTTACTTAATTTTTAAAGCAACTTTAACTTCTGAAGTCGAAAATTTATATCACGGCACTGCATTACTAATAAAAATTGATGATAAAGATAATAATGAAGTAATTTATGAAAAAGCTGAAAAATTTATGGATTCATTTAATAGAGAAACATTTTTTCAATTTTTGGCACATTGCAATAAAGGATTGGCAAAGGAAATTGGGAATTTAATTAATAGAATTGTTAAAAGTGATTTAGGAGAAGGAGATAATTCTCAATTAATTTCCCGTCTTTGCTGTTGGACTTTAACTACATTTATTATTAATGCTTTGCTTTTGTTAGATGGAGATGATATTGTTAAAATTGGAAGTGGAATAAATTTAATTGATCAAATGATTTTTTAAATAAAATATTGACCGAAAAGTAAGTGATATTAAACAAAAATTCCCATAATTTAATTAAAAATATATATTAATACATAAAAATTTCTAAATTTTATATAAATAGTGACGTAATAATTCACTATATAATCTACTAATTTTTTTAAATTCCGCTATTTTTATTAAATTTTAGTGAAAAGGATTCAAATAAGCTAACTAAAATTAAACAAATACTTCAAATAGTAGTTGAGAATATGAAGAAAATTTTTCCTTCTAAAACATTTTTTGATGGAGGTTATGCTTTCTTGTTAGATTGAAGAATTATAAATGATTTTAATCATAAACAAAAAAATTTTATTATCTTCTTTTGTAAATTTCTATATTATTTTAATAATTTAGTAGTTATATTCGATAAAATTAAATTGTAGTTTAACTAGTATTGACCTGATTGTCGAAAGCTTAGTTAAAGATATTTTTGTGGAGATTTTATGTACACACCTGTGAATGGGATTGCCTGCACTAAAAAAATTCCCACAGAATTTTTTTATTTTCTATGTCAGAAGGTTCCCGTTACCCACTAACAACCTTGTCCGATATAGATTTTTACATAATTAAATGAAATTTTCTCTTAAAAACTTAATTGTTAAATTTAATAAATGAATATTTTTAATTTAATTTATGTTTATATCTTTAATATAATAATGAGAATAAATTTTAAATATTGTTTATAACTAAAAAGTAAAAGAAAGACCTAATAGATTTTAACAAGTTCAACTGACGTGCTGTGCTCGATATTCTAATTTAATTTAATAATTTTTTTCAAACCTTTCCACCTTTATTATTTAAAACTAACCATAAATTGATATAAAATACATATATTTAAAATTTTCTTTAACAAATAAAAAGTTTATTTTATATAAATACTAATAATTTTTTCAATAATCAACAATTATTTAAATTTTGAATAACTAAAAACTTTTTTTTCAAAATTATTTATCTTGTTACAAAGATAATTTAAATGAGTAATCAAACTGTTAGTTTAATTTTTAAATAATTAAAATAAAATAAATTATTATTTTTAAAGTTATTTGACATTTATGGAGATCAAGGGCTTCCATTTGGATTAATTACCGTTAATGTTGTTAGGGTTGTTATTTCTACAATTGGTGTTTTGCTTAATGCTTCTTTTGTTTTCGTTACAATAAAAATTAAGTTGGTACTGGTAACAGGGTTGAGACGAGATTCCCGAACCACAAAACCTGGTCCGACGATCCAGGTTTCGTGATTCGGAAGCCATCCGTCGAAAATTTCGAAACTTCGATACGAAACTCTTCACAACTTTTCTCTCAACACGTTCCATCCCTGATTCATATTACAATAAATTCACTCTCGTTTATGAACTGGCAATTTCCCAGTTTCCTTTTTAATTCAAAATTAATTAAATACACAACAGAACATTAAATTCTCCATGCCATTTACTTCTTGCTTTTGATTGCTTTGTTTCTGCTTGGTATCAATTAAGTAGTTGGTTCTCATTAACTGTTTTATTCAACATTGGAAACCAATTTGTTAATATTCGTTCTTGTTGTCTAAAAATACTTCCTCCCTTCCAAATCGGATATACATCTTCATTTAATGCTATATTTCTAATCTCAGTAGATAGACTAATTAGTGTGTTATTCCCTATATGGTTTGTTAAAAAAATAAATTAGAGATTTCTTATTTTTTAAATTTAAGGTATAGTCAAAGACAAATTTCTAAAAAATTTTACCTCATCCCTATGCTCTTCTCATCCCTATTAAGCCCAGCAATTGTTATCTACGCCCAGTTTCAAATTGTTTATTCAGTACAAGAAACTCGGTACTTAATTATTTTAAAATAATAGAAATATTTTTAGACAAATAATTTGTGTTGCATCAGAATGCTCCTGGAGTTGGGCTGCCGATTTAACGTATTTTTTGTTTACTTCATTTTATGGTTTTACATTAATTAATTATTTAACTGTGTGGATTGTTTTAAAATATAGAACGTGGAAGGCAAACAATAATTTAGGTAAATAACTTTTGTGTGCTGCAGAAAATCTGTAAATGTTCAGCTAGCAATTCGAAATGTCCCCCTCCTCTCCTTCGTCAATTTTTTAAATATGTTAAAAACAATCAGTCTTTTAATGGATCATAGAACTCGTCGAGCTGTGTCGAATAACACTAAAATCAACCCCCGGTCTTAATTTTGGGCCGAGATACAGACTGCCTAAGGTTGAAAAATCATAGGGTCGGCCAAGCTGATCAGTCTTTGGGACCAAAAATTTTCCATTTTGAACATAAAAAGTTTTTAGTATCAATTTTTAGTATCATCTTATGTATGGACACAACGAATTTTAAGGACATTATTTGTTATTATGTTGTTTAATTTTGTTGGTCTATTTATGAATAGTATTGCAAGAATTGTTGTCCCTCGTTTTAATTTGGATATTACAGATAAATCCTTAATAATTTATTCATTAAGTTGTTTAACTAGCTTTGTTATGTCTTCAAATGCTCCAATTCTCTTCTTTTTTAATTAAGTTTTATTTTAAATTTTTGGGGGAATATTTGGGAAATACAAATAAAAATATAACAAAATTAAAATTTAATTTGTAGCTTAAAATTATTCTTTTTTTAATTTTTAGTCAGGAATACAGAAAGGCATTTCTGGTTGCTTTTAAAATTAAAACTTCAATTACCAAAACAACAAATGTTGTTACAGCTGTTAATGCTAACAATCTAAAATTGGTGGCAAATAACTTTTCTACTACTAATTTAAGACATAATCTGTGCGGAAAGTAGAGAGTGGCACAATACCTCGCTGACTCAATTTGAGGAGGGACAGGAGAGATTCGACCAGAACGAATCTACTCCTTAGTTTTATCGGGCAACGGAGATCTTCAATCTCCAGAAAACAAATTCCTTAGAAAAACACACAAACACAGAAACACGATTAAAAATGTTTATTTAGTTAAAATAAGATTATAAATGAGGTGCCTCGGGGGAATAAAAGCCGAGCACAAGTTTGGGCTGCCGGTCAACAAAGCAGGCTCTTGTGGTCTCAAAATAGATTAAAAATAGGGCAAGTCAAAAGTTGGTAATAATTAATTGGCAGAGCTCCGAGAGATCTGGCAATCAAAGTAAGTAAGAGAAAAAACAAGTAAGGTGGAAACAATTTAAAAGCAAGTAAAAAACAAGTGATGTGGAAACAGTTCAAAAACAAGTGATTAAAGAGAGTAGGCCAAAACATTATATAGGGGTAAAAAATGGGCGTAAACAAATAACTTTTGAGAGAATAAATAAATGTGTGTAAATTGTGTTTTGAGCGGGGAAAGTAATAAAAGTTAAAATATTAATTAATAAAATAAAATGGATTTTAGGTGCCCTTTGGGCACATTCCCCGCCCAACAAAAAAGAATATATCTAACGCGGTGGAAGACGAGAAAAGGCGGTGCGGATCGATTTAACAAGTCGGGCTGTTGCCCCCTCAATTGCAAGCAAGTCTTGCGTATATTCTTCTCCTCTTCCTTCACAATTTTCTTCTTCAATTTCATTTAAAGCAGTTGAGGCGGCTGTAGCAATTTGATCAGCACGGGTACGCAGACCCCGCAGATGATGCTCCAACAAACCACGGATTGGCGGTGTCTGACGGAATGGGCGACGGCCAGACTCAGGAGCTCCTCTAGCATACGGGCGCCGCTGACGATTATCTTGACTTCGCCGGCCATTCCCGTCAGGCTCGTCCGCTCGAACATTCGCGAGAGGAATAACAGGGGCATCAATTGCCGGTGGTGGAAAGGCTGGCACCAACGGTATATTCGGTGGTGGCAGACTTGTCGGAACGAGTGCGGAAGATGAAGTGCCACATATCTGAGAAGTAGGGGTATTTTGGGGGCCCTCACCAACATTGCTTACCGAATGAACTGGCGGGACCGCCATAGATTGAAATCCACTGAGCTTCTGCACACAGGCGAGGAGGGCTTTGGTAAGACTATCCTCGGCTTGAGAACGCTCTGAAACTCCTGTATTAGTGGGGTCTTTGGAAATTTCCCCTTTAAGATTGTTACCTTCCTTTTCACCCACGCTATCTTGCCCCACTGTAGTTGAAGTATTTTGTTGTTGAGCTAATGCTGTAATTGCTGGAGCAAATTGATATTGTAACGTAGGTTGGGTGAGCGTTGTCTTTACAATTGGTTGTTGTTTTTGAATGTCTGTTTCCTTTTCTTTTTGTTGTTGAATGGCAGCTAATTGTTCATTTTCTATTTGTGTATTTATTGGTAAGATTTTTGAAGAAGTATCCTCTTCGAGGATTTTTTCTTTATTGCTGTTGTCTTTAAATTTCTTCTTCGGGATTTTCTCCCAGGAAGCCACAAGATTATTCATATCCCTTTTTTCTTCCTCTGTTTTTGGCTCCCCGAATGTCGAAATATAAGCCTGCTGGTGTTGATTCAAATTCTTTTTAGACATGATGCCAATACTTGATGGAATATAACTGTAATTTATTGATGTAATACAATTATGAGGCAAAACAACGCGGCAAAATTCGAGGCAGGAAATTTCACGAACGGGGTTCGAAACCGCGCAGACCGACAAACACATAGCCAGTATAGCGAATACAATTGTAATGGATTTAATCGGACGCATAGAACGGGGTATTACAATCCGCACAACGTCCTCATTCTTATCCTCATTTTCTACTGGGCCTCTCGATGTTCGAGCCAATTCCGGGTCGGGAGTAGAAGTATGAACTCGTTCCGGGATTCCCGGAGTATGCCTAGAGGCTGGACTACCTTCTCGGGAAGCCGGAAACTCCTCCGATTCGTATGTGAGCAGTTCTAGCGGGAGATAGTCCTCATGAGGCTCGCCCGACTTCCAACAGGGCTTCCCTGTGGCGCGGGCTCTCTGACGACTACGCCTGGAGGATCCCCGTATGCCTCCTTTAATGATCAAACATGGCAGACGGGGATGCACCAACGGTTGGCTCTTTCTAGCGAAATAATCCTCGACCGTTTCACCCGGCTGAATCAAAGTGACCCAGGCAGGTTGACTAAGATTTGGGATTACGTTGGGCAACCGTTTCCCTCTGTATCGGAGATTTTCCCAGAGTAAACACAATAAGCCTTCAGCTTGCCTACGAGGCAACTCCCGAGACCATGTTGGGGGCCACATGCGCCCAATCACGTTAGGTAGATACTCGGCCATTGTTTGCCCTCGCCGCGGCCAGTCGGGATTGTATCCCACCTCCTGACATTTTCGAAGGTATTCCCTAGAAGTAAGTCCTGGCTCATACACAGGGGGTACGAGGCAGGGTTGCGCTTGCATCTCTTTTACAGGGGGAAAATTTAGGATCGCAAGAAAGAGAAGAGTAGTTTGGGAGTTTCGAATGAACTGCCAAACAGAAAATGATTTTACTGGGCTTTGCTTGGCATTTATAAAGCCCAACTTTTGTGATTGAAGGTTGGGCGGTGCAATGGAAAAGTTTTGGCCCAATGGCCTTCCCTTCTTTCTCATTCGTGCACCGCCAATTTTTGGCATTCTTTTCAGCGATTTGTTATTTTTCTGAGCGAAGATAGCCATCTGTGTGTTTCGATGGGTAATAGCTAAATGAAATAAACAACTATTTATTTTTACTTTTATTTGTTTATTCGATTTAATGTGACGGACAGGCGCTTGTTGAATAATGCGCCATAGTGCGTCTTTAGAATTACAAAAGTTAGCTTTATTTTTGGCCAATGCTAACTTTGCACAAAGAGATGAGAAATGTGTAATTTGTGCAGATGTTGGGCAGAAAAACATTTTAAAATGTTGAATGGGCAAAAAATTATTTTTTTGTATTTGCCAATTTTTAAGTTGAAGTTTGACCGATTTTTTATTCAATGGGCACATAGCCCCTTCCCCACCGGCCAAAAAAATAAGAATAAAAATTGGGACAATCTGAGTCGCAATTTTACGAAAAAGTTTCAATTTGAAGCGAACAAATGTATAAAAGATAATTAATATTGTTAAAATGATAATGAATGTAAAAACAGAAAATATGATTGGTAATGAGGGTAATAGGTAAAATGGATTTAAATTTCCAAGAGTCCAAGCTGCAGATTTCTGGCTGGACATTGATTGAATATTCTCCCTCTCCTTCCAGGAAAGAGGGATGAAAATTAGTTCTCCTTTAAGGTGAAAATTGGACTCCCCTCCTGGGCATTTAACCGTGCAGGAGGTATCAATTCTAGACCTATCATATGTAAATGCTGCTGTTCCGGCTGTACCGTTTTCAGAACAACGGGAAATGAAGTTTATGCCATCGGCACACGAAATATAAGCAAGGGCATTGCCTAAATCGGTTGTGCAAGTAAAATCCACTTGGACACCTTTGAGGCATTTATAGCAGCCTCTTATTTCCTTAGGAATTACTTTACAGGCAGATTCGGTAATTTGAGTGATGAGTTGGAAATTTTCCATTTGTATGTGAATTTGTATCGGCGTATAGGTCTGTTCGACATAAACCGTGTCGTCCTTTGTTAGGAAAGTCTGACGGCCAATTGTCAAGGGGAGACGTAACTCTGGGTCTGCTAGCATCGCCTCAGCGTCAAATTCACGACACTGACAAGTTACGGTATCTCCCGAAATGAGCCGGCACTCTCTGCATGCCTCCTCTGAAATATTACATCCAAAGCCTCGTGCACTCGCTAAATCTGGGCATTTTAAGTCAAGCGGTACATTCTTTCCCAAGGCTACGGAAAATCCATGCGTTAGGAAAGGAGTGCCCAGAATTGGTGCAGGGGGATTGGAAATTGCTATTGGTGTTAAAGAAATATTATTTGAGTGCTGTGTCCAACCAGGAATTAGAGTCACGGATTCTTCCTTTGAGTAATCGTTGACTGTAAGCCTAAGGACAGAATTTATGTGGAAATCCCAAGTAGGACATTCAAACAATTCATAGACGTCAAAGGACATTGGAACTGCATACCAGCGATAGAAATAACAACTAGCTGTAGGCAGTCCACATCCTTCACTCCAAACTGCTGAAGATTCAATACATCCACTATTTCCTACATTGTTTGTTAATTCTGCGAGTTCTGGGATATGAGTTTTTGGTCCAACTCGGGAGCAAAAATTTCCAGAACATGAGCCACTAGTGGGGCATCTCCATACTGAGCGTGTATTTATTTGGTAACTTCTGAGATAGGCTATTGTCTTAGGATTACACACTAAGTTAAGTGATCGCAAGGTTAGTGTGACTGCTCCTAAAACTTCTCCTCGTTTATCCTTTATCAAAAGATTATTCGGCTGACCAGCAGGCAACAAACTTAAGGTTGTTGAGCTGGTTATATGACAATGACGGGTGCCATTCTTCACCCGGCAACTCTCTGACTGCGATATTACCGATACAGTATCAGAGTTGACGAGAAGAATGGTCAGAGAAATGAGGATAGCCAATATTCCATATCGAGCGAGGCGACTGAGGCTCGCCTGTCTAAATTCTCTAGTTTTCTTTTTAACTTCTTTTGTTGCGTTGGTGGTTATTTTCTTTACCGCTGTTTTACTTTTCCCTATTATATCTCGCTTGATGATTTTGGCACGTACTCTTTGGCGCCGGAGTAATCTGTTGAAGAATTTGAGGATAAAGCCAAAAGGACGGAAAATCCTTTGCATGGCCCCGCAAATACAACTGAATAATACGAGAAAAGGAAAAAGTATGCTGCAGACGACAAAAGCTGCTGTTTTGGGTTTGCATCTCGGATTTAATAAAAGTTCTAGACAGAAATTACAATCAATTAATTGACAAGGGTGGAAGGCCGAACATTGGACAGAAACATCGTAGGGACTTTCTTTATTAGTGTCCCAAAAGTTCGCCTTGCACTCGTACTTGTCCAATAACATTTCCTTAGGCAAAATGTGGTCAGTTTCTGGCTGCCCAGGAAATAGGTGGCAGTGATCTGAGCAACATATTTGGACTTTGCTAATCCTTTCCGGGGCGAGTATTTTCACGCCGAATTTATTACAATGAACTATGCACCCTTGACATTTAGAACAGTCGGTACATTCAAAGATCGAGGCATAAACTGGTGATAAAATTGATAGAGTAAGAAACAAAACCAATGGAATGGCGGCTGCTACAGTAACCTTACTGCGTGCTGTCATTCCATGTTTTGATCCTGCTCCCCTAGGATTTTCTTTCCTGATGTTGTTTTGTTTACCTATGAGTGGAGGAGGATCTTCTTCCGCCTCCTCTTCAAATGGTGGCATATTTAATGTAGATTTTGGAGGAACATGATTTGTTTGGTTAACCTCGCGTACCTCCTCCGACACAATATCCGGAGGGATGTTCTCTTGTTGAGGTAATTGATTAGTCTGGTCTGTTGGTTGCTGTGCTACTTCGAGAGGATATATTCGATTAACGGGACGAGTAGTAACACGACCATTAGGCATGCGAAGCTTAACACTCCGGATTGGCCCCGGGTCGCCGTTTAATTTCTCTACTCGTGCCAGCGACCAAGTATTTCTCGGTTGTAATGCCTCTTCAACTAAAACTACATCGCCCAGTTTCGGGGGAGAGTTATTTTGTAGGCGAGGTCCGCTGTGCTCCCATTTCGAATTATCTCGAAGCATGATTAAATATTCTTTTCTCCAGCGCTCCCAAAGAGAATCTAGATTCTCTAATGTCCCTTTCCAATGAGCGAGAAGCTGTTCATGAGGTTGTAAATGGTCAGTCTTCTTAAGCTTATTTGCTGGCTCATAACTGAGAGTAGAGCCTGGATGAATGAAATCTATTGGACGAAGTGGTAGAGGAGCACCTTCACCGTCTGATACATGGGTGAGTGGTCTCGAGTTCAGAGCAGCTTCCACCTCCGCTATGAAGGTGGATAACTGGTCGTAAGGTAATATTTGCTTACCTAGTGTCCTTTTGAAGCATGATTTGGCTAATCCAATTAGCCTTTCATATACCCCTCCCGCCCAAGGTGAGAGAGCAGGAATGAATTTCCATTCGATTTTATTTTCAGCCAGGAGAGGTGGTAAGGCTGAGCTGATTGCCTTCTCAGCGAGAACGAAATTTCTCCCGTTATCGCTAAGAACCTTTTCAGGTCTCCCCCTCCTGCTGATAAATCGTCTGAAGACATTGATGAATGAGAGTGCGGTGAGATCAAGTGAAGGCTCAAGATACACGGCTCTTGTCGTCAGACAAGTGATGAGTACCAACCAACACTTAATTTGCACCCCGTTGAATTTTGTGAGTGTAGGACCGGCGTAGTCGATTCCAATGGACTGGAACGGACGTCTCTGTTGAACGCGGTCAGAAGGAAGCGGTGGCATTTCAGGTAAGGCGTACTTATAGGAATTCATTTTCCTACAGGCCATACACTCAGAAATGACACTTCGCACCGCTTGACGGGCTCTAGGTTGCCAATATTGTGTTAGATATTCTGTTAAAGTCCAGTCTACTCCCCCATGGCATAAATTTTTATGTATGTGAGCTATGAGGAGTTTTCCGGCACTTGAGTTTTTAGGTAGCAGGATTGGATAGATTAAGCCCTCCGGGCTTTTACTATTTGTTATCCGGGTTTGAAGGCGGATGATTTCCTGGTCGTCTATTATATGCTTGTATTTCTGAAGTTCCTCTGAGCATTCTCGTTGCTCCCATTTAATTAAATATCTCTCTGCCAGGGTGATGTCCGCGGCTGTTGGAGGTCCATTTTCGGAGACTGATTTCAGGCCGATGGTTGGGGCTCCTTTTATCCCGAGTATAACCTTGATGAAACGGAGTATGTAGATCATAATTCTTCTGGATTTGGACCAAGAGCTCGAGCGGTTCAATAGCTGATGGCTTTCGCGCGAGGTTACCTGGACTGGGAGAGATAAAATTTGGTCAGTGTAGATTTCTTCAGTTTCGTTTTCTATGAAGTTAAATGAGTTGAACGTCGGGTCCTGAGGCCTGTTGGCTCTTCCTTGTGCCAACCATTTGGGACCGGACCACCATAGCTGACTCTGATTAAGTTCTTGAGGTGATAACCCCCTTGTGGCCAAATCAGCCGGATTTTCATCAGTTCGAACGTAATGGAATGTTATGTTGACGTGTTTCTTTACCTCATCAAGCCTCCTTTGAACAAAGGAGGCTTGATGCTGATAACCCTCCTGCTGATAAATCGACGGAAGACATTTATGAATGATAGTGCGGTAAGATCAATTGAAGGCTCGAGATACACGGCTCTTGTCGTCAGACAAGTGATGAGTACCAGCCAACACTTTATCTGAACTCCGTTGAATTTTGTAAGCGTAGGACCGGCGTAGTCGATTCCAATCGACTGGAATGGACGTCTCTGTTGAACGCGGTCAGAAGGAAGCGGTGGCATTTCAGGTAGGGCGTACTTATAGGAATTCATTTTCCTACAAGCCATACACTCCGAAATGACACTTCGCACTGTTTGACGGGCTCTAGGTTGCCAATATTGTGTTAGATATTCTGTTAAAGTCCAGTCTACTCCCCCATGGCAGAGCTCTTTATGTATGTGAGCTATGAGGAGTTTTCCGGCACTTGAGTTTTTAGGTAGAAGAATTGGATGGATTAAGCCCTCCGGGCTTTTGCTATTTGTTATCCGGGTTTGAAGGCGGATAATTTCCTGATCGTCTGTTATGTGTTTGTATTTCTGAAGTTCCTCTGAGCATTCTCGTTGCTCCCATTTAATTAAATATCTCTCTGCCAGGGTGATGTCCGCGGCTGTGGGAGGCCCATTTTCGGAGACGGATTTCAAGCCGATGGTTGGGGCTCCTTTTATCCCGAGTATAACCTTGATGAAACGGAGTATGTAGATCATAATTCTTCTGGATTTGGACCAAGAGCTCGAGCGGTTCAATAGCTGATGGCTTTCGCGCGAGGTTACCTGGACTGGGAGAGATAAAATTTGGTCAGTGTATATTTCTTCAGTTTCATTTTCTATAAGGTTAAATGAGTCGAATGTCGGGTCCTGAGGCCAGTTGGCTCTTCCTTGTGCCAACCATTTGGGACCGGACCACCATAGCTGACTCTGATTAAGTTCTTGAGGTGATAACCCCCTTGTGGCCAAATCAGCCGGATTTTCATCAGTTCGAACGTAATGGAATGTTATGTTGACGTGTTTCTTTACCTCATCAAGCCTCCTTTGAACAAAGGTGGGTTGATTCTGAGATGATTTGACCCATGAGAGGGCGATTTGGGAATCGCTCCATAAGTGAATTTCAGCCAGAGGCACTCCTATTTCTTTCTCTATATAGGCAGTGGCTCGGACTCCAATGAGAATTGCGATCAGTTCCATTCGTGGTATGGTCAAAGTTTTGCCTCCCTTCTTAGGCTTGAGGCGATTTTTTGAGAATATAAGTGAGGTGGTTACTGTATTTTTATTCACACCTCTTAGGTAAATAGCGGCAGCGTAGGCGCATGATGAAGCGTCTACAAATGTGTGAAGTTCAATTTTGTCGGTACTGGTCGATAGTGCCCTCCTAGGAAGGGAAATGTTTGAGTCTCGCCACCCTTTGAGAAATTGTTCCCAAACGGACGACTCTTCCTCAGAAAGGGGACTGTCCCAGTCTCTTCCCTCGTCCCAAAGCTTTTGAAAGAATAACTTGGCTGGGAGGATTGAGGGAGATAATAGGCCTAGTGGGTCATAAATGCCTGCTAAAGAACTGAGAACAGCTCGCCTTGAGGTGTTCGATTTAATTCCTTCTTTTGGTAATAGAAAACTGAGTGTATCTCCTTGTGTATTCCAACGCATTCCGAGGACTTTTGGTTCCTTTGAGTCCAGGCGGTCATTTTCCGGAATCGCTCTCATTAATTCACTGGAATTTGAAGAAAATTCACGTAGATTCATTCGTGCTTCGGAAAATATCTCTTTTGCCCTTTGGCACTTGTCAAGGAGCTCAGGCCAGGTTTCAGCGCCTAAGTGGAGATTATCCACATAAAGACTGTTGGCTAGTTCCGCTGCAACTCCTTTACCATATTTGCCAAGGTGATGACGGATTACTCCCGCTAAGAGATAGGGGGAACAAATTACGCCAAAGGCCACTCTCGCAAATCTATAATATTGAATGTTTTCGCCTTCGGGTTGTCTAGAAATATCCTTAACCCATAGAAATTTGGCGAATTCGCGGTCGGAAGGGTGTAGTCCGACCATTAAAAATGCAGATTCTATATCGGATATTGCGACAAATTTTGGTAGTCGGAACCGAATTAGCAATCCGACTAGCTCTGGCAGCAAAACTGGCCCTCGCAGAAGACAATCATTTAGCGATGGTTGCCCCCGAGGGTGAGCGCTGGCATCAAAAACTGGTCTAATCTTGTGGGTAATAACGGCATGATGGGCCAAATAGTGTTCTTGGCCTTCTGTGTTTCTTTTAGTTGGTTCAATGATTCCTTGCTTCAGGTAATCTAGGAAAACTTTATTATATTTTCCCAATAGATCGGCTGATCGATGAAGGCTGCTGTAGGTGGAGCAAAGTCGGCTAAATGCCATTCTATAATTGGTAGGTAATGGGGCTCTAGGTTCGCGCCATAACCAACTAACTGAGTAACGTCCTTCATCATCCTGAGTTATTGATGTTTCTAATTTATTTATGGCTATCTGATCATCGTCAGCAGCGGGATTTTCCTTAATCCCGATGCTCTCTAGGCTCCAAAATTCCTCTATGGTGTTTGATGGTGGCATTTAGTCGACACAGGTTTTGCCTACCGCGGCGAGGGAATGCGACAATCTACCTCCTTGGGGGCTCATGTCGGATTCACCTCCCACGACTGGACCAAATACTGTTTGTATGACGAATAGACCTGGGGCAACTTCAGTCTTGCCCAGAAAATATTTCCAGAAATGTCGGGTACCGAGCATAATCCCCGGAACCTCCGTAGACAGCTCAATCGCTCTACGAACCTCCGGCAAATCGGTAGCTCGGGTAGGCATTTCGGCTACCCAGTTAGCCATTTCAAACGATGTACTTATTTCTTTTGTCCAATTAAGTTCCAGGTCTTCCCATCCCCCGTCTTCCCTTGCTATAGCAACGGCGTAAGACGGAGATCGGATCCTGATTGGGTCACGCAGCGTTCCTCCAAATCCGTGGACTTCAACATCGTCCCGCGCAATTTGAGGAGGACGTAACTGGTTGGCGAGTGAACTTGAGATATAACTTAACTGGCTTCCAGGATCGAAGAAAACGAATGCTGGAATTTCCTTAAAAAGCTCTTTCGGTGAGGCAACTGCTATCTTTCTAGTCATAAGATAAGCAGTTGGCTTTTTGCGTAAATGGCCATAGGCAACAGCAGAAATTGCTTTGCTCGATGCTTCTTCTCCGTTATTAGCCATTGGTTGGATAAGATTTGAACCTGTGCCGGGACCCTTTTCTATGGTCGCGGCCATTTGAGAAAACTGCTTGTGTGGTTTTTGCTTGTTTGGTGGACGATTCGGTGCCTTAAATGTAATGTTTGAACGACCTTTCGTACAAACTAAAACGTGGTGACCCTCTTGGCACTGCGCACACACTCTAAAGGAAGGGCATTCTTTAACAAAATGACCTTCGTTTAGGCAACGCATACATCGTCTTTGTTCCTTTAAGCGATGAAGGCGGTCTTGAGGCGTCGGATATTTAGTACATTGTGAAGGGAAATGTCCGAGAATGCCACACAACGAACATTTACGCGCTCTATTTTTAAAGCGGTTAAATGTCGGTCGTTGGTGTGAGGGTGCCCCAAAGGCACGAGTCAGTTCAGGCTGCCCTCTGTCAGGGGGCCCCTTGTTTCTATGAATGTGGGTCTGTGATACCTCATGTTTTACTCGGTTAACTGTAGCACACCTCTGAACTTCCTCGCGGATCTCCACGATCTCGCGCAATTCCTTTCTAAGTTGAGCACAATTCCATCTCGCTCCCGAGCCCCTCTCTTTCTCAATTAACTTAGAGATGATGGCCTGGGGCAGTTTTGACTTGATGGCGGTAGAGACGAACGGGGACGTGTCAACATGCCCGTAAGCCTCAAGCTGTCTGCAGATCCTTTCAACTGAATCTACAAATGAGCGGAGGGAATGGCTGCTCTCATTTGCGTGGTGGAGGTTCATAAGTTCAGCCTCCAGGGCTTCTGTAATCGCTCTACTATCTCCATAGCGTGATTTAAGCAGGTCAAGAGCTCGTGAGTAGTTCTCATTGGACAGAACAAACCCCGCGACTAACTCTTTAGCTGGTCCCTGAAGAAATGTTAAAAGATAGCTCATTTTCCGAATATCATCCATCGGACGTTGATCAATGTTTGACGAAAATAACTGCCAGAAAGTAGGCCATTTCTTCGGGTCCCCGTTAAAGGGATCCAGCCGAAGTTCTGGCAACCGAATTTCCGGCTGCCATCGAGTGGCCATGTCTGGATTAAACTGCTGTTTTGGCTGTTGATATGCCTGTTGATTGACTTGCTGGTTGACTTGTTGAAATTGTTGCTGGTTGAACTGTTGATTGACTTGCTGAAATGGTTGTTGATTTGCTTGCTGGGTAAATGACTCTTCTCGATAAGAGTGCTCTAGTAAGGATTCATGCTGCTCTTGGCCTCGCTCGGCTAGAGTCCGATCCGACTCTAGGCTAGCTCTGCTGCTGGCTTTGCCTTCTTGTTCGCTGATTAGGTAGTCGATCTCGTTAAGAACTCCTCGCGCTTGCTCCGCGATTTCCATGAAATGTACTCTTTCGTGTTGTGCTTCTTCTAGTGCTGGGGGAGGGAAATTATAGTAAATTTGCTCCTCAGCCTCCAGCAAGTCGCCCTCTAGGCGATCAATGAGATTAGCCCACCTCTCATTGAGATTGTCGACCCGCTCCAGGGTCCGACTGAGGTGATGCTGCTCACCTCGTAACTGTTCGAGATCACGTTCGGCACCAGCTCTAACCAAAGCGGTGGCGGCAGCCAAATGAACCTTAAGGGCCCGTAGTGCGGGGCCAAGTTGACTTCGAAGTGTTCCTGATGATGGCATATTAACTTGTGTTTTAAAAGGAATTAAAGGCCGGCTCGGGCTTAATTGCTTTTATTTTTAATAAAAATTAAATTTTATTTATTTTTGTAAAAACTCAACAGTTTTTAATTTTTTATGAAAAAGTATAGAAGTAGATAAGACTGTTGCCCGTGACAGTCAATAGAAAAAATGTGATGAAAGTTAGGCGATGTCCCCTTTGGGAAAAGCAATCGCTCTTTTGTTTTGTGTAGTTAGGAGAAAACTGCACAAAAAGAAAAGTGGCTGACTTGAGCCCACTCTAAGAAGAGAAGAAAAGGTTGACTGCAGCTGCAGTGAAAGTTTGTGTCCTAGTGCGGACAAAAATGTTTATAGCCGGCGCGGGCAAAAATTTAAACAAATGAATGGGTAAAGTGATGGCCTGACACGGCTGCAATCACTAAATGAATAATATGGCTGCTACGGCCAAAGTACAGTGAAGCCCAAAACTGGCGCCTGTCACTGACAAAGAAAAGAAAATTGGCTGCTACGGCCAAAGTACAGTGAAGCCCAAAACTGGCGCCTATCACTGACAGAATAAAAATGTGGCTGCTAATGGCCAAGGAAGAGGTGACTGCAAGCTAAGGCAGAAGATCACCTATGAAATGAGAAGGCCCTGCTTCGGGGCAAGTAGAACTCAGAACAACCTAAGTGTTGTTTGTTTAAGTGTCAGCCCAAGCTCGGGGCAACAGACCACTTAAATTGTATGTGAAACAGAGCAACCTATGTGTTGGTCTGTTTAGGTGACGGTCCAACCTCGGACGGCAATTCACCTAAAAATGTGTGTTGAATACGGGGGCAGTGCTTTTGGACTGCCAAGGACCCGTACGGGGCTCCAAAATTAATGTGCGGAAAGTAGAGAGTGGCACAATACCTCGCTGACTCAATTTGAGGAGGGACAGGAGAGATTCGACCAGAACGAATCTACTCCTTAGTTTTATCGGGCAACGGAGATCTTCAATCTCCAGAAAACAAATTCCTTAGAAAAACACACAAACACAGAAACACGATTAAAAATGTTTATTTAGTTAAAATAAGATTATAAATGAGGTGCCTCGGGGGAATAAAAGCCGAGCACAAGTTTGGGCTGCCGGTCAACAAAGCAGGCTCTTGTGGTCTCAAAATAGATTAAAAATAGGGCAAGTCAAAAGTTGGTAATAATTAATTGGCAGAGCTCCGAGAGATCTGGCAATCAAAGTAAGTAAGAGAAAAAACAAGTAAGGTGGAAACAATTTAAAAGCAAGTAAAAAACAAGTGATGTGGAAACAGTTCAAAAACAAGTGATTAAAGAGAGTAGGCCAAAACATTATATAGGGGTAAAAAATGGGCGTAAACAAATAACTTTTGAGAGAATAAATAAATGTGTGTAAATTGTGTTTTGAGCGGGGAAAGTAATAAAAGTTAAAATATTAATTAATAAAATAAAATGGATTTTAGGTGCCCTTTGGGCACATAATCGTTTAAAATAAATTTTTCTTAAATTTTTATTATTCTTTATTCTTGAAATTTTTTTGTAAATATTCTTGAAATATTTTTGAAATTTTGCTTTTATGTAATTGTTTTACAAGAAATATAGCCAAATTTAAATAGCCCATCTCTCCTAGTTTATACAGGCGGTCCCGACAGACCGAAGAACTATTATATTTTAATTTTATTAGAAATTAGGATATAATTAATAAATTGATAGGGATATTATAAATATTTTTTTATAAAATTTTCTTATTTTGTTTTTTGACATCCATTTGTTGCTTTTTTAATTCCATTCGGTGAAACCAATTTTCTGTTTTTATTACTTATAAAATCATCTTTTTTATCTTCCTCTTTTGAAATATTTAAATAAATATCCTCACTAACTTCAATTCCATTCTCAATATGTTCATTTATATTATTTTCTTTAGAAGTTTTCTTAAATAATTAACAAAAATTGTCTGGATTTATTTTATAATTAAAATTAGAGACCGGACGGTACTGACTATCGACGGTATTTTTCGGTATTTATCCATACTCTAGTACGGTACGGTGCAAAGTTTTGGGCTCTAATTAGAATATGAAGGAGGTAATTAAAGAGAAACAAAAAAGTAATGAAATGCAAATTTTTCTTTTAAGAATTAATTTTTCATAACTACAAAATTATTAGATCTCTCTCATATTATTATACAGATATTATAACCAGTGCTGGGTATGGCTCCGGGAGCTAGCTCCGGAGCCCGGCTCCGGAGCCGGAGCTAAGATTTTGGAAACCCCGGAGCCGGTGCCAAGATTTTGAAACCCCGGAGCCCGGAGCCAACAAATGGCAAATACCCAGCACTGATTATAACCCCAAAACCCTTCCCTAATTATTACCCACCATTTCATTATTAGCTCCCTTTTTGTTCTTATTGTTTAATAAGCTTTGGACAAATTGGATAGTAAAATTGTGCATTCTAGGCTTATTTTTCTCGAAAGTTTCCAGAGCACTTTCACGGCTAACTTTCCATTCAAACATTCTTTGATAGCAGGGACGGACATATTTAACACGTCCAATGTCAGAAACAAATTTTAAAGCAATTGGGATTATTGGTTCCCATTTAGCTTGTAAAGCTACCAAAATCCATTGACATTTACTTACAATTAGTTTGATTAAATATAACGATTTTTTGTTTATAATCATAAAATTTATAGTGGAGATAAAAAATGATTAATTTTAAATTATTTTAAAAAATAATTAAAACATACACATCACAATTTCCTGTAGTGTTTAATGAATATTTCTTTTCCATAATTTGAATACGTTCATGCTAAATATTAAAAATAATTTTTATTCAAATTTTTGGTAAATATATTTCGATTTAAAAAATTATTTTGATATTTAACAAGAATATTCTTAAAAAATACATTGAATGAATGAGCACCTCCACTTGATATATCCTTAATTAAATTTAAAAAATACCAAGTGTTGATTAATTTTCTAATTAGCTTACAACATCCAAAAGACTGAAAAATTTTTCTTTTTGTGCAGTCATCATTTCTTCAAATTCATTAGCTCCAAGTTCATTTATTTCTTTATCAGAACCATATAACCATTTATTGGCAAGTGATTTACAAATTTTTAATAAAGTTTCGTCGAAACTATAAAAATTCTTTTGAAATTAATTTTTAAATTTTTTTAAAAACGTCGGCTTTTGAGGAGGCATTCCTGGCCTATGTAACCAGTTATTCCAATTAATTGAATCCAAAATTGAACGTTTGTCATCATAGAATTCGTAAAGATACTAAAATAGATGATTAAAATTTTAAAAAATTTAGAGAGCGTGTAAATAAATTTAATATTATCCGATTATCCCTTCTCATATTTTCGACCTGACTTTATATTTGGGAACCAAGCCCGAAACTTATCTTATATATCATTTGATTCCCTTAATACCCCTGAATTCTGAAAAAATAGGAAAGTACGCTTTTTGAATAAAAATTTATAATTTTGTTCAGAATCATCGAATGAATCGAATTTTTGTGTCATTCGACTCAGCTCGGCGAGCTCTTTCAAATGACATCATTTGTATAATCGAATTTTTTACACCAAAAAAGGAGCATAAGAGAATCGGGAGGATATGTTTTGAATTTTTAATAATTTTCAAAATAAAAAATAATTAAATAAATAATTTACATCCATCCATTCATCTGTAACAATTGATTTATAGGCAAATTTGTTAATATAACTTCGAAGGAATTGTTCAAAACGAGGCGGATCTCCTAACCGTTGTTCTAATAATAAAAGTAAAGCGGCACCTTTTTGGTAGGGAATTGGACTGAAAATTGGAAATTAAATTTTGGAATTTAAATTTTAAAATAATTTATTTTTATTTCCAATTTTTTACCTAAAAACATCATCAGCACATTGACCATCTAAAGGAACAATTAATCGAGTGAATGGATGTTCAGGATGAAATGTTTCGTAAATACACATTCGTAAATGATCTTCCCATCCAGATAAATGCATAAAAAGGCGAAATTGTTCTCCAAACATTTTCCCAAGAATTTTATATTCAACAAATTCAGTAAACCCTTCATTTAACCTTAAAATATTTATTTTTAATTAAATTAAATATTTATAATACCAAAAATGTTCCCAAGAAGCATTTGTAACTAAATTTCCAGTCCAACTATGAGCTATTTCATGGGCAACAACAGTCGTTAATGAACGATCACCAGCAATTATTGTTGGTGTTACAAAAGTCATACACGGATTTTCCATGCCCCCAAATGAGAAAAATGGAGGTAAAACAATCATATCAAAACTTAATTAAAATAAAAAAAGTAGAATTGTATAATTTAAAAGCTTCGAATCCCTGCTGTAATTACTCAGAAAACAAGGATTGTTGATTCGGGCTTAACAAAAAAAATTGTACCGTCCCCAACGATATTCTCCCATTAATTCTGTTGCAATTTCCAACATTTTTTCAGTCTCCTCAAATTCTTTATGAGCAATATCCACCATTGAAGGTTCTGCCCATACAGCACATCTTTTACTTATATCACGTTTGACTAAAGCGCCAACGACTATAGCAAATAAATAGGAGTGTGCCCAAAGGGCACCTAAAATCCATTTTATTTTTAATTAATTAATATTTTAACTTTTATTTAATTTCCCCGCTCAAAACACAATTTACACACATTTATTTATTCTCTCAAAAGTTATTTGTTTACGCCCATTTTTTACCCCTATATAATGTTTTGGCCTACTCCCTTTAATCACTTGTTGTAACCATTTTACTTGCTTTACTTGCTTCTCCATCAATCACTTGTTTTTGAACTGTTTCCACTTTACTTGCTTTACCATTTTCTCACTTGCTTTTGAATTGTTTACACCTTACTTGCCTTTTCTCCAACTTGTTTTTATTGCCAGCGCTCTCTGAGCTCTGCCAATTAATTATTACCAACTTTTGACTTGCCCATATTTTTAATCTATCTGAGACCACAAGGGCCTGCTTTGTTGACCGGCAGCCCAAACTTGTGCTCGGCATATATTCCCCCGAGGCACTTCATTTATAATCTTATTTTGATAAATAAATATTTTTAATTGTGTTTCTGTGTTTGTGTGTTTTACTAAGGAATTTGTTTTCTGGAGATTGGAAATCTCCGTTGCCCTTTAAAACTAAGGAGTTGATTCATTCTGGCCGAATCTCTCCTGTCCCTCCTCAAATTGAGTCAGCGAGGTATTGTGCCACTCTACTTTCCGCACATTATTTTTGGAGCCCCGTACGGGTCTTGGCAGTCCAAAAGCACTGCCCCCGTATTCAACACACATCTTTAGGTGAATTGCCGTCCGAGGTTGGACCGTCACCTAAAACAGACCAACACTTAGGTTGCTCTGTTTCATACAATTTAAGTGGTCTGCTGCCCCGAGCTTGGGCCGACACTTAAACAAACAACACTTTGGTTGTTCTGAGTTCTACTTGCCCCGAAGCAGGGCCTACTCATTTCATAGGTGATCTTCTGCCTTAGCTTGCAGTCACCTCTTCTTTGGCCACTAGCAGCCACATTTCTTCTCTGTCAGTGATTGTCGCCAGTTTTGGGCTTCACTGTACTTTGGCCATTAGCAGCCACATTTTTATTCTGTCAGTGATAGGCGCCAGTTTTGGGCTTCACTGTACTTTGGCCGTAGCAGCCAATTTTCTTTTCTTTGTCAGTGACAGGCGCCAGTTTTGGGCTTCACTGTACTTTGGCCGTAGCAGCCATATTATTCATTTAGTGATTGCAGCCGTGTCAGGCCATCACTTTACCCATTCATTTGTTTAAATTTTTGCCCGCGCCGGCTATAAACATTTTTGTCCGCACTAGGACACAAACTTTCACTGCAGCTGCAGTCAACCTTTTCTTTTTTTCCTTAAAGTGGGCTCAAGTCAGCCACTTTTCCTTTTGTGCAGTTTTCTCCTAACTACACAAAACAAAAGAGCGATTGCTTTTCCCAAGGGGGACATCGCCTAACTTTCTTTCACATTTTTCTACTGACTGTCACGGGCAACAGTCTTTTATCTTCTACATTTTTCATCAACAAGTAAAAACTGTTGAGTTTTTACAAAAATAAATAAAATTTAATTTTTATTAAAAAATAAAAGCAATTAAGCCCGAGCCGGCCTTTAATTCCTTTTAAAAACACAAGTTAATATGCCATCATCAGGAACACTTCGAAGTCAATTAGGCCCCGCACTACGGGCCCTTAAGGTTCATTTGGCTGCCGCCACTGCTTTGGTTAGAGCTGGTGCCGAACGTGATCTCGAACAGTTACGAGGTGAGCAGCATCACCTCAGTCGGACCCTTGAACGGGTCGACAATCTCAATGAGAGGTGGGCTAATCTCATTGATCGCCTGGAGGGCGAATTGCTGGAGGCTGAGGAGCAAATTTACTATAATTTCCCTCCCCCAGCACCAGAAGAAGCACAACACGAACGAGTACATTTCATGGAGATCGCGGAGCAAGCGCGAGGAGTTTTGAACGAGATCGACTACCTAATCAGCGAACAAGAAGGCAAAGCCAGCAGCAGAGCTAGCCTAGAGTCGGATCGGACTCTAGCCGAGCGAGGGCAGGACCAGCATGAATCCTTATTAGAGCACTCTTATCGAGAAGAGTCATTCACCCAGCAAGCAAATCAACAACCATTTCAGCAAGTCAATCAACAGTTCAACCAGCAACAATTTCAACAAGTCAGCCAGCAAGTCAATCAACAGGCATATCAACAGCCAAAACAGCAGTTTAATCCAGACATGGCCACTCGATGGCAGCCGGAAATTCGGTTGCCAGAACTTCGGCTGGATCCCTTTAACGGGGACCCGAAGAAATGGCCTACTTTCTGGCAGTTATTCTCATCAAACATTGATCAACGTCCGATGGATGATATTCGGAAAATGAGCTATCTTTTAACATTTCTTCAGGGACCAGCTAAAGAGTTAGTCGCGGGGTTTGTTCTGTCCAATGAGAACTACTCGCGAGCTCTTGACCTGCTTAAATCACGTTATGGAGATAGTAGAGCTATCACAGAAGCCCTGGAGGCTGAACTTATGAACCTCCACCACGCAAATGAGAGCAGTCATTCCCTCCGCTCATTTGTAGATTCAGTTGAAAGGATCTGCAGACAGCTTGAGGCTTACGGGCATGTTGACACGTCCCCGTTTGTTTCTACCGCCATCAAGTCAAAACTGCCCCAGGCCATCATCTCTAAGTTAATTGAGAAAGAGAGGGGCTCGGGAGCGAGATGGAATTGTGCTCAACTTAGAAAGGAATTGCGCGAGATCGTGGAGATCCGCGAAGAAGTTCAGAGGTGTGCTACAGTGAGTCGAATAAAACATGAGTTAGCACAGACCCACATTCACAGAAATAAGGGGCCCCCTGACAGAGGGCAGCCTGAATTGACACGTGCCTTTGGGGCACCCTCACATCAGCGACCGACATTTAACCGCTTTAAAAATAGAGCGCGTAAATGTTCGTTGTGTGGCATTCTCGGACATTTCCCTTCACAATGTACTAAATATCCGACGCCTCAAGACCGCCTTTATCGCTTAAAGGAACAAAGACGATGTATGCGTTGCCTAAACGAAGGTCATTTTGTCAAAGAATGCCCTTCCTTTAGAGTGTGTGCGCAGTGCCAGGAGGGTCACCACGTTTTAGTTTGTACGAAAGGTCGGTCAAACATTACATCTAAGGCACCGAATCGTCCACCAAACAAGCAAAAACCACACAAGCAGTTTTCTCAAATGGCCGCGACCATAGAAAAGGGTCCCGGCACAGGTTCAAATCTTATCCAACCAATGGCTAATAACGAAGAAGAAGCATCGAGCAAAGCAATTTCTGCTGTTGCCTATGGCCATTTACGCAAAAAGCCAACTGCTTATCTTATGACTAGAAAGATAGCAGTTGCCTCACCGAAAGAGCTTTTTAAGGAAATTCCAGCATTCGTTTTCTTCGATCCTGGAAGCCAGTTAAGTTATATCTCAAGTTCACTCGCCAACCAGTTACGTCCTCCTCAAATTGCGCGGGACGATGTTGAAGTCCACGGATTTGGAGGAACGCTGCGTGACCCAATCAGGATCCGATCTCCGTCTTACGCCGTTGCTATAGCAAGGGAAGACGGGGGATGGGAAGACCTGGAACTTAATTGGACAAAAGAAATAAGTACATCGTTTGAAATGGCTAACTGGGTAGCCGAAATGCCTACCCGAGCTACCGATTTGCCGGAGGTTCGTAGAGCGATTGAGTTGTCTACGGAGGTTCCAGGGATCATGCTCGGTACCCGACATTTCTGGAAATATTTTATGGGCAAGACTGAAGTTGCCCCAGGTCTATTCGTCATACAAACAGTATTTGGTCCAGTCGTGGGAGGTGAATCTGACATGAGCCCTCAAGGAGGTAAATTGTCGCATTCCCTAGCCGCGGTAGGCAAAACATGTGTAGACCAAATGCCACCATCAAACACAATAGAGGAATTTTGGAGTCTAGAGAGTATTGGGATTAAGGAAAATCCCGCTGCCGACGACGACCAGATAGCCATAAATCAATTGGAAACATCAATAACTCAGGATGATGAAGGACGTTACTCAGTTAGTTGGTTATGGCGCGAACCTAGAGCCCCATTGCCAAGCAATTATAGAATGGCATTTAGCCGACTTTGTTCCACCTACAGCAGCCTTCATCGATCAGCCGATCTTTTAGGAAAATACAACAAAGTTTTCCTAGATTACCTGAAGCAAGGAATCATTGAACCAGCTAAAAGAAACACAGAAGGCCAAGAACACTATTTGGCCCATCATGCCGTTATTACCCACAAGATTAGACCAGTTTTCGATGCCAGCGCTCACCCTCGGGGGCAACCATCGCTAAATGATTGTCTTCTGCGAGGGCCAGTTTTGCTGCCAGAGCTTGTCGGATTGCTAATTCGGTTCCGACTACCAAAATATGTCGCAATATCCGATATAGAATCTGCATTTTTAATGGTCGGACTACACCCTTCCGACCGCGAATTCGCCAAATTTCTTTGGGTGAAGGACATTTCCAGACGACCCGAAGGAGAAAACATTCAATATTATAGATTTGCAAGAGTGGCCTTTGGCGTAATTTGCTCCCCCTATCTCTTAGCGGGAGTAATCCGTCACCACCTTGGCAAATACGGTAAAGGAGTTGCAGCGGAACTAGCCAACAGCCTCTATGTGGATAACCTCCATTTAGGCGCTGAAACCTGGCCTGAGCTCCTTGACAAGTGCCAAAGGGCAAAAGAGATATTTTCCGAAGCACGAATGAATCTTCGTGAATTTTCTTCAAATTCCAGGGAACTAATGAGAGCGATTCCGGAAAAGGACCGCCTGGACTCAAAAGAACCTAAAGTCCTCGGGATGCGTTGGAATACACAAGTAGATACACTCAGTTTTCTATTACCAAAAGAAGGAATTAAATCGAACACCTCAAGGCGAGCTGTTCTCAGTTCTTTAGCAGGCATTTATGACCCACTAGGCCTATTATCTCCCTCAATCCTCCCAGCCAAGTTATTCTTTCAGAAGCTCTGGGACGAAGGAAGAGACTGGGACAGTCCCCTTTCCGAGGAGGAATCGTCCGTTTGGGAACAATTTCTCAAAGGGTGGCGAGACTCAAACATTTCCCTTCCTCGGAGGGCACTCTCGACCAGTACCGACAAAATTGAACTTCACACATTTGTAGACGCTTCCTCATGCGCCTACGCTGCCGCTATTTACCTAAGAGGTGTGAATAAAAATACAGTAACCACCTCACTTATATTCTCAAAAAATCGCCTCAAGCCTAAGAAGGGAGGCAAAACTTTGACCATACCACGAATGGAACTGATCGCAATTCTCATTGGAGTCCGAGCCACTGCCTATATAGAGAAAGAAATAGGAGTGCCTCTGGCTGAAATACATTTATGGAGTGATTCCCAAATCGCCCTCTCATGGGTCAAGTCATCTCAAAATCAACCCACTTTTGTTCAAAGGAGGCTTGATGAGGTAAAGAAACACGTCAACATAACATTCCATTACGTTCGAACTGATGAAAATCCGGCTGATTTGGCCACAAGGGGGTTATCACCTCAAGAACTTAATCAGAGTCAGTTATGGTGGTCCGGTCCCAAATGGTTGGCACAAGGAAGAGCCAACTGGCCTCAGGACCCGACATTCGACTCATTTAACCTTATAGAAAATGAAACTGAAGAAATATACACTGACCAAATTTTATCTCTCCCAGTCCAGGTAACCTCGCGCGAAAGCCATCAGCTATTGAACCGCTCGAGCTCTTGGTCCAAATCCAGAAGAATTATGATCTACATACTCCGTTTCATCAAGGTTATACTCGGGATAAAAGGAGCCCCAACCATCGGCTTGAAATCCGTCTCCGAAAATGGGCCTCCCACAGCCGCGGACATCACCCTGGCAGAGAGATATTTAATTAAATGGGAGCAACGAGAATGCTCAGAGGAACTTCAGAAATACAAACACATAACAGACGATCAGGAAATTATCCGCCTTCAAACCCGGATAACAAATAGCAAAAGCCCGGAGGGCTTAATCCATCCAATTCTTCTACCTAAAAACTCAAGTGCCGGAAAACTCCTCATAGCTCACATACATAAAGAGCTCTGCCATGGGGGAGTAGACTGGACTTTAACAGAATATCTAACACAATATTGGCAACCTAGAGCCCGTCAAACAGTGCGAAGTGTCATTTCGGAGTGTATGGCTTGTAGGAAAATGAATTCCTATAAGTACGCCCTACCTGAAATGCCACCGCTTCCTTCTGACCGCGTTCAACAGAGACGTCCATTCCAGTCGATTGGAATCGACTACGCCGGTCCTACGCTTACAAAATTCAACGGAGTTCAGATAAAGTGTTGGCTGGTACTCATCACTTGTCTGACGACAAGAGCCGTGTATCTCGAGCCTTCAATTGATCTTACCGCACTATCATTCATAAATGTCTTCCGTCGATTTATCAGCAGGAGGGGGAGACCTGAAAAGGTTCTTAGCGATAACGGGAGAAATTTCGTTCTCGCTGAGAAAGCAATCAGCTCAGCCTTACCACCTCTCCTGGCTGAAAATAAAATCGAGTGGAAATTCATTCCTGCCCTCTCACCTTGGGCGGGAGGGGTATATGAAAGGCTAATTGGATTAGCTAAATCATGCTTTAAAAGGACGCTAGGCAAGCAAATTCTACCTTATGACCAGTTGTCCACCTTCATAGCTGAGGTGGAAGCTGCTCTGAACTCGAGACCTCTCACCCATGTATCAGACGGTGAAGGTGCTCCTCTACCACTTCGTCCTATAGATTTCATTCATCCTGGTTCTACTCTCAGTTACGAGCCAGTAAATAAACTCAAGAAGATTGACCATTTACAACCTCATGAACAGCTCCTCGCTCATTGGAAAGGGACATTAGAAAATCTAGACTCTCTTTGGAAGCGCTGGAGGAAAGAATATTTAATTATGCTTCGAGATAATTCGAAATGGGAGCACAGCGGACCGCGCCTACAAAATAACTCTCCCCGAAATTGGGCGATGTAGTTTTAGTTGAAGAGGCATTACAACCGAGAAATACCTGGTCGCTGGCACGAGTAGTAAAATTAAATGGCGACCCAGGGCCAATTCGAAGTGTCAAGCTTCGTATGCCTAACGGCCGTGTTACTACTCGTCCCGTCAATCGAATATACCCTCTTGAAGTGGGACAGCAACAGACAGACCAAACCAACCAATTACCTGAACAAGAGAACATCCCTCCGGATATTGTGTCTGAGGAGGTACGCGATGTTAACAAAACAAATCATGTTCCTCCAAAGTCTACATTAAACATGCCACCATTTGAAGAGGAGGCGGAAGAAGATCCTCCTCCACTCAGGGATAAACGAAATAACATTAGGAAAGAAAATACTAGAGGAGCAGGATCAAAACATAGAATGACAACTCGCAGTAAGGTTACTGTAGCAGCCGCCATTCCATTGGTTTTGTTTCTTACTCTATCAATTTTATCGCCAGTTTATGCCTCGATCTTTGAATGTACCGACTGTTCTAAATGTCAAGGGTGCATAGTTCATTGTAATAAATTCGGCGTGAAAATACTCGCCCCGGAAAGGATTAGCAAAGTCCAAATATGTTGCTCAGATCACTGCCACCTATTTCCTGGGCAGCCAGAAACTGACCACATTTTGCCTAAGGAAATGTTATTGGACAAGTACGAGTGCAAGGCGAACTTTTGGGACACTAATAAAGAAAGTCCCTACGATGTTTCTGTCCAATGTTCGGCCTTCCACCCTTGTCAATTAATTGATTGTAATTTCTGTCTTGACCTTTTATTAAACCCAAGTTGCAAACCCAAGACAGCTGCCTTCGTAGTCTGCAGCATACTTTTTCCCCTTCTCGTATTATTCAGTTGTATTTGCGGGGCCATGCAAAGGATTTTCCGTCCTTTTGGCTTTATCCTCAAATTCTTCAACAGATTACTCCGGCGCCAAAGAGTACGCGCCAAAATCATCAAGCGAGATATAATAGGGAAAAGTAAAACAGCGGTAAAGAAAATAACCACCAACGCAACAAAAGAAGTTAAAAAGAAAACTAGAGAATTTAGACAGGCGAGTCTCAGTCGCCTCGCTCGATATGGAATATTGGCTATCCTCATTTCTCTGACCATTTTTCTCGCCAACTCTGATACTGTATCGGTTATATCACAGTCAGAGAGTTGCCGGGTGAAGAATGGCACCCGTCATTGTCATATAACCAGCTCAACAACCTTAAGTTTGTTGCCTGCTGGTCAGCCGAATAATCTTTTGATAAAGGATAAACGAGGAGAAGTTTTAGGAGCAGTCACACTAACCTTGCGATCACTTAACTTAGTGTGTAATCCTAAGACAATAGCCTATCTCAGAAGTTACCAAATAAATACACGCTCAGTATGGAGATGCCCCACTAGTGGCTCATGTTCTGGAAATTTTTGCTCCCGAGTTGGACCAAAAACTCATATCCCAGAACTTGCAGAACTAACAAACAATGTAGGAAATAGTGGATGTATTGAATCTTCAGCAGTTTGGAGTGAAGGATGTGGACTGCCTACAGCTAGTTGTTATTTCTATCGCTGGTATGCAGTTCCAATGTCCTTTGACGTCTATGAATTGTTTGAATGTCCTACTTGGGATTTCCACATAAATTCTGTCCTTAGGCTTACAGTCAACGATTACTCAAAGGAAGAATCCGTGACTCTAATTCCTGGTTGGACACAGCACTCAAATAATATTTCTTTAACACCAATAGCAATTTCCAATCCCCCTGCACCAATTCTGGGCACTCCTTTCCTAACGCATGGATTTTCCGTAGCCTTGGGAAAGAATGTACCGCTTGACTTAAAATGCCCAGATTTAGCGAGTGCACGAGGCTTTGGATGTAATATTTCAGAGGAGGCATGCAGAGAGTGCCGGCTCATTTCGGGAGATACCGTAACCTGCCAATGTCGGGAATTCGACGCTGAAGCTATGTTAGCAGACCCAGAGTTACGCCTCCCCTTGACAATTGGCCGTCACACTTTCCTAACAAAGGACGACTCTGTTTATGTCGAACAAACCTATACGCCGATACAAATTCACATACAAATGGAAAATTTCCAACTCATCACTCAAATTACCGAATCTGCCTGTAAAGTAATTCCTAAGGAAATAAGAGGCTGCTATAAATGCCTCAAAGGTGTCCAAGTGGATTTTACTTGCACAACCGATTTAGGCAATGCCCTTGCTTATATTTCGTGTGCCGATGGCATAAACTTCATTTCCCGTTGTTCTGAAAACGGTACAGCCGGAACAGCAGCATTTACATATGATAGGTCTAGAATTGATACCTCCTGCACGGTTAAATGCCCAGGAGGGGAGTCCAATTTTCACCTTAAAGGAGAACTAATTTTCATCCCTCTTTCGTGGAAAGAGAGGGAGAATATTCAATCAATGTCCAGCCAGAAGTCATCAGCCTGGACTCTCGGAAATTTAAATCCATTTTATCTATTATCCTCATTGCCAATCATATTTTCTGCCCTAACATTTATTATCATTTTAACATTATTAATTATTTTTTATATGTTTCTCCGCCTCAAATTGAAATTTTTTCGAAAAATTGCGACTCAGATTGTCCCAATTTTTATTCTCCTTTTGTGGCCGGTGGGGAGGGGGCTATATGCCCATTGAACAAAAGAGCGGCCAAACTTCAATTTAAAAATTGGCAGATACAAAAAAATTATTTTTTGCCCATTCAACATTTTAAAATGTTTTTCTGCACATCTGCACAAATTACACATTTCTCATTTTTTTGTGCAAAGTTAGCATTGGCCAAAAATAAAGCTAACTTTTGTAATTCTAAAGACGCACTATGGCGCATTATTCAACAAGCGCCTGTCCGTCACATTAAATCAAATAAACAAAGGAAAGTAAAAGTAGATAGTTGTTTATTTCATTTAGCTATTACCCATCGAAACACACAGATGGCTATCTTCGCTCAGAAAAATAACAAGTCGCTGAAAAGGATGCCAAAAATTGGCGGTGCACGAAGGAGAAAGAAGGGAAGGCCATTGGGCCAAAACTTTTCCATTGCACCGCCCAACCTTCAATCACAAAAGTTGGGCTTTATAAATGACAAGCAAAGCCCAGAAAAATCATTTTCTATTTGGCAGTTTATTCGAAACTCCCAAACTACTCTTCTCTTTCTTGCGATCCTAAATCTTCCCCCTGTAAAAGAGATGCAAGCGCAACCCTGCCTCGTACCCCCTGTGTATGAGCCAGGACTTACTTCTAGGGAATACCTTCGAAAATGTCAGGAGGTGGGATACAATCCCGACTGGCCGCGGCGAGGGCAAACAATGGCCGAGTATCTACCTAACGTGATTGGGCGCATGTGGCCCCCAACATGGTCTCGGGAGTTGCCTCGTAGGCAAGCTGAAGGCTTATTGTGTTTACTCTGGGAAAATCTCCGATACAGAGGGAAACGGTTGCCCAACGTAATCCCAAATCTTAGTCAACCTGCCTGGGTCACTTTGATTCAGCCGGGTGAAACGGTCGAGGATTATTTCGCTAGAAAGAGCCAACCGTTGGTGCATCCCCGTCTGCCATGTTTGATCATTAAAGGAGGCATACGGGGATCCTCCAGGCGTAGTCGTCAGAGAGCCCGCGCCACAGGGAAGCCCTGTTGGAAGTCGGGCGAGCCTCATGAGGACTATCTCCCGCTAGAACTGCTCACATACGAATCGGAGGAGTTTCCGGCTTCCCGAGAAGGTAGTCCAGCCTCTAGGCATACTCCGGGAATCCCGGAACGAGTTCATACTTCTACTCCCGACCCGGAATTGGCTCGAACATCGAGAGGCCCAGTAGAAAATGAGGATAAGAATGAGGACGTTGTGCGGATTGTAATACCCCGTTCTATGCGTCCGATTAAATCCATTACAATTGTATTCGCTATACTGGCTATGTGTTTGTCGGTCTGCGCGGTTTCGAACCCCGTTCGTGAAATTTCCTGCCTCGAATTTTGCCGCGTTGTTTTGCCTCATAATTGTATTACATCAATAAATTACAGTTATATTCCATCAAGTATTGGCATCATGTCTAAAAAGAATTTGAATCAACACCAGCAGGCTTATATTTCGACATTCGGGGAGCCAAAAACAGAGGAAGAAAAAAGGGATATGAATAATCTTGTGGCTTCCTGGGAGAAAATCCCGAAGAAGAAATTTAAAGACAACAATAATAAAGAAAAAATCTTCGAAGAGGATACTTCTTCAAAAATCTTACCAATAAATACACAAATAGAAAATGAACAATTAGCTGCTATTCAACAACAAAAAGAAAAGGCAACAGACATTCAACAACAACAACCAATTGTAATGACAACACTCACCCAACCTACCTTACAATATCAATTTGCTCCAGCAATTACAGCATTAGCTCAACAACAAAATACTTCAACTACAGTGGGGCAAGAGAGCGTGGGTGAAAAGGAAGGTAAAAATCTTAAAGGGGAAATTTCCAAAGACCCCACTAATCCAGGAGCATCAGAGCGTTCTATAGCCGAGGATAGTCTTACCAAAGCCCTCCTCGCCTGTGTCCAGAAGCTCAGTGGATTTCAATCAATGGCAGTCCCACCAGTTCATTCGGTAAGCTATATTGGCGAGGGCTCCCAAAGTACCCCTACTTCTCAGATTTGTGGCACTTCATCTTCCGCACACGTTCCGAAAAGTCTGCCACCACCGAATATACCGTTGGTGCCAGCCTTTCCACCACCGGCAATTGATGCCCCTGCTACTCCTCTCGCAAATGTTCGAGCGGAAGAGTCTGACGGGAATGGCCGGCGAAGTCAAGATAATCGTCAGCGGCGCCCTTATGCTAGAGGAGTTCCTGAGTCTGGCCGTCGCCCATTCCGTCAGGCACCGCCAATCCGTGGTTTGTTGGAGCATCATTTGCGGGGTCTGCGTACCCGTGCTGATCAAATTGCTACAGCCGCCTCAACAGCTTTGAATTAAATTGAAGAAGAAAATCGTGAGGGCAGAGGAGAAGAATATACGCAAGACTTACTGGCAATTGAGGGGGCAACCGCCCGTCTTGTCAAATCAATACGCACCGCATTTTCTCGTCTTCCACCCCGTTAGATATATTCTTTTTTGTTGGGCGGGGAATGTGCCCAAAGGGCACCTAAAATCCATTTTATTTTTAATTAATTAATATTTTAACTTTTATTTAATTTCCCCGCTCAAAACACAATTTACACACATTTATTTATTCTCTCAAAAGTTATTTGTTTACGCCCATTTTTTACCCCTATATAATGTTTTGGCCTACTCCCTTTAATCACTTGTTGTAACCATTTTACTTGCTTTACTTGCTTCTCCATCAATCACTTGTTTTTGAACTGTTTCCACTTTACTTGCTTTACCATTTTCTCACTTGCTTTTGAATTGTTTACACCTTACTTGCCTTTTCTCCAACTTGTTTTTATTGCCAGCGCTCTCTGAGCTCTGCCAATTAATTATTACCAACTTTTGACTTGCCCATATTTTTAATCTATCTGAGACCACAAGGGCCTGCTTTGTTGACCGGCAGCCCAAACTTGTGCTCGGCATATATTCCCCCGAGGCACTTCATTTATAATCTTATTTTGATAAATAAATATTTTTAATTGTGTTTCTGTGTTTGTGTGTTTTACTAAGGAATTTGTTTTCTGGAGATTGGAAATCTCCGTTGCCCTTTAAAACTAAGGAGTTGATTCATTCTGGCCGAATCTCTCCTGTCCCTCCTCAAATTGAGTCAGCGAGGTATTGTGCCACTCTACTTTCCGCACAAGGAGGGAATTGGTACTTTCTTAAATTTTAATAAATTAATTTGAAGATAAGTAGGTAATTATGATTTATTTAATGTTTTCAAAATATCGTGATACATTACAATGACACCCTCTATCAAAATATTATTCATTAACACACCTGTAAAAAATTAAATTGAACAAATTGTTCACTTCCATCTATTTCTCGATTATTTATTGGACGTCCCTCATCTTCTAACAAAACGGCACTCATTAAACATTGCATTCCTTTTGGAACAGTTATATTAGCCGTATATGTTTGTTTAACTGCTGGAGTATCCATGCATGGGACGAGTGATTTAGCATGTATTTGTTGGCATTGACTATATAAAAATGGATGTGTACGGTCTGCTGTTAAAGATGATTCTACAAATTGAAGAGCTGAAGCTGAACTTGAAGTTGAATATTGAAATTCGATTTTGCTAGAAAATAAAAGGAGGAGGGGTATTCAGTTATTTCTCTCTAAAAAATTTACCCTTTCTGTCCGGAACTAAATTGTCCATCTATCAATAAATATTTTCCAACAAGTGGAATTTCTCCACTTCGAGCTTTACATTTTTTCCCATTCAATTTAATTGAACAAATAGTTTGATCGCTAATATCAAGAATCTTTTGAGATAATTTTTAAAATTATGTCTTTATTATAATCCCTTACAATTTTGTCAGTATCCTTCAAAACTCTATAATTTAATATTGCAGCACCAACAATTCTTGTCTTTTCAAAATCAACAAACCAGTCAACTAAAATATTTAAAAATTTTAAATTTATAATTTAAATTAAACAATTGATATTTTCTATAGTAATTTCATTGAAATTTGCACAAGTATTTGGATCACGTATCTGAACCATTTTTGAAAATAAATAAAATTAAATACTATTATTTATAAATAGGTGATCTAAAAATTTAAGTTAATATTTTATTTTATATTGTAAAGCATATAGCTATTTAATTCCTAAGGCTGTGCAGTAGGCGGCGAGTGTAATGGCTAACACATCAGTCCGGTCTACTGAAGATACTGGTTCGCTCCCAGCCGCCGATTAACTTTTGCACTAGCTAAAGGGGAGAAATAGCTATAGCCCAGCGGCTTTACTATATCAATCCCTTTCCCCAAATAATAATCTCATTCCTTTACCTAATCTTGTTAGTTTCAATTGCTTAATTTCTAAATTATCTTTCAAAATTCAACACAATTTATATACAATTTAATTACTAATTTTTTATAGTAACAAACATAAATTATCTATATTAGTAAAAAAATTGTTCTGATAAATTAATTAAATAGATCATCGTTATCATTGCTATTCACGTGAATATTTATTACACGAGTTTTTGATTACGTTTAGCAACGAAATAAATTAGCTTGGGAATTTTTTGATTGACTGGCCACTTTATATTTAATAGTGATAACAAAGTCCAAAAATGGATGGAAGGAAATAAATACAAAATGTGCCTCCACATGGTTATATAAATATATAATTATGATTTACAAAATTTAAATGAAATTAAAATAAATTAATAAAATTAAACTGTAATAGTTCTAATCAGAAATTTCGGTATTTAACTAAACTTTTTTTAGAATCTAAACTGTAAATGCGATTATAAGAAGAGAGTTTTAATTTATTTCTAATAGAGAGTTTACAGAATTTGCTTTGCATAATTAGTTTGACTTTCTTAACTTTTCTTGTTACTTTTAGTAATTAAATCGAATTCAAAAATATAATTTATTTAAGATTGTTTAGTTTTTTAAAAAAGTAAAAAAGGATAATTAAAAAATTAAGTTTTTTGTAATAAATGTCTGGAAAATTTTGTTGTTTTCCTTGTATCTCGACTAATATAACTTAACTAGTTGTATGTGCTTAAAAATTCTGAAACACAAACTCTAATAATACGATAAAGATATAACGAATATATAAGTATTATAATAAAATATAAAATATATTTTATATCGTTTAAATAACGTTAAAAGATTTTATAATTGCTAAAAGATAAAGAGTAAAATAAGAATTGAATATTTAAAAGATTAGAGGATTTAAATTTTAGGATATGTTTTGTTTATATTTTAATTCAATGCCTACAAAATTACAAAAGAGTAACAAAAAAGTTTTCTAACATTATTTTTTAATTCATTTGTATATAAAATAAAATAATTAATTTAGAAGTGTATTTATTAATAAAATAAAATATTATATATAATTATTATATAGTAATTGTTATTATCTCTCTTCAGACAAAAAAAATAATAATTTATTTATTCTTTGAAATTAAATAACTTTCAATGTTTTTAAAAAATAAATAAGATAACAAACATTAGTATAGTTTAAATAATAAAATTATCTTTCCATTACTTTTTTAGACTATACTAAACATGTGTTCAATTATAAAAATAATAATTATTTTATTTTATTTTATAAAAATTTCGATGAAATTTAAATTTTATAAAAACAAAAATTTAAATGAGAAAAAAATATATTTTATAAAAAAATACAAAAGAAATTATTTTTTGTATTTTTACAGAAAAATATTTTAAGAAATTTGTTTTAATTTTTTAATTTAAAATGTAATAATATAAAATTAATTTTTAAATTAAATTGACTTTCATTCTAAGATTATTATATTTTATTTAATTTTAAAATTAATATACATAGGTACCAATAATCATTATTTGAATGTTTAAATAACTTAATAATACCAAGAAGCACTTAAGAATTTTTAAATTATTAAATATTAAATTATAATTTAGGTACCAATAATCACCATTTGAATGCTTAGATAATTTAATAATATTTATGTACCAAGAAAACCTTTAAAAAATTTTTTAAATTATTTAATATTAAATTATGATACTTATATATAGGTACCTATTTATTTATTTCCTCATGATTATTAAATTAAATATGTTATAAAATTAAATATAAATAATAAGAAAGTTTAAATTTATTTTAAATTATTAAATGTTAATTAAATAATTTAATAATTATTTTTTATTCAATAGAAATGTTACATATAATATTCATTTTTAGATTTCTTGCCAACAGAAGTAATTTTTGTTACATAATTTTATTTGAATAAAAATTGTAATAATAAATCATAGTTTTTCAAATATATATTTATTTTTAAATAAAAATCTTTTTCGTGAAATAAAGCATAAATTAAATTTCGAAGCAATTGTAAAAATATTAAAAATTTCACTGTATCATAAATTTAAAACTTTACTTAATTTTTTTAAAGTTTACGTACAACACAAAATTTAAAAAAATTTTTGTTTTTTATTTTTCAATAAATGCATAAATTAAGTCTTATGATTTTTTCTCAATAATTTGTAAAATTCTTAAATACTACATAGGTCGTTTCATAAAAATGTTGTTTTGACAAAAATAGGTTTTTTTGTAATTGCCCAAGAGCTTTGAAAATTTGATGAATTTTGTAGCATGTATACAAGTATCATATTTATGGGGGTTCGACCTTCTATAGCATATGTGATTTAATTCGTTTGTAGTATATCATTCAAAAGGTCTTTAAGAGATCTATCTAGGAAAATTAGATGCCGAATTTTTCATTGATGAGAAATTCGCAAATTTAAAAAATAATGTTTCAGGAGGAATTTAAACATCGTTTTCACAACAAATTTTTAAAACATAAAACTCCCTTAATAGAATAAAAAATTCTCAAACTTTGGTTTTTATTAGAAAACACTATAAAGTAAATATCCAAAGTTTTAAGTCTTCTGGACATTTACAAAAAAATTCTATAACTATTTATGTAAAATAGGAGACGACCTAGCAATGAAATATTAAAATTGCAGGTTATTTCAACAAATCTAATTAATTAAAAATTAAATACTAAAGAAAATATTAATACATTCAAAAAGGATAAAGACTTCGAAGATGAGCGCTCAATCAGTAATATTATACATAACATTATTAGACTAATAATTTGTAGGAATATCCCTCATTTTTAGAATTAAAGATATCCCTTTCAGCCATAGGGTTTATTTAAGGATATAACTAAGCTTACTTTTTTACGAACTTATATTTGTTCGTAAAGGAACTCAAAAACTTTAAGTTTGAAAATAAATCCGAGGATAAATAAAGGGTTTCTAATACAAAAAAATATTTTTATTATTTAATTAAAAATAATTTTTTAGTCTGAATACATAGACAATTGGACTAGATTTGAATTTTTTCTGCCCCCAATTGTATATTCATTTGTAGGATTTATCAGAATTTTATTTAATACAAGTGTTTGCTATATAACAATTAAATATAGGTAATTAAATAATTAAATTAATTAATTAATTAATTAATTAATTAATTAATTAAAGAAAACAATATTCAACACTCAAAACTAATACAGCTATTTTATTAACAATTAACTCTTTTTTTGAAATTCTTCATCAATCTGGGCATTTTATTTACTTAATAATTGCTGTAAATGGAATTAATTTAATTCAATTAAATAAAATAATTTTATTTCAAATTCATTCAATTATTGGAATGTTTTCTGCTGTGTTTCTGTTTAATTCTTTAAGTTTTGATCGTTTTCTTGGAGTGGCATTTCCAATTTTGTAACTACCTAATTATTTAGACACCTCTGATATAATGACAAATTTCAGGGGCCGTATTCAGAGAGCGAGTTAAGGGAACCGGGCCACCCTTACACTCATTTATGAATAAAGGTTCTGGGTTAACCTACCTGCAGCTGAGGCTTGGTTAACCCCTACCTCGTTCTCTAAATACAGCCCCAGAGGGTTAAATACAATTAATGTTATTCTATATATGTGGGAGTTTACAGTTTATTTTTTAAAAATTTTTAGTCTAAATTAAATTTGAGTTATAATTTCTAACCATTTTTATGTAAAAACTCTTAACTATTTTTCATTAGCAAGACCACTTAATAACTAGAAAAAATACTTTTAAGACATTAATTTAATTAATTTTAGTTATAAAAAAATTAATTCTCGTCGATATATTTATTTACATCTTTTTTTAATCCTTTTGTACAATTGTTATATACTTTTTATAATTATAAAAACTGTTAATGAATTACCTAATTTATTAGTTAATGGAAGTTTAACAGATTCTACTTTACTTATTAATGGAAATAGTTATTTTAAATTATTACCTTTTATTTTATTTCCTCCATTTATTTTTTATTTTTTAATTATTTTTATTTTGAAATTTGGGAAAGGTATTAATTTTTTTTTAATTTTTAAAAAAATATTTTTAAAAAAAAAGAATTAAATTCTGATGAAACAATGAAAAAAGTATATCGTTCAGTATTTTTAATTATTTTTGTAAATATTGGAGGATATTTATTTTGTTCTTTAATTGTCGAATATATTCTTGTACCTTATTTTGGAGCAAATCAAATAAATTTTTTATTATTTTTAATTATACCTGGATTAATAATTAATTTTGCTAGTGCTTCTAATGCTCCGATTCTTTTTATTAATAGGTTTTACAAATATTTAATTTATTTTAAAAATTTAATTTTTTTGTTAGTACTGACTACAACTATGCTTATAAAAAAGAATTTAAATTTATTAAAAATATTTTATTTAAAAAAGTTGGAATTAAACAACAGACAAAAACAGCGGTTGTAATGTTAAATAAAAGCACTACAAATTTATCTTAATTATTTGAATATAAAGAATGAGAATAAAGAAGTTAAATAAAAAAACTTGATCAAATGGATACCTATTTAGATTCTGAAATATCAATTAAAGAATAAAGATTAAATATGTTTTTTGTGTAAAAGATCATATACCTGTCGAGATCTAATTTAATAAAATTACATATAATTTTCAGGCTTTAGTGCCAAATTAAAATCCAAGAAATTGAATTGTCGGTCACTAATATATATTCAAAAATAAATTTAAATTGTGTAAATATCAGAGTTGGGTCGGAATTCCAATTTCCGGCTATCCGACTTTCGACACCTCTGACTATTCCGACCCGCCTTCTAGTAAATATGACAACTAATTTCTCATAGAGAAATATTAAAAAATACTTAAAATTAAAAAATATACTTGACACCTTTATATACATAATATTAAATTTACTGCAGCTCTTGATGAGAGAAATTAAATTTTTTGTTAGATTAATAAATATTTGTTTGTTTTAAATAACCTCTTGATGCGCGAGATGTTGATGTTGAAATATTATAATATTTTTATTTAAAAATTTGAAAAAATATATAATTTTATTTATTGCAAATTATGTTACAAAATTATAATAATTTTATTTTTTATTTAAATATTTTTGAACCTTTGTTAAATATTGCTAATAAACAACATAAACATTTAAAGCATTCATTACAAGATTTTTATTTAAAATCTAAAAAGGTATTTATAAATGTGCTTTTCGGTTATGTCACCTCCTCTTAATGATAAAAACTTTAAATATGCACAGGGTATTAGTAGGTGCTGATCATGATCATAGAACCTGTCAATAAGAAACTTATCTTAGTCGTAGAATCATTTTTATGTGTATTATTGTGCGCTGATTACGAATATGCAACGGATACGAATCTAAAAGCGTCTTCAAAATACACGTACACAAGGAATTTGACTTACATAAAGAAGGCAAAGTAGAATTTGGGATGAAAAATTCGTTTGGCCGACTGAAATATCATCTTAATAGCTTATATAGAACTATAGCAAATTGAATATTCCAATAATCTTTAAAGCTAACAATTAATAGCTAATAACTAGAGCGTGTTTTTAGGTCCAAAACAGAGATAGGAAAAAAATCTGATCGAAACAAAATTATTACACATTGTACTGATTGAAGGAAATGGGAAATTTTTTACCTTAATTTTGTCAAGTGTTTAATATTTTTAATTTTATTATTCTTAAAAAATATTCCAAAATTAATAAAATATAAAAGTTAATTTTAATTTTTAAATTTAATTTGAAATTTTTTGTTCTCATTTTCAATTTAGTGTTTACAAAATAAAAAAATGTTATTTTATTCTTTTCAATCTTTTACCTCTTTATTTTTTTTTAATTTTAAAAGATCACAGATAAAAGTTTTTTTCTTTTTAATTTAAAAAATTTTCTTTAAGTGGAAAATCATTTCTCTTTTCTTTTTTCTAAGTTTCTCGTTTACTTTAACCTTTTTTTAAATAATCTCTCTCAAGTTTTCTTAGATAATTTTCAAAAAAATATTTTTTTAGAAATTTTATTTTATTTATTTTCTCAGAAAAAAATATTTAAACTATTTTTAAATTTAATATAAATAATAAAATAATTTTGTTAAAATAAACAGTTGTTTCTTTTATATATTTAATCTCTTACTCCCCAACTGTTTCAATCACTTTTTTACTTAAATTCCTCAAAAATCTTTTTAATATAAATATATTTTATTTTTAACTTAATGTGACCATTTTCTTCTTTTTTTCCACATTCCTCAAATATATTTTAAAACATCTGGGAATTTAAAAATTATTGGGAATTTTTGTGGATCAAAGATAATATTTGAAAGAGAGTAACAAATTTTTAAGTAAAAATATTTCACAAATCCTTTTCTTTAAATTCTTTTTTTTATTTATTTAAAAAAATTTTTTTAATTTTTTTAATTTTTCCAAGCCACAAATAATTAGAAAATATTTTTTATTATTTCTGTAAATCTCTTAATTTTGTAAAAAAAGCAATTTAAATAAGGATAACTAAAACTTTAATAAAAATTAGATTTCTTAAATTATTTTTAAATTTAAATGTGTAGGAAGTACTTGAATATTATTCTCATTCTCTCCTCCTCCTTTTTACTTGAAGTATGGCTAAAAATGGCAAAAAATTATTAGAATTATTTAGAAATTTGCTGATAACCAAATCTAAATAATTCCTTTGAAACTCTAAACTATCTCAATTCCCAAAATGAGAGCTATCTAATAAATTTTTAATTTATATTTTTATTTCCAAAGGATTACTTATACACTCTTCCACATAACTATAACCTAATCTTAAATTTTTTAATTTTTTAATTTCTACTTTTTTAATACTATTTTACTTATGTATGTGTTCATTATTTACAAAAAATAACTAATTGAACATTTTTTAAAGTATTTTCCTTCCACTTGACAATTGTTAACATATAAAATATATTATTTGTTCAGTAATTACCCTTAAAAAATATAATAACTAAATATTCTTTCAGATTTACGATCATATGATGGCTCTTGGTACTAATCAACCACAAACAAGTTCCTCTTTAATGGCTTTTAGTGAAGAAATAATTAAACAGGTAATAATTAAAGAAATTATTTAAATGTTTTTTTAAAATGCTTAAAAGACATGATTATTATTTGAAGAATTCTGAGTCAGGAAAAAAAATTTTTTCTTAATAATAATTTTAAAGTTAACACCAGAAGAAATTGATGAATTCAGAGAAGCTTTTATGATGTTTGATAAAGACGGGAATGGAACAATTTCAACAAAAGAATTGGGTGTTGCAATGCGTTCTTTAGGTCAAAACCCAACAGAACAAGAAATTCTTGAAATGATAAATGAAGTAGATATTGACGGGAATGGACAAATTGAATTTCCAGAATTTTGTGTTATGATGAAAAGAATGATGAAAGAAACGTATAAAAAATGAGCTAAAAATAAAAAAATATTTTATTAATTTTTAGAGATTCAGAAATGATACGAGAAGCGTTTCGAGTTTTTGATAAGGACGGGAATGGAGTTATAACTGCACAAGTGAGGATTATTATACTATTAGGGATTTTAATTAGGGTTGGACAAGAACTATTTTAAAATTGGAAATCTTGATATTTTTTGCCAAGAAGTAACCGTTTCTATGAAATTTTAGAAATCGGAAATTTTTGACTGATTTATAAAAATTCCCCCAAAATAAAACAGATATTTAACTAAAACTAAAAACAAAACTGGGTTTTTTAAAATTAGGATTAACCGAAAGCCTGGGGTACCGCTTAACTAGTTGTGTCCGACTCTAATTTATTAGAAATCATTGGATTTACTCCAAAATTTAAAGTATTGGGAGAAAAATTTTTTCTTCTATAGAAAGTTTCGTGCTCTCGATAAGTTCGAAACAATTAAAAATAAATCTATCTAATTTAAATTTGACTTGGGGATTATAGGAATATTGTGGAAGGAAATTTCAAAAATACTAATTTAAAAATAAAAATTATTTTAAAGGAATTTCGTTATTTTATGGTACATATGGGAATGCAATTTAGTGAACAAGAAGTTGATGAAATGATTCATGAAGTAGACGTTGATGGGGACGGAGAAATTAACTATGAAGAATTTGTTAAGGTTTTATAAAACAAAAAACAAATAAAGCTAATTTTCCTTTTTTAGATGATGAGTGAAAGATGAGAAGAATTAATGAATTAAATAATTTTAAAAAATCATTCCTTTTAATTTTTAATTAAATAAATAAAACTTTAATGATTATCATTTCCCTTTATGCTAATTATTAGCAAAATTAAATCACAATGTTTAACAAAATTAGATAACAATTTTAATTAGAAATATACTAAAATTATTTCGAAAAATATAAAAAATTAATCATTAAACACTAATTGACCCTTCACGGAAATTTGTCTTTCCAATAAGTACATTCACAACTAGAGATTGTTTTTCTGCTCTACTTCTGGTCATTACCTGAGCCAACGCTTCGCGTACTTGCTTGACGTCCATATCACCGTCCAAAAATAATGATTGAGTGCCTAATGCTTTTGCCGCTTCTTCATAATGAGTATACTGTTTGAAATTAAAAATTATTAAATAATTTTTTGTCAATCATGGGGGGAATGAACTAAACCAAAAAAAATTTTGGATGGGTAGTCTGTTCATTTAATATTAAAAATATTTTTACGTCCAAATCGCAAGCAACGGCTGATTTGAAGTGCGGCACTTGTTCTCTGGCAATTTGAGTCCAACAAGCATCATTTCCAATAATTCCAACAACTGGAAGTTTATGGCGAACAAAAGTGTCGAATTCCATCAAAGAATAACTTAAATTTAGAAATAAAAAAATAAAATTTAAAAAAATTACCCAGCAGATCCATCACCATAAATTATAACAACGGTTCTTTCGGGATAAACAGCTTTTGCACCAAGTGCAAATCCAGCACCCACCCCCAATGTGCCAAAAGTGCCAGGATCGAGCCTTAAAAGAAAAATGAGTTAAGGAATGAGAAATAAAACACAAAGATAAATTGATAAAGGGAGATTAATAAATAGAACGAAGATATAAAAACCCCAAAACCGACAAACTGGACACGCCATTGATTCCCACACTAGATTAGTCCTAACAACCAATCTCACCCACAGACAAATTAAATTTAAAAAATAAACCATTGCAGTGGTCCTCCTGGTCGAACAATATAAGCAGCACTAAAATTATAAAATAACAAATTAATTTATTTAAAAAACCTTCCAACAAAATCGCCACCATCTGCAACCAAAATTGCATCTTTTGGAATTACCTAAAAAATATAAGTTAAGCCTAATTTTTTCAAAAATTTATAAATTGAAAAAGTGGGCGAGAAATTTCATTCTAATATTTGTGGGCAAAGTCTTCTACTATCTACTTAGGTTTTTAATTTCAATTTTAGAGGTACGCCGCCAATGATGGTAGTAGCTACGTGCACACGCAGAAATAAGATCGAACAAGAGGACATCTAAAAAATGTACAAGTACTTGTACAAGCAAAATTGAAATTCGAAGCACAGGCTTTGACGTAAAATTCGAAATTCTCATTGGTAAAAACTTTATAAAATAAAAAACCTCATCCATCGCAGTCAATAATACAAGCGGGTTCATATGTCCATCATCAGGTTTTTGTGCCAACTTTTTTGCAGTGTCTTCTTCTTTTTTAATTTCCATTTCTCTCAACATTTCAATCCATTCTTTACACTTTTCCAAACCTCCCCATTTTCGTTCCTTCATTTGGTTTTGAAGTTCTAACAAAGTCAAACCAACATCAGCTTGAATAGTTGCTGCAGAATTCCAGAAAACACCGTGATTCTAAATTAATTAATGCTAAAATTAAATATACTTAATTAACCTTTAACATTTGTTCCTGACTTCTATTTATTGAAATAACTTTTGTTTCAGGTGAAAATCCCTTTCCGTAGGTTAGACGAAAGTCACATACAGCTCCTATGAAATTGAATTTAAAAAAGACGAAGAAATAATGGATCAAGTCAGAATTTTTTTAAATTAATTTTCTCCCAAAATTTATTCTTTTTGGCATATTTCAGGGGGAGGGGTTACTCCAGAAATGCGGCCATTACAAAGAATTAAAAACAAAAATAGATTTTTAATCGATTAGGAATTGAGTCCGATGTTAGCGCAAGGGCGTAGCATCGAAGCTCTTGGCTGGCAACAATACCCATATCAGTTTCTTTTTTTATTACAAGAGAAGGATCAGAGATAATCTAGTATTTTCCCTCTCCTTCTGATACTCTTTACATTACATAAATATATCTAAATATAACCTGCAAGAAGAATAACATCAGCCTCCTTAATTGCAATCTTTCTATTTTGACGCATTTGTAACGGTGAATTTGCCCCTAACAATCCACGACTCATTCCACCCAAATAAGTAGGAATACCCAAATTCTTAAAAACAAGATTTATTATAAGAAATTAAAATAATACATTAACAATTTGAACAAGCTGTTCAGTTTTAAGTGGAGGCAAAGTAGATTGACTTCCCATTAATAAAAGTGGACGTTTTGCATTTTCAAGAATATCCGCAATTTTTGTAATATCTTCAATGTTTGGCTTCGGAATTGTGACAGGTAAAGGTCCAAATTCTTCGTTGGACCAAGCATTGTGGAATTGACGATAAATATGTTGATATACAGACTCGTTGAAGTTTTGCTGAAAATTTTTTTTGAGTATTTTAAAAGAAAAATTCGGAGTGTGATAGGTGTTTAAGTCACCAAAATAAAATATTTAAAAAAACACCCATTGAAAAGTAATCTTCCTAATTAGGGTTGCTGTTTTCGAGCCGGGCCGACGGTCGAGTCATTTTTTCGGGCCTCATTCTTATGAGTCAAGCCTTACGAGTCTTTTTCGGGCCAAATATCTTAGGCCCGACTCGATCATTTACCCCGAGGCGGGCTATTTTGGCAACCTATTCCTAATGGCAGCTGCAGTGAATAAGCCATGATTTAAATATTTCAATTAATTTAACCTTTTCTGGTGTATCGGGGTTTTTTATAAGGCTGGCATCTCTAAGCACTTCCTGATAGGATTGAAGAACATCCAATGGAAACTCAATAAATACAGGCCCAGGAGTGCCCGATTGAGAAACAGAAATTGCCTCACGAAGTGTTGGAACTTGAAAAATAATTTTTTTTCTAAATTTTATTCAAAAATCATTTAAAACCTATATCCTCAACATTTATAATTCTTGCAGTAAATTTACACATTGATTGAATTATTGGAATTTGATCAATGTCCTGTAGGGCTCCTTTGCCTTTCATTAATGAAGGAGCAGCACCAGACAAAAGAATAACAGGCGATTCAGCCAATTGGGCATTTTTTAGGGAAGTAATTGTGTTTGTGACACCTTAATGATTTTTAGATAAAGAAATATTTTAAAAAACCTGGCCCTGAAGTTACAGCAGCAACGCCAATATGTTGGCGAAGACGAGCAACTAAATTATTTTTACTTTATCATTATTTAAGAATGAAATCCCTCCCGGAAAGGTTTAGACTATATATAGAATTTTTAAGGAAATAAATGATATATGAACACTAAAACCTTTTAAATTCTAAAAATTTTTTAAAAATATTCCATAAAAGGGTAATATTGAACCAGACAGACCCCTTTTTTCCTCCCCAATTTTTCCCCTATATTTACTTGTTTTTGGCATGTACTTGAATTTGTATAAAATTGAATAATCCTTTTTGGTTGATTGTAGGCAAAAATTAGAAAGTCATTTGGATGGAAGAAAGAGAAAAAGTCTGGCCATTTTGCAAAAATATAGAAGAAAAATTGGGATTAGGTAGGAAAAAGGGGATCTGTCCGGTTCAATATTACCCATAAAAGAATTTATTAAGAAGCTAAGACTTAAATAACCCTGACAAAATTTATTAAAAAAATAAAACCTGCATCCGCCGCAAATACAGCATTAACTTCATGTCTTGTATCATAAATCTTTAAATGAAAGATAAAAGAATTTTCTTTAGAAAATTTAAACTTTAATTCCAAGCTGTTCAGAACTAACAAGTATTGGCGAAATATGTCCTCCACACAAAGTAAATATTTCCTTCACATTATGAGCCAAAAAGGAAAAAAAATATTAATAATTTATTAGAAAAATAAACAAAAAAATTACTTTAAGGACAGAAGCAACCAATTCCCCTCCATGTTTTTTGGATTCTTTATCGATCTAAAAAAGATTTTTTGAATTAAAAAGAAAATAAAGACAAACATTAAATTTTGTAGAAAAATATTTGGAATTTATTAAAATTAAATTTGTTTTTTTGGCACATTTATTTAATGTTTGGCGAGAGAAATTTAAAAACATTTAAGAAAATTTTTAGTTGAATTTATGGAATTTTTGATTAAAAATGAAAAAAAGAAACGCGTGATAAATAAGAATAAATTAATTAATTTTAAATTTCTCTTATTGAAACATTTTTTGGTTAGTTTTTATGATTACCTACTTTGCTTGAAATTTTACTGATAAAAAAAAGAGGGACACGGACACTTAGTCGCAGGCCACATAGTCGCAAAGTAGCTAAAAAGTAGGGTTGGGCCCGGTCCGAAAGACCGAGTCGAATTTTGGCCCGAAAAAGACTCGGCCGGGCCGGCCCGATAAAAATGAGGCCCGAAAAGTTTTAAGCGACCTGAATAAAGGACCTTCGCGACTAAGTGGCTCGCGACTAAATGGGCTGCGACTAGGTGGGCAGTACCCAAAAAAAATTTTTTTAAAGATTATAGGTAATTTATTTAGAGGAGAAAAACGGATGATTTTTTTATTATTCAATAAATTAATTTTCTCTTTTCTTTCTTTCTCTTTTTATTAAAATTAAATATTAAAAAATTATTCTTCTAAATAATTTTATTTATTTTCTTCAAAATGTTGTACTCAAAAACTACAAAATTTTTAATTAAAAAAACTTTTTCTAAAAAATCAATTCGACCAATTTCAAACAATTTTGTGGAAACTGCTGGTTTTGTTCCTAAAATTGAATCTTATGGATATTCTGATAAAAAATTGTTGCTTTTGGCTGATGGAAAATATATGACATATAATGATGTTAATAATGCTTCTGGACGTTATTCTAATATTTTAAGTAAACAATTTGGAATTCAGGTTGGTTTTTTAGAAAAATTAGGAAGGGCGAGGGGTTAAATAAACAAACTTTTGGCAACTGGAACTAACTTCGGTTATTGTGATTAATAGAGGACGAGCTGGGAAAAAACCCAAGGCCTGGGTTTATCCTGTATCCAGAGTCCAGGCCCAGGCATTTTTTGATCTTCCTGTGGTTTTCCTGAACCACAGGCCCAGGATCCGGCCCAGGTCAATTAATCAAACCCAGAGTCCAGGAACAGGCCAAGGCTTTTCAAAAATCTCGATCTTTAGTGATTAGAACAAAAGTTTTGCTGAGGGGGAGTGAGATTTTTTAATAAACGTTTCTCTCTCATGTGGCTTTGGTGTATTAATAAAAGGCTTTCAAAAAGTTGAGAGATTTGGTTCGCATAATATTATTCGACCATTATAATTATTAAATAAAATAATAAAAATTTTAACAGAAAGGTGACACAGTCCTTTGTCGAACTTCAAAAACTTCAGATGCCTTAGCTCTTTATTTGGGCATACTTCGGCTTGGGGCTACTTATGTTCCATTAAATCCAACTTATACAAAAAGAGAAACTGAACATTTTGTGAATGTAAGAAAATTTTAATTTAATTTTTTAATCAAAATTTTGTTAAAGGATGCTAAACCAAAACTTATTGTTACTCTCAATCAGAAAGAAGACAAAACTTTTTGTGATACTTCAACAGTTAAACACGTTTTGTGTGAACAACAATTGGCAAAGGTTTGTCTAAGTTGTTTTTGGTAAACATTCCCTTAAGTTTTTATAGGATTCTACAAAATTCGAGTCTTTATTAGATGTCGAATCAGCCAATCCCGATGATGTAGCTTGTATTCTTTATACAAGCGGAACTACTGGTTTTTTTCTAAAATCTGTGTTAATATTTAAATAATTTTTTAAAGGTCGTCCAAAAGGTGCAATGGTAACACATGCGGGTCTGACAGCAAATGGGCAAATATGTACAGACATTTGGAGATTTCACTCAAACGAGTCAGTTTTTTGAATTTATTTTTACTTTCTGAATGAGATGATCCTTTGGATAAGTCAGACTTAAACGGAAAATTTTTACTCACAAACAAAAAACAAGTTTGACATGGATTCCATAAATCCTTCAAGCCTTTTAGAGAAATTTAAACCTTTTTCTACCTGTGTTCTACGATTTTAGTTTTTTAAGAAAAAAATTTTTTTTAATTTAAAAAAAACTAAATTTATTTTTCAGTATAAATTTACATGTTCTGCCTTTCTATCACATTCACGGATTGTTTATAAGTTTCAACTGTACTTTATTCTCCAAATCGAGTTGTATATTTTTGCCAAAATTTGATGCAAAGGAAACAATTAATTATTTACCTAAATCAACTGTAATGATGGGGGTACCTACATACTATGCGTAAGGATTTTAAATTAATTGGGGAAAATAAATATGTGAATATGCAAAAATGAGGGGGGATTTTTAAAAATCTTATTAAAAATTAGAAATATTAACTCAAAAAATTTTTAAATTATAAATTCCAGAGCTTTTCCTCTTTAAATTCTTTTAAAAACATTTTTTATTTTTTTAGTAGAATGGTTGAACATAAAGAATTAAACAAAGAATCTGTTAAGAACATGCGTGTTTTTATTAGTGGAAGTGCACAATTAACTCCAAATGTTTTTGAAAAATTTGAACAAATGACTGGTCATCGAATTCTTGAGCGTTATGGGTAATTTTAATTTTTAGAAAATTATTTTTTAATTATTAGAATGACAGAAACTTTAGTTTCAACCTCAAATCCTTATGAGCCAGTTAATCAAAGAATTGCTGGTTCTGTAGGGAAAGCAGCAAAAGGTGTTGAAGTATGGGGTTTTTGATAAAATTTTTTTAATTAATTTTTTATTTTTAAGGTTCGAATAAATAAAGAGGGAGTAATCGAAGTTAAAAGTCCAAGCCTTTTTAAAGGTTATTTAAATTTACCTGAAAAAACTAAACAAGAATTTACTGATGATGAATATTTTATTACTGGAGATATGGGCGAAAAGGATGATAAAGGTTTGCAATAAATTATTTTTTTGGCACAGTCGGACAGGACTTACACGAGTCTAATATTAACGGCTTCTCGTCTTTAATATAACCCACCATTTATTTTTTAATTTTTTCATCAATTCAATAATTCTTTTATATTTTCAGGTTATGTTTGGATAAAAGGAAGGCAAAAAGATTTAATTATAAGTGGAGGAATGAATGTTTATCCAACTGAAGTTGAAGAAATTGTAACTATTTTATTTGGGGAAAGAATTAAAGAATGTGCTGTTATTGGTTTGGTTTTTTTAATTTCTAAAAATTCAAAAAAAATTTTTTAACTTTCATTTTGTCCTATTGGAAATTTATTAATATTTTAAAATTCAAAATAGTTTGGATTTAAATTTTGACTGGGAAATTTCTGATGGGATAATAGCTTTTTATAAGTACCTTTTGGGGACATGAGCTTTAGGTTCCAGTCCCTTACAGTTGGAGTGTTTCATGGAAAAATCTTTTAATCCCTCTATATATTATAATATCTAATGGTATTTAAAATTTAGCCGTTCCACATCCTGATTTTGGTGAAGCAGTCGTTGCTATATGTGAAGCATCTGATTCTTATAAAGAAAATATTTCTACAGAAAAATACAATTTAACAGCTGATGAAAAACAAATCTTAAAAGAAAAACTAGCTCCATATAAAATTCCAAAGGCTTTTTATTTTATGAATTTACCAAGAAATCATTTAGGTAAAATAATATTTTATTTTAAATTATTTTTAATATTTTTTAAGGAAAAGTTCAAAAAAATTTGCTTAGAGAAATGCCGAAATTTAAAAATATGTTTCAAAATGCTTGAATAAAAAGAAATTGCTAATTTTTAGTTATAGGAAAATGTTTTTGTTACCTAAGAAATACTATTCACTTAAAAAATTTTAAAAATCAAATAGATTTAACTCATATTACTAAACTCAAACATATAATTTAGATATTGTAATTAACATATAATTTCTAACAATTCTATTCTGTTGTCAGTTCTAGAAATTCTATCAAAAAATATTTTTTATAATTATTTTTTAATTTTAGCACTTTTCTGTAGCACATTACCAGAAAAAAATATTCCTTACAAAAAGAATAATTTTTTTTAAATTATAGAGAGAATTTTAACTTTGAAAAATACCAAAATTGTCAATATTTACAATCCAAAAGTTAGATTCTCATTTTGAAATGGAGGAGGAAAATCTTGGACTTTTTGCATTAAAATTCCGATTAAATTATTTTTTATAATTTATTTTCATTCATTTTTTAGGTTAAAACCTACCAATTTATTTTTAATATTTTTAGACACATTTTAATTATTCTTTGCATTTTTTTCAGTTAATTCTTGTTACTTAAATATTTCAAAGAATGCTTTCCTTACCAACAGAGACAAAGCTTGATATTTTTAAATTTTTCACCCATCAACAATTATGTTCAATTAAACAAACAAATTTTTATTTTTATGATTTTATTACTAATTTTGAAGGAGAACTTGCCCGGGAAAAATTCTATAAAATCTCTATTGTAACGATTTTTAATTAATTAAAAAAATTATTATTAAGGGTCGATTTAATCAATACCAAACACTTCCTTATAAATTAATTAAACCTGACGCTAAGGATTTTGACTTTTTGTTGAATGAGCAATCTGAAGAGACGGTTGATTTAAATTAAAATGTTTAAAGATTTCCTTTCTTTTTAGTTGAAAAATGGACTAGAAACTCCAATTCCTTTGTATTTACATGATCTAATTTCTTCCAAAAATACTGTTATCTGTTTAGACGAAGGTTAAATTTTGTTTACTAAATTTATTCAAGTCCACCTCAATCACTTTAATTTTTATGAAACTCAATTGTGGGCACCGCTGTTCCGCGCAAAGAAAAGACACAAACCACAATTTTTAATAATTTTCTTTAGCCTTTCATTAGGAAAATAGAATTTTTATACAACTGTCCGAAAAGTTAATTTTAATCAAAAAAATTTTCAGATCAACTTAGTAAAAAATATATTTTACTTCAACTACCAGACATTATTAAAACCAAAGACGACATCATAATTGTTTACTATTATTTAAATAAATTATTTAATTGTTATTTTGAATGTGGCTACTTCAATAAATTTATCTTCAATCCACAATTAATTGAATTATTATTTGGAAATGCTAAACAAGTTTATATTCAAAAATTCCTTAAGAAATTTACGGATCGCAATATTGAAAATGTCTTGAAATTTATTTTGAATCATCTAATTAGCAACTATCTTACAATTGATTTTTATTTAGCTGAAGACATTGCAAAATATAAAGATATTTTATTTAAAATTTTAACGAAGGGAGACAATTTTAATGAAATTAATTTGATTAATTTATTAAATTCAACAACACTTTATGAAAATATTATTGAAGTAAGTTACCAATATGATAAAAATAAAAGTTAAATTGGTAATAGTTTGGCTGACCATCCCCTTCTTTACCGTTCTATTTTTTTTAATTTTTTCCTCAATTTATGGTAATTTATATGTCATTCAAAAGTGCTATTCAAGCTGAATCGGTTGAAAATAAGATCAACGTAATCTGATTTAAATTAACAACGCAAAAAGCTTTTCCAACGAGAATTTTGCTTCTTAATTTTGTTTAGAATCATCAAATCTAGTCGATTTTAGTATCATTCTTCCCAGCTCAGAGTTCATTCGAATGACAAGCAAAAAAGTTCAAAATGGACAGGGAAAAAAGGGGGATGGTCAGCCAAACTATTACCGTTAAATTTTAAGTATATAGCAACATCTAGAAATTGTTCAAGCATGGTCTCTTCTATTATTTTTAATTTCAATAATAACACAAATCTTAAATTAAACGAGAAAGCAGAAGATGCGGAAATTAAACAATCTGATAAAGTAAAATCGACAAAATACCAAATAGCCAATATTTTCAATCCAGAAGTGAGATTCTCATTTTACAGTGAAGAATGTGAAGATTTTTTTTGGGGTCTTAGAGTTATGATCAGAATAAAGAGGGTGTAGAATTTGAGAAAATGAAATTTTTGATTTGTCGGAGAAATAAATAATTTTAAAGATTTTTGGTTTTCCTTGACTTTCCAATTAAATTATTTTTTGTTAAATTTATTTTTATCGGCCGGTAGACACTTCGGGATGGGCATTTCCGGACAGATTTCGGGATGGAGATCTCAAAAAATTTTTTTATTGATTAAGGATGATTTTTTGAGATTTTCTTGTTATCGAGTGTTATCTCTTAATCCCTCTTAAGCCTTACAAACTTCGATAGCTTTCCTAAATCTTTTTAATATCTCGATATCCATCTTAATCCACGAAATCCCTTGATATTTCTGTTAATCCCTTGACAATAAGTGAAGAATCTAAAAAATCATCTTAAATTTTGCCCATCCCGATACATATGTCTGACTCCCTTTTTATCATTTTTTGCATCTTTTAATTACCACGCCTATTCCATGTTTATTTACTTTATTTTCATTACTTTATTTGTTTTTATAAATATCTATTTGTTTTTAAAAAATATAATTTATTTATTACCGAAATCCGCGTAATTTTTGTTATTCAAATTTCTTTCGCAAGGGAAAATTTTTTTTAAAAAACGTTTACTGCCCAAATCACTCACTGACCTCTTTTGAAATCACCAGACTCGTGAATTTCTGGTGTAGGAAAATACGTTTTTATAACTTTTTATCTGAAAATTAAAAAGCCAAACAAGAAAAATATTTTCAATTTGATGAAAGTTCAACTAATAAATTTGAAAAAATTAAAAAATTTTTTAACAAAATCAAAGAACAGAAATTTTAAAATTGATTTAGTGCTTTTTCCGTACCCTACCTATTTTTTGAGGACCGTAGGTGTAAACTCTGTAATGGTCTGGCTTAATGATGTAAAAATCCGAAACGGAATTTTACAGTCAAACTAGAGTTGGATTGCCGCATCCAGAAATAATAAAAATATTAAATTTTTGAATAAAGGTGCACATTATTTATCACAAACATTAAATTAAAAATAAAGAAAAATTAGTCTTGCAGTTGCTTTAAGAAAATTTTCAAAATTTAGGATTTTAATTAAAAATATGCTACAAAAAATCGAAAATTTAAAATATTTTATCTAAAATAATCCCTCAATTAATTCTAACAATCACTTCCAATTTCTCTCTAAATTATGTCAAAACAAATCCTTTAGAAAATTCTATCAAAAAATATTTTTTAAATAATTTTATTTTCTAAATTTTGGTACCTTTTTGTAATACATTACCAGAAATATCAAAAATTGACAATTTTTTCTTTTCTTTCAAAATTTCCCCATTTTTATTTTCTAAAATAAAATTTTGTAAAATATTTTTTTTAATTAATTTATATTTTTCTTTAAAATTAATTGAATTATTTAATGAAAAATTTAATAATTTAATTCCAACAATCCATGAAGTACAAAATTGATCTCTAAAATATTTTCTTTTAATTATTATTAAAAATTCTCTCTCACATTTTAGGAAGATGTAATCCACAATTTTCTGTTTTTAATCCAAAGTGGCAGTAATCTACCTAAATTTAAAATTTTTTTCATTTAATATTTTTCAAAGGGAAGAAATAAAATTTTGTTTGAGACATAGCTCTATGTTGTGGAAAAATTCATTTGAATAGAAACAACATGGAATAACCCATGCCTGAAGCAATAACCGACTATGTCACCCCCATATGTACATACAAAACGAATATTTGTAATTATTATTGAAAATATTTTTGCAAATGCAGACACAACTAGTATATCCAGCTTTTTAAAAATACCTCACCTCATCAATATTACATATTTGTTCATCTATTTCTAATTTAATTTGCTTTTCAACAAAATTACAAAACTTCTCTTGATTAATTTGATTGTTTGTAACACAAAAAATAATAATATAATTTTGATACTAATTAAAATAAAATTAGAATTTTTTAAATTAAAAATTAACCTTTGAAATAAATTTATTTTCTTCAATTATTTCTCCAAAATTATTTAATTGTTTATTATTTTGTATTAATTCATTTATTTCATAAAAACCTTTTAATTAAATTTAAATCAAATTAATTAATTTTATTTTTAATATTTACCATTCAAAAATTCATTTTTAATTATTTTAGCATTTAATTTTGTTATTTTAAAAGTAAGAGAATTCTCTGAAAATGTTGGGCTATAAACTGTTATTTCTTGTTGATTTTTTTGTTTTTCATTTACAATCTCTTTTGGTGTTTTTATTCTTATAGGTGTTTTCCAATTCCTTTAATTTAATTTATTTTAAATTCGAGTAGATATACATAATTTTGATACTAATTAATAAAAAAATACTTTTTAAAAAATACTTTGAGGAATTTTTAAATAATTTTCAGATTAAATAGTATTCAGAATATTCTTTAGATTTATAGGTTATCCTAATCGACAATATTTCTCTGATTAAACTAAACGGGCTTTTTTCAGAGATGTACCGGAAATCCGAGTTCTATCTTCCGATTTTCGACACCCTTTTCTTATAATTTCCGGATATATTTTATAATTTCTGAGCTCCCACATTTGGGCCTGTTTCAATTTTCGACAGCTCCATCTGTCCCAAACTACCTTTTATAATAATTAAAATTTTATAAATTAAATATCCCTAACCAAGTAGAATATATTAAAAAGAATCTTTCAATTAATTCAACAAAATTAGTGTCTGGATATAGCAATAATACTTTCATAATCATTAAAGAAATTGTTGTTCCATCCAAAAACCCAAATTTATTTCCATAAATACAATTCTCTTTAAAAAATATTTTTAAAATTATTTTCCTTTAAAAAACCTTTAGCCCAATTTTTTAAATAAATAAATGCTTTAAAATAATTTTCTTTAAATTTTTCATCTCTTTTTTCAATTAAATTTTCTAAATATTTATATGTAATTAAAAGAGATATTTTATAAATTATTTCTTTTTGTTCATTAATTTTACTTTTTCCTTTTTCAATTATTTTTAAACATTTTCTTTCAATATTTTCTGCCCACTTATTTATATTTTCTGTTATCATTATTTTTTGGTCTGTAATAATTAAACTAATATCAAATTCAACTTCTCCAATTTGGAAATTAATTAAATTATTTGATTCAAAATATTGAAGATTTTTAATTAATTTTTTCTATTAAAAATATTTTTATTTTTTAAATTTTGTTAAGAAATAGGAATAGATTAAGTGTTCCTTTATACCTACATAAAATTGTCTGGCAATAATACCTCGACTCCGTAAAGACGGAGTCGAACCAAAGCTAGTTTACGGATTACTATTACCTTTCTCTAATATCCTACACTATTCCTTGATTCCTATTTTTTCTTTCTCCTTTTTTTACAATTAATATTTAGATTTACCTTGCAAAGATGACAATAAAAAGAATTGTCCGTACAATTAATTATAAATGGGGGTCTACAAAATGAATTTATATTATTTCCAATAAAAATATTTTGAATATCCTTATCATTATCCTTTCTTTTATCAATTATTTCTTCTAATAAAGTAATAATTCCATTAACATGTCCCCCTTCTTTCCAAAAATTTTTATTAATATATGGACTAGCAATTAATAATTTAAAATAATAATAATTATTATTTTCTTTCCATAAATTAAAAATATTTTTAAAAATTTCTATTGGATTTTCTTTTTTAATATTTAACAAATATTTATCTATTAATATTTGTGTATTTAATTGTTTATTTAATACAATTTCCATCAAATTATTATTTTCTAATAAATTATTTTCTTGTGTATTTTTGGGAGAATTAATTAATTCTGTCTGATTAAATGAAAGTGATTGGAATCCTTTTGGATTTAAATAATTATTCTCATCTTTTTTATCTAAATATTTTTAAATGTTTATGTAAATACCTATTTGATAATTAAAATATTTTTAAATTCTGTTTATTAAAATCAAACTCTCTCTCCCTTTTTCATCATACACATGGACTCTTTTAACTCATTCAAATTAATTTTGGATAATCATAAATAATTTTATAAATTTCGGAATCCTCCCTTTCAAATAAACTAACAGACTGTCCCAGAAACTTGCCATAATTCCCAAATACAAATATGTACGCTAACGGAATCCAATGCCAGCTTTTAACACCAAAATTAATTACGGACGTTGACTACTTGACACTTTACATTTAATTTGTTTAAACAATTTTTATTTAAAATATTTAATAGAGTAGCACAAAACCGTTTAATTTTGAAAAAACCGTATACCGTTTATGCCGTTTATCTGAGACCCGTATACCGTTTCGTTTATTTTTAAAAAACCGTTTAAACGACCGTTTACCGTTTATTTTTAAAATTTTTTAAAAACAATTGATAATTCAAAAAAATCAATGAAAAATCATTAATTATCATCATTCCGCTTTATAAAAATTATAATTCAACTATAAATTCATCATATCGATGGATTTAGAGGGTAAAGGACATGTGATTAAGAGTGATATCAGTGGTTTTGGATATTTGGAGGATTTGAATATATATCAGAGAATTGAGATGGGATATCGGTAGATTATGAGTTATTAAAGGGGATCAGAGGATTAAGAGATCAGAGGATTATTATATCTAAGGATTATGGTGATGTAATGGGATTTAAAAGGATTGAGGGGATTTGAAGGGATATCAGAGGATTAAGGTGGATATAATGTGATTTAGAGCGATTGAGGGATTTGAAGGGAAATTAGGGATTTGAAGGGATAATAAGGATATTTCTTTTCGCGCCGCAGGCGAAAATTTTGAAAATTTTGGAAGGCCAAGAAGCCAAATTTCTTCCATTTTTGCGCCGCAGGCGAAAATTTTATAATTTTTAAGGTCCTTAAGTCAAATTTCTTCCATTTTTTGCGCCGCAGGTAAAAATTTTGAAAAGCCAGATTTCTACCATTATCAGCGCTGCTAGCGAATATATTGAAAAATTTGGAAGGTCAAGAAGCCAGAATTCTTCTTTTCCAGCCCCGCGGGCAAAAATTTTTATAATTGTGGAAGGCCTACAAGCTAGATTTCTTCCCTTTTTTGCGCCGCAGGCGAAAATTTTTTGATTTCAGTGCGTCAGACGGCGAAAATTCACGTTTTAAGCCAATTTCTTTATGCCTAATTCTAAGAAAAAATTAAACGAATTAAACGCCGTTTAGAAGGACCGTATACCGTTTATGCCGTTTATCTGGGACCCGTTTATCGTTTCGTTTAATTTTAGCAAAAATACCGTTTATCGTATACCGTTTACCGTTTAGCTAAACGGTTTTGTGCTACCCTAATATTTAAATTAAAAAATACCCCCCAACCTAAATTAATTTGTTCATTAATTTGTTTAATATTTTCAATTCCTCTTTTAATTTTTATTTCAAAAAATTCTTCAATTTCTTCTTTACTATTTAAATTAAATATTTTTTGAATAAATTTTCTTTCATTTTCTCCAAAATTAAAATTATTTTTTTCAATAAAAAATTCACAAATTTTATTTAAAAATAATTTTTCTTTATTTATTTTATTAATTTTTAATAATTTAATTAATAAATTATTTAATTCTCCTTCCTCTTTTTCTTCTTTTTCTTTTAAATTTTTATTTTTAATTTTTTCCCAATTTTCTTTTAATTCATTAAAATAATTTTCTTTAAAATAAATATTAAAAATTTCAAAATTAATTTCTTTTAATTTTTCTAAAAATAAAAATCTTTTTTCAATTTCATTTAAATAAATAGCCATTTTTAATATTAATTCTTTTCCCCTTCCACGTCCTACTCCTCCTTCTTCTTCCTCTTCTCCTTCTTTTCCTCCTCCTTCTCCCTCTCCTCCTTCCTCCTCTTTTCCCCTTCCTCTTTCCTCTCCACCTCCTTCTCCTTCCTCTTTTCCCCCCTCTCCTTTCTCTTCACCTTTTCCCCCTACTCCTCCTCCTTCCTTCTTACCCCATCCTCCTACTCCTCCTTCCTCTTCTTTTCTCCCTTCTTCTTCAATATTTTGTTTAATTAATTCAAATAAATTTTTATTTTCAATAAAATATTTTAATTTTATAATTTCCTCCTCCTTCTCTTCTTTTTTATTTTCTTTTATTTCTTCTTCTTCATTTTTATTTTCTTCTTTTTCTTCAATTAATTTATTTGAAAATGTTGGAGAAGGTTTTACTAATTTATTTTCTTTTTTCTTTAATTTTTTATTTAATTTTTTTAAATTTAATTTTTCTTTTTCCTTCTCAGTTTCAATCATTTTTATTATTTTTTTACTATTTTCTAAGCTTACAAAATTTTGTAAATTTTCAAAAAGATTTTGACTTTCTATTTCCTTCATTGCTAAAAATTAAAAAATAACTTAAATAATTTTTAGCGCTGCAAAAGAAATTTTTTAACTTTCAAACACCACTGTAAGGATTTTAAATTTTTGACTTAATTTTTAGCGAAAAAAAGCTTCTAAAAATGTGTCGGTCTTTTATGTAATGGAGTCACTATAATATAAAATCCACTGCTAGCGTTCACTGATTCTCTTCGTCCGTTCCAGCAATTTTTTCGACTTTTGAATTTGTCGATCTGTATTTATATGATCAAAAACGTGAGAAAGTCGAATCAAGTCGGACTTTAAATCATATTTGACGCATTTCTTCTATAGGAGCAACCCACGAAATTTTAAAATTAAATAGAACAATTATATTTACTTTTAAATAATTCATTATCATTTTCCATTACTAATTTATCAATTATTTTAAAATGTTCTTCTTTTAACCAATTTGTAATTGATTTTAATTCTTTTTCATTTTTATTTAAATATTTTGTATCATTAATTTCTGTCCATTCTTCATGCATTTCAATTTTATTTAGAAGAGTTTTCTAAAAATTTATTTAAAATATATTTAGGTATTTTCAAATTAACTGCTCCTCTGGACCAGAATCTTGAAACGCTTTTTTAACATTAGAATGCCTCTTTTATATTTTTGCTACCCCCAAATTTAAAAAATTTTTCGTCATTTAATTTCTGGGTAAATCTTTGTTTGGTCGTGTTTTTGTTATAGAAACAGGGCTAGGGTATACAATTTTTTGGTGTTAAACATTTATCTATTTTTAATTCAAGAATTAACCCCTTTTAAAATAATTTTAAAAAATTATTTTTTCTTTACCTTTTTCTTACGTTTTTCATCCTTTAAATTTTGAATTAAAATTTTAAAATTATTTATTTTCCACAAATAATTAATTAATTCCTCTTTTACAACACTCTCATTAATTAAAAATAATTTATCAAAATTTAAATAAATATTTCTTTTTTGCATTTTCCAAATTAATTTCATTAATTCTTTATTTTCTGTATTTAACCATTTATTTTCATTTATTATTAAATGTGCCCATCTAAACCAAACAATATAATTTGCTATATTTATACTTGAATAATAAATATTGTTATTATTTACTGTTAATACATCAATATAATGTTTAATTATTTGGTTGTTTTCGAGAAATACTGAAAAATTCTTTCCTTATTGCCTATAGTAGTTGCACTTTTATGCCAATAAAAAGACTTTAAAAAAGCCGACTAGCAATTCACGTGAATAATAAAAAAATTCTTGACAGATGATGAAATCAATTGGAAATTTTCAAATATCCGAACACAAAAAATCCTCGGTCCTTCAGCTTAGTTCCCAACCACAACCCCATTCACATGCTTTCTTATAATATTTTGTATGCCCGTTAGTGTTTCAGTTATTCCAACTTATATTGTGATCTTACTCGATGGATAAATCTTCCCCGGAAATACATGTTTAGAATCTCTTTTTTAAATATCCAAATCCTAATTTATATTTATAATAAATCACAATACATTTAAGGCAATTAAAGTAATTTTATTCATTTTTGATTCTCCAATTTCACATAGGTATATTTATAATTCTAATTGAAGTATTTTCAATTGATCTCTTACAGTATCTGTTTTTAATGTATAATGTGTAAGGCCATCATATTTAATTTCTTTTTTTGTTCCAACAACAATTGAAGTTTTCCAGCCATATGCTTTATTAGTTGGGCCTATTATTGTGTCGTTAGTTGACCAAAAACTTGCCTAAAATAATTATTTTTTAATTAAAAATATATGCAAATTTATTACAATATATTTAGCGTCATCATTTGAATGATCCAATTTTTTCAATATATCCCCATAATTATCAGAGCAGGGAATAAGATCGTCGCTGTTACACTGTTTTACATCTGTATGTTCCGGACAGCTTGGCCCAGTCCAGAAACCAAACTTTGAATTTTTTCAATTAAATTATATATTAAATATCCCCATACTTCTTTACTGCAAGCTGGAACTCTTTTTGTATCGTTAGTTGTTTCTCCTTCACTATCAGCACAAATACACAAGCCATTGTTAGCACCAGCGATAGCAATAAATTTATTTATTTTACTTTTTAGAGGGTCTCCAAGTTGGCACTTAAAAATTAATTTTCAAATAAAAATTAATTTCATTCAAAAATTAATTTTAATTTTACTCTATGTAAAATCCACATATTCCCTTGAATAATAATTCTTGCATAAGTAACACCCATTGAATGAGCTATAATATCTATTTCTTCTGCACCTGTATATGCTAAAACAGCATCTACAAATCTTCTCAATCTTGTAGCAGTTCCGCAAGTTAATTTACTTTAGAAAAAATAATTTTTGGATAAAAGAATTATCTTAATTTTAAATCATTTGATTTTTAAAAATTTTTATATTTAAATTTACTTAGTTCTTCAATCTTTCGTCATAATTTTACTTCTAAACGGACTCGAACCTTAATAACAATCTTTTTTCTGATCTGCTGTTAAAGCATTTTTGGTTTAAAAATAAACGGGACAAAAATCATTTTATTCCTAATTAATTAAAAAAAGCTAATTTTTATTATTTAACTCTCTCTGTGTATCAATTATATGATTTAAAATAAAAAATACTTTTCTATAGATTTTGTAATATCTCTAATTCCATAAGTTATTGCATATAATTCAGCTGTAGTATATCCTCCATGAGACATAAAATAACTAATTGAATTACTCCATCCGCTGTTCCAATCCCCACCATGCCCAGCTAACGCCCCATCAGAATTGCCATGAATAAATACTACTGGACGTTTATTTATCTAAAAGTTTTATACACTCATTTGTCAGTTATAAAAATATATTATATGCTCTAAGTAGGAAATAAAGCCGAACTTATTCCTAAATAGAAAAAGTCGGAGCTTTTTTTAAAGGTATTATAAAAATTTTAATAACTAATTATTAGACCCCAATGAGTTTGATAAATTTTTTTGTTGATATCTATATTTATGTAGATTGATTCTTATTAAGTCTAATTCTAATTTAATTTTCTAATATTTACCGGCTGATTTTTGTATTTACGCCCACCAAAACTATTTAAGTTACCAAAACCAGCCAAATCTTCATAATATTCATGCCTATCAAAATTTTTTAAAGAATTTTTTTTAATGTAAAGGAAATATTTTTTAATTCATATATACAGTAAATGTCCCAATAAAAGCCCTGGGTTTTTATTTTACTGATTTCCTTTGGGTGTGCTTCTACATAATGGGACTTTATGACTTTTAGGGTAATTTTATTTAATATATTTACTGAGAAAGCCATTCTTGAAAGTCTTGTGTTAAAGGTCCTTCTACTTTATCAGGCTTTACTATATCCAATTCAGGTTTACATTCACATTCACATTGTTCGTTACTTTCATTTAAATTAAAAATTAAAAATAAACAAAAAATAATTTTTATTTTATTTTTTAATAACATTTTTTATGATTTTTTAAAATATTTTTTAAAAAATTTTTGAAAAGCACTTTTAAGAAAACCTTTTTATAAGCATTCTTATATCATGAATATTTATAAACTTAAACAAAAATTTTTGTTTATATTTATCAATTTAAATAATTTTTTGTATTTAAATTCATTTTGTTTTGATATTTTTAAAAATATATATTTTAATTTTAAGTATTATAGGCAATCTTAGAATATTAATTTTATTAAAATAAACTTTATATTTAAAAATAAAATTGGCCATTTTAAATTATTTATTTTTAAATTATTCAGGAGATTTAGAGGGATGTCGGAATATCAGTAGCCTTTTAATCGCCTCAGTTATTCACCTTATCCCTCAATATCCCTCTAAATCCACCGATATCCCCCTTAATCCCAGCATCTCCCTCATTATCCTCTTTAATCCCTTCAGATCCTCTTATTAGAGTTGTAAAGAAATAAAAAAATTTTGCAATAAAAAGGTTGTAGTTCTTCAGAGTGAATAGTTATTCAGTGTGTAGGTCTTCAGGGTCAAAGTATTTTTAGTATAGATTTTCAGGGTGTAGGTCTACGGTGTGTAGGACTTACTTAAATTTTCTAACGTGCCCAAAGTTATCATTGAATTTTTTTCCGATGACGCTTTAGAGGTAATTTATTACTTCATGTGCACTTCAAAATTTCAAAATTTTTTCGTTTTGAAATTTTTCGTTAGAAATTCGTTAAAAATTATTTGATATCCTAATTTTATTTAAGTCATCGAAATTTCCCTGTAAGAATCCTTCTTCATCCCCGTTCATTAACCCGAGATTAATAAAATATATCCTTGTTTACTTTTTTGTCTTTCTTTCTCAAAGAAATTATTTTATTTCTTTTTAACTTAAATTTTCCACATATCAACTGTTTTTACTTTATTTTAAATCACCTCATAATCAATCCTCATCATTTTTCAATTGTTGCAATGACATTTAAACTTCATAAACTACATTTATCATTATTATATTTTTCTATTTAAAGATTTTAAGTTCCATTCTATTCTCATGTTTATATTTTTCTTTTGCCATTTAAATATTTATTTAGATTTTTTTAAATATAGTTTTTCTATCTTTAATCTTAAAAGATTCAATTTCATCTACTAAAAATATTTTTAAAAAATTAAATTTTTAAATCTCGAATTTCTCTTTTTTCCAAATGATTGACTGATTTTTTAAAATTCCTGTGCTATTTTTAGTTAAAGTTTTTATTCCCAAAATATTTTAGTAAATTTTGTTATAAAAATATTAAATGTTTTTTATAAAATAATTTTATAACCTCATTATTAATTAATTTTCATCATTTAAAATCATTTTAAAAACCACAGATTTTAATTTATTATTAGCTACTTTAAATTTTAAATTTTGGAAAAAATTTTTTTGTCTATTTCTTTTGATCTGGAATTTATTTAATTAATAAATATCACTTTATTGAATAACGACATTATGAAACTGTAATTTTTCCTTAATTGATAGTAAAATACTAGAAATATTTAAATTCAAAAACCAATATGTATTTATATTTTCCCTAAAAATATTTGTGTAAATATACAATATTTTAAATACAGTCGGATCTCGATTGTATATACACCCTTGGAGATGAAAAAGTTTATGAGTTTTAAGATAGAGATAACGGAAGCTTCCCTCTCTTTAAAAATTATCTGTAGAACAGAGAATAACTCTGGGTGTATAAAATATTTAACAATTAAGAGATCTTCCTTTAAATATTTGGATGGATATATTGGCTTTGTTGACACGTCAAGAAATAGCCTCCTTGGCAGAAGAGTTTTCTGACAGAAGATTCTGTACAATTCTTGCTTGTTATTTACATAGATATGGATTAATTACTTTGCCTACACTTCGATTTGATTGTTCTACTTACGGGGCTAGACGGCAATCAGCACCAACAATACATGCCTGGCATGGAAGGGGATGGGATTCTGAATTGCCTTTAGCTGAAGCACCTTTGCCCGTTAATATAAGAAATTTTACTTCATTAGAAATTTGGTGTTTTTAATAAATATTTGGCAATTGTTAATTATTATTATTTTAAGTTATTTTGATTCAAAAGTTGCCCAATTCGTTCAGAGAATGTCTCCAATATTTAATAATGTTGTTATTAATTTAGTTAGCGATTCTAAAGTTGGAGGAACTAAAAAAATAAACAACAAGAAACAATTTGAAGTTTTACGTCATTTACTTCCATCAATTAATAGTATTGAGGGAATTCGAATTGAGGATTTAAAAATGTTACCTGAACTTAATTCCAAATTCCCCACAACATTTTTTGATATTAAAGTTTGTAAAAAATATTTTTAATTAAATACACCGATTCTTTTGATATATCTCTAATTGAATTTTTCAATTTTTCAATTATCTAGTTTTGTATCTAGAAAAAGGAAATATTTAAAGGATATCCCGTAGATATTAAGGCGGATGATCATTATATAATTAAATATTTTACTTTGCACTATTAGGGCTCGAAGATGAGAATTAGAGATTTATATCAATTTGAGATTTATGTATGTGAATTCGAGATCAATTACTGCTTTTATTCTTTTCAAATAGTAGACTAAAAATATTTGAAATTTACAAGGTGTTGCAACTTGTAAATCCCAATTTGGCCGTTTCTTCAAACAACATTCAAAAACTTCCATCAACACCCACAGCTGCTCGTCAGCGCTGGAATGTTCTTGTTAATTCCTCAAATTTCCCAAATCGTATTAAGAGAAAATCTGTTGATTCTGCAAATTTAAATAATGAGAATGTTGATATATTAAGTTTAATTTTAAATTGGTTATCCACAAAAAGGAAGGATGGAGAACCTAGAATGTTGCAATTAAGGAGATCATCTGATGCAAATAATAATAATAAATTAGAAGAATCATCTGTTATTGAATTTATTAATGCAATTAAAAAGGTAATTTCCAATAATCATAATGAAAATTGCAGATAAATAAGGCTATACTACATATATTTGATCTTAGAATTCGAATCGCATTATACCTTTTTTTAAAAATCGACGGTTCCGGTTATTAGCTGTCCCAGAATTTCGCCTGTCCCACTGTTTCAGTTACCAGAAACAGGTTCCAGAACTTCTGTTCTAAAGCGTTCCAAAAATAAAAAGATGAAAACATTAGTCACTTTATAGAACTCTAGTCACTTATTTATTATTATTGTTTATCTGCCAAATCTAGTTATCACACTCTTGCTAATAATCTAATCAAAAAATTTAACAATTTAGAATTTCATTGAATCAAAAGAACCTGTCAGTTATTTTATTCGAATGAGAGAACATAATTGTATTGAAAATATTTCTAATTTTAAATTAACGAATGAATTAACAAATGAATGCTTGGAAATGAATAAAATTAAAAATGAAAAGGGGGGAGCTTTAATTAGTAGATATTTAATTAATGAAATAAAAGACGAACAATGGTGGAGACAAAGAGAGGAGAAAGCGATTAAATGGAGATATGCTTCTAGATTAAGAAGAATTGCTTTACTACATTATTTAAAATAAATAAATAAATAAATAAATAAACACTCCTAATCATGTATAACCAGGCTATTTTTTTGTTTCATAAATAAAAATTTTCTAACTTCTACATACTCCGAAATGGAAGAAATCTTCGGAATATATAGAATACGCCTGTACGTTTACTTAAGCATTCCGTAAAAATTCCAAGAATATTCTTTGAATATTCATTGTGAGTTATATGAAAACAGATGGTGATGCTTCATGTTATATTTCTAAACTAAAAAAATAGTATTTTTATTTTTGTTGTGAATGGAAAAATATTGTTCTAATAATTAACTTTAATAATAATAATTAACATTATTATTAATCATTTTAATAACAAATTTTTTAAATAAATTTTAAAAAATAATTTTAATTATTTAACTAAACATATTTTAATTTAATTATTGGCATGATGACCACTCTATTTCTTTTTTCTTTCTCGGAGAAAATGCTATTTGTTGTAAAAAAGAATCGAAAAATATGCAATAATTATTAAAGACTGGTAATGCAAATTCTAACTCGGCATATCCTTTCCAATCCCATATTTCAATTTCACAAATATTATCATGCTTAAATATTTAAATAATTAATTGATTATTTTATTTTATTGCTATTTATGGATATTCGAAAGACTCGTTTAGATGTGTAAAATGAATTGATATTTGGATAAAATTTTTTTTGTTAAAATGTCTTTGTCAATTACTTATAAACTTTTCCATTAGATAATAATTTTCGAACTTTATTTTTAATCACCAACGAATAACTTTGATATTCTTTCTTATTAATAAATTAGTATTTAATTTCTAATTTAATTTTAATAAAAATCCATTACACTATATCCAGCCAAATCACTTCCATCAAAATTAATTGTAATATTTGCAGCATTAAATTTTAAGCTTAACTGATTTCTTTTTATTTTAGTATCATTACATAAACCATCCAAATAATAACGAGAAATATCATAATGTGCATCTAAAACATTTGAAATTTTTGTAATATCTTTTTTATTTCCTTGTATAATAGTGCGAAAAAACATCGAATAAAGAGTAAAAGTAGTGTTTTTACTAATATTTACAATTGTATTCCCCTGACTGTCAACAAGTTCATCAACAAAGAATTCAACATCATATAGGTCGTCCTAAATAATAATAAATATTTATTGTTTTATAGTTGTTAAATTTCGAGTTTTTCTAAAAGAGAGATATTTAAATGTATTAATCGTAAAGCATATATTTTCTTTTTAATTTCTAAGGCTATGCAGGAGGCGGAGTGGGGTAATGGATCCTTTAAGCTGAAGATGATTGTTATCCTTCAGCATAAACTTTACATTAGATGAAGAAATAGTTATGTCATTGCGGCCTTAGTTAAAGACTTAAATATGCAACCGAATACATATTTTTAAATTGACTTATTTAAACGAATTTTTTTAATTTGAAAAAATTTTTAAATTAAATATTTATTTAATTATTTCTACTAAAATAATATTTTTTAAAATAAATTTACATTAAATTTAGCATTGATTGGAGTGCTCATTTTATCCATATAACAATATTCTTCAAATTTTTCCTCTTCATAATAACAATTATCAAAAAAATCATAGATAGCATAATTATCAATATATCTATATGAAAGCATTGCATAATCTATAAAAAATTCTTCATTTCTTTCCTCGCTTTCTTTAATTTTTGTTGAATTTTTTAAAATTTCCCTCTTTTTATTTAAAAATAATTTTTGTCCTTTTTTATTCAAAATATTCTTTGATTCAATAAAATTAATATTTAAATAAATAAATAAATAAATTGTTAAAAATAAAATTATTTTGAAATTGTTAAACATTTTTTAGAATTTATTTTCTTTGATAATTTAAAAATATTTTTTAGTAAATTAATTTATTTATATATTATTTTTAAGACACAAAATAGTAAGAATATTTAGTTCCGGAAAGAAATGCTAAAGAAATAATTGGACGTTATCGTTAAATGATTTCATTTTTGATTAAACATTCTAACTTTAATACGATTATTATTTATCTATTTATTTTAGAATTTAGTATTTTAAAAAAATTTTTTGGAGATAAAAATATCTTTTAATAGTTGACAAAACTTTTTTACTTGATAGTATCCAAAAAAGATGTAGGAATCTAGGTATTTATTAGATAAATTATGCATAAAGGATGTTACAAACAACAGAATTACCTATTAAAGCAATGAACATTAATTGTACAAAATTGTACTCTCAGAATCTCAAATGAGTAGAAGTTTCAACATTTTTGAATAGAGCTACTTTGAAACAAAAAAATCTTCGAAAATCGAAAGAAACGAAAAAAAACCCTCGAAAATCGAAATTTCGTGATAGCTCTAATAGGGGATACCCAAAATTCCAGTGAATATTGATTAGCTAAGAAAGGTTGATTTAAAAATAATTAAAATAATAAATAATTCTATTACGTATTTATTATTTAGAAAAGATGTTTTTCAATTCAACCTTGTTTTTTGTCTAAATTAAATTTCCTAAAACATTTTTGGAATGAAAATAATTAAATTTTATTGGATAAAATGGATTGTTTTTAAGTCTTTTTTTATGTATCTTATTTTAATTTTCAAATTTATTTTCGTACAAATAAATATTTTTATTTCTTTAAAATATTTTAAATTTATTAAAAATAATTTTTTTAATATATAATAGGTAATTTATATATTTTTGTCAACAGTTTAACAAATTTTTCATTGTCGTAGCCGTATGATATATCATTCCCAACTCTTGAAAATCATGAATGAAGTTTTGTGTAAAAAGGATCTTTTGTCCATACATAAATAATATACATATTTATTGTTCCGATTTTAATATATTTTCAGTTAGTATTTATTATATGTACTTAAAATGTGTGGAATTGCCCCAAATGAACTTTGTAAATGGTCAGAAGCATTACCTGGCCAATTTGGATTTACAAAACAATTAGTTTATTTTAAAATTTAATACAGGGTGCGGCAAATTTTCCGCCCCTTTTGTTTTCGTCATATCTCGGTTCAAACTCAACAAAATTTGATAATTCTTTTTGTATTTTATTCACAACTCTCTGAGAAAATTTTCGGTATCAAAATCACCTTTAAATTCTATGTTTACTCTGAGCAAACTTCTCTCAAACTTTGAGCAAAATTTTTGGATAAAAATTGGCCTAGATTCAAGGCTGAGATTTTGATATTGGAAATCTTTATATCATTCGAATCAGCTCTTCAATCTGATTCGAATGACATCAAAATTAGGGCGCTACGACAAAAATCGAATGAGATACGGTCGTCTGAATGATAAATTAAAATAATTTTGGTAAAAATAAAATTTTTAGATGAAATTTTCAAAAATGAAATTATAAGCTATTTCGATGCGCCTGAACGAGATAAGTCGATTGGTACAAAAATCATTGGGATTGAATGATTTTGGACGAAGTTATGATCAATTAAAATTTGGCAAGAAAAAGTGTTTTTTGATGCATTTTTATGTTCGGACCGGCTTAACTTTACCAATTGTGAACTAAATTTCTTCTTTTTGGTACCAAAAATTTTCTCAGAGAGTTGTGAATAAAATAAAAAAAGAATTATTAATTTTGGTTAAGTTTGAACCGAGTTATGACCAAAACAAAAGGGGCGGAAAATTTGCCGCACCCTGTACATTAATTATTTTTAATAAATTAATTTTTCCAGGTTTTTCGTGTTGCTTTACCTCATATAACTTTACTTTGTTTATCTATTTTTTATGTTGTTATTGGCTCTTTTATTTTAATTACTTTAAATGATAATAATTCAGAAAATGAAATTTTTGAGTTAAAAAAATATTTTTTTAATAAAATATATACTTAATTTATATTTAAAGAATTAAAAAGCAATTTGTGGACGAAACATTAAAGAAATTAGTTGAAATTCTTCCTTATAAAAATAATAATAGTTCAAAACAAAATGAAATAATTAAAATATTTTTTGGTTATTTTTATGAAGAGAGGAAGGATCCTTTTAAAAAATTTATTTTAAATGTTTATGAAATTAATGAGAGAAATGTAGGAATTTAAATATAATTAATTTTGTTATATTAAAATTGCTATATGTACATTTACTTGTATAGTATACTCCACAAATACATAATCATAGTAATTAAAATTGCTTGCTAATAATGAAGAAACTTAAACAGCGATACAAAAAAATTTGGAGACCCAGCTTTGTAGATGCTAGCTCCGCTTCTTTCATAATATTCTCCCCGATTTTGACCAGCTTTAGTTTAATATGTATTTCTCTATCACTTTTTGAACATCCAAAAATTAAAAAAACTAATTAAATTAATTTAAATTAAATTATTTATTTAAGAAATATTCTAACAGCATAATTTGGAATTTATTCTTTTCAACTACTTGGTTGACTTCTATTGGTATTTATTTAAAAAAATATTTTTTTCCAAATTTAAATAATTTAAGGTTATGGTGTAAATGCACCAAACAGTTTAGGTCAACGTATATTTTGTATATTTTATTTAATTTTTGGAATTCCTCTTTATTTGGTTACCTTAGCAGATTTGGTGATTTAAAAAAATAAATAAAATATTTTTCAAAAAAATTTTTAGGCAAAATTTTGTACAGAAGGAATTAACAGACTTTACACAGAATGTGTTAAATTTCGTTATTATTTACTTGGATGGTATCGGCACAGAAAAAGAAGAATCCATGCAAATAGCGGAATTGAATATATTGCTGTTGGAACTAGAGGAAGGAGAAGACTTTCTTCTCGTAAACTTTCTGGTCAATTAGTTAGAAATGAAGAAGAAATGGCTGAATTTCTTTGGAAAAATTTAGAAAAAACACATTTTGTTGAAGTTCCCTTTTTTCTTGTTTATATTTTACTTTTGGCTTATATTATTGGCTCTGCACAATTTGTAGCTTATCTCGAAGATTGGAAATTCTTTGATTCTCTTTATTTTATTATGATGAGTGTAATGACTATTGGATTTGGAGGTAAAATAATTAATTATTTGATTGAAGAATTAAGAAGTAACTAACTGAGAATAAGATGGGGGAGGATGGATGTGGGGAAGATGGATGATATATATCTTTAGTTCTGTTTGCATAATAATAAAAAAATAAATTAATAGCTCGGATCTAGATTTAAATTTGCCCATTAGAGGTTGCGTCAAAATTTAAGGTTCATCGTTTAGTTGGCAAATGAGGGGCTGTTTAAACGATACCTCCAATAAAGGATATTCATTAGATGTAAATATGTACCCCACTCCAAGCGTGTAAATAAAATTCCAACATTAATTTATATTTATTTAAGATTTAGTACCAAAAAATACAAAATTTATTTTGCCAATACTTTTTATTATTTTAATTGGATTAATTGTTGCTACAACCTTTATTGATATGGTAGGGGCTTATTATATTGATAGACTTCACTTTTTTGGTAGAAGGATGGATTTAGAGGTATTTAATTGTGAGAGAATATTTGGGGAAACTAATTTTATTTTATGATCCTTTGGAATGGTTAAAAGCTGTTCAGCAACGTAGAATAGAGGCCATGAAAAGAGAAGCTATGCGTAAACTTTTTGAGACAGCTACAGCAATGTACAGATTAAATGCTGGAAGTTTCTCCAAAAAACAAATAAATTTAATTAAAAAAATGCCTGAGGGTATTTCTAAATTAATTATTTAAATAATTTATTTAAAAAAAGTAATTATTCCAATGCCAAAAGGAATTGCTCCTTTTAATGCAACAGCAGATTCTGTTACTCTTAAATGGGAACCTTCAACACAAATTTTTTTGGAAGGAAAGCCTTTTTGGTATACATTAAGTTATGCACCTAGAACCCCTCACAGATTAAATAATTCTACAAAAGTGATTGATTTTTTGAGACAAAATCGTTTTGTTGTTAGTGGATTAAAGTAAAATATTTATTAAATTTATTCTCAAAAAAATATTAAGATCATTTACTCTTTATGAATTTAATGTTCGTATTTCTACTTCTGAGGGAAGTTCAAAACCAGTTAAATGCCAAGAATATACTGGTTAGAATATATAATTTAAATTTTTTAAAATTATTAAGAGCCTTGTACTGTTCCCCAATTATTACAATTGGATGCTATTAGTTCTGAAACTGCTACAATTTCTTGGCGAGCTCCAAGAAAAAATAATGGGCCAGAAGTTTTAATTTATTTTGACAAAAATTATATTTATTTTTTAAAGAAATATTTATTATTATTTACTCAAGAACCAGCTCCCCCTTTCCAATATTGGAGAAGATTTGAAGCTGGAAAAAGAAGGAGATTTACACTCATTGGACTTAATGCTGATACTCGGTTGAACTTTTTAATTTTTGATTCCTAAGATTTTCACTTGTGGTGTTAAAAAAGGATTAATCTTAGAGCCTACAGAAAATCCCAAAATTTTTAAAAATATAGTTTTGTCTTTAGTGTTGTATATTTAAATTTTGGCGTGTATTTGGTGCTTGAAATTATATATGTAGTTGAACAATTTAACCTTTTAATAAAAACAAATTTAATTAATTAATTGATAAACTTTAAATATGTAATTATTATTTAGTTATATTGTTTGTACCGTTGCATTACATAATTTTGGTCAGGCAGCCATCTCTCGTTCCTTACGTTTCAAAACACGTTCTTGGTGGTTTGATGAAGAAAATATAGAAAAAGAGTTATTAAATAAAGATGAACAACAACAATTATTTTTAGACAAAATTAGATGTAATAATTTCCTTTTACCTCCGAAATGGCAAAAAAGAGAAAGAAAGTAATTAAAAATTATGTAAATTAATTTTTAATATTTAAAATAGGCCAAGTCTTCGAGAACCAAGTATTGGTGTAAGCAGTGGAGGGGCAACTAGAAGGAGTAGTTTACAAAGTGGGGAATATCAAGATAGAAGTTAATAGTATTTTAAATAATTTTTAAAAGCGATATACATAAATCCATAATAGGGGAATATGTAGAGACCAGTGATTCTAGAATTGCAATTTGTGAGAATTTTTTTGGTTAATTCTCTTCAATTGAAGTTTTGACACTCTTCTTTTGATGTTTTTTGACTTACTTTTTTTACTTTCTAATTTTGGAGTTGTTTTTATTGTTTCACTCCTTTTACTTTCCTTCTTTGTATTTTTTGCTTCAATTTTAGTTCCATTTTTATTTTTCTTAGACTTCTTGACGTTATTTTTATTTTTTCTAGCTTGAGGAAGTTTTGATGATTTTGTAATTGGTTGAATTTTTGTTTGTTGTTGAATTACTGGAGGTTTTTGGTTGTTCACAACCGAAGCAGTAGACACACCTGTCTTTAGTCCTGATTTAACTTTTTCCTTTTTTAAAACCGAGTGGAACAGGTAAACCCTCACGTAGTGAGTCAGAAAGTTTTACGTAGACAGAAAGTGTTATGGGAGTTTGAGGACCTAAAATTTACCTATATACCTTTTTTCTTTGAAAAACCTTTTCTCCAATGCTTATGCTGCTCAAATTGCTTACTCTACAGATTGCTCTTAGTTGCCACCTTCCTCTTATTTTAGCCTGTATTCCTCTCAAAGCTAAAGATCGGGCATATGATTGAAGACCTCTTGTCTCAATTTGTGTTTCATTTGCCTGCTTTTGGATTATTAACTCTGTGTAGTCTTCTTTAAGTTTGATAAAGCATTTGGAAATTGCGTAACCGAGGAACTAAAGAAATAAAAATTAAATATATTTTAAAATATTAATTCACCATCAAAACAAAAATCACTACAAATGTATCCAATCCAATCATTATCACAAAAGCATATTGCCCCTCTTTACTTCGTGGCACTTCTGTTGAACTATTAAAAAACGTCCAATTTACAAAACCCGTAATTGTGTAACTTTTGACTGTATAGTAGGGTTTGACCCCGAACGCTCGGGGGCGGGTATGTCGGGGTACGGGGTTTTCGAATTGTTTCGGGGCGGGGTTCGGGTCGGGGGAGCAAAATATGCTCGGGGTTCGGGTCGGGGTACGGGGGTTTAGGGAAAAAATTTTTAGTGAAAAAATATTCAAAAATAAGCCGTTTTGGGTCTATTTTCGTTAATTTATTCACAAATTAATGAGAATAAGGTGGGATTAAATGGAAATAAGAGAAATTGGAGTGATTAATTGGATCTAGAGGTGATTAAGGAGGATTTGGAGGGATTAAAGCGGATATCTGGGGATATAAGAGGAATTGTAGGGACTAAGGGTAGTTTCAAGGGATATCATTGATTTAAGGGTTATCGAGTGATTAGTGATTTGGAGGATATCAGGGTATCTCTTTCTTTTCTGCGCCGCAGGCAAAATTTTGAGAATTTTATAAGGCCAAGAACCAGATTTTTTCGTTTTTTTGCGCCGCAGGCGAAAATTTTGAGAAACTTGGAAGGCCAAGAAGCCAGATTTCTTACATTTCCAGAGCCGAAGGCGAAAATTTTTAAAATTTTTTAAGTCAAAAAGCCGGATGTCTTGGTTTTTTTAGCGCTGCACACTAAAATTTTTGAAATTTTAGCTAAACAAAAAATCTTTACATGGTTGATAATATTTAAAAATAAGATTTACATTTAAATTAAAATTAAGCACTTGATTTTGCAAAGAAAAATCCCAAAACAAACGAGTCCAGCTTATTTGGATCCGAACCCAATCCTATAATGGAAATATACATAGGCTCAAACCAACAACTAAGCCACTCAACCACAAGTCTCTTAACAGAGCATGAAAAAGAATTTTGATATTTCTTTTATTTTTCTTTCAAAAATAATAAAGGCAAAGTAAATTGGGTGTAAATTTTTAAAATTTTTCTCTTAAAATTCTCCCAAAAATGGCATTTTTTGGGTATATAAAACCCCGATAACCCCGAAACTTTTCGGGTCGGGGTACGGGGTTTTCACTTTTTTTCGGGGCGGGGTTCGGGTCGGGGAGACTCGTGAAAAAATCGTTCGGGAACGGGGTTCGGGGTACGGGGTCGGGGTCAAACCCTACTGTATAGTGTGGTTCATTATCTTTGTTTGCTGCATAAAGCAATTCTTCCAAATCCTTGGAGTTATGGTTGGCAAACTCTTCTCTAATACGTATAGAATTAGTATTGCTATTGGGTGAGGGGTAAAACGAGGAATTCCAAAACACGGAACAGACAGAACACGGAACGACAAAACGCGGTCTTACCAAAACGAGGAACGACCAAAATACGGACCATACCAAAACGAGGAATAGACAGAACACGGACTTACCAAAACACGGAACGGCCAAAAGGAGGAACGACCAAAACACGGTCCAGGGAAATAATAATTCTTTATGATTTTAAAATATTTTTAATACATATTATGAAAAATGATTATTCAAAAATGATAAAATTTTTTAAATCAAAATATTAGTAAAAATCAGAATTTTTCAGAATTTTTTTATAAATTTTTAAAATATTCTGATTTAAAAAAATTCTGATTGCAAGAAATATTCTGATTTAAAGAAATATTCTGATTTAAAAAAATTCTGGTTTTAAGAATATTTCTGATTTATAAACCCATTATTTTAAAAATTTTTTTGATAAATTTAAAATAGGTATGTTAAAATCATAAAGAATTATTATTTCCCTGGACCGTGTTTTGGTCGTTCCTCCTTTTGGCCGTTCCGTGTTTTGGTAAGTCCGTGTTCTATCTGTTCCTCGTTTTGGTATGGTCCGTATTTTGGTCGTTCCGTGTTTTGGTAATTCCTCGTTTTGTCCGACCGCGTTTTGTCGTTCCGTGTTTTGTCCGTTCCTCGTTTTAGCCCGATACGTTGCTATTCGGTAGCAAAAAAGTAAAGAATGTGAAGAGAAGTGCAGCTTTTGAGTTGTATGATGGAAATAAAGCTTTCAACATCATTCGAATACTTATTTCGTTACTTTAGCGCTTTTTGCCTCTCTTCGTTTATTGTGAAAGCTGAATGTCGAAAATTAATAAAATTTAACTAAATATTTTAATGATTTATCAGAATTATTTATTTTAAATATAATTTAGATATTATGGCAATTCGATTATTATTTTTGGTAATATGTAGATGAAAAATAAATTTCAAAAATATTACTAATTATCAAAGATTGACTTAAATTTAACTTATAATAAAACTTTGTCATGGATGGAAATATCGAGACCGATTAAATTCTTAATTTTTTCTCACGTCTGGAAAGATTAAAAAATTTATATTTATTGCTAGATCAATATCATTTTAGTAACATAAAATCTAAGGATATAGAGAGATCTTCCCACCCAGTTATTTTACACCCGCACGATACAGGACCATCTTTAAAATAAAGAACCGGGCACTTTGCATTAGACACGTAATCTGGACAAGACCCATTTATTTTTGAGAATTTTATAAAAACGAAAAAAATCACAATGGTCAAGCACATACTACATATATTTACTTTCAGTAAATAAAACATTTTTGTGAAACCAGGTTTTTCACAATGAACGATAAATCACATATATATATCGACAATAACTAATTTTCTAATATTCAGTAATTAATACACTATTTTTAAATCAAAAACAAAAATTAGTCGAAAACGAGAAAAACTGACCATGAAAATATAAAATTGGAAGCTGTATTAGAAGTTAAGGCAATGTAACTTCTATAAAATAGCAAGTATATATATTTATATAAAACAAAATATTTATTTATATAAAACAAAATATTTATATAAAAAAGTCAGTGAGAAAACGAACATATACAATTGATATAGAAAAACCAAAAGACAGAACAAAAACTAAAATTACTTAATATCAATTGTATTTTTAATGTAATTTATAATATATCTTTAGTATTTGTTAGTAATATATTCTTAAAAAATCTATTAAGAATATGGGAGTGCATTAATATTGGATAAACTGATTAACTTGACTTTGATGTAAATTAAGTGCATGTATCGAACCTGGGAGCTAACGTTGACAGCGAGCCTCCTCTCGGCGAAGAACTAAGTTTCGTTGTTCTGATGAAAATTTGCAAAGCTTGCAGATGACTTTAGCAAGAGTCTGAAAAACAAAAAAATAAAATCGAACTTTACTAAAGATTATATCCTATTATACAACATAGTTTGTCTCCTTACAATTTAGTTAATTAATACCCGAACACCCGAAAATAACCCGAATTTTTCGCCAAACCCGTACCCGAAATTTTTGTCAACCCGAAACCCGAAATGAAAACGCTCCAACCCGATACCCGTACCCGAAGATATTTTGTACCCGCAGCAACCCTGGTATGGATTAATGGATTTGGAGTAATATTGGGGGATTTCGATATATCAAGAATTATAATGGTGTATCGTGATTTGATATCTAGGGATCTGATGGGATTAAGGATAATTCGAAGAAATTCGGGGATCAGAAGCGATTATTATACCCTCCCTATTATCACCCAGGTTCCTTCATAATCCTCAAAAATCTTTAGATATCCCCACTAACAACATCTTAACGCAAAACAACACATCTCACTACATTTTAACAAAAAATTAATAAAAGATCTTATTGAAAAATCCGGGCGAAAACCGGATCCGGTCCGAAATCCGGGTAAATTCTGCCGGACTCCGGAAATTATTCTCACCGGATTAAAACCGGATCGGAATAATCGGGCCGTATCCAGTCCCTGCTCAAGTTGCAAATCCGGAATCCGGTTCTGGAAAAATCTATTTTTCCGCTCATTAGCACAAACATATTTAATCAATAAAAACCCTACCACACTTTCTCTTCCGAAATTTTCACGTTCACTCATGTATTGGTAAAGTACATTGCGGAAATATTCAGCCACTATAGGTTCAGCAAAATTTAAAAGGTCACTACCGCCCACTTGGAATGATCGATTGCTGTCACGTCTGTTATTTGGCGGGTCTTTCTAAAATTAGATAAAAATCTTTTTTCTTTGAACTTTAATAATTTATTTCACCTTAACTCCATTTTGTGTCACAGATTTAAGCCCTATTAATTCCTCTTCCAGTTCAATAAATCGACGTTTCAAGTCAACATATTCGTTAAGGTTAACAACTCCATAGTCATCATAAGAACTTTTAGAACGTTGTTTTTGCTGTTGCTGACGAAGTGGAAGATTTGGTTGTTGTTGCTGTTGATTTATATTGATACTCGGGGAAACAGAAGAAAATGGTTGTTGAATAGATTGAGGAATTTGTACAGACGATGGGGAATTTTGTTGTTGCTGTTCAAGTGATGGCGGAGAACCTCCTTCATCCGAACTAAGCAGACCAGGAGAAATTTGTCGTCCCTGTCCTTCGGCGGTTTCAGGAGATTTTTCTGTAATTTTTTATTAAATAATTTTTCATTGAGGATGTTCAAATAAGCACAACATTTTTATTTTTCAATTAAGTATATTAAGTCAATTTAATCATTTAATTTTCAATTAATTTTAAATTTTTATTTAATATTTTGTTAATTTAAATATTTTTAGTATTACCATCCAGCTTCTCTAACGTAGATGGAACATTTGTTTGTGTTGAATTTTGTTGTTGTATAACATCTACAGGCATTCCTTGACCTGAAGTAAAACCATATCGAACACCAGGTATCGGAGGCGGAGGAACAGAAAAATCTGATGGAGGAAAAATTTGTTGAAAAGGTGGAATTGTAGTAGCCGGCATCGTCATTCTAGCAGGAAGAAAAGTAGATTTAAAAGTACTTCCAGGTAGTGGATGGCCAATTGGATTTAGAGTAAAAGAATATAAAGGTGCTTGAGGCGGAGGAATCGAAGAAGTTTTCGTCCGTTGCAATCTATGAGAAAAAAATTTAAAAAATTTTTTTTATTTTACTGTTTCTCCGAAGCATCTCCTTGAACTTTGTCAGACGCTAAGACCTTGCTTGCTTCGGCAATAGACCCTCCGAGAGGAGTATCATTAGGTCCTTTAGGCACAATTGCCGAACTAGTTATAGATGAAGTCAGGGTTGTAGAACTTGTTCCTGTCGTCGTAAATTCCCCTCCAACAAATGTGCTGATCTTTTGAGGTAATGAATTCAAATTTGGAATTTTCTTGAAAGCCTGAAGGTTTGATGATGAAAGAGTTGGAGTAGACGATAAGGAATTAGAAGTCGACGAAGGAATGGTCGAACCTATAATTTAAAATTATTTTGACGACAAAAGTATTATTTAAATATCCCCACTTTTCGGAGGTTGTTGCAACTTCTGTTGCTGATCCCGAATATCCGAATCTTCCTTTTCATCCTCATCATTCAAATCACACGAACTAGAAAGTTGTTCAGTAGGAATTTCTTTTATGCTGCTACTACTCTAAAAAATAAAAAATATTATTAAAAGGACAAAGATAATCTAAATTTAATTGTAAAGGCGCCGCTATTCAAGATACCCAGAATTAATCGGGTAACGAAGACAGTTTAGCGCAAAAAGCACAAACCCCACAAGAAACATGTAATCACACCCACCAAGTTAGCCCTATTGGGTGATAACCACTAAAGCTAAAAAGTGAATAAAAATAAACCCCATCTAAAGTTCGCCGTTCACACAATATTACCGGATTTGGATTGGACAAATTAAAAAAAAACAGACCTGGCGACGTGGCTGCTCAACTCTCGATTCACCCGATTCTGGTGAATCTGGAGGATTCTCATTGTCAGCTTCATAAACATCTTCATCATCAACTGTCGCATCTTGATATTGCTGATATTCAGAAATCAAGTCGTTAATGCTGGACTCGGCTTCAGTGAATTCCATCTCATCCATACCTTCGCCAGTGTACCAGTGAAGGAAGGCTTTGCGACGGAACATGGCTAAACGAGAAAAATGTTTTTTAGACAAGAAAAAATCGTTTACCCGTGAATTGCTCAGAGATGCGTTTGAACAGTTCTTGAATGGCCGTGGAGTTGCAAATAAAGGTCGCAGACATTTTGAGACCACGTGGAGGAATGTCACAAACCGCAGTCTTAACGTTGTTTGGAATCCAATCAACAAAGTAAGACGGATTCTTGTTTTGAACTGACATCATTTGATCGTCCACTTCACGCATTGATATATGTCCACGGAAGATGGCAGCAACAGTCAAATAGCGTCCATGACGCGGATCACAAGCAGCCATCATATTCTTGGCGTCAAACATTTGCTTGGTCAATTCCGCAACATTTTGAGCTTGAAAAGCAACAGAACCTTTAGCTGCAAGTGGAGCAAATCCAGGCATGAGAAAGTGGAGACGTGGGAATGGAACCATGTTGACAGACAACTTGCGAAGATCAGCGTTCAATTGGCCTGGGAAGCGAAGACAAGTAGTCACTCCAGACATGGTCATAGAAACTGAAATGAACGGAATATTTTGAAAAATGTAAGCAAAAATATACCGAGATGATTCAAGTCTCCATAAGTTGGATTTCGAAGCTTCATAGTGCGGAAGCAAATATCGTACAGAGCCTCATTGTCGATGCAGTAAGTCTGATCAGTGTTCTCAACAAGTTGATGTAACGAGAGAGTTGCGTTGTAAGGCTCCACAACGGTGTCAGAGACCTGAAAAATTGAAAAATGAAGCCGTCTAAAAAGCTAAAAAGAACCTTAGGCGAAGGAACAACAGAGAAGGAAGACATAATGCGATCTGGATACTCCTCACGAATCTTTGAAATAAGCAAAGTTCCCATTCCAGAGCCAGTTCCACCACCAAGCGAGTGGGTCAATTGAAAGCCTTGAAGACAATCACATCCCTCCGCTTCCTTTCGAACAACATCCAAAACATTGTCCACCAACTCAGCTCCCTCCGTATAATGTCCTTTGGCCCAATTATTGCCGGAACCACTTTGGCCAAAAACAAAGTTGTCAGGTCTGAAGAGTTCTCCATATGGTCCAGCTTTAATAGAGTCCATCGTTCCCGGCTCCAAGTCAACAAGAACAGTTCTTGGGACATACTTCCCACCTTAAGAAAACAATATTGCTAATAAAACTTTTAATTGGGAAAAGATTCCAAACAACCCCAGAGACCCCAAAAACTGTATTGAAAACCAAGAGAACCTATCATGTTTTAATGAAAAACTTGAGCGAGTAATCACCCATTCTGGCCTCTAAAGCTACTAACGCTCCTCAACAATTCCTAGTTAAACTTAAAGAATACCATAAGCCTCATTGTAGTAAACATTGATTCGTTCCAATTGCAAGTCAGAGTCTCCATTGTAAGATCCATCAGGTTGAATTCCGTGTTCATCCGAAATGACTTCCCAGAACTTAAAATTCAACAGTACCAATCAAATCTTAAAAAACAACCTTGGAGCCAATTTGGTTACCACATTGTCCAGCCTGGATATGGACGATTTCACGCATTTTTTGAGATCTTTTGTAAGATAGATTATGTAAATACTTCGTAGTTTTATGAAATCTTGCCAAAAAGCCCAAAAAAGAAAGTCAAATTTTGGCTAGAAAAGGAAAAAAATTTTTTTATTAAAACTTAAAAATTAGAGTTCGACATTTTCGAATCGCATGGCCTGGTATCCGGAGTTCTTTATTCAAATTTCCACGGGACGAGTTTTCCGGGCTAAAATACCGAAACCCGGTAACTCGGATTCCCGGTAACCTGGATTTTATCAAAACACCCGATTCCGAGCTACCGGGCCCAAAAAACCCGGTCTCCAATGTCGAACCCTATTAAAAATTAAAAAAACAGCTAAAAGCCCGAAAAAGGAATTAATTTTTTACTATACTATTCACCCAAAAACATTAATTTTGATGAAACCCTTTCATAAAAATAAATGAAGAAAATAGAAATAAATAAAAATAAAATAAAAAAAAATAAAAAAAATAAACAGCATTTAGTAAAAATAATGTGCTGCCTTGAATGGACACGCAAATAAGGCTAAAATCAATAATGGGTGGACACGCAAATAAGGCTAAAATCAATAATGCATTATTGATTTTAGCCTTGTTTGCGTGTCCACCCATTATTGATTTTAGCCTTATGGCGCGACACTATGGCGCGAGGCTTTAAACTAAAAATAAGGTCCGAAAAAGTCTGGCATTGTTATAAATCTGGTTATTATAGGGGTCATTTTGCATTATCCGACAGTTGCACGAGAGTATTTCCGTCCTATGTCCCTTAATCCACCTTAATCCCGACAAATCCGTCTTAATACGCCCAAATCAGTTTTATTATGCAAAAATTCTTTATCCGCCCAAGATTTGTATTTTCTTGGCAATTTGCCTCGACCTTCTGGGTCTTGATTTTCTGGATTTTGACCTCAGCTCAACGAGCTCTTTCGAACGAGATATCATCTGCATATTCGAAATTAGGGTTCAGGGTTCGAAATTCGGTTCGGGTTCGGGATTTGGTTCAAAAATTTTCCCCCCTTGCCCCCCCCCCCCCCCCCCCGAAAAAAAATCCTGGCTACGGCCTGGTCCACTCGTAAAGATTTTTCATGCCGTTTTATGTTTTTTTAGATATATTTATTAATTATGTCTTTAATTCTACGTTCATTTCGTCATGCTAAAAATGTTTGCAACAACAAATTTCAATTTTTTTCAAGTTCTAAAAGAAGTATTTTGGCCATTAATTATCGCCATTTTAGCAATGTTGGTTTTTTTCAATTTTTTTTAAAATTTAATTTATTTAAGGAAAAATATGAAGAACTGGAAAGACAGAAGCGCCAGGAATGGCATTGGAAGGGTGTTAAAAAAGGAATTGGATTTATGTCCATTTTAGTTATTTCTGGAACTGCTTATGTTTTTTATGTTTACGGTTTGATTTTTTAAGTTATTTTCTCCTCTTAAACTGTTAAAGTATAATATTTCCTTTCTAGCAAGGATTTTAAGCCGTTTTTGCTCGTTTTTTGATCTGGCCAAGATATGGCCTCCAAAGTCCTAAAATTTGGCATAATTTTCCCCCTCCAAATATAAACTTTAAATAATGTGTTAATTTCGTTGGCGCGGTGTTGTAGTGCCCTTGCTAGAAAGAGCACATTCTCTATCGAATGAGCCCGGTCTCGACCGTTTTTAGGTCGTACACCTCTCAACCTCTCCGTGTTAGAGATCGGCCTGGATCTGCATCCAGATTTTATTTTTCCTTGTTTTTGATTCACTTAAGGCCTAGAATCTTGTCAAGGTCCCCAATCAAGGGATTTTCAAATTTCTTATCTCTATTAATTTTCGATACTTCTCCCTTTAAAAAAATTTTTTTTAATCTTTTAGTTATCAATGGTAATAATATATTAAAATTTAGGAAGTCAACCTCGTGATCCAGTTACTGGTGAATTGCTTCCTGATGAATTTTCTAATTATAAATTTGCCCCATTTTGGCGAGTTCTTGATTTTATTAAATTTTGGAAAAAGGTTTTTTTTAATTTTTAAAATTGTTTAAAAAATTATTTTTTAGTTCATTGCAGAACCTTCAAGAGAGAAGCTTCTTCCTGATCCTGTCAAGGCTCCTTATCATCAGCCAAAATATACAGTTGTTCTTGAATTGAGAAATGTTCTAGTCAGTCCTCAATGGGATGTAAGTGGAATATTAATTTTTTGTTTGAACGTAATATTGAATTTGAATGAGCTTTTTTACGTTTTCCTGAATCATAGCCGTAACCAATATGTAAAAATTTTTGGGGGTAGGGGGGATCATCTTCGGCGCCGTTGTTAGCGCCGAATGCGCTAACAATTTTTTTCTTATTACGTTGATTTTTACTTTCCATTAGTTTTTTTAAATATTCCTTGTGCTTCCAAGAATTTAGTTTTGTTTATGATTATCAATTCCCATTATGTTTCCATTTAGTTCAACTTATTATAAAACTAGCGGCTCTTTAGAAAAATAGGTACGCTCTTCGCTTTATTTTTTGTCGAAAATTGATTTGAAAATTTCTTTTTATTTTTTATTAATTTTATTTTTAGTACAAGAAAGGTCATTATTTTGTTAAGAGGCCAGCTTTGGATTATTTTATTGATATGATTGGATATCCAAATTTTGAATTGGTCCTTTACACTTCAGAAAATCTTATGAATGTTTGTTGTTTTTATTTTTTAATTAATTATTTATTTAATTTCTAGGCTGCTCCAATTGTTACTCAAATTGATCCTCAAGGACAGCGAATCAATCATGCACTTTTTAGAGATTGTACTAAATATGTGAATGGTACACATGTTAAGGTTTTTGTTTAATTATTTTATTAAAAAAAGATTAATTTCTTTTTATTTCATCTGTATTTTTGCCCCAAATTTTGATGTAATTTAAGAGGGTTTTGACGATTGAAGTAATGAGTTTTCTACTTTTATCTAATATATAAATTCGCCAAATAATATTTCCCTTTGAAGAGAATCTCAAGATCATTTATAGCAATACAAAAACTTTTTTGTGCCAGTGAGCTTGTAAATACCTTTTTTATTTTGCATATTTCACTCTTAAAAAGCTTAATCATTTCAATTCAATCTAAGTGTACAGAAAAAAGAGAACTTCTTTTTCCTATTTTTCTGTCTTCTATTCAAAATAATTTGAATAGGCAAAAATTAAATAACCTGAACACCTAAATAAAAATAAATACAAATTTTTCCAATTTATTTTATTCTTTAAATTCTTTTAAAGGAGAATACAAAAGCCTATGTATATATTTAGGGAATTAAGTTGAAAAGAATGAATGAATGAATGAATATTTGGTATAGGCTTTTGTCTTTTATAATGATTATTTTGGGGGTGGAATAAAAAGTAAAATCGAAATAAAAATTTTTAAATATGAATTAAACAAAATAATTTAAATATGATTCATTATTTTTTAATATTCTTTTTCTTTTCTCGTCGAAAGCGACACTCGGGGGGTGCGCGAAGTTTTTATTGTTGTCGTGTTGCTTGAATTGTCAGTAAAAGAACACGAGCAAGTTGAAAAAGAAACGTCGCTAAGGGCGCTGGGTGTCGTTGGGCGAGCTCAGTTAGATCTCTTGCCAAATTCTCAGCAGCATTTGGTGGTATGCTGTTGTTTTGATGTGAGAGTGTTACTTGATTATTTTGTTGACCACAATTGGCTAACGGACAATTTTTGGCCAGGTGTTGTTTATTGCCACACAGGAAACAACTTTTTACAAAATTGGTGTGTGGTCGTTTGTAGCCACGATTTTGACTATTATTTGATGAGTAGCTTGAGAAGGGTTTATTAAAACAACTTGAAGTTGTTGTTATTAAAGCTGAAGAAGAACATTGTGTAGAAAATGTTGTTGCACCCCCAGAAGCATTAACATTTGATTGTGAAGCAAGCCATTGTTCAAAAAGTCCTCTTAGATTTCTTCGTTTTTCTTCTTCTTGATCTGTTGAATGTATTTGTGGTGCCTGATTATTAACCTGACTAGTGGATTGTATTTCTCTAGCCTGAACAATTTCCTGAATAGAAAGGTTAGGGGTAATTCCTATATTTTCATATACCAAAATTGTATCATTATTATCATCACTTTCCAATAATTTATTAAACAATGCTTCCTGTGTCTCATTTGGATCATTATTTGGAGTTAAAGGAGAATAACCTGGTGATCCAAATACAATACCAAACAATGTAAACAAAACAATAATATTGATCAGATTTTTAGCCACCTTCATTTTTACAGAAAATTCAACCAGGGAAAATTTATTTCCTAAAAAATCCTCCTGTTTTTCTGGTTCAACCTGAATGGAAAAATTCCATTTGTTTTCCAGATATTTAATTTCTACCTTTTCTTTATTCCCAGAGACCACTTCAATTTTTAAAGTACTTTCCAAATCATCCTGATTTTTTGTTTCTTCAATTTCTTCCTCTTTTAAAGCCTGAAAATAATTTTTATTTTTATCAATTTTTCTCAAATTTCCAGCATTTAATAATTTATTTAAATCCCTATTTTCCAAATTTTCAATAAAAATTGAACTCAAGGGATAGAACTCTTCTGCACTCCTAAATGAGTGACTAACTATTAAGCCTGGTCCAGTGTCAAAATTTTCTTCCTCAGGATTAATTATTACCTTAGATTGAGTGAGATATGCTTGGTACCAAGATTCATCCATATTTAAAGGTTTAACAGCATGTAAGAATTTTTCCTTGACCAGTAACCAATCACCTATTCCAGTTATAGGTGTAACCAGATCAATTTGACCTGGTTCAGCAATCCAAGCATTTAAATCACAGCCTTCCTCTTCCAAATTTTTTAAAGCTGTAGAAATAATATCCCGTGAATTTGATGATTTGTATAATAAATATGGCACATCCATAATTTCACAGTCCAAAACAAGGGCTGAGTATTTAATTAATGAATTATATGAAACCATTAAATAAATTTTATTAAATTTATTTTTCCTGAAAAATAAAAATAAATTTTTATTTAAAGAATATTTTTTAAAAATAAAATAAAGTTTAAAAGAATGATTTATATAAAAAAATAAAGAAGAAGAGACGCCAAATGCCTGTTTTATCTCTCCTGTATTATTCATGTCTAAAAATTTTTTCTCTTCTGTGATACACCCTCCGCGGGTAAGAGAAAAAAGAAAGAATAAAAATAGAACAGTGAATAATCTTGAGTAACCGAAAAAAATAGGGACCATCCTAAAAATAATTTTTATAAAAATACAAATGAGGATTAAAGCGATTATAATGAAAATTATAATCTTCCAGTTTAAATAATCCAGTAGTAATCCTTTAAAGTCAATTAGTGGGAAATTATTCCAAATCTCATTTATCCAAGAAAAATCACTTTTATTTGAATAAATTTCCGGAGTTCCATTTTTAACAATTACTTTAACTCTCTCAACCAGAAAGTATTCTAAAATACCCTTTAATGTAAATTCTGATTTTCCAGCTGGACATAAAACTTCACACGTTTCCAAAACTTTAGCTTTATTAAAAGAAAGTACAACATATTGTTCTGTACCTATTTTTGAACATTGAGCGGTAAAAGTGTTATCCTGACATTTTATTTCAGCTAAAGTATTTCCTGAATTCGTTTTACATTTAAATCTAAATATTGAACCAAAACATGAGTAACACCCTGTTAACTTTATTGGTTCGACTTTACATAAAGTTAATTCAGTATTTGCGGCAATTGTCCAATTGTCTATTCTCACCATTACTTGAATAGGCAAATAATTTGTTTCACTAAATATTTTCTTTCCAATACTGCGCAATTTTACTCTTTGAACATCCAGAGGCAGTATTTTAGTAGGGTCATTAAATATCCTTTCTATCGAATTATCTAAACAAGTACATGAAACTCTTTCCAGTTCATTATCTTCCCAACATTCCTGACAAACTTTAGGGTCTAAAGAACACATAGAAAAATTCTTGAAATTTCTACCACAATCTAAATACGAAGTAAATTCATCAACAATAGCAATTCCTGAATTACTAACAATAAATCTACTATTTAGAATTGGCGCAATTGGTGGTGTAAGATCCCATAAAGTAATTTTTAAATCTTTCCAATGTACTGTTAGACCAGGATGAAGTAAAAATTTAGTCTTTTCCCTGTTTTTATTTAAAATCATTGACATTTCAACTTCAACCATATAGTCCCAAGTGGGACATGTAACTAATGTATAAATCTCATCCGACTTTGGTGTTGCGTATATCCTGTAAAAATAACAAGTTGTTCCAGGCAACCCGCATTTATAACCCCACAGAGATTGGCCTTCTATACAAAACGAATTTCCAGGGTAATTTTCAAATTTTTCTAATTCCATAACTCTTTCATTAGTTTTAATATTGCCACATTTTCCTGCTCTACACGTGCCTGTAGATGGACATTTCTTTACTGATTCTATATTAACATCAAAAGAACGTAAATATTCTAAAATTTCCTGATTACAAGTAGTAGAGAGAGCTTTCATAACGAATTCTAATTCTCCAATAATAATTCCTTTCTCATCCTTAATAGTGAATGAAGCTACTTGATTATCAGGCAGTAATGTAATTGTGTTTACAGTACTAATTTTACAGAATGATTTTCCTGATTTTTGATAACAATCTTCCGATTTTGCCTGTACCGAAACAACTTCCACTTCGGCGTTAATTAAAGAAAAAAGGCTAAAAATTATTGCCAATAATCCTAATTTTCTCAAACGTCTATTTCTTTTCCTGTCTTTACTTAATTTTCTTTCAGAATTTTTTAATAATGATTTGTTATCGTCGCCTTTATTTGGTTTCTTTTTCTTCCTAAATATCCTGACAATCATTTTTATAATCCACCAGATGAGTGACATAATTTTCCCAACAATAAACATTATTTTACAAATACATAAACATATACTGAAAAATATGCTTATTAAAAATCCGATGACAATTCCAGCAAAAATTAATATTTCTTTTGATTCACAATGAATACTTTAACCTGCTTCTAGCATATACAATGAATGCTTTAACCTGCTTCTAGCATAAACTAGATAACTCATTATTTTATCTTCGGATGTAGTCCTGAGATATACACAAGCTGCATAAACATCCTTTGATGCATCTGAAAAGACATGTAATTGATAACTAGCATTAGAAACTGTTATCCTCCTTTCAATCTCAATTGGAGGTATATCCCATACCTTTGTAATTTCCTCCCAGATTCTTATCTCTTCAGCTTCAAGTGTATCATCCCAACCTTTTTTACTATCCCAAAGTGATTGGAAAAATAATTTTGCTGCCAATAAACTCGGAACAGCCATCCCTAATGGATCAAAAATGCTTGCTAATTTACAAAGAACTCCTCTCTTTGTAAATTTATTCTCACTTTTTTCAATTGAAAAATCAATATGAATTTTATCCGAATTAATATTCCAAGGTATTCCAAGAATTTTAGGCATTTCTTTTTCCAGCCTATCTTCCACAGGAAATCTTTTATTTAAACCTTCGTCATTGCTGATAAATTCTCTTAAATTCATATTAGCAGCCTTAAATACTTTTTTTAATTTTTTGTATGCTTCCCAAGCTTCTTCCGGTGTTTCCAACCCTATTAAAATATTATCCACATAAGAATTATTTTTAATAATTTTCGCCAGTGGGTCATTCCAATTTTCCAGATGATATTTTACTGTTGCCGCTAATAAAAATGGACTAGAAATAACACCGAATGGTACTCTAGTAAATCTCAAATATTGTACATTTTCCATTGAAACCGGTGAATCAATGTCTTTTAACCAAATAAGCTTCAGGACTTCCCTGTCCTCGTCATCAAGCTCCAGAGAATGGAAAGCCTTTTCAATGTCCGACCACATTGCTATTTTGGGAATCCTAAATCGAATAAGCAACCCAGCAAGATCGGGCATTATTATTGGCCCCCTAAATAAATGATCATTTAGACTTGTTCCTCCTCGTATGTGTGCCGATGCATCATATACAATCCTGATCTTTTTTGGGGAAATGACTGGGTGATGAGGCAAGAAGTGCTCGATGCCCCCTGTTTTTGAAGTAATTTCTAATACTCCTCTTTGCCTATCATCTTCAAGTATTTTATCATATTCCTTTAAAAGCTCTGGTGTTTTTCTTAATTTTTCCAAAAGACCGAGGAACCTTTTGTAAGCCAAATTAAAATTAGAAGGCAAATCCTCCTTCTTGATCTTCCAAGGCCATTTAACTATATATCTACCATTATCTCCCATTTTAATTGTCTTTTTAAATAATTCCATAGCTACCTGGTCATCTTTAGTTATTGGGTCATCTCTAACTCCAATGGCTTCTAAACTCCAGAAATTAGCTAAAGAATCCTCTTCACTTTTAATTTTTGCTCCAATAACAACTACCGGTTGTCCTTCACTTTTAAATTCTACTAATTTATTCTGCTCAATTTCCCCACAGATCAACGGTCCTACCGTTGTTTCTATTTTAAATAAATATTTAGTCAAAGGAATCAGTTTTTTGAAAAATCTCCAGAAATGTTTCATGCTAATTAAAACATCTGGTATCACATCTCCTATTTTGATAATACATGTTTGTATGTTAGCACATTTTATTTTTGGCATCATATCTTTATTTATTTTATAAACCAGAATTTCTTCAAAACTTCCATCATTTAACATAATTTTAATTAAAAATCGAGAGGTTTTAAGTCGAATTGGATCAACATTTGCAAATGGTAAAATGTTAAGTTCCGTTTCACTAGCCTTTTTTAATTGTAATTCATTTGCCTTATCTTCCGTTATGAAACTAATAGTCGACCCTGTGTCGAAAAATGCTTTTGCTCCAATTACACCTGTACCAGTACCTGATAAAATATTGACCTCCGTATTCATTAATAAAATACTAGCATTTTCTTTTGTAATTGAATTCACGGGTTCAACCTTTTCTGGTGCTTCCTGATTTGAATAATTTTTATGATTATTATTTCTGTGTTTTTCATAGCCTTTGGTGCATACCACCCTATTATGGTTACCTTTACATGAATTACAACAAATTTTTAAATTACAATTCGATTTTACATGACCTTTTTTAAGACATAATAAACACCGATTTTGCTCCGATAAAATTTTCATCCTTTGGAACGGAGACTTTATTTGTTCACAATTCGTTGCCAAATGCGGTTTTTGACAAAACCAGCAAGATAATACCTGTTTTTTGTTTTTATTAAAATTATTCTGATTTTGCACCGAAAAAACCCTTCCTTGTTCTATTCTACCACTAAAATCCTTTTTCTGATTAAAATTCTTTTGACTGTTCCAATTAACGAATTTTTGATTGCCCATACGCGAACTCAAAGTTTGTGTGCACCTGTGTGCCTCTTCTCTCAACTGGACCAATTCAGTTAAACCTTTCCTTAAATTTCCTACATTCCATTCAATATTCTCTGCTCTTTCCATTCTTAGCAATTCTAACACAACATTGCGCGGTAATTTATTTTTAATAGCCATTAAAACAATATCCTTGTCTTCTAGGTGCCCCATGGCATCCAAAGAACGACAAATACGCTCTACTTCTTCCAAGTAATTGCGTAAAGAAGCTACTGACTCATTAGCCATCGGTAGCCCTATCAATTCCGCGTGTAGTGTTTCCCTAATTGCTTTTTCATTTCCAAACTGCCTAAACAAGGCTTCTTTTAACGGTAAATAATGTTCTGAAATTGGCCTATAGCCCCAAACGGCCCTCTTGGCCTTTCCTCTTACACATTGCAATAAATAATGCGCTTTTAATCCATCATCAATCCTCAAACAGTCAACGGTTCTTTCAAATCCCTGCCAAAATTCTGGCCATCTTAACTGATCACCCCAAAACTCAGGGAGTCGTGTTTTTGGTAAATGACTTGGAACACCAAAATTAACAAAATTATAGTTTTTAATCTCATTGTCTGCTTCATTCCTTGTTCCATTCATTGTTTCATTTCTTACGTTATTTCTTGACCTAACACCTAATTCCCCAGAATAAGAAGAACCTGTACTATCTTCATCGTTTGCCAAAAGTATCTCAATTTCATCAATAATTTCTCTGCCTGAATCTATCCATTCAGCAACATGTCTTTCTCCTTCCGAGAAATTGTTAAATATTTGTTCTTCAGCTGCCCTTTCGTCAGCTGGCAACCCTTTAATAATTTTCTGCCAATGATCAATTTTTAAATCCAAAAATGATAAAACACGCTTAACTTTAATCACATCAGCCCTTAATTTATCAACCCCTTCTTGGGTTCTTTCCTGGGCATCTACCAACGGACGCAATTCGCCCAAATACTCAATTAACCTTTTAATCGCAGGCTTCGTTGTCGACCTTAAAACGACAGACATTTTTTCAATAAAAAAATTTCCAAAATTAAAATTTATCAATCCAAATATAAATCACTCCAATACACAAATAAATTTATCTACCAAATTAAAAAAAAAATTTTTTTTTTTACTCCAAATTTTTTCAAGTAAATTCTCCAAATTAAAAAGTTCCGATCATATATCGGTAACCAAAATAAAATTAAAATTCCGATTCTAAGTCGGTCGTGGCACCATGTACAGAAAAAAGAGAACTTCTTTTTCCTATTTTTCTGTCTTCTATTCAAAATAATTTGAATAGGCAAAAATTAAATAACCTGAACACCTAAATAAAAATAAATACAAATTTTTCCAATTTATTTTATTCTTTAAATTCTTTTAAAGGAGAATACAAAAGCCTATGTATATATTTAGGGAATTAAGTTGAAAAGAATGAATGTTGAATGAATGAATGAATATTTGGTATAGGCTTTTGTCTTTTATAATGATTATTTTGGGGGTGGAATAAAAAGTAAAATCGAAATAAAAATTTTTAAATATGAATTAAACAAAATAATTTAAATATGATTCATTATTTTTTAATATTCTTTTTCTTTTCTCGTCGAAAGCGACACTAAGGGTTTACGAGATATTCCTAAAGTAATTTTTGAATATTTCAAAATAAAATTAGTTCCTCATACTTTGCTTTTAAATTCTTTCGCTTTTCGTAAGTTGGCTAGGACTTCTAGTACACACAGCTCACAAGCACAAAATCGTCTTTATATTGCTATAAAAGACCTATAGATTTTCTTCAAAGGGAAATATTATTTGGCGAATTTATATTAAAAGGGGAATTTAGACATAGTAATTACCAAAAAAACATTCTTTTAAACATCACTTTTCTTACCACTTTTTAAAAATTTTTCCTTAATTTTTTTTTTAATTTTTAAAGGATCTTTCTCGACTTAATAGAGACCTGAAAAAGGTTATTTACATCGATTGGGAACCTGCTGCTTTTCAACTAAATCCAGAAAATGTTCTTTGTGTGCCTAAATGGAATGGAGATATGAACGATACTTCTTTAGTTGATTTGGCAGAATTACTGAAAAGTTTGGAATTTTTTCTTAAAAACTTAAAAATTTATTTTTAATTTAAGCAATCCATTTATCTGATGTTGAAGATGTTAGACCGGTTCTTCAATTTTATAGTCAATTTGATAATCCTACCGAGGAATTTAGAAAAAGAGCAAAAATTGTTGGACAAGAGGTTTTTTATTTTGAGTTTATTTTTGAAAATTAAAAAAAATATTTTTGGGTATTGAGTTGATAGTATGTTAATTAATGTTTAGCTTTGTTATTTAAATGGTTTTTTCCTAACATGTTTTGGGGGGGGGGGGGGATTTTTTAAAAAAACATTTTTGGATTTTTACCTAGCAAGTCTATTAAATTAAAAAGAAATATCCAAAAAAAGTTTTAATTTATTCTCTTAAAGATGGTCGCGTGTTTTGAAAAATAATTTTTGTTGGATTCATCATTAGTTATTTCCCACTCCCTACAAACTTTAGAGGGAAACTAAATGTTTTTTCCTCTTTTGGAATTTCTAATTATATTTCTTTTTTTCAAGTTTTTATTTTAGAATCAACAAGCAACATCAACTTCTCAATCAATAACATCTTCAGAAGAACCTTTAAAGAAATATCGTGGTAGTTTATTTGGAGCAAGAAGGCATGCTGTTTAGAGAAAATAGTGGAAAGTAAAATTGTTTTGTTTTTTTCAATGTTTCAAATCATCCAGTTAATTGGTTTTTTCTTTTAATTTTATTAAATTTTATTTTAAAAAGAATATTTCTTTATTCGGGAAAATTGTTTAGGATGTGGGGGGGGGGGGAGTATTGTTGTTACTCGTTACCCATTTTAAATTAGGGTTTTATCCGTCCCCGTCTTCTATACAAAATTTAAATTAATAAGATTTTACACAAATAAGTGTTGAGCCAAATCCTCTATTTTATTATATTTCTAATTTTTATTTGAAACAATTAATTTTGCTCTAATATTTATTTTTTTACTCTCAATTATTAGAGTTAACATTCTTAAGAAGAAATATTTAGAAAATTACAAATAATTTTTATTCCAAAATAATAAACCTTCAAAAATAATTTTGCGCATCTAATGACAATCAATAAAAGCTATTTTATTTTAAAACAGGTTATAGCCAAAAACTTTTTAATTTGTAAAGTTAATTAGAAACACTTCCTTTTAAGTTAAATGAATTTTAATTATTTAACATTTACTTTATTAATTACTATTATTTTTAAATATTTATTTGCAATTAATAATAATATTCCAAATACTTTAAATAATCCAATAAAAAATATTTCCCTTTTTGAAGAAAAAGATGACAAAAAAATTTCTGCCTTAATGTTGGATGTATTTTTACCTGGTTATTTTTTAAAAATAAATTCCTACATATTAAATTTTAAATTTAATTTTGAAAAGGGTGGCGTGAATGTATTGATTGGAAAAAGGTTAAAAAATTAGTAAATGATTTAACAAAAAATCAATTAAAGGGTAGCCCCTCTTTGCAATGTGTGCCGTTTCCAAGTGAAAGACCTGTAAAATGTTCTAAGGAAATTTGGAATAAAGCTATGGGTGATATTGAAAAGGGAAAACTTAAAAATTGTTAGTTGATTTTGTTGTTTAAGTTTTTTGGAAAATAAATAATTCAAAAACATTTGTTTTGTGAGGAAGTCAATATTTTAGTCATTTAAAATCCGATTCAGTTAAGTGCGAACATACTATTTCTTATCAAATAGGCATCTACTTAATTTTGTCAGTTATATTAAATTCTAACTTTTGTTGATCAAATCAGACGAATTTTGGCTTAACTCGAATTATTAAAAAAATTTTTTATTTTGAACAAAATAATTTTATAAAATAATTAAAATAAATTAAAATAATTTAAAAAATATTTTTGAAAAAATTTTCTTCTTCTTCTTCTTCTTCCACTTCTATTTATTGGTTGTTGATCTTTTCTTCTTTTAATTAAATTTGGCAGTTGAGCTGTAGGTGAATTTGAATAACATGCTGAACATTCCTAATAAAAAAAAAACTTTTTTGCCATTTTTTGAAAAATTTATAAACATGGGACCCGAGACCCAGAACTTAAATACCAAAAAACCAAAAACTTAAATTTAACCTCTTCATTATTGTCACGATTTCCTTTAACAGAAGTATCTTCACTGCCGCCACCACGGACTGGAGAAATGTCATAATCTAGACGTCTACTCGTTGAATCAGAGCCTGCTGTACACCTTGATGATGTTCTCCTAAAATAATAGATAAAAATATTCAAATAAAAAATTTTACTTTTCAAATCTTCCATTCCCCCCTTCAGCATCCACCTTAGGACTATCACGAGCTCCTCCAGCATGGCCAACAGAAGTACACCCACCTCGCCCACCCCGAAAACTACCTAAATATTAATAAACTGTTTATATTCTATAAACTTAAGGAATAATTAAAAATAAGATTATAGGTAAATGTCCAGTTGGCGATGACATTGAATATAATTTCTAAGCGATAAAAGGCATATTATACCAAAAAGGGAAAAAAAGCGAGACAAACAAAAATTCAAGGGAAAAGAATGCGCATTCTCTTTATCGACGGGTAGACCGCCAACTAGACATTTATCAGATTATATTCAAATTCAGGTATTGTCTTAAAATTTTAAATAAACCTCTGTTAGGCATACTCGCTCCAAGCATTGCCGTTTGAACTCCAAATGTTAAATGTTCATCATCATGTGCAAATTTACATCTTTCCCCAAAATTACAAGTTCCCGTCCGTTTGTAGAATTGACAATTTCCAGCATCTGAAAAATATATTTTTGAAAAAATAATCTCTAAAGAAAAAGTCCAAAATTTCTGACTTTCTTTGGCTTCTTCAAGGCTAATTTGACGAGATGGAAGATTTGGTTGTTGTTGCTGTTGATTTATCATAATATTCGGAGAAACAGAAGAAAATGGCTGTTGAGTAGATTGAGGAAATTTTAAAGACGATGAGGATTTTTGTTGTTGCTGTTCAAGTGATGGCGAAGAACCTTCTTCATCTAAACCAGACGGACCAGGAAACAATAAAAGATTGGAAATTAACTTAAAAAATAAAAAGTTTTTTAGAAAAATTATTTTAATTTTAATTACATCATTTGAAAGTTCATTTAATAAAGGTGCAAGTAATTGAGGCATTGAACCGCCAGAAAATCCAATAAAAATATTTTGAGAAGAATTATTCATCAGAAAAATATTTTGTTTTAATAATTCAGTCTAAAAAATAATTAGGTAGTTTTTCTATTGATTGACGGGTGAGAAGGAGAAGTAAAAGAAAAAGGATGGAAAAGGCAAAAAGGGCGTGACTTAAAAAAGGATACCTAAACCGGGACACGCTCGATTAGGCGCGACCGACTAGGCGCCGGCCGATTAGGCGTCAAGCTTTTTAATTAAATACACAATTGTTGGCTGTAAATTTTAAATATAATTGGAATAAACTTTAAAAAAAATTTTCAATCCTAGTTGAAAAATACAAATAAAATGGATGAAAAATATGTAAATGTAAAATGAAGGCATTTAGCTTCTTTTACTTAATTAAGGGTAGTTTCAATCAATAATGCATTTATTGAGCACAACGCCAAAAATTTAAATTTGCCTTTGTAAATAATTTTTAAAAAATCTGTTATAGCTAAAGCGAAAATCAATGAATTCTCCGGGATTGCCGTTTTTAGGGCCTATATAGGCGCCTATTTTGACTTTTTAGTGTCTAGAAATCCTAGCCATTTCATATTTAAAATTTTGCCGTTTTTTTAAACATTTCTATAAAGGAAATTAGGTAGTATTCTCTTTGTAAGTCAATAATCATACGCTTCGTCTTTGAAAACGACGCATATCTTAAAACGAAGAGTATATTATTAGGCAATGAGATTGAAGAAAAGCAAATTGACCTTTAAAAAATTTCTTTTTCGTTCTAGAGTCCCAAAAATTACCCAAATCATTTCTCATCTTGTTTTTTTTATTTTTTTGCTTTAATTTTTCATTTATTCAACAAATTACAGGGAGTGGCATCTCTTACCCCGCTTATCTTTGTGTCGCTCCCTTTTACATCCCAATCCCCAATTTGTAGTCATCAATACATTTTTAATATATTTTGTTGATTTTTTATTTTAATTTATATCCAGATTTTTTCTGATTTTTAGACAATTAAAAATGTTTTCTCTTCCAATTGAAGCAAAACTTGATGTATTAAAATGTCTTAATTTTAATCAATTATCTTCTATTAAACTAACAAATTTCTACTTTTTCAATTTAATCAAAAAATACGAGGAACAATTGTGCTTTCGAATGAAATTCAATAAACTTTTAATAGTTTAATATTTATTAACTAAAATTTTTTAAAATTCAATTTCAGGACGGCGATCTTCGAAAGTTGGAATCATATAGAATCATTAAACCCAAACCTGTCCTTGAATATACTTTGGATAAACGACTTAAGAAAGAGGTTAAAAACTAAATTTAATTTAATAAAAAAATGTCGGTTTATCCAAAAGTCGTAAACTTTTAGCTTTTCTCTTAAATCGTGGAGGGAAGTTTGACAAAGAGAACGAAAAAATATAGACTGACTTTTGGATGCAAAATTAGAGGATTAAACTTTAATTGTATTAAATTTATTTTTTTCAGTGGCAGAAAATTCTAAACTCAGATATTTCTTTATTTTATGATCCAAAAGATCCTTTGTATGTCGATGACTGTTTTTTCTATTTTGAGAGGACCTTTGACAATTTATTGAGCAACGAACCTCGTTATTATATTCTAAAATTGCCACAGTTTCCAGAGGATATTGAAGAAATGGTTATTATTCGTTATTGTTTGGAACAAATTTTTAATTGTGTTTTTGAATCTGCTTTGTTTAGTGAAATTGTATTTAATTCACAAGTGTTTTATTTATTATTCAACTACAACACACCTCAACTTCACATTCAAAAATTAACTCTATTTCCCAATAATGAATCATTAGAAGAGCTTTGTAAATTTGTCTACTATTTTTTAACAATTTCTGAATGTCTTTGCATCAATTTGAATCACGTTATGATGCAATCAGGAAGTATGATACGATTTCTACTCTTTATTTTAAAAAACAGAGGCAATAAATTACCAAAAATTCTTTTAAAAAATGTTAAAGTGGAATGGTTTTATAATGCCATTATCAAAGTAAGTTATCTAGGAGAAATTTAGGAACACCAAAATTAGGTCGGGCTTACTTATGGACCGAGATATAGGCCTCTGAAAATAGAAAAACCATAGGGGGACCAAGCACATTTTTGGGGTGTAAAATCCGAATAAACAAATAATAGCTAATTCGAAGGAGCTCGTCGAGCTGAATCGAAAGACACCAAAATCAACGAAATCTGACTTGATTTAATCAGACTTGAAAGTTGTGACCGCCTGTTTTTACCCCTTCCACAAGTTCTCCGCGGAAAAAGTTTTGCCGTGGGGAGGAAGCCGTCGGATTTTGTTGATTTTGATGTCATTCGACTCAGTCCGACGAGCTCTTTCGAATGACATATTGTTGATCTTAATTGGTTTCAGGGACCTATGACGGAATTTTTCCCATAAATCGACCAAATCCAAAATCTCCCTGATAAAACAATGAGGAATATTCCCCCCTTCATATTTATGTTTCATTTGATGGCAAATATATTTTAACATTTACACTAATTTCAATAACTTAAAAATGAATTTAAATTTAAGCATATACAAGAAGCCAAATCCTGTTCAAAAATGGTTCCAGTTATTTTTCTTCATTATATTTTGCCTCAAGAATGTGAATTAAGTGAAAGGGCAGAAAACGTTGAAATTAAACAATTAAATGGTGTCAAATATACAAAATACCAAATTGTAAATATTCACAATCCAAAAATAAGATTCTCATTTTGCAATCAAGAAGGAAACAATGGAAAGGTTTTTTATGTTAAAATTAGAAGAATGGACGAATAGAATTTAAGTGGACAAAAATAGGCTTTTTAATTTATAGGAGAAAAAAAATACATATTTTTAATTTTTGTTTTTCGTTGACTTTTTTAAATTATTTTTTATTTTATAAAATTTATTTTCATCTTATTCTTACAAGGGAACCTTTCGAACTGTCAATAAAAAGCTTTAAATAAAAATTATTCCATCGTGTAGAGTGTAGTCGATAATCTATTATGTTTCCGGCTTTTCTTCCCCTGACCCCCATTTCGAAAAGCTGGTATGCCTGCCAATTTATTTTTAAATATTTTTTAACATATTTTATTTCATAGTCTATTTGGCATTTCTTCTCTTCTATAACTATATTATTTTCAATCTACATAAATCTTTTATAAAATCCCATTCAGTCTAGTTAAATATTTTTTATAAAATGGGTATATACTTAATTTTATCAGTTAACAAATTAAATAACTGTTGATCAATGACAATCGAGAATTTTGGCCTAACTCGAATATTTTCAAAAAAATTATTTTTTTATTTTCAACAAACTTCCAAAATTTTATAAAATAATTAAAATAATTTAAAAAATATTTCTGAAAAAATTTTCTTCTTCTTCCACTTCGATTTATTTTCTATTCAATTTTCAAATCCGAACTAGCTTCTTCATCTAAAAACCATTTAATTGGTTGTTGATCTTCTCTTCTTTTAATTAAATTAGGTGGTAACAATAATTTATTATTATTTTCATTTTCAAATATTTGAGCAATAATTTTGGCCTTAGATTTTCCATTAGCAATAAAAATAATATTTTTTGCTGCATTCAAAACAGGTAAAGTCAAAGTAATTCTTCTTGGTGGAGGTTTGGGCGAATCCTCTATATAAGCAACCCAACTATTTTTTTCTTCAAGTAATTGATGATTTGGAAATAAAGAACAAGTATGGCCATCAGGGCCTAATCCAAGAAGTAGAAGGTCTAAAAATTAATTTTTTGAAATTAAAGGTAGTAGGATATAAATATAGGTAATAAAATATAGGTAAAAAATTTTAGAAAGAGGAAACTAAACTTTATCAGAAATTCGAGTTAAGAAAAGCAAGGAATAATCGACAACTAATTTCTGAAATTGACAAAATTAATTTTAACGTTTGGAAAAAGTTAATTCAGATAAACTTTCCATAAAAGAATATTTATATATTTTTTGCCAAAAATTAAGTTGAGAATTTTTTCTCTTCCTTTTTCGGAGCTGTCGGGAAAATATTTCAAAATAATAATTTAACAATCAATTTTTGTCTTATCAAAAATGTGATAATTTTTTCATTAAAAAGCGAGAATGCCCTTTAATTATCACAAAATATTTTTTACGCTTTTTTTGAGGTAGTAGGAATGTTAAATAATTAATATTTCTCTTTAATTTAAAATTTATTAAAATTATACCAAAAATAGGAAATCCATTATCATCAAGTTTTGGATGCATTAATCGAAGTTTATTCTCAAATTCTGAAGCCATTTTAGGTCCATCTTCTAATAAATTAGGTTCTTCAGAAATTTTTAGTATTTTATTCTCAAATCTTTCTTTATTGGTGGATAATTCTTTTAAAAGACTGCCGGCATTGCTTTCTTCATTTTGTAAAGGCACTAGACGTTCATCGACAGGAAACAATAAAAGATTGGAAATTAACTTTAAAAATAAAAAAAATTTTTTAGAAAAATTATTTTAATTTTAATTACATCATTTGAAAGTTCATTTAATAAAGGTGCAAGTAATTGAGGCATTGAACCGCCAGAAAATCCAATAAAAATATTTTGAGTAGAATTAGTATTTAAAACAGAAAGAATATTCTGCTTCAATAATTCATTCTGGAGGCAAAATTAATTTAAAATTAATTTCTAATTTATTTAATTATTCACCGAATTTTCACAAAAAACTTGGTGAAAGCCAATTTTTAATAAACAAGAATCAATTAAATTAGTCATCAAAAAGTAATAAGGTGGTAAATCTTTAAAAAATTAATTATCTAAAATAAATTTAAAACAAGCTTAAATATGTAGTTATTTAATTTTTTAAGTAAAAATTTAAAAACTTTAATTAATAATTTTTACATAAAAATTTAAAATATATTTATTAAATAATAAATTAAGGATTTGTACAATTTTTATATGTATATGTGTAAGTATTTTTTGGGACACATGCAAAACGGCGCGCAGCCATAACAACGCAAAGCAATAACTTGTTTCAGGATTTTTTTATCTTTCCAAATTTAGTATTAAACGATTCCTCTCATCGAGCTAAGGAGTTTGGTACAAAAATTGATAAGGGCCAGATATTTTCCAGTAAGTTGTCGCTTTGCGCCGTTAAATACAAAAAGAATTGGCACTCACTATTTTGGGTAAGACGCAAAACGAGGAATTCCAAAACATGGAACAGACGAAAGCGGTCGGAAAGAACACAAAAGAAGTTTTAAAAGCAGATTTTTTAAATTAAAATATTTTTAAAATCAGAATTTTCAGATTTTTTTTTAATTTTAATTTTAAAAAATCTTATTTTAAAAATATTCTTGTTCTGCTTTTTAAAATACAAAAATTATTTCTTTGTTCCGTGTTTTAGTAAAACCGTGTTTTGTCGTTATGTGTCTTGTCTGTTCCGCATTTTAGCCTGACACGAATTTTTATTTTTGTTGGCAAAAAATGACAGGTTTTAACAACCAAAAATGATAACAAAGAAGCCAAATTCTACACTCTCTCTATTCTGATGTTAACTCCAATACACCAACGACCTTCCCAAAGACCTTCCCATTCTTGACTGAAAAATGAGAATCTCACTTCTGGATTGAAAATATTGGCTATTTGGTATTTTGTCGATTTAAATCTATCAGATTGCTTAATTTCAGCATTTTTTGCTTTCTCGTTTAATTTAAGATTTGTGTGATTATCGAATTCAAAAATAATAGAAGAGACCATTTTTGAACAGTTTCTAGATGTTGCTATATACTTAAAATTTAATTTTTATTTTTATCATATTGGGAACTTACTTCAATAATATTTTCATAAAGTGTTGTTGAATTTATTAAGTCAATCAAATTAATTTCATTAAAATTGTCTCCGTTCGTTAAAATTTCAAATAAAATATCTTTATATTTTTCCATGTCTTTAGATAAACTAAAATCAATTTCAAGACTGTTGCTAATTAGATGATTCAAAATGAATTGCAAGACATTTTCAATATTACGATCCGTAACGAATTCTCGAATATAAATTTGTTTAGCATTTCCAAATAATAATTGAATTAATTCTGGATTGAAGATAAAATTATTGAAGCTGTCATATACAAAAGAACAATTAAATAATTTATTTAAATAATAATAAACAATTCTGATGTCGTCTTTGCTTTTAATGATGTCTGGTAGTTGAAGTAAAATATATTTTTTACTAAGTCGTTCTGAAAATTTTTTGGATTAAAATTAACTTTTGGGACTTTTTCTATGAAAAGGCTAAAGAAAATTATTAATTAGAAATTGTGGTAAACACAATCCCCAGTCCTTTCTGCCCACAATTGAGTGGGCAGAAAGAAGGACCTTCCCCACAAAGAAGGACTTGAATAAATTTATTAAACAAAATTTAACCTTTGTCTAAACAGATAAAAATATTTTCGGAGGAATTTTGACCATGTAAATACAAAGGAATTGGGGTTTCTAGTCCATTTTTCAACTAAAAAGAAAGGAAATCTTTAAATATTTTAATTTAAATTAACCTTCTCTTCAATTTGCTCATTCAACAAAAAGTCAAAATCCTTAGCGTCAGGTTTAATTAATTTATGAGGAAGTTCTTTGAAGGTATTAAAATTACCCTTAATAATAATATTTTTTAAATTAATTAAAAATCGTTACAATAGAGATATTATATAATTTTTCCCGAGCAAGATCTCCTTCAAAATTTGTAATAAAATCATAAAAATAAAAATTTGTTTGTTTAATTGAACATAATTGTTGATGGGTGAGGAATTTAAAAATATCAAGCTTTGTCTCTGTTGGTAAGGAGAGCATTCTTTTAAAATTTATTTAACAAGAATTAACTGAAAAAATGCAAAGAAAAATTAAAATGTGTCTAAAAATATTAAAAATAAATTGGTAGGTTTTAACCTAAAAAAATGATTGAAAATTATAAAAAATAATTTAATCGGAAAAGTTGACTTAATTTTAATGCAAAAAGTCCAAAACTTTCCTCCTCTTCCTTTCAAATTCTCTCTATAATTTAAAAATCAACATTTACTATGAAAGAAATTATTCTTTTTGTAAGGCAAAAGTCACACGCGTCTTTAAAAACAACAACGTTCATTCTACATAGTATATTTTTTTGTTAATCAATGGAAATGAAAAGAAATAAATTGAACTTAAAAAGGAAAAAATTTCTTTTTTGTTTTAGATTTTCAAAAATTAAATCATTCTTAAACTAAAATTTTCAGCCGAAACCAAATAAAAATACACCCCCCCCCCCCCCAATGATGAGAGATTTTGAATAGGATTTTGCACACAAGTTTCAGTTGCAGTTTGATTGTAAAATTCCGTTTCAGATCTTTACATCACTACGCCTGCTTATAAAATTGCTTTGCCGAAATAAGCCAATAATTAAAAGGTTTCCACTTGCAGTAGTGAAAGACAAATTTCGCTGAGTAGTAGAGGAGGGTGTTTTTAAACAGAATTAAATATTTTTTTATAAAATTAATTTTAATTTAATTTCATAGTTTGATTTATTTTGCCTATCCAAAACACAAAAAATTTCATAATTCATTAAAGCAAAATAGATAAAAAATAAAAGTGCAAATACACATACATACATATGTATTTATGGCCAAATAAAAGTGCAGCTACTTAAATATATATAGCCAAATACATATACATATTTTTTTAATTATTATTATTTCTTAATTTAAATAAAAAATTAAATAAGAATGTATTTAATATTATTATTTAATTTAATTATTAATATTTTTTTAATTACAAATTCAACATTAATAAATGAAAAAGAAATATTTAAAAGTGAAGAATATAAAATATTTAATTTAAAAGAAAATGGAGAACATTTTAATTTATATAAAAATTATTTTTTATTTTCAAATAATAATGAAGATATGAAAAAATTTGAAATTGAATCTTTAATTAAAAGTTTTAGATTTTTTATTGAAAATGCTGCTGGCAAAAATATTTTAAAGGAAGAAAATGAGAAAGAAGAAAATAAATTTTATAAAATTTTTTATTCATTTTTAAGTGAAAAATTAAAAGAAAATGAAGAAGCTAAAAAAGAAAAATATAAATTTAATTTAAATAAATTCAACAAAAAATTTCAAAAATTTTCAGAAAATTCTTTAAAATTAATTTTAAATATTTTGGAAAATTCAGAAAATTGGAAAAGAGAAAAAATATTTTGTGAATTTTTTAAATTTATTTTAAATTTGGTTAAAAATGAGGAAGAACTTTTAAATAATGAATATTGGAAACAATCTTTGGAAGAATATTCTATTTTGCCTAAATATGTTTGTAAAGAAATAAATTTAAATTTAATATTAAAATTGTACATAATACATAATTAGGGTAGGATTAAACTAATTGTTTAAATAATTCCCAACTAAAAAATATATAAAGTGTATTATAAATCAAATTAAAATATAATAATAAATTGATAATTAAACATAAAAACTCTTGCCATATAGATAATTATTTTTTAACTATCATCACTAAATAGTTAGTTAGTCTAACACTCCTCGACTCCTTATTTCACTTAAATTTATTTGGGTTATTTTCACCGTCGAAACATTTTAGTTCCCTGGTTAATTTTTTCTCTACAAACTTAATTTTTAAGCCCATGCCGTAGTTATTCGTATATTATTTAAAATAAAGACGCTGGAAATGCTACGAAAATAAATAATATAGGTATATCAGATTAGATTAGGAAATACAATAAAATTAACAATTCCTTTTTGGGGAATTATAAAATTTTTAATTTAAGGAAATGGATATTTTTAATAAAGAAATTTTATGCGAAACAGAAATTGAAATTGAGGAATTGATAGAAATTTGTCTGAATACAAACTTTTTAGAAAAACAAATTAAATATTCTCATTTTAATTCTCTTGACACTTTTCTAAGTAAAATAAACCCAAATAATTTTTCTTGTGATAATAATGTTAAAGCAAATATTATTAAATTAGTTGGGTATGAATTGTTTTCTAATTTGGAGTTTAAATATCCAGAAATTTTTATAATATGTAAGTACTTTTTAATTTTTAAAAGTTTATAGAAAATTAGAATTTAATTTTTGAATTTTTTGAAAGAAGAATCTCCTAAATTTTTTTTGGAAATTTGAAATCAAAACAAATACCCTTTAGTAATTATAATATAATTAATTTTCTATACTTTCACATTATCGATTCAAAAAAAATTTCCGATTAATGTCAAAAAATATGTGAAAAAATTAATTTAATGGACAATAGAAAAATAAAAAATTAATTAAATAAATTGTTTAGTTTTCAGAATTTATTAATAAATAAATTTATTTTAAAAAAAGCTAATCAAACAAAATTATTTTAATATAAAAATCATTTAAGATGAAATGGAGCCGAATTATCGTTGGAATTTATATGAAGATATTTTTATGTTAAATAAATCAGAAACAGAAATGCACGAAGAATATTCAGGAAAATTTTTTTCTTTATCAGAACAAAGAATTAATATTTCAATTTTGTTGGAAAAATTAGAAAATACAAAAAAACATTTTTTAGAAAAAATTAAAATAAATGAGAATTCAGAAAAAAATAAAAATTTGGAAAAAACTTTCAAAAAAATAAAATTAGAAGTTTACGAATATTTAAATGATGATTTGGAATATTCAATTTATTTATTAACTAATATTGTAGAATTTATTTTTAAAAATAAAGAATTTGGAAATGGAGAAAGTGATTTAATTATTAATGAAATAAATAAAGAATTAAATAAAATTAAATTAAATTTTGAAATAAAAATTAGAAATGATGGTACACATTTAATTAATATGAGGCAATTAACGAGTGATGAACACATTAATTATTTAAATAAAAAATTTAGTGAAAATAAAAATATTTTGGAAAAAATTAAAAATAAGAGAGGAACATGTTCTTTAATTGTTTCTATCTTATGTGGAAATGCTAGAATAGATGAATTTATTGAAATAAATAAATTAATAAATGATGATTGTTTGTTTTAATTTTTAATTTAAAAAAAATGAGGATTTTGATTGTAAAGAAATTTGAAAAAAATTAATAAGGGAAAATAGCTAAATTTAAACGAGCAGACTATCTTGTTTTAGATACCCGAAATATTATATACATCCTTAGTTTTGTTTATGATTTTCTCAGGTCAAAGAGGTGAATAAGAAAAAGGACTGACAGAAAATTATTTACAATACCATTAAAGTCATATATATTTGTGTAATGTTGTGTTTAAGTAGCTTTCGGTGACTAAAAATATCAATAAGATGAGGGGAACTCCTTTTGATGTTACTTTTATTTCACAAGAAATAAAATGCTTTTTACTTAATGGATATAAAAAGCTGGGAGCTCATTAAATATTAAATTAAAAATACATATATTCGATATAACAATTTTTAGCCAATTAAGGAAAGTTAATAAATTATCTTAAAAAATATTTATTTTTTAATTTTTCAGTATTTCTCAATAATAACCAAATAATTAAACATTATATCGATGTATTAACAGTAAATAATAACAATATTTATTATTCAAGTATTAACATAGCAAATTATATTGTTTGGTTTAGATGGGCTTATTTTTTAATAAATGAAAATAAATGGTTAAATACAGAAAATAAAGAATTAATGAAATCAATTTGGAAAAAACAAAAAAGAAATATTTATTTAAATTTTGATAAATTATTTTTAATTAATGAGAGTGTTGTAAAAGAGGAATTAATTAATTATTTGTGGAAAATAAATAATTTTAAAATTTTAATTCAAAATTTAAAGGATGAAAAACGTAAGAAAAAGGTAAAGGAAAAATAATTTTTTAAAATTATTTTAAAAGGGGTAAATGCTTAAATAAAAAACTAGACATTTTTGTGTTAAATTAAAAAATAGATAAATATTTAAACACCAAAAAATTGTATACCCTAGCCCTGTTTCTATAACAAAAACACGACCAAACGAAGATTCACCCAGAAATCAAATAACGAAAATAACGGCAAAGGGCATTCTAATGTTTCAATAAGGCGTTTTAAAATTCTGGTCCAGAGGAGCAATTAATTTGAAAATACCTAAATATATTTTAAATAAATTTTTAGAAAACTCTTCTAAATAGAATTGAAATACATGAAGAATGGACAGAAATTAATGATACAAAATATTTAAATAAAAATGAAAAAGAATTAAAATCAATTACAAATTGGTTAAAAGAAGAACACTTTAAAATAATTAATAAATTAGTAATGGAAAAGGATAATGAATTATTTAAAAGTAAATATAATTGTTCTATTTAATCTTAAAATTTAGAGAAAAGTGTTTTGTTCCTATAGAGGAAATGCGTCAAATATCATTTATAGTCCGACTTTCTCTCGTTTTCTATCATTTAAATACTGACTGACTAAATTTAAAAGTCGAAAAAATCAACAGGTTTTTGTCCAATATTTACCTATTTCGACGTGCACAAGAATAAGCGATTATCAGAAATAGAAATTTAGGCGACGGACTTGAGGCTGGAACGGACGAAGAGAATAGTATGATACTACTAGGCTGACGTTAACAGGAATTTGTATATTATAGTGACTCCATTACATAAAAGACCGACACATTTTTAGAAGCTTTTTTTTGCTAAAAATTAAGTCAAAAATTTAAAATCCTTACAATGGTGGTTGAAAATTAAAAAGTTTCTTTTGCAGCGTAAAAAATTATTTAAGTTATTTTTTAATTTTTAGCCATGAAAGTAATAGAAAGTCAAAAAATTTTTGAAAATTTACAAAATTTTGTAAGCATAGAAAATAGTAAAAAAATAATAAAAATGATTGAAAGTGAAAAAGAAAAAGAAAAATTAAATTTAAAAAAATTAAATAAAAAATTAAAGAAAAAAGAAAATAAATTACAAAAACCTCCAACATTTTCAAATAAATTAATTGAAGAAAAAGAAGAAAATAAAAATGAAGAAGAAAAAGAAATAAAAGAAAATAAAAAAGAGAAAGAGGAGGAGGAGGAAATTATAAAATTAAAATATTTTATTAAAAATAAAAATTTATTTGAATTAATTAAACAAAATATTGAAGAAGGAGAGGGAAAGGAGGAAGAAGGAAGAGGAGGGGAAGGAAAAGAAGAGGAAGGAGGATGGGGAAAGAAGGAAGGAGGAGGGGGAAGGAAAGAAGAGGAAGAAGGAGGAGAAGTGGAAGGAGGAGGGAGAAGGGGAAAAGAAGAAGAGGAAAGACGAGAAGGAAAAAAGGAAGAAGGAGGAGAGGGAGAAGGAGGAGGAAAAGAAGGAGAAGAGGAAGAAGAAGGAGGAGTAGGACGTGGAAAGGGAAAAGAATTAATATTAAAAATGGCTATTTATTTAAATGAAATTGAAAAAAGATTTTTATTTTTAGAAAAATTAAAAGAAATTAATTTAGAAATTTTTAATATTTATTTTAAAGAAAATTATTTTAAAGAATTAAAAGAAAATTGGGAAAAAATTAAAAATAAAAATTTAAAAGAAGAAGAAGAAAAAGAAGAGAAATTAAATAATTTATTAATTAAATTATTAAAAATTAATAAAATAAATAAAGAAAAATTATTTTTAAATAAAATTTGTGAATTTTTTATTGAAAAAAATAATTTTAATTTCGGAGAAAATGAAAGAAAAAATATTCAAAAAATATTTAATTTAAATAATAAAGAAGAAATTGAAGAATTTTTTGAAATAAAAATTAAAAGAGGAATTGAAAATATTAAACAAATTAATGAACAAATTAATTTAGGTATAAAATAAAAATTGTTTAAAAAATAAATTGTATATATAGTTAACATCTAATTATCCATTCAAAATTAAATTTCTCAATTCATTTTAATTCGGGCCTTTTGGACAGTTAACCTTGGACTAGCTGTTTTACATTGAAATAAATATTAATAGTTATGATAGAGAGAATTTAAAAAATAATTATATCTAAACAAAATTTATTCGAATAAGCTAAGTAGCCCTAGAGTTTAATGAACTAAGAGATTCGGGATCTGACTAAGTGATCTGACTAATAAACAGAATTTAAAAATATTTTAATTATCAAATATTTTATAACAAATATAATTTTTAGATAAAAAAGATGAGAATAATTATTTAAATCCAAAAGGATTCCAATCACTTTCATTTAATCAGACAGAATTAATTAATTCTCCCAAAAATACACAAGAAGATAATTTATTAGAAAATAATAATTTAATGGAAATTGTATTAAATAAACAATTAAATACACAAATATTAATAGATAAATATTTGTTAAATATTAAAAAAGAAAATCCAATAGAAATTTTTAAAAATATTTTTAATTTATGGAAAGAAAATAATAATAATAATTATTTTAAATTATTAATTGCTAGTCCATATATTAATAAAAATTTATGGAAAGGAGGAGAAGGGGGACATGTTAATGGGATTATTGTTATATTAGAAGAAATGATTGATAAAAGAAAAGATAATAGTCAAAATATTCAAAATATTTTTATTGGAAATAATATAAATTCATTTTGTAGACCCCCATTTATATTTAATTGTAAAGACAATTCTTTTTATTGTCATCTTTGTCAGGTAAATAAAGTAATAAGAAAAAGGAAGAAAAACTAGGAATCAAGGAGTAGTGCAAAAATATTAGAGAAGGGAGAACGAATTAATTAACTTTTTCAATCCAAGTGCTTAATTAAAAATATATTAAATTAATCTAAACATAAGTAAAATTCCTTCCCTATGTAAATGAGAAGATCTAGCGGGCTTTCACAACATAAGTATTATTTAAAATAATTTTTTCTTCTTAAGAGAAAATTTTAATAGTAATCCGTAAACCGTCTTTACGGAGTCGAGGTATTATTGCCTGACGGTTTTATGTAGGTATAAGGGAACATAAACAATCACACCTAATTTATTCTTATTTTTTCATAAAAATCAAATAAAAGTATTTTTAATAGAAAAAATTAATTAAAAATCTTCAATATTTTGAATCAAATAATTTAATTAATTTCCAAATTGGAGAAGTTGAATTTGATATTAGTTTAATAATTACAGACCAAAAAATAATGATAACAGAAAATATAAATAAATGGGCAGAAAATATTGAAAGAAAATGTTTAAAAATAATTGAAAAAGGAAAAAGTAAAATTAATGAACAAAAAGAAATAATTTATAAAATATCTCTTTTAATTACATATAAATATTTAGAAAATTTAATTGAAAAAAGAAATGAAAAATTTAAAGAAAATTATTTTAAAGCATTTATTTATTTAAAAAATTGGGCTAAAGGTTTTTTTAAAGGAAAATAATTTTTAAAAATATTTTTTAAAGAGAATTGTATTTATGGAAATAAATTTGGGTTTTTGGATGGAACAACAATTTCTTTAATGATTATGAAAGTATTATTGCTATATCCAGACACTAATTTTATTGAATTAATTGAAAGATTCTTTTTAACATTTTCTACTTGGTTAGGATATTTAATTTAAATTATTATGAGAGGCGGGGAGGAAAGGAAGGAGATGACGGAAATTGTAACTAGCCCAAACATGGCAGCCCAGAGATTTTAAAAGAATCCGAAAATAAGAGGAAATAATGCCAAAAATCCGGAGGCGTAAAAAAGAATTCTTACCCACATCTGATAAAGTGTCTCTTTTAGTTAGTCAGAAACATATTGTAGATTATGATGACTATTCTGTCTGAAAATTATTTTTAAAAATTCCACCAAAATATATCCTTTATAAATATATCTAGCCATTAATCGGATTAAAAACTAAAATAAATTTTAGGAATTGGAAAACACCTATAAGAATAAAAACACCAAAAGAGATTGTAAATGAAAAACAAAAAAATCAAGAAGAAATAACAGTTTATAGCCCAACATTTTCAGAAAATTCTCTTACTTTTAAAATAACAAAATTAAATGCTAAAATAATTAAAAATGAATTTTTGAATGGTAAATATTAAAAATAAAATTATTTAATTTGATTTAAATTTAATTAAAAGGTTTTTATGAAATAAATGAATTAATACAAAATAATAAACAATTAAATAATTTTGGAGAAATAATTGAAGGAAATAAATTTATTTCAAAGGTTAATTTTTAATTTAAAAAATTCTAATTTTATTTTAATTAGTATCAAAATTATATTATTATTTTTTGTGTTACTAACAGTCAAATTAATCAAGAGAAGTTTTGTAATTTTGTTGAAAAGCAGATTAAATCAGAAATAGAAGAACAAATAGCCAATATTGATGAGGTATTTTTTAATTATTTAATTAAAAAGCTAGATATCCTAATTGTGTTAATGTAAAAAAGATCTACATATCAGAGGTGTGCCGTTTCGTCTTTCACCTTTCGTCTTTCGCTTTTTAAAATCTGTTTCGGCACATCCCTGCTACATATATTCGTGTAGTATCTACTTACATATGGGGGTGACATACTCGGTTGTTCCTTCAGGCATGGCTTATTCCATGTTGTTTCTATTCAAATGAATTTTTCCGCAGCATACAAATCTGTCTCAAACAAAATTTTATTTCCTACCTTTGAAGAATATTAAATAAAAAATTTTAAATTAAGGTAGATTACTGTCACTTTGGATTAAAAACAGAAAATTGTGGATTAAATCTTCCTAAAATGTAAGAGGGAATTTTTAATAATAATTAAAAGAAAATATTTTTTAGAGATCAATTTTGTACTTCATGGATTGTTGGAATTAAATTAAAATCTTTTTCATTAAATAATTCAATTAATTTTAAAGAAAAATATAAATTAATTAGAAAAAATATTTTTAAAAATTTTATTTTAGAAAATAAAAATGGAGAAATTTTGAAAGAAAAGAAAAAATTGTCAATTTTTGATATTTCTGGTAATATATTACAAAAAGGTACTAAAATTTAGAAAATTCTATCAAAAAATATTTTTTTGATAGAATTTTCTAAAGGATTTGTTTTGAAATAATTTAGAAAGAAATTGAATGTATCGGTTAGAATTAGTTGAGGAATTATTATATGTATGTATTCTAGATAAATTATTTTAAATTTTCGATTTTTTGTAGTATATTTTTAATTGAATCCTAAATTTTTAATTATTTTAAATCAAATTCAAAACTAATTTTTCTTTATTTTTAATTTAATCTTTATTTTTAAATAATAATGCTTCACCTTTATTTAAAGATTTAATATTTTTATTATTACTGGGTGCGGCAAATTAGGATAATTTTTTCTTTCTGTCAGAAATTTCTTCAAAGTCAATACAAATTTAAAAAAATTTTCTTTATTCACAACTCTTTAGGAAAATTGTTGGTACAAAACAATGTGTAGAAATTCATTAACTTTGAATTGACCTTAAAGATTTTTTTCCTTTTGTGATTTAGTTGCCGTTCCCAGTTTAATTTTAAATTTATTCTCTATTTGGCAAACTTTTGCTATTATATTTGTGATTTTTAAATTTAAAAGCAAATATTTATTTATTAGCAAACATATAAAACTGATTTTGTTCCTTTTTTGTGGCCTAATAAAAGTTGATTAATTTTATTAAAGATTTTTTTCTTAAAATTTATTTAAATTAAATTAATTTGCCGCACTTTTTAAATATTCAAACATTTATTTTACATTATAATTTAATATTAAATAATTCGTTTTTATCAAAAAAGGCTAATTTTGATATTTAAATATAATTAAAAATAATTATAATTTAATTTTAAATAAATTTAATTTTAAATGAGTGGGAACTTGAGGAGAACAAAATGGGAACATTTTTTGAATATATAAATTAAGTTTTTTTAATTTTATGTCATTAATTTAAAATTATTTATATTAAAATTTTTGAATTTTTTAAAGGTTTTGAACTTAAGTATTATTGTTAATTAACAAAAATTAAAATAAACACAAAAGGACAAATTTAATACTGCTCTCTAAACCATTATTTAAAAGTACTTACTATTATAAATTTTCGCACCAATAATTAGGCAACTTTAATTAAAAATTAAAAATAAACATTTAAAAGAGTATTTAAAAATATTAAATACCGTAATGTTTCTAATAGAAGCCCATCTCTAATAGAAGCCCATGCCCCATTAGAAGCCCACTCAAGGAGGGGTATTGAAAAATAAACGCCCATGCCCCAATAGAAGCCCATGCCCTAATAGAAGCCCATCTAAATTTTTGTTACCTATTTTTCTATTACCTTTACATATTATAGACAAGTAAATGTATTGTTAGCGAAATTCCAATAGCCGAAAATGCATATTGAGGTACTTGAATCGATAAATAGGGACTTGGATGGATTATGTAGTGTTTTATGTGAATTAAGAGGAATATGGGAGACTAAGATGATTAAGAGTTAAGAGGATATAAGGATATTAAGAGGATATCAGGGGATTTATGTATCGCCTCGCATACCCGCAAATGTTTGTATGTAAGAAAGGCATCATTTTTTAATTAATAGTGTTTTAAATGTTAGTATATCATTGACTATTTTTAATCCCCAAAAACTGAATAGAGACCATTAAGTTTTTATTATCAAAGAATATTCTACAACAAACAAGATGTGTCAAATGGCTATGAAATGAAGTTAAGAATTGAACCTCGGTTCACCCAAATAGTTCAATATTTAGGGATCCCTCGATCGATAAATGTATTAATAATCCTTCCATATTTTTCCATTGATTATGAAAGATTAAGAAATTTAAGCGCTTAAGATGGAGATTAAGTGTACTTGAAGAAGAGCATATTGGAAGATTAGAGTAAGATATTGTTGAAGATCAAAGGATCAATATGGAAGGTTAATAGTGGAAGGATATGGAAGGTTAATATGGAAGGTTAAGGTGTAAAATGGATTTAAGAGCAAAGGGGATATATGGGAATATTTTGGAATTAAACGGATATTGACAATTAAAATTGATTTTATAAAGATGAATAGAGCTTAATCTGATTATTTAGTAGGTCATTAAGAGTGATTTGTGGGATTAGAAGGGATTTCCACATTACTAAGTTGAGGAAACGGAGTTTAGAGATGTTTCTATTGGTTTTGATATTTAATTTTTACATTCTTTTCTTTTTTCATATTGACAAAAAGTTAATTTTTGTTGCTTTTATATTTTATCATCTATAAAATTTTGATATTGAAAAATAAACGCCCATGCCCTAATAGAAGCCCATGCCCTATTAGAAGCCCAGTCAATGAGGGGTATTGAAAAATAGACGCCCAGGGCTTGTATTAGAGATAATACGGTATTCATTTTATGAAAACTTTTATATTTTTAAATTGAGTTTTTAAAATCTGAATAATCAGCGGTTACTCGGAAAAAAATAAAAATGAAAACTTGAACTAAAAATTTATAAGATAAAATCTCAATTTCAATTTATTTAAATAAACAAAAAATTTTAAATTTATTTTGAAAAATAAATATATTTTATTTTAGAAATAAAGTTTTATTTAATTTTAAAAAAACATTTAAAAATAATTTATCTTCTAAATAAAAATTAAATGAATTCAACAATTAATTTAACAGAACCAATTAATCCTGTAAGTAAATTAATTTACAAATATTTTAAATGAAAATAATTAAAAGCTATTTATTGAATATGGCAAAAATAAATATTATCAATTATGTTTGTATTTATCTGCTTGGATCTTCGCAGGGATTGGTTTTATTGGTATTATTTTTAATTTGAGTGTATGTATAGTTACTGCAAAATATAGGTAAATTAAATATTCAATTTTGTATTTAATTACAACAAAAATAATAGTTAGTAGCTTTATTTTGATGATAAATCCTACTGAAAAATTTTTTTTTTCTAATTTTGTAAACTAAATTTTAAGTTATTAGTCACATCATAAAAATTAAAGTCGCATTAGAAAATATAGAGATGGGCAAGAGTGTCTTGAAATTAAGACTTTTCTTGGTGTTTTTCGGTATTGATATTAAAGGTATAGTCATGGTCAAGGCATTTCAGATTTACTGGGAGTACCCTATCGGTTTTGTCGAACTACTCACTGAATTAATAGGGAAGCCAATGTGGTATAATTAATTAAAGACTTACATAGTCAAGAATTTAAAATAAAGTCTAATAAAGATGTTAATTATGAAAAAATAAATAAAAATATATAAATATATATAATTTATTAATCATTTTTAAGAAAGTATTATTTAACACTTAAATGTAATACTGGCTTTTTACTTGCTTTAGCTTCATTCTTTGAAATATTCCATCAAAGTGGCCATTTAATATTTTTAATTAAAATTATTTTCTTTGGAATGGATTTTATTCCATACAAACAAGCAATTTTAATTCATACTCCTTCCCTTTTTGGATTCTTTGGAGCTGTTTTTATGCTTGTTTCACTTAGCGTCGATAGATTATTAGCTGTTATTATACCTATAACGTTTGTATATTATTAATTTAAAAATTTAATTTACAAAAGGGAAGGAAATTCGGTACATGTAGATTATTCCAGACACATTTTAGAAGGCAAATATCTGCGTCTCTCCCAACCTTTTTTCACTCCCAACCTTTTTTCACTCCCAACCTTTTTTCACTCCCAACCTTTTTTCACTCCCAACCTTTTTTCACTCCCAACCTTTTTTCACTCCCAACCTTTTTTCACTCCCAACCTTTTTTCACTCCCAACCTTTTTTCACTCCCAACCTTTTTTCACTCCCAACCTTTTTTCACTCCCAACCTTTTTTCACTCCCAACCTTTTTTCACTCCCAACCTTTTTTCACTCCCAACCTTTTTTCACTCCCAACCTTTTTTCACTCCCAACCTTTTTTCACAAAAATAAAAAATAATCAATAATGCCTAATTCTAATAACAAAAAACGTATTCGTTCAAATTCATTGGAGAGCTCATCCTCTGATACTACAATTGTGCCAAACTTGAACTTATCACCAGAGCAGCTATCGCAGATAGCTGTTATGGTTGCTGAACTGTTAAAGCCATCAATTGAAACAATAATTCAAACAACTGTCAGTGAAATTTTTAAACAAAATTCCAATAATTTAAACAATGAAAATATTAACACCATCAACAAAAATAATCATAATCAAAATAGCCCACTCTGGGGTCAACCTCCATCATTTATTACAGACAACAATTTATTTTCGAAAATGGCGGCCTATGCTGCAGAAAATCCTGACACAATCAACAAAAAATCGAAAATAGCCGTGGTGGAAAAGATGCCTTTTATGAGTGAAGAAGATGACAAGCGAATTATTGAAGAAATTGTAAGTAAATGTAATCTTGGTGATAAACTTGACAAAAATACCCCACCTTTTCGGCATAAAACTAAATTTTCTCAAACAAATTCTTCTAGGCCTCAGCTCATAAAAATACCCTTTATAGATAATGTTTCTCGTAACTATTTTATTCAACAATTTCATAGCATTACTCGTAACATTTCCACAATTCCTAACAATGTATTTGCTCGCCGTGACCTTAGTCCTCCTGAGCTACAATTTTTATATCAATTACGTAGGCATGCCTACTCACTAAATAATTCGTGTGGTCTTTATAAATATGTTATATCTGATTTGCATATCAGAGAACTTAAAAATCCCCGTCCCCTAAAGAACAAAACTACACAATAGGGACTCGCGAACACCAGAGGTAAAAAAATAATAAAAAATGAAATTCGTGGAATATTAATCAACGCACGCTCAATGACTAATAAAACCAATGAATTGAAACTCATTCTAGATAAACACAAAATAGGCATAGCTTGTATTACTGAAACCTGGCTCAATAAAAATAATACCATCTATAATGATTTCTGCTTTAATAATCAATTTCAACCCTTATTTGCTCATCGAGAAAAACGCAAGGGAGGAGGCTGCGCTATCTTATTAAGGAATGATTTAACATTTAAGTGTATTTTCCAAGGTAGTAAATTTCAATGTGAACTTATCTGTATTAAATTACTAATAGTCCAACCAATTTTAATTATTTGTATATATAGGCCACCTGATTGCACAGTTAAAAATACTAGGAAAATATTAAAATGTATCTACAATCTATTAAGCAATACTAAGAGATATATAATTCTGGGAGACTTTAATAGCCCTAATGTTGATTGGAATATGTTAACTGCTTCTGATAAGATTGGAAGGGTTTTACTTGAATTTATTAACCAAACTAATACAATACAGAAAGTTAATAAGTCCACAAGAGAGCAAGCTATACTTGATTTAGTTTTATCATTCCCTGATAACTTAGTTAGCACTAACGTTATCGAGAATTTTTCTACATCAGATCATAATATGGTTAAGTTCAAAGTATGTGTAAATGAAAGATGCAAGAGAATAAAACAAAGCAAAGTTTTAGTAAGAAATATTAATAAGAAAAATCTGAATGAATGTAGTAAAAACCTGTCTAGTATAAATTGGGATTATATATTACCCTACTACTTTAGTATTGAAGAAAAATATTCTAAATTAACAACGTGCCTACTGGGAGTTTTTGATAAAGTTATGCCATTAAGACCTATTAACAAAATAATCAAAGAAAAGTATTCTAGAGATATTAAAGACCTTTATAATAGAAAACTTTTAACTTACAATGAATTAAAGAAAACCCCATCGAATATGGATATTAAATTGAAATATAAAATAATTTCAAAACAATTAAAAACAAAAATTCAATTACATCATCATAAGAAAGAGCAAATTGCCATATCGAAAGGCCAAAATTCAATTCACAAGTTTATTAAAAATAAAATAGGTGATAATGGTTATATAACATTTCTTACAGATTTTAATGATAAGATATACAAAGATAACTTAGAAAAGTCCAATATACTAGCTAAGACATTCTTAACTAATTTTAGCCATAAGGAGTTGCAAAATGAAGTTATAACTGAAAATAATGAGCTCTCAATTCAAGATCTAGACTTAGATGTGATTCAGATTAGAGACCTATTAAGGAAACTTCCTAACAAAAATTCTACATCCCTGGATGGAATTCCTTATATATTACTGAAACATTCAGCTGAAGAATTAGCCCCTGTACTAACTGAAATATTTAGAATAATACTAGATAGTGGAAATATTCCAAAAATATGGAGAACATCTATAATTATACCCATCCACAAAAAAGGTGACAAATCAGATCCTAATAACTATCGACCTATATCTCTAACATGCACACTTTGTAGAGTACTAGAGAGACTAATTAGTATCGAAATAATAAAATTTTTGAATAAAAAATCTTATTTCTCTGATGACCAGTATGCATTCCTAACTAACAGATCAACTTCTACTCAATTATTAGTGATGTTAAACGATTTCTATAATGTTATCCAGGAAAATAAATCTATTGATATTGTTTATATTGACTTTGCTAAAGCATTTGATTCAGTACCTATTAACAGAATACTCTATAAATTGAAATCAATCGGTATAGCTGGGAAGATATATACGTTTATTAAGAACTTCCTAGAAAACAGGACCTTTAGAGTGAAAATTGAGAATACCCTCTCTGATAGCTATCCAACCTTATCTGGTGTACCACAAGGTAGTGTCCTTGGACCTTTACTTTTTCTAATATATATTAATGATTTACCAAAATATTTACCTGAAGGTATACATATAAAAATTTATGCAGACGACGTGAAACTATATATTGAACATAACAATGATTTAAGAACTGAAGTTCTATCCGAAGCTCTATCATGTATTGAACAATGGTCTTTTCTTAATGGTTTAGATATTTCACTAGAAAAATGTGTTACTCTCTACGTAGGGAAAAATAATAATAAAAGAACATATAAGTTACTAGGAAAACAAATTAGTGAAGTAGATAGTGTTCGGGATCTTGGTATTACAATTGATTCTAGTTTATCATTTTCCCAGCATTATGAGAAAATTATTAAAAATGCTTATTTCCTCACACACCAGATATTTAGAGTAATTAAAACTAAAGATATAAATAAACTTGTATTTTGCTACAAAACATATGTAAGGCCCTGTCTAGAATACGCAACAGAAGTATGGAATCCATCAAAACTGGAAACTTCCCACCAAATAGAGAGAGTCCAGAAATTCTTTACACGAATTGCCCTTAAAATTTGCTCCATTACACCTAGGAACTATGAAGAAAGATTAAAATTGTGTAAGCTTAAGAAGCTAGCTGAGCGACGCTGTATTTCAGATTTATGTATGACATACAAGTTTATAACTGGACATACACATCTAAGACCAGATAAATTCTTTATATTTGCGAAAAGAAATTTACGCAGGAAATATCTAATTCAAAATAAGGGGTACTCATTTAAGACAAAAAATAATTTCTTTATTAGGGTCATAAACATTTGGAATAAATTGCCTAGAGAAGTCATTGAGTGTGCAAATCATAAAAAATTTAGAGTATTAGCTAATTGTGTAGATTTTGGTCTTTAAGGGTTTTTAACATTATTTTTCATCAAATTTTTTTTTTCATCAAATATAATCACATACATATATTTTTAATCACATATATTTTTTTAATCACATTTATTTTTTCAAATATCATTTATTTTTTTTGTTTTATAATTTACCAAGGCATTTATTTGTATTGTTTTTTTTTATCCATTGTAAGTGTACATGTTTGTATGTACCTTTTGGTGTTCGTTATAAATAAATAAATAAACCATTATTTAAAAGTACTTACTATTATAAATTTTCGCACCAATAATTAGGCAACTTTAATTAAAAATTAAAAATAAACATTTAAAAGAGTATTTAAAAATATTAAATACCGTAATGTTTCTAATAGAAGCCCATCTCTAATAGAAGCCCATGCCCCATTAGAAGCCCACTCAAGGAGGGGTATTGAAAAATAAACGCCCATGCCCCAATAGAAGCCCATGCCCTAATAGAAGCCCATCTAAATTTTTGTTACCTATTTTTCTATTACCTTTACATATTATAGACAAGTAAATGTATTGTTAGCGAAATTCCAATAGCCGAAAATGCATATTGAGGTACTTGAATCGATAAATAGGGACTTGGATGGATTATGTAGTGTTTTATGTGAATTAAGAGGAATATGGGAGACTAAGATGATTAAGAGTTAAGAGGATATAAGGATATTAAGAGGATATCAGGGGATTTATGTATCGCCTCGCATACCCGCAAATGTTTGTATGTAAGAAAGGCATCATTTTTTAATTAATAGTGTTTTAAATGTTAGTATATCATTGACTATTTTTAATCCCCCAAAAACTGAATAGAGACCATTAAGTTTTTATTATCAAAGAATATTCTACAACAAACAAGATGTGTCAAATGGCTATGAAATGAAGTTAAGAATTGAACCTCGGTTCACCCAAATAGTTCAATATTTAGGGATCCCTCGATCGATAAATGTATTAATAATCCTTCCATATTTTTCCATTGATTATGAAAGATTAAGAAATTTAAGCGCTTAAGATGGAGATTAAGTGTACTTGAAGAAGAGCATATTGGAAGATTAGAGTAAGATATTGTTGAAGATCAAAGGATCAATATGGAAGGTTAATAGTGGAAGGATATGGAAGGTTAATATGGAAGGTTAAGGTGTAAAATGGATTTAAGAGCAAAGGGGATATATGGGAATATTTTGGAATTAAACGGATATTGACAATTAAAATTGATTTTATAAAGATGAATAGAGCTTAATCTGATTATTTAGTAGGTCATTAAGAGTGATTTGTGGGATTAGAAGGGATTTCCACATTACTAAGTTGAGGAAACGGAGTTTAGAGATGTTTCTATTGGTTTTGATATTTAATTTTTACATTCTTTTCTTTTTTCATATTGACAAAAAGTTAATTTTTGTTGCTTTTATATTTTATCATCTATAAAATTTTGATATTGAAAAATAAACGCCCATGCCCTAATAGAAGCCCATGCCCTATTAGAAGCCCAGTCAATGAGGGGTATTGAAAAATAGACGCCCAGGGCTTGTATTAGAGATAATACGGTATTCATTTTATGAAAACTTTTATATTTTTAAATTGAGTTTTTAAAATCTGAATAATCAGCGGTTACTCGGAAAAAAATAAAAATGAAAACTTGAACTAAAAATTTATAAGATAAAATCTCAATTTCAATTTATTTAACTAAACAAAAAAAATTTTAAATTTATTTTGAAAAATAAATATATTTTATTTTAGAAATAAAGTTTTATTTAATTTTAAAAAAACATTTAAAAATAATTTATCTTCTAAATAAAAATTAAATGAATTCAACAATTAATTTAACAGAACCAATTAATCCTGTAAGTAAATTAATTTACAAATATTTTAAATGAAAATAATTAAAAGCTATTTATTGAATATGGCAAAAATAAATATTATCAATTATGTTTGTATTTATCTGCTTGGATCTTCGCAGGGATTGGTTTTATTGGTATTATTTTTAATTTGAGTGTATGTATAGTTACTGCAAAATATAGGTAAATTAAATATTCAATTTTGTATTTAATTACAACAAAAATAATAGTTAGTAGCTTTATTTTGATGATAAATCCTACTGAAAAATTTTTTTTTTCTAATTTTGTAAACTAAATTTTAAGTTATTAGTCACATCATAAAAATTAAAGTCGCATTAGAAAATATAGAGATGGGCAAGAGTGTCTTGAAATTAAGACTTTTCTTGGTGTTTTTCGGTATTGATATTAAAGGTATAGTCATGGTCAAGGCATTTCAGATTTACTGGGAGTACCCTATCGGTTTTGTCGAACTACTCACTGAATTAATAGGGAAGCCAATGTGGTATAATTAATTAAAGACTTACATAGTCAAGAATTTAAAATAAAGTCTAATAAAGATGTTAATTATGAAAAAATAAATAAAAATATATAAATATATATAATTTATTAATCATTTTTAAGAAAGTATTATTTAACACTTAAATGTAATACTGGCTTTTTACTTGCTTTAGCTTCATTCTTTGAAATATTCCATCAAAGTGGCCATTTAATATTTTTAATTAAAATTATTTTCTTTGGAATGGATTTTATTCCATACAAACAAGCAATTTTAATTCATACTCCTTCCCTTTTTGGATTCTTTGGAGCTGTTTTTATGCTTGTTTCACTTAGCGTCGATAGATTATTAGCTGTTATTATACCTATAACGTTTGTATATTATTAATTTAAAAATTTAATTTACAAAAGGGAAGGAAATTCGGTACATGTAGATTATTCCAGACACATTTTAGAAGGCAAATATCTGCGTAAATAGTCTAAAATAACTGACAAGTACCGAAATTTTACCTCCAAAAGGGATCGAACACTTTCCCCCATCAATTATATTAGGCTTAATAATAAAAAATATTTATCATATCATTCTCAATGACATTGTAAATTTTATTATTGGAAAATTACAAATTTTTAAAACAATACATATCTCGTATCCGATTTCAGTCTAATTTAAAACAATAAAAAATTATTTTTAAATTTAAAGTTATCGCAACCTAAAACAATTTTATTACATCTCATTACACGTTTTTATTATTTTACTTCACATAATTTATGGAATGTTTATTATGAATATGGCTAAAATATCAACCCCAAATTGGATGATTTCTGGTGGTTTAGGTGATTTATTTACTCCCCCATTATTTATTATGAATATAATATATTATTCTGATGTTTGTTTAATGTTTACTGCAATTATTGTTTATTTAATCGTTGGAATTTTAATTAAATTTAAAACAGGTATTGAAAATTAGAGAATTTTTTTAAATTAAAAAAATTATTTTTTAATAGAAGTAAAGGATGAAAGAATTAAAAAATGTATTTATCTTTATTTTTAATTGTTTTGGTTAATATTGGTGGATATTTTATTTGTAATTTGTTTGTTGCTTTTCTTTTATTATCCATTGTTGAATTAACACCTGTAAATATCTGGGTCCTTAATAATATTTTTGCTATTTTTCTCAATATTGCTGCTGCTTCTATCGGCCCTATTCTTTATTTTAATAGGTATAATTTAATTTAAAAAATTTTTCTTAAAAATTCCTTCATTGCCTAATGTCAGGCAAATGGGATTTCCAAAATTCGATATCGATAACTAAATAACTTTCAATTTAAATATAATTTATTATTTCAGTGGTGAATATAGAATTGCATTTAAACGAGCATTTAATGATGTTAAAAAATTATTAAAATTAAATAAATCGGGTGTCTCGACAATAAATGTAGTAATTGTTAATAATCAAAAAGAAATGAAGATTACTCCAGTTAGTAAATAAATTTAAAAAAATCAGATTTTGTTTAATAAAACGTTCAAGTTAATAAAATGTTTAAAATTAAATTTAAATTATGTATAATAACTTCTCTCACAATAAATATTGCTTTTAAATTTAGTAATTAGAGACTTGTAAGATCTGCCTTCCTAACTTGCTGAGGAATTTCCAATGAAAAGCAGAAGAAAATTAGTAATATTTGGAACGAGACGATAATCTCGCGAAATTTTTCGAGCTATCGCGATATCTTTTCTAGATTATCAATCGGTATCTCGATTTAAAATTTCCGAGATGTTTCGAGAAAGTACTCGAAGATTCAGAAAAACACTATGCCGTCACTAGTTACTATATCAAATGCTCGAAATTTTTTGACAGAAATGATGGTAAATATCGGCAAAAATCTGTCTGCTAGAAACCTTTCTAAATTTGTGCTTAATCATACTATGTACTACCTATTTACAGTTGTTTTAGTCCCTTTCTTCCAAACATTATTTTGTTTATTTGTTTTGTTTAAAAAGATCTGAGAGTTCGAAAATAATAATTAGGAAGTATTCCATTGACCTGTGATTTTTTCGCCTAAATTTAATAATTTTTATTAACAAGAATTAAAAAAATTGTTCACGAATTTTTGAAATTAAATTAATTTTTCTTTAAATTATTTTTAAATTAAATTGTCTTTATTTCATGTAAAATATACATTTATTTCACTCCATTTTTTCTTCAATATTAAAAAGTAAACGTCATTCAACCAAACAAAATCAATAAAAACCTTCCTCTCGTCTTTCAATTAAATAAAAAAATTTTTTAGTGAAGTCGAGAGTAAAAAGGCCTTATTTAAAATTTATAAACTATAATTTATTTAAACATTAAAATTTATCACAAATTGTTAACACAAAATACAAAATTATACTTAGTTTTTGTGTCCTTTTCCTTCAAAAAAATTTTTTTTGTCGAAGATTTTGAGTGTCAAATACCCTATTATTTTATTGTTAAGAATTTTCATTTAAAAATTAAATTTAAATAATGCAAACAACAAATATTGATGAAAAAATAAATATAAAAGAACAAAGAATTTGTGTTGTTTGTGGGGATGAAAGTGATGGTTAATTTTGTTAAATTTGAATTTTTTATTATTAAAATTATTTGTTAGGGTTACATTTTGGTAAATCTTCATGTAGAGCTTGTGCTGCTTTTTTTAGGTTAAAAATAAATTTAAACTAAAATATTTTTACTCAAAATTTTAAATTAATTTTTATTAATAATAATGGAGTTGTTGGTATTTTAATAGAGAATCCTCAAAATTTAAATAATTACTAAGTATTAGATCCACTAAATTTTATCAAACACACCATTTTTTCATATTTGTATTATTACTTTTAAAATTTTATTATTTAAGACGAACTGTGAGTCAACGACTTAAATATATTTGTAAAGTATGTTTTAGAATTTGTTGTTATTTAAATAAAATTAGAATTATTAATTATATACCTAAGTACTTAATTTATGTAAAAACAAAGGGCTCTAATTATTATGCTATAGAGACTTCCAAGACTTTTCGTTTTGACTTAAAATTTTTCGTGTTTTTACTGTTTTGGGGCCAAGTCTTGTCTCGACTTTTTTAAGGTTTTTATTTGAATCTCCCCCAAAATTTGCCTTAATTAACATAACCTAGGTATTTTTATATCCTCGCTGGGAGGGTGAGCGGAGTAGGGGGAGGGTACTTTTTTAGAGCGTTTAATTATTTAGTAAAATTTTATTAATTATAAATAACTTCAACTTTTTAAATTTAACGTTATATTTAAGCGAGATGGTAATTGCTCAATTGATAGAGGTTTGAAATACTTTAATTGAAAAATAAATATTAAATTGATTTTTTAAATATTTAACGGATAAAGATAGTATTCTAGATATATTCTTGCTTGATATAATTTTTAAATCCTTTCTAAATTACCCTATTTTTACTGTTTTTTGGGACGTGCGGCCACTCAATATTTCAATTTATATTTCTTTAAAGGAGCAAGAAATATGTGCCGTTCATGTCGTTATGAAAAATGTTTACGTGAAGGAATGCTTACATCTTCTGTTCAAAATCAGTACGAACAAACAAATAGTAATCAAAGGAATTCTTTGCCCCTTCTCCCATCTGAGAGTGGAATTGGGAATAAAAGATTTGTTTCTGGTATTGAACAACAAAAATATAAAGGTGAATTAAAGGGGATATTTAAAGTTTAAAAAAGTATTAGTAGAGAAAATATTAAATTAAAAAAATTTCTTGAAACAAGAAACCAATTTTTAAATTTCTTTCTAAATTATCCTAGTTTTCTGTAATTTTTTGTTTAACACAAAAACATAGATAGTAATTTACTGTTCTTATTCTGTCATAGGATATATAATTCTTTAAATCCCTGCTTATTTTTAAGACAATTTTATTAACCACCAATCTCCTCAATATACTCATCTCCATAGAATGATGGAGGGATATCAACAATTTAAATCATTACGTAAAGCCGGCCAAGCAATGATTGGAGTTTTTTCTTTATCTGCACTTTCTGGGGGCGAATTACCGAGAAGTCATATTGATACTTATATGAAGATATGTAAAATAAATGTAGAGGAAATTTTTGTTTTGAATTTAAATTAAAATTTATTTTACAGATATCTATTATGCAAGATATTCTTGAACGTTTTTTCTATCCATTTAATGAAGTTCCAGCAGCTGACAAAGTAGTTATAAAATAAATTATATAATAAAATAAGGTGTTTGTCGAGTTCCAGAATTAAAAATACACAGAAATTTCCGGAAAGTTTTTATTGTGTCAGTTGCCAGGAACCAGATGATTCATAAATCCATCAAAATAATATGTATCCATTTATAATTAATGTGTATTTAATTCTCTCTAACATTCTTTTGTTTCTACAAAAACAGTGAATAAGTTTATTAAAGTTAATAACCGCAATCTCGGTTTGGGAATTGGAATCGCTGAACCGGGAAAACACTCCTAATATAATTATAATAGTAGTGGATTATTTTATATTTAAAAAAATATATTTTAATTTGTTGTAATACCGAACGTATAAAATAAAAAATTCAATTTTTTTCTCTTTAGTTAAAATTAACTCATTATTATGGACAAATGTTTTGTAATGCTGAACGGGCTTTTCAAACATATTTAAGGTTTGGGCCAGGTGAAGATCTGCTTATTATGCCTGATGGGGTATTTTTAATTATTAATTTAAAAAAATTTTGTTAAATTAATTTTCTGGCTAAATTTATAAACAATTAAATGAATTTACCTATTTAAATATTTAATTTAAAGGGTTATGTCAGTTTAACTGAATTTCATCTTTTTTTCAAAGATAGTAAACAAGTAACTAGCGAACCTGAACAAATTGCAAGGTTTTATATATTAAATTTATATTTAATATACTGGATATATTTAAGAGTATTCCATAATGCAATTCAATATTTAATTGCCAATGTTGTCCCGCATATGCGTAATATTGCAATGCAAGAGGAAGAAATGGTGGCATTAATGGGAATGTTTCTTTGGACTGATTGTATTTTTAAATTTATTTTTAATAAAAATTTAATTCGGGGTCACTATATGTAATACGTGGGATTGAAGACCTAGATCTGAAAAATATACCAATCTATTAAAAAGTAAAAATCCAATTTTGTTAATCCCACTATTAATCCCACCCACTCAATACTAAAAACATTAACTCATATTTTATAAATATTAATTTAAAAATTATTTTTAAATTAAAAATTTAAGCAATCGACATTTCTGAGCAAAGTTTAAGTAAAGCAATGCAAGTTCGTAACGAGATAATTGTTGATTTACATAAATATTATCGCGAAATTGGTTTAAATGAAGAGGGAATATCTGTTAGAATGTATATATATTTGAATTTATAATTATTTTTTTTAAATTTTAGAGCAAATTTATTTTTATTGGTTCCTAAAATTGAGGTAAATTTAAATAAAATATATTAAAATTAAAATAAATAAATAACAGAATGTTGTTAAAATGATGCAAGAAAATGCAGCTATAACAAAGTTATTTGATATGATGAATATTAGTGAACCTATATGTATGGGGCATGTTTAATTATGATCTTTTTAGATTTTTAAATTTTAAATATTTTTATATATTTTTTAAAAATAAATGAAGTCTTATTTTGAATTCCTTGTCCCATCCAAGCAAATACAAGAAAATTTTACAAAAACAAACGCAAACATGATTTAAAAAGTTCTAGAGGTATCTCTACTTTTCCCTTATTTACTCTATTAATTACTCGCCCTTAAATATTTCTCTTCAGCGCGAGGTTAAAACTTTAGTAAATTAATTTTACTTTTGCAAATTAATTGAGTAAATTAAATCTTTTAATTTTAAATTAAATATCTTCATTAACTTCAGCCATTTCTGCAACAAATGATTTACGTTGTTCCCATATACTTGTACTTTCATTACTCCATTTATTTTCCTCCTCCTCATAATTATCTTCAATTTTATTTTTAATTTTTTGAGATTTAAAATCATTTTGATTTAATTGTTTACAAATAATTTCTAAAGGTTTTGGACAAAGGCAAGGCTGTAAACGAAGAATTTCCTGTTCATTCTCGTTAATCAAATTTTGTTTATTGTTGATTATCCTTTGAGAAATATTTTTGAAAATAATTTTTTTAAATTATTTTACCCATTTTTTGTTGTTTTTGTGTTGTGCCATGTATTATTTTGTTGATTCCATTCTTGAATAATTGGGGGTGTTGCTGGAATTATATTTGTTTGGATATTAACAATTGAGGAGACAGAAGGAATTACTTCTGTATTACGTTGAATTTTTGTGTTATCTGGAAGGAATTTTGAATTATTTTTTTTGAATTTTTATTTGTTAAAACCTTTAAATCGTTCAGTTATCATTTCCCCATTCTCTTCTTTATTAAAAACTTCTGTAGATGGAAATTCTTTATTTTCCGTGTTCCCCAATTTTTTTATTATTTTTCTTTCATTTTTAGAATTTCCAAAACTTTTAATAATACAACAAGTACTAATTAAAAGTAAAAGCACAATTAAAATAATTATTAAAAAAGCTAATGCCGACATTGAAAAAGGGTTTTTTGAATAACCTAAATAATTATTATTTTTATTTAAAATTATTTATATCTAACAATATTCCTCATCACTATCGTCGTTCTCAGCACAATTCGAGATTCCATCACAACGCAATGTTTCGTTAATACAAAGTCTGTTACGCTCAACACAAACACTATTTTGACTGTCTAAACAAAAATATCCCCCAAGACAAACAAATCCTGGACAAAGATCACTCGTTATAACATCAAAGTTTTCTTCAGCATCTTGACTAACAGAGTTCTCAATATCCGTAGTTAAAGGGAAATCACTCGAAGTTGCTATCAATGAATGGACCTAAAATTGTTTGCTGAGAATCATAAAACGAAATATAAATTCTTTTCCGTGCATTTCTGGTTAGTTAAAATTAACTTCAGATAAAGGTGTAGATAAACAAACACATTGTTTCTGGATTACAGCTTAAAATTAAAAACCTCTGTCCAAAGAAGACGGAAACCAATTGGACTATAATTTTTCTTATATTCAGCTAATTGAATTTGTGTTGGTCCATCAGTTGTCATAAATTGAATAATTACTCTGTTACTTTCGGAAAGGTAAGATAACGACCCTTCTTCTGTATAATATGATTTATTTCCATAAAATGAAATACTTGTAGTATCTCTTCTTGGGGAACCAAAATTTAATATATTATTGGAGGATCTTTGATAATCTTCATTAATTTTTTGATTTATTTCTTCAGAAGAAATTCCAAAACTATATCCATCTATTATTGAAAGAAAGGCACGTTCATAATCTTTAAATAAATTATTTACAGTCGGCTCCTATTGTAAATACAATTTTAAAAGTTTAGTTGGTCATAGGGGAGGCTGTCAAGCTTCAATTAAAATAAACTCTATTCAATATACTACAACTTTATAAGATAAAGTTGGTTCATCTCCAAGTGTTTATTCCTATGGGTCCGCTGTACCTAATTTAATCCTTTATTGCAATTTATGTTTACCCAATGTCGGTGATAATTCCAAATCCATTATTCTAATATAAATTCTTTTATTTGGATCAACTCGAATAAGCCAAAAACAATTAACATTTTGAGGATATGTAGATCTTATATTAATTTTAAATTAATTTGTAACAGTTCTGTATACACTTACGGGAATCCAGGTGATTGAATAATTCCACTTAAAGAATTTGGCTGAAATATTTAATAAATTTTTTGTTAAAATTAAATTTTTGGTCTATACTGGCCCCCCTTTTTATTTTTAACTTTGTCTATTATCCAAGAGATTACCAAAAAAATATTTAGTAATTATAAAATATTACTAAATTTGCACCTCCACATTCTGAACGATATCTTTTATTTGGTTCTTCATATTGACTATTTATTACAGAAATTTTCTCTAAATTATACATATTTTTATTTAAAATTAATTTTTCTAAACCTTCTTTTACAAAATCAAAACGTAATTTAAATCCTTTCCAACGTTTTGAAGTATTTGTATTTGGTAAATAATGCTGTAAAGGTGGGGATGTTGCAATAAATAAAACTCTTAATTTTGACTGCATACTTTGTATAGATTTTGGTTTTTTATTTCCACAAATTCTTTCACTTGTATGTTCTAATCCTTCTCTATCTTTAAATTGATTTTTAAAAATGTCTAAAAGAATTATTTAATTTTTAATATTTTTATTTACATAAAATTCAGATCTTTTCCCAAATCCTCCCAAATAATTTTATTTATTTATTTTTAATTTTCTTTGTAATTTAATCAAACAAACCAATAAATGTCAAAATAAAATAATCACGTAAACACTGATCTGAACGAGAATATCTAGGTTCTAAATCCAAATCCAAAAATTTTATATTAATAACTAATCCACTTCCTTCTTGTGCTTCTAAATTAACTGCGCATTTTACACGCTCATAGCCATCTTTTGGATAACTTAAAAATTAATTTTTTTGAATTAAATTGTAAAATTTTTGAAATTACCCAGTAGAAGAAATGAATCCGTAACCATTTTTTCTAATAACCATTATTCTCCTCAATTTTGTTTGATTATTTGAGGATAAAGTCATCTGTTAAAATAATTTGTTAATTAAATAAATTAATCTGATTATTTTTTTAAATTTTGTTAAAACTACATAAAATAATTACTGGGTAATTACTGCTTCAATCTCACGCTTGAGGGGTTAGTTAATACATAGAGGCTGGGAGATTAATAGAGAATAATTACCCTCCTTCAAATAATTACCATACTTGAGTGGGAGAGGGGGTAATTATTGTAGTTATTTCTTCAATATACTTGATGGATTTACAAAAAAATTTTAGAATACAATCTATACCTTCTCTTCCAAAGTAGCCGAATTTGGATTAACAAATAATTTAATACATCCAAAATCATATTCATCCAATTGTTTATTAATTGTAAATTTTAGAATTAAAGAAAATAAAATAATAAAATAAATAATTTTTGGCATTATTTTAGAATTAATCCAAAAATTCAATTTTAACTACTAAATATGGGGAAATATTTCCCTTTTCATGTCCAAACAACTCCACAAACTTTTTTCCGCCAAATTTCTATTTTCTTTTGAATATGCTTTTTAAAGTATGTAAAAGCCATTTCCTTCCCCTTCTCTAAAAATAAATTAAATTATATATCGTTAAAAGTAATATTAAAAAGGAAAAAGAAAAAACTAAAATTTAAAAATTATAAAAATATTTTTTTAAATAATTTTAAATATTTTTAAATTCAAAATTTGTTTTTCTATATTTGTATTATATAATTAAATTTTTCTAAACTTTTAATTGTCTACTGATAAGAAATATATAAAATAAATTTAATTTTTCTTTCTTTTATTTTAGAGTAACTAAAATTAATTAAAAATATTTTCTTTATTTAATTTTTAATTAAATCTAATTTTTTCTAAAGAAATGCATCATTAGTTGTTATATTTATTGTTTAATTTTTTCTAAATTTATGATGAAAATTGCAATTTATTATTTGTTTTTACTAGTAAAATGTAAATAAATTTTTATTTAATTAATTAATTTTTATTAATATTTTCTAGTAATAAATACAACAACAACATTTATTTACCCTAAAGATTTGGCAGAAAATTTATTAAAAAATATTAGTACATTTAATTCTTCTAAAGAAATTACTTTACTTTTTACCGGTGACACTCAATACCACTTTCCTTGCGTTTCAATCAATCAGCAATGCAAGGAAAAAAGTAAAAATTGTTCTTCACAAACAGAAATTAAATTAGTAAAAATTAGAGTTCGTCCGAGTCCGAGTATTTGAGAAAAACCCGAGTCCGAGTAAAGCCGAGTTTGAAAACCCCGAGTAACGAGTCCGAGTTTTATTTTTTGACCCGAGCCCGAGTACGAGTAAAACGGGTAAAACGAGTAATTTTTATAAAACAGTATTCTAAAATAATTTTACCAAAAACAATACTTTTACTAAAAAATTAACATCAGTGCTGGGTATTGGGTTGACGTTGATGCAGGGGATCATCATCCAAATCCCATTATATCCCTCTTAATCCGACGAAATTCCATGATACGCCCATGATAAGTGCTGGCTCCGGGCTCCGGGTGGAAAATGAATGGATAATATTATTTCGGGGGATTTGTGTAGGGTATGCCACCCAAGTCCATTCACATCCTTTAATATACACATAAGTCTTCCCTTTTCAGCGCCGCAGGTGAAAATTTTGAGAATTTTCGAAGGCCAAAGAGCAAATTTTCTTCCTTTTTCAGCGCCGCAGGCGAAAATTTTGAGAAATTTGGAAAAAATTAAAAAAAATTAAAGTTTTTATAAAAAAATTAAAGTTTTATCTGGAAAAAATTAAAGTTTTATATTTCCTTTTTTGTTCTTTTTAAATAAAATATTTAAAAAAAAATTAAATTTATTTTTAATTAAAAATTAAATGAATATTATATTTATTCCAATTTGTTTTGTACTATTTTTTACAATATTAATTTATTTTCTAAGTTTATTAATTAATCAACATCAACAAAATGTATTTCATTCAACTGTTTCTTTAAAAACAATTTTACAAAAAGAAGTTGGAAATTTTTTATTTTGTTATTTTAATTTGATTAAATTTTTAAAAATTTAATCAGAAATTTTAACTAAATTTAAAAACTAATTTCCCCACAGTTGTACTCATCCATTCCTGAAATTAAACATCAAATAAAAGAATTATTCGATTTATTGGGGAATTCAGTTGATTATAATGAAAATGATCAAATAATTAATTCTAAGAATGAATTTAGAAGGAAACAGGCAATTTTTAAATAATTAAATTTAAAAATATCAATTCATTATTTAGGTTTTAATTAACTATAAAATTTTGAATTAAAGATTTATTGTAATATGGGTAGCTAAAATTTAATAAAGTTAAAATTATTCTCATTTCTAAAAATATTTAAATAAATTTTTTTAAAGTTTGCTCGTTTATTATCAAAAATTAATCAAATTACTGTCCCTTCTAATCATAAAAAAGAACTTGATCATCTGGCTCAATATATAAACCAAACATTATATAAACTCCAATACCCGACAGATTGTAATAAAAGGAAAATAATTGTTTGTTCAGTTAATTAATTAATTTATTTAAAAATTATTATTTTTTATTTGTAAGTTGGACATTGATTGTGGCTTTGGTTGTACATTTCATCATATTATGTAATTATTGTTGAATTTTAAAAAATTAAAATTAATTTAGTTTTTGTTTATATATGTCAACATTCTCTAACCGGACATTAATTTTTGAAAATAACGGTGACAAATGGAAATATAAAGTTAGGTGGAGTGATGTTTTCAGGCAAATTACAAATTGCAGTTATGAAAAACATGTAAATAATTAAAATATAGCCTAGTCTACACCCCTAATCGTTTATTTGTTAAATAAATGAAAATAAAGCAGAAAGTTTAAAAAATAAATAACCAAACATTCCTTTGAGCTGTTTAGCACCTATTAATTATATTAAATCAAGCAAAAACAAAAATTAAGGTTAAAGCTTATTTGCCAATTACCCAATATAAGGGACCTACACAACAACAAAGAATTGTTTTACTGTCTTTAAGATCAGCAACAAGGGATTTAACGCATTTACCAAACGTAGCGCCATCAGAGTTTGAGGAAATTCTGATCAAACACCACACAAACCCTCAAGCTTGGTTCATGGGACAGGTACTTAAATTATTGTCGGGTTTAACATATAAGGGATCCGGGTTCAATACCGACACTACTCTTTCAAATAAAATATTTCTTAACTATCTTATTTTAGTATGCAAATTTTGTGTTGAGATTTAATGAATCAGCATTACTAAAAATTAACAAAATTGAGTCTAAATTCCATATGGATTATGGTGAAATTTTAATGATTATATTTAATTATATGTCTTTAAATAATCAGGAACAATTGCTGGTATTCACGTAAGAAGAACAGACAAATATATAGAAGTACCTCCATACAAGTTAGAGGAATATATGGTAATAATAATAATAATTTTGGATAATTATTGCCAAATAAAAATATCTAATTTTTTAGAAATGGATAGATTTATGGTATAATGCCGAAGAATATAATGTTCAAACAATAAATTCAAAATTAAATTTAAAACAACAAAACAAAACATTAAATAAACGAAAATTATTTATTGCAACTGATGAACCTAAAAAAATTATTTTGGAAGCTGAAAAACGTTGGGGTAGCCAATACGAATTCGTACATAATAGTCAGGATGCTCATTGTTAGTTTAATTATTTATCTTTTTAATAGTAGAATCATCTTTAACTTAAAATAAATATTTTACTAATTTTCCCTTATTTTATAATAAAAAAGATGGAAAAGTAGCAAATGATCCTGAGAGGTGCTCGTTGGAATCATTAATTTCTTTAATTGTGGAAATCCGTTGTTTGGCCAAATGTCGATATGTAGTTTGTACATTTTCTAGCAATGTAGGTATACATACTATATATTATTTTAGTATGCAGATTTTGTGATTAGATTCAATGAATCAGCATTACTAAGAGCTAACAAGATATTTGGAAAGAAGAAAAAATATGTATACCTATAGTATTTATTTATTTTAAAAGGTTTGCCGAATTGTCTATGAACTTATGCAGGCTTATCAAGGTTATGCCGGAGAGAATGTTCATTCTCTCGATTTTGATTATGAAGAATTATGGAATGGTAAATTAAAAATAAAATTAAAAAAAAATATTTTCTAAATAAAATCAGAAAAACAAATGATATCAATTTCTGATTATAAAGCAACAAATAATGATGAAATTGATGCTCTTAAAGGAGACATTATTAGTAGGAGTATTTTATATTTACTAAAAAATATTCTCAATTTCAAGTATTTAAAAAGCAAAAATTAAATGGATATGTTGGAGCTTTTAACACTCGAACAAAGAAGGAAGGAAAATTTCCTCACGGATTACTCAGAGAAAAATTAAAATTTGAAAGTTTTCCTGTTTTTTCATTTAATTAAAAAACTGTTTATAATTTATATATTAATTTTTTGAATAAATATTCTGATTTTGAAAATAAAATATGAAAGTATTTAAATATAACTATTTTATTTATGATTAATTAGTATATTCTCTAATATAAACAATCTATTAATTTATAATAATTATTATCAGATTGTTGTATTGCCTGTATTATTTGGTTGAAGAATGTTTTTGATTTTTAATTTTTCTTCTTCTTTTTGACTTACAAATTGTTGCAACAAAATATCCTTAATTTTTAAACTGAACATTTTTGAATTTAATCTTATTTCAAAAAATCTACTTAATTAAATCCCAAAACCATATTTTTCGTTTGAAACTTAAAAAATATTCCTTTAAAATACTTATAAATAATAATCAGATTGTTTTATCTTTTTAATCGTAATGGTTAGGGAGATGAACCCTTAATTCTGCTCATATCATTAAATTAATTTATTTTTACCTTCAATGCAAGTGCACTCAAACAAACAATTATTAACGCTACAAACAAAGCTAATATACAACTAAATTTAGTTAAACAATTATAAGAACTATTAACTTCTTCTTTTATGTAAAAATTTCTTCTAAATGATGGAATTGATTCGATAGAACCCAAATCAGTTCCAAAGGCTGAAATCATAAAAGGAGGTTGGGCAGATGAAGCTGAGGATGATGAACGTCTACTTCGCATATCTGTGAATGTCTTAAAATAATTTTTTGGTATGGAAGTATTTTTAGGTAAAGGAATTGGTGCTGAAACACATCTTGTACGAAATTTCCCATCGAATGATGGTTCTCTAGGAAATATTTTTAATTTTGGCATTAAAGCATCTGAAAATAAAATATAAATATTTTTAAGGAAAATACATAAAAATATATTATTTGTACTATTATATTATAAAGAGAATGGAATTGATTCGATAGAATCAAATTTTCATCTAAAATAACACGTTTGATTAAATTTAGATAGGATTTAAATGTAACTAATATGATATAGTTAGTATATGTATTTTTATATAAAACAATAGAATCTCATTAATTCATAAAATAAATAAAATGGTAAATATTTAGTTTTTGTATTAAGCCATTTAAAAAGGTCAGTTTAAAAAACTGTTGGGATCAGACAATAATATTTTATTTATTTTTAAAATTAATTGTTAAATGATATTATGTAAAATACTATCAAAAATATATTGAAACACATCAACAAATATTTATTTAGTTAAAAATTTCATGTGGGGAATGTCTACTATTAATCTTAATTTTAAAATATTTTAAGGAAATAAAAAGTATTTACATCTAACAATGGTAAATGATCGAAAATAGGTTGTTATAAAGATTAAAAAGAGCTTAAAATTTGATCAACTAAATATTTGTAAATAAATTTTTTAAATATTATTTCCTAGAAAAACAAGTAGAGGAAATAAATGCTACAAAAATTTCCACAAATTTTTTTTAAACTTAGTTTTTCTAAAAAATTTTTAAAATAAGAAAAGGTTGGAATATTTTTTTAAAGAGAGGAAATTCAAAATATTTCATAAAAATTTCCTTGATAATTTTTAAATGCATTTTAACATTGAGGGCTAAAAATCACTTCAGTATCAATCAAAAATCGTAAGAAACGTTTTAGTGATCATTCACAGAACGGTTATTAAAATAAAAATGTTTTTACAGTTTGTTGAGCGTATCCAATAATTTATTCAATTAAAATTATTGTGAAATAAAAAACTAAAAATATTAAATTTAAGTGGGCGAATAAAAATTTTAGAGAATTTAAAAAAAATAAAAACAAGCAACAGGCTGCTATGTTTTGGCATTTTTAATTACTCTAAAAAATTTCCGTTCAAACTATTTTTGTTTGTACAGTTGTTTTGCTTAAAAATTTCCAATAAATTTAACAAATTAAATTGATTAAAAGTTCTTATTAATTTAGTTAAAAAAATGGAAAAATAGGAATTTGAAATTAAGACTTGATACTACAGTATGCGTTAATGTGTGTGTGTGTGTTAAAAAATAATTTTATTATGGCAAAGTTATTAAGTAGAATGAACTAAAATATACACGATGGTTGTTTTTTTATTTTTTTTCTACAAAATTTTTTTTCCACAAAAATTTTTCACAATGTTTTATTTATTCAATATTATTCAGAAAACGGAAGTAGGTTTGTTGGTTTCAACTAGGAGGCGGGTATCGGGGCGCAACATTAGTGTTAACTGCCAAAGAAAATTTCGGTTTTCTCTATTCTTTCCAAAATTTCTCTCTCCTTTTTAAAAATTAATTTTTTTAGATTTTACAAAATATTTTACTCTTAAATGTTCTGCTTTAATAATATTATTAATTTATTTTAATTTCAGACTATCTAAAATCAGAAACGTCCAAAAATGCTTGAAACTTTTTTATACTAATTATATTTTATATTTAAATTTTATTATAAAGATAAAAATTTATTTAAATAATTCTATTAAGAAAATTTTTTTAATATAAAATCACGTTTATATTTTATTAAATAAAAAATCTTTTTTTATTATCCTTTTTAAAATAAATATATAATTAAATAAATATATTAAATTATAAGCCCTTCACAAGCTTTTATTAAAAATTAAATTTAAAAACTAAAAATTAAATTATTAATACAAAAAATAATTTTTATTCTCCTTTCATTCCCCACCTTTTCAGACAATTTAATTGTTAATTTCTCTTTGATTTTAATTATTAACTAAAATTTCTAAAATAATTTTTTTGCTAAATTATATGTTTATAATACCTACAAAAAATTTCCTACGTAAAATGAAGTAATTTTGACATTTGAAAAAATAAATTATAGGAATATTTTAATTTTCTCAATTATTCTTTTCAAATCAAAAATAAATTAAATTTTGTAAACAGATTTTATTTCAATTTATTTTTCTTTGCAAAAATAATATTTTGCATTAAAATCCTTTAAATATTCAAAAAAGATGGTGCAGGCAATAACTTTAGCAGTAATTATCAACGCTTATTTAACTTTTTCTCTCGGAATATTATTTAATTTTTTGCTTTATTATTTGGCAAAAAAACATTCAACAAATGATCTCAAAGAATATTTTCGTATCACAGTTTATCACATTTGTTGGCATCTACTTCAAATAATATCACAAACAATAGGGCAACCTGTAAATATTTTTAATCCTATTTATTTAAAATTTCTTTAAAGCTTTTCTTTATTGCTTCGGATAATAATGCTTATGTTTTTCTCCACGGCCCAGGTAGATGGATTCCTTCAATTCCTTTACAGCTTTTGGTTCTCGTGGTTTATTTGTGTACTTTGGGATGTAGCACAACATCTATTTCATTGCAATTTATTGACAGATATTTGGTTATTTGCAGGTAATTGAGTTTGGTTTAAATAAAAAAAAATTAATTGGGAAATACTAAATATACATAGTATAATGCCATAAATATAAAGAGTAATTTTATTGAAAATTATTTATCTTAAATCTTTAATGATTCTCAAGTTCGAATCTCTGTTTCTAAATAATTTTTAAATATTAATTAATTAACTTATAAACAGATTAATATTCAATCATATTCATTTATTTAACAGAAATCATTCAAATCATTTTCGTCGCTATTCAATTATGGGATTTATTGTTTTGCTTAATGCTTTAGTAATTATTATTGTAAATATTTGTTCATTGCCCTCAGTTAATTATCAACTGACATTACAAAAATTTGTCAAAATTTGTGGTATATTATTCGACAACACACGAAATGTTGAGTTCTTACAAAGTATCAGAATTATTTGGTCATCTGATTATGTTAGTTTTTTAATATATATTGAGGGAAGAGGGGTAGATACTTATTTTTTGGACTTTAACTTTTTTTACTATAATTTGCCAAAATTACAATTTAAATATAAAATAGATGCTAATATTTTTTAAATTCAAATTTTCAGGATAATCTAATTCAAAAAGCTTTTCTTGGTCTAATGATTATTTCTGCTGTATTTTTTAATATAGCAATTATTTTCTGCTATAAAAAAATTAAATATTTTCTGATAAAAAATCTGAAAGGAAGTTGGAGTACTTTAAATTGTGAAGCTTTGAATCAAGTTTTGAGGAATATGTTGTTACAGGTATTTATTTTTTATTTCAAATTCCTAGACAAATTTTAATTTAAATAATTTAAAAAAACATAATTAAAAATTATTTTTCATTTAAAAATATTTAAAGGCAATTCTTGCTGCATTAACATCTTTAAGTATGCTTATATTTGTTACATTAGCAGTCAGTGGAATTTTCTCAGTTATTATCCTTCCATTTGAACTTTTATTATTTTTACCCTCTCAATGGTTGCCAGTACTCAATCCCTTAATTACAATTATAACTGTACATAAATATAGAATTGGATTTAAAAAATTAATTGGATTAAAAGTTTTTAAAGAAAATTCGAATAAACAAACTCCAGTTGTTTTGCCAATGGTGCAAACAAATAACGAAAATGTTGTTGTACAGGAAAGATGTATAACACCGTTAAGAAATGAGTTATGTCAAATTGATCGAACATATAATTAATTTAAATAAATTTAAAACAAAATATATTTACAAAAAAAGAATCTAATTGTACATATTTACAGAAAGAAGATGGAGAATATAGAAGAATAAAAAAATTATAAAAATTTAATCGAACTAAAAATTAAATGAAATTTAAATTTCTATGTACTGAAAAAAATTTTTATGTCAAATTATAATAAATAAATAGTAATGTGATCATTGATAAAGCAGTCGAACGTCAATGTCCAGCTCTGCTTCTTTCCTAGACTTTTTGTATAAATATTATTATTCAATAGCTCCTAGTAATTTTCTATTCTAATTTCTTAAGCATCAGAAAGCATATTTGAATTTAAAAATTTCTGACGTAATATTTTATGATATCCAACATAATATGTCCAATAAGCAACATTAAAAACTTTAAAATATTTATAAATTTTTAAAAATAAAATTATATTTAGGTAAGTACATACAAAAATAGGATAAAGGAAAATAAATTCTTGCTCTTTCGTCCCAATAAACTGGATCTGAACAATTTCTAAAATTAAATTATTTTAAATTTGTTAGTTCTAATAAAGATTATTAAAAAATAAATTTTAATTAAATAATTAAATTATATTAAGATTTCTTTCAAAATTTAGATTGTCTAATAAATAAAAATATTTATTTACCTTTTAACATTATTAATTAATTTATTAGCCCTCATTTTTAAATATTTTAGTAATTCTATTTGTTTATATTCTATTTTAGTTTTTTCTTCATTTTCTTTAAATATTCTTTTGTTATTTTGATCACTTAATTTATCATCCCTTCTATTCGATGATCTTTTCGAATTATTCCTTTTTAACAAAAAAGTTCCATAACCATTGACTAAATCAACGTTAATTAATTATTTTTAAATTAAATTTACTTTTTTGTCGATTATTTTTTGTAGAAATATTGCTATTTTCAAATAAATTATCTTCAATATCTGTTGGTATAAAAGAATTCTCCTTAAAAATATAAATAGATTTAGAAGATTAGGAATTTTATTTTGTGAAATTAATTAAAATCTTCTATCAATATTTTTCTAGTATATATGTAGAAGTTTATGGTTATGATTATTAAATTACAAAGAAGAAAAATAAATTAAGCTTTCTATTTATTTAATTATTTTCCTATCCCTTCAAAATTTAAATAGATAACCATAGATATATTTAATGCTGCATCACTTTGGGATATACTATGTAGCATATCTTGTTCTTGTTCTAATAATAATGTCGATTTTCTCCTAAAATTACGGGATCTATATTTTCTATGTAAATGTCCAACAATAGCAAGTTCTATTAAAGAGGAGGCAATAAATGCAATACTTCCAAATATCCAAACATCTACTGACATTACATAACTAAATTAATTACTGTCTCAGATAATAATTTTATTAAGTATCTAATATTAAACCTCTATTAATTACCCCCTACAGTGAAAGGGTAAAGCAATAATTAACTATAAAAATATTATACCTAATTACAATTTTCTAAACCAATCTTAATTAACCTCGAATACCGCCTCCCTATTAGTTAGCCCACTAACAAATAAAATAATAATTACCCAGGGTAATTAATTGAATATGTATATAGAGCATGTTATTAAATTTTATTATAAATATCTAACTCTCGGACCTAACTCTCGGAAGAGATTTAAGTATATTTCCATATTGAAATGTTATACTCATTAATGCGGAAACTGATAAAGTTATTCTTGCAGGCAGACTACGATAGTCAAGAAAAAATGGAATCCAACTCATAGCTACAGCCTTTAATTTAAAAAATTTAAATAAAAATTTTTAGACTTAATATCTTACTGTTTGGGCAGGAAAATACATTTGAAATAAATAAACACCAAATTGGCGAGTCAACAAAAAATTTACAGTTAACTAAAATTTTATTTAAATTTAAATTATAAAAATATTAAAAGCCTGATCCCATTTCCCTGCTGCGTATATAAAAGAATGCTTGGCCCAACGAATTTCGCTAAGCATAAAATCTGGTGGTTTAGTTCGTGAAGGATATTCGAAAACCTTTATATTTTTATTTTAAAAAATAATTTTAAATTTACAGGATTCCAATCACGCCACATTAAGCGAACATTAGCAGCATTATAAGCATAACTTTCAAGGACTAGTTCACATTCTTCCTCGTTAAATGGATAAAGCCATAAATCAACGTAACAAGGACCTTTTTGTGATAATTAAAAATTTAACTAAAATATTTAAAACCTTCAACCCTAAGACGGTAGTTCATCCAGACAGTTCCATTTGGGTATATTAAGACAAAAGTATTTGGAGATGGGGAAACATGAAGTTCCGATTTTTTGCTGTTCTATAAATAAAGTTAAAATCATAAATAATTTATGTGTTTCTATAATAAATTTGACTTAAAATGTCTTCTAATACGACGATCTAGTTATTTATTCTAAAACAGGACCTAGAAAATAATTTTCCAGAAGGTGCTAAATTTTAGAAATTGTTAATTTTAGGATGTAGCTTATTTTAGCCAAGCTGGAAAATCTTGTTTCCTCGCTTTAAAAATTAAAAAAAATCTACCACAAAGCAAACAAATGGCTGCCAAAATCTTTCAACAATTACCGAACTTAATGTCATATTTTCAATACAACTCCCTAAATGAGTATAACGCAATCGACGATCCAACCATATTTGGCTCATTAAAACATCCGCCGTAAAACTTGCACTTGAAATTTTATTTTTTATTTAATCCCATTTAAAGTATACAAATTACCTTAATTCACTGATATCATAAAATGTCTTAAATTTAAAATTGTTTTAAAATTTTGTCATTATTATTTACCTGAAGGGCTAATTCAATAGAAACATTAACACCTAATGGATCAGGCGTTAAATGTTTATCATATAAATCATCTCGAAAAATATTATTTAAAATTTGAGAGGATTGCAAAGCAATTAGTTCAGGTGTGCATTCTGTGTTCAAATAATAAATTTTTAAATTCTTTATTTATTTTGAAATATTTAAATTTTTTATTTTTAACATTATATTAATAATTTGAGTTGGGTATTTGAAGCCAGAAAAATGTAAATTAAAAATTTACAAAAATTGCGAATGATAATATTTTCAACAATTTATCATCGAGAAAATAGAAATATTTTAAAATAAAGTAAGAAATGACTAAAAGATAATTATTAATGATAGGATAATTATTAGTATTAGAACAAGAAATTGAATTTTAGAATTAACGCTACTCAAAATCATTAATAAAAAATATTAAATTTTTAAGTCTATAAACTTTCGAAACTAAAATTATTTATTTACCTTTTTTGTAATTTAAAATTTCATCATTTTCTGTTTCTTTTTTATTTCTAATTGTTTCTACAATTGGAGGACTAACAATATTAACAATCTGGGCAACATTTAAAATATTTGGAAGTAGAGAATTTATAACCATTTTTTGTTAACTCATGAAAGAATTTAAAATAAAATATATATTTTAAGAAAAAAATAAATTTTTATAAAAAGTATTTATTTGTACTTATAAATAAACTCAATTTCAAGTAGAAAATGGCATTTTCTTTTGTTTTGATAAAATTAAATTAGAGTCTATTGAGACAAAAATGTTGTTAAATTTTCTTGATTTAACAAAAAATATAAATTTATTTATATATTTTAGTTACTTATCTATCAAAAAGGTGCTCATAAAAATTAAAGTTTGACCAGATCTTTGGCGTAAATTAGGGTTATAATTGACAGAATCTTGCAGAGAATTAAAAATAATAAAGGTATTTATTTAAATTTATAATAATTAAACATTTATTATTAATATTTAAATTTTGTAAATTTAACAAAAATTATTTTCAAATTTTTATTTTAACATTACTAAATTAAAAAATACAAAATAAACTATAAACTTAAAATACAAAATATTTTTATTCGCGCAAAAGAACAAATTAAAAATCAGTTTATCTCGAAGACAACTACAAAAAAAGAATAAATAAAAATACAGAAAATATATAAACTTAAACTACAAATAATGTTTTAAGATTTTAAATTTAGAAATCATTTGAATTTACTCATTTAGTTTATATAAATTTTTTAATTTTTTTTAAAAATTTCTCTCATTTTTATGTTAATTCCTTAATGAAAATAATATTTAAATATTACCCTAAATTTATTTAGATTATTAAAATTAGACGTGTTTAGTAAAGAGTATTAAAAGACCATTAGTTTAGACAACAAAAATATCGGAGTATTATTAACAAAATCCCAACTTTATATATTTGATCAACGAACAATTAACAATAACCAAGATTTGTTATTTATTTCCTTGTCTATTCGATTAATTTTATTTCATCTATCTATTACATAGATCAACATATTTAAGAGCAATTAAAGTACATTCACATTTTTTTCTAAATGATAAATTTTAAATAAATATAAATTTAATTGTTGCGCACAAAAAATGTTTAATTTTATAGTCTAAATATTTTTATCGATAATTTAGAAATTAAATTTTTTAAATTAAGAAATTAATTACTAAATAAGTCTTTTTTATTTATTAAGAAGTTATTAATTTAACTATTTAGTTTATTAATAATTATTTTAAATATTTAAATAAAATAACTATTTAAATATAGCGAATAGATCAACTAAAATAATTATTTATATATAGAAATGTTCGTTAAATTCCATTAATATTTTATTTAATTTTCATAAATATAAAAAATTCTTTTAAAAATTAGTTCAAATATCTTTAAATTAATATAAAATAAAACAAAAATATTTTTTTAATTTTGTCAAACTCCCGACTTTAATTTCAAATATATTTAATTTTTAGTTAATTAATTTATTAAATATTTTCTAATTAAAATGGAAATTATAATTTCAAAAAATAATTCTCAAATAAAATTAGCAGTTTATAATTTTGAAGAGGTATTTATTCTATTTTATAAAAATAAATAATTTTTTAATTAAAGCGTTTAAGAATTTTCCACATTGGAGTACTTGTCTTGGGAAAAGGTAAAATAATTAAATTTATTTTTAATAAATTTTTATTTTTAGAATTCCATTTTGGTGTAAAAAGGGGTGTTCATGTATGTCCACAACGAAATAATGGAAAGAAATTTTTTGTATTAATTAATCGTTTATTTCCACGGAAAATGGAGTTTCTGTATGTTTCTATTTAAATAGTATATTAAATTAAAAAAAAGAAATTTGTAGAAAATTAAAAATAATTATGATAGGTTTAGAATAGTGAAGGTATCAATAAAAGTTGGGAAAAAGTTGAGCTAGATAGCTGGAATCTTGGTGATAATTTTAGTGCTTTCATTTTTCTCTCCTTTTATTTAAATTTAATAATTACTTTCTCCTTACCTCCACTCAAGCGTTTTTAAATTAAATTTTCTTTACAAAAATTAGAGCTAAGAAAATATTTAGTTATATCCAACGTTTTTATTAAAATTATTAAATCATTTTAAATAGTTTTCTTTAATTTTAAAAAGTCTTTAACCATTTTCGATAATAACTTAAACTAATTTTATCTTTTATTTAAAAAATCTTTTTATTTTTAGAAGATATGTTGATATTTTTATTGATGGTATTCCATTGTCTACTTCACTTTCTATGGAGCAAATTTTAAATATAAAAACAAATTTAGAGAAATATCGTTTCGGCCCAAATACTTACAATTTATTTAAAAATAATTGTATAGATTTTGCCTATAATTTTCTTTGCTGTATTGCATCAAATGGAGAATTATTAAATAAAAATAATTTACCAAATGAAATTAGACAACCATGGATTACTGAACCTTTTAGAAAATTAAATAAAAATGTTATAAAATATTTAAAGTAAATAATTATTTTTATTTTTTTTAAATTTAAATTATTTAGAAAAAAGAAGAATGTTTATCGTTTGAATACTCAAGAAAATATGATTATAAATTCAATTTGATGTTGTAAAATTAAAAAAATTATTATTTAATTTTAAAAATAGATTGTTTGAAATAAAAAAATAAATTATTTAATTAAGGAAAATTTTTTAATTTAATTTTGCTTTTAAAGTAAAGTTTATTGTTTGTCCTTTCTCGACATTCATATCTAACTGAAGTCTCTTTACCCAATGATGCACTATATTTACCAAATAATTTATTTCTTAAATTTAAACCTTAAAAAAATCATATATGATTAGTTAATTTAAAACCCGATATAGTATATTTAATAGAATGCCCGTATTTAAAACCATAAATCCTTATTTTTACATTCCAATAAATTGTTTAATTCGAACATCTTCGAATTTATTCACAACATCGTTCAAATCAGTATTTTGGTCATCCTCACTAATTTCAGTTTGACTATCTGTTTCATCAATTTCACGGCCTTGAGCAAATCCCATTCTTCCTTTACGGAAATGGACAGAAACACAACGATTGACAAGGAATTGTTGTCCCATAACCCAATAATCGTTATCATATTGCATTACTTCATTGGTCATAAAAAGAAGTCGACATTCGCCAATTGGGGACTAAAAATATTATATTTATAAAGGAATCTAATAATCAACTAGCTAAAATATTTCTAAAAAACTTACAACTTCCATATAATGTTCAGGCTTCAAAACAGTCTTTGAGGTATCTTTACCTTCCTCTCCAAATCTAATTGTTATTTTTGGCATTTCATCCATGTTATCACAGGCTGTTTGATTTAATAAATAAAAATCTCCAACATCATCAGGAACTACAGCACCAAGCATTTTTGCTAATTCATCTAATTGTGCTTTAGGTCCATACATATAAAGTGCTTGATCCATGATTTTAAGCATTGGACTTAGGGTTATATTTAATTTTGAGTCGTCAACTTTGACTGATAATATTTTGACAGACCATTGACCTTCTTCAGCAAGAGGTACATAATCATATTCATCCACACAATCATCATAGTTTTCAGCCCCGAAAGTTAATTTTCCAAGATTTGAGTCCCCAACTGATACACTAAATTAAATTATGTAAAAAATTATTTTTGTTCAATATAATTTAAAATATTTAAATATATAATGTATAACCTACCTATATTGTGTTATAGTTACAATTGGGTGATCAACGATACTCATTATTGAGACAAGCGGAGAAGCCTTGCAAGGATCAATCATTTTTAGAGGTGGAGCAAGACCAAACACTCCCTCCAATGGGGTAAATTGGAATTCAGTAGGCATTTTTGGGTATGAAATAATGGAAACAAATCTCATTACTGGAAGTCTCAAATCACCAATCTAAATTAAATTTAAAATTCTTTTTATTTCTTTAATAAAAATACACTGACAGTAATATTATCCATAAACATAGGTCCAGATTTACCATCTGTATATGTAACATTTCTGCCAGTTGGAATACTAAATTTGGAAGTATTATTGTTATATTAAGTTTTTGTCCAGGGAAAATCAGCATTATTATCAACAACCCAAAAAGCGGCAGATTGAAGATTTAAGGAGAGAGAAAAATTTTTAGCTAAAAAATAAATAAATTTATCAAAAAAATATTTTAATTTTAAGGATAGTATTTACGAGGAGTTCCAATTGGTATAACTCCAACACGATTAAATTGAACAATTCCAAATGGAATTGAGCCATTCAAAGACGGTTCTAAATTAGCTTGCCGACGTTTTCTAATTTGATTTGAATTAATTAAATTAAAATTAATTGAAATAAAAAATAAGAAAATAAAAATTAAATTCATTTTTTATTTTTAATTATTTTTTTAGCATTTATGGAATTGAGAGTGAAGGAGAGGTAGATATTCTAAAATTATTTTTAAAAACTGTTGATTATCTCTCCATTTACCTCTTAATTTTATATAAAGCAACACACATACTACAAAAAATTATAAAATACAAAGGAAGGCGTGGCATCCATGCTTAATATAAACATCTGCCAAAACCTTTTATTTACAGCCTATTTGGGCGTTGATAATTTTTGGGAATAAATTTTTAAAAATTTATATATTGATTCATTTAAAATTTAAATTTTTCTAAATTAAATTTCAAACGAATTTTTATAAATTAATTACTTTAAAAACAATTAAAATTTAATCGAATAATCTAGAATTTTAAATGAAAATGAGAAGATTTATCCGAATACCCCAAACTAATTATTTACATAACGTATTTACTCATTAATTCCCCCGAGGAATTATTTTTTCAACTCATCCCTGGCATGGGGAATTAATCGAGGGTGGGAAATTAATCGAGTAAATACGGTACATACATATTTTCACTTGATATTTTTATTTTTTGAATTAATATTTACAAAAAAATTTTCTTTATTTTATTTCTTTAAATTAAAAAAAATAATCAAAACTATTCATAATTTCATCTTACAAAAAATAAATATTTTTTATTTTTAATATTTATTTTAAAAAGTTATTTTATTTTCTCGCGCCAAAGTGTGTGTACATTCACAATTCTAAAAAAATATATAAAAATGCAAACAAATATAAAATTATAAAAATCTTTTATTCCACGCAATAAAAAATAATAAAAAAAGCAAAAAACCCGAGTATATTCTTTCTATTTTTGTTAATATATTTGCTTTAATTTAAAATAATCCAACGAGAATATACAAAAATATATTTGGTATTTCGTAGATGGGAAAATATTTAAAAATTGAATTTAAAAATCCTTTAATAACCAAATGATTAAACATTAAATTTAAATAAATTTTTTTAATTTCTAATAAATTTTTGTTTAATAAAAAATTATTAATTATTTGAAATTTAATCCTTTTTTAAAAATTTGAGTTAATAGAAATATTTTGAATTAAAGTAAAGACCGAGTATATTATTGCTAAATATTGGAATTTTTCGAACAGAAAATTTGTCTGAGATTTCTGTGTTAAATTTAGTTTTATCAAAATCTAATCTGATAAATTATAGTTAAAATTTAATTTATAGGTTCTAATCTGTGTTAGACAAACCATTTTATATATTAACATCAAAATTAATAATATCAATTTATAAAAATCAAAGAAAAAATAAAATTTAATTAAAATAAAAATATTTTTTTTTTATTTATTTAATGATTGACTCGATATTCTTTTAATTCGAGAGCCTGAACTGCCACAATTAGATAATTTTTGTTCATTCCTAATTGTTATTTGTGCGACTTTAAATTTAGAATCTCCAATGCGAACAGAATAAACACCTAAAAATATATTTATTTAAAAATATTTAGTAGGGACAAGAAACAAAAATTTCCCAAACTTTTTTTTCACTAATAAGCTCTAATTATGTATTTTTTTGTAAAATGTCAATTATATTTAAAAGAATTATCTAATTTTAATTTAACACCGATTTTGTTTTGTTAAAATTTTTTTAAAGATTAAGGCGAATTTTTAAATAAAATTTTACCGGAATCAAATGGTTGTGCACAATGTATAATTAAATAATGCTTAGTTCCATTTACTACATGTTCAAATTTTCCTTCATCAGAAACAATTCTTGAATCCAAATCTTTATGATTACGTTGCCAATGTAAACGATAACCAAAACTGACATTTTCTAACTTAAAAGAAATATTTTATTTTTATTTAAAATAATTTTTATAAATTAATTAAATTATTTAAAATCCCCAATTAATTATTTTTAATTAACGAACTAATAATTTAATTAATTTATTTTAAATTTAATTCTCTTTCAACCTCGCAAGCAATAGTGGCAGTTGAACCAATTGGAACAAGGTAATCGCCTAAATCCTCATCATCGGTTTCAGCAGAAGAAACCTGAACTTCTTTTTCATCAATTCTATCTAAATAAATAAAGTTTAACATTAATTTTGTCAGCAGGCAGTAATTGAACCTTCATGCTTTTGTTAGGCTTCGTTTACATGTTTGGAGATATTCTACTAAGAGCTAGCGAGGTCTCATGTATATCTTTAAATCCTTGCCCGTTTTCCCCCGTCCAACAAAACTAAATACTAAGTAAGCATACTTATGTATACAAAGTTTTATTAAAAATACATCTCTTTATCTTAAAATAATTTCAAAAAATACTCGCTATTAATTCTAAAAATTATTTTACTTAAAAAATAATTTATTTATTTACCTTCAACAATTAATTGAACACTAGTAAATTTATCTCCAATTTGGGCAAAATAAAATCCTTGATCAGAAAATTGAACATTTTGTACAATTATTCTATACCATCCATTTGTTGTACTTTCAAATAAAATCCGATTATCTCCGTTTGATTTATCCAAAATTTGGCCGTCTTTATGCCAATAAACGTCTAAATTAGCTCTATTCATTGAAACAGAAATAATTGCTGTCTCTCCCTGCATTACAAACTGTGTTTGGGGAGAAGTTAAAAATATTTCCTCATTTGTGACAAAAGAATTTCGATTTTGTTGATGGGGTGATTCAAAATTATCTCTAATTTCTTCCTCTTCTTCTTCATTATTTTCTTCAATAATTAAATAAGCAACGGGATATATTTCTCCATTTATTTTAATAGAATATAATTGCCCATCTTCATGACTAACATTATAAATAACCAAAACATTTATAAAATCATGAAAGTGACATTCAAATTTGCCATTCTCTGTAAAAATAATTTGCTCATTTTGTCCACGAATCCACTAAAATATATAAAAAAAATTTTTTAACATTTATTTATTTTTAAAGGAAAATAAGTTAAATTAACTTTAACACCCAAGGATGAACAAAACGAATAAAAAAGGATATTAACATTAAATAATATTTAATTTAAATACCTAATAGGTAGTTAGATTTATAATTATCAATTTATTATTTTAAATAGAGAAAGTAAAAAGGATTAATAGGACTATTAATAAAGTTTAAAAGAACACCAATTTACAGTTATCAAGTTTTGCTAACTAGAATGCTTAAATTAATGAGGTTATAGGATCTAAGGAATTAATAATTTAAATAATTATTTAAGAATTTAAAAATACCAAACAAAAAATAAACTAAAAATAGTTCATTAATTAAATATTTAAATACTTACTTCAATATTTGAAAGGTTTGAAATACAATCACTATTTAGTTCACAAGTAATTGAAGCAGTAGATCCTATTTTAATTACATAAGCTGGTATGTCATCCAAATCTTCTTCTTGGCCACCTAAATTAAAACTTAATTTGAGTAAGTCTAAAAAATCTTTTGTCTATGAAAAAATTTTTTATCAACAAGTATCAAAACAAATAAATTGAATTTAAAATAAATACTGATGTGAGTGTAATGATATTCACTTAATTAAAATTACTAACCAACTAAAATAGTTGTAGTCCCACTACCCGTTGAATGGGCTAAAGATTTTTGAGATGAACGTTTCGATGCTGAACAGAGAGATAAATTTTCATTACCCCCATTATTCCCTCGAAAATGATTGCTTTCACTGACACTTATTTGTTTTAAAACACTTTCACGACTAAGTGAAGATTCGATAGAAGTAGACATTCCAAAACTTAGGCCAGAACGATTGTCATCTTAAATTAATAACAATTTTTGGAACAATAAAATAAATTGCCTGGAGATATATTTGATATAGCTTTGTTATTATTTCTTTTGTTATTCAAGGGTGGAGGAGATTCCTTTACTTCGAGACCAATTTGACCCCAAGGTATTTCTTCGAGAAAGACATGTACAGAATCATAATCACTTTTAGCATTTATAGAGACAGCCATACGAGTGTGGGCATCTGTGTACCCTGGGGAATCTGTAATAAAATGAAAGAAAAATTTATTTAAATTATTTTTTGAGGGATTAAACAAAATTTATATCAAATTTTAAATAAATTAATTTCTAACCACTATTCTCTCTTTCAATTTCCTCCATTATTGTTGATTTAAGTAAAGGGGATCCAGAACGTATAAGTACTTTCTTTTCACAAAATTCCTCCGAAACCATAACAACAGAATCTCTTCCACATTCACTCATACGTTCAACATCAACCTTTTTTTATTTCAAAAAATAATATTTTATCAACAAAAAATTTTTTACCTGAAAATTATTACCACAAAATGTTGCTTTTACACTTGCATGTTGTTCTGGATAAATTACTGCATTTAAAATTGAATGTTTATTTCTTCTTCTAAGAAAAAATGTTTCTGTACAATTTTCTTCTGATTCAATTTCCTAAAATTTTTTTATTAAATTTGATATTTAAAAATAAATATACTACATTTAATTTTTACAAAAATTTAAAAAAAAATATTTTTTTAAAAATTACTTCATCTATTATAGCAGTTTCTTGCTGATACGTAGAAGCAGAAGGAACAGAACTTAAAGCAGAATTTCTTCTAAAAAGTATTGGCACACTCAAACAAGAACTATTATCTACAGCACTACTTGCAATACTAACACTAACAGCCTCTTCTACATCATCATCATCAATTGAACTACTTGATAAATTAAAAAATATTAATTTAAAAATTAAATAAATTAACAAACTTGCTTCTTTTAAATTTCTTTAAATTATAACTTAAATTAAGTATTTGACGTAATAATTTTCCCATAAATTTTATTTTTAAAATTATAATATTAAAATTCTGAATATTTTTAATTAAAAAATAAATAAATAATTATTTGGAAAAATTGAAGTAAAATGTTTATATTTAAAGGAGAATTTAAAAAAAAATTTCTCGTTTAAAATAAAGTATTTCAGCTTTTAAAAAACCTTAAAAATCTAAAAATATATTTTTAGCAATATCTACATATCGATGTCATTAAATATTTTTTACGTAATATTTTTTACTTTATTACTTTAAAATATTTCATTCAAAAGAAAAATATTTTAAATTTTAAAAATATCTTTTAAAAAATTAGAAATTGAGAAACTTAAAGTAATAACATAAATATAAAAAATATTTTTTAAATAAATTTTTTAAAGTTTTTTTGCAAGAGCAGCTGTTAAATTAATATATATTTAAGTTTTTTTAATTTTTCAAACTTTGTCCTTTATATATAAAAGGTAGTTTTTGTTCAGCTAAAATTGTCATATGTTTTAAATTAATGATATGTAGGTATATTTTAAAAATCCGAAAATTTATTTGAAAAAAATTAAAATTTAAGATTAATGAAAAAGCAAAGAAAGAGAGAGAATATGATATTAATTACCTAAATATTTTTAAATAAAATATTTAAGCCAAGATTAATTAAAGTAAAACTAGGTAAAAGTTTTGAATTTATTTTAACTATTAATTTAATATCAATAAAATAAACTGTAAATTAAAAGGTTAAAAATGTTTAGATTATCCAAAAATTAAAAAAAATAAATTGTAATTTTATGAAAGGCTTCCTATGGAGAATTTAAAAATATAAACCATGAATTAAAACAATAATTTTAGATTATTCTAAAGCTTTTTAAAAAAAATTAGATAATTAAATGAAAGAAAAAATAAATAGTAATTAATCATTATTTTAAAATTATTAATTAAAACAAATTTAAAAATAGTAGTTGTGTTTATATCAGAATTAAAGTTATTGTTAAATATATTTTGGTTTGAAATTGTTAAAATAATTTTAGATTTCTACTTTTAACAATTTAAAAAATTTAAAAAGTTAATTAATTGAAATTTCTATTTATATTAATTTATTTTAAAAGATTTTTAATTTTTTTATTAAAATTTAATTTTTACTTTAGTAGCGAAGGCTTTTGACCATTTGTAATTTTCTGTTGTTCTCTAGCTAAATATGAAATTGGGCAAGGACCAAGGCGGAAGGGTGACTAAAAAGTTAGAACTAAAATATTTTTCGAAATGAATTAGTGAATGTTTAGGTAAATAATTATTTTGTTTTTATTATCAATAAATTTGATACCTGATCTTTAAACTTATTGGATGAATGAGGTAAATCAGAGGAAAGATTTTTCGATATCTCTAACAAGTGTTGATTAGAAGTAGATGCTGGGCTCTAAATAATATTATTAGATAATTGAACAGATATTCATTTAATAGAACAAAATTATGAAAATTTTTAGAGATAAGAGTGTAAATAAATATTAAATAAAAGGTAAGAGAATTAATAAAAATTTGTAGGAATTTGAATAAAAATTAGGAAGTATATTTGAAATTTACCAAAGGAGGGCTCTCAATTCTCGTAGCGGTTCTGGTAGTTAATAATGGAATAAAAGCATTAACTCTAGAGGTACTTTCGTAAGGCCTGTCCAAATGTGCACTTAATTCAACAGCATTTACTCTTTGTTTGGAAATATTTGTTTGTTTAGAGGATGAAGGATCTTCTTCAATAATGCTGTATAATGGGCCTATTCTTTCCTCGATTGAAGAAGTGAGAGATTTAGGTTTTGGAGGTACCTGGAAATAAATAAAAATAAATAAATTTTGGTTGGGAAATATAAAAAAAAATTTTTATTTAATATCTTAGAGACATCAAAACTAAAAATTTGCAGTATTCAAGCCAACCCATGACTTTAAAAATTATTATTATCTATTTATTATCTTTGCCTGGGGTGGCGTTTTCTTTCTTGAAGATTTTTGTACATTTTCATTATCAACATTTTTTAAAAACAATATTCTCTTCCTTATAAATATTGGAATGTTTAGATTCAATATTTTGTTGTTTATTACTTCCATTTAATGGAAAATCAAAAAATTGTTCAGTTTTCTTCTCATTTTGTTTAGCTTTCATTCTCTGAAGAAATGTTTGTTTTGTTTGGTTGAGAATATTTATATTCTTTTCTTTTTGTTGTTGTTTATTTAAGATTGCTTGTTCTAATTTAGATGATGATGGGTGGTCAATTTGTTGTTGGTAAATAATTGGTCTCTTTATAAATTATTAAAGTAAAATTTAAAAAGATAAAAAATAGCTAAGCATTTGATAGACCCTGGCCCTTGGCACAGTCGATTGTGAATTGACCCCCCCCCCCCCCAATAATAATTATATTTTAAATTATTTATTTAACAAAAAATTATTTACATCAACATTCAAGATATTTTTAGTCTCAGACAAAGATGAAATTGATGGTTGTCTTGAAGTAGCAACAGTAGTTGCTGTACTCATATTTTTCAATGTTTCCATTATTTTATCAATTGAACTAGAAACTTTCTTGAAAAAAATTTTTGACAAATAATTTTTATTTGTTCGTACCTTTAAAACTTTAAGAACAATTTCAATTCTCTCCTTAACATTCTCTTCCCGACATAATTTGTGGATAGTATCAATCTCTTCGTTAATTCTCACTAATAAGTCAAAGACTGTCTTCCTCTCTTCGTAAGGGGTTAAACGGCCACTGTAAAAATTTTTGTAATTTATTTAAAAAAATATTTGAGAGAGAAATTTTTAAGAAATAAATTGGCATTTTAATTTTTTTAATTTAATTAAAATTAAAATATCAATATTTTTATCATTATCAATAATCTAACCTAATATTTGTTGAATTTGCTTTAAGTTGTTCTTTGTGACAAAGATCGTCCAAAGCATTTAATTTATGTCTTAACATTACAATTAATGGAGTCATTCGAGATATTTCATCACTTCTTTGACTAAGCGATTCTTTTCTCCGTTTTTGTTCCAAATTTTGGAGGGGTGGTGGAGTTAAATCAATTCGAATTAATTGATCGTTAATCTCCAATTGTTGCTCGGAAAGAAGTCGATGCTCTAATAGAGCTAATTTTTCACGTAACAAACCAATAGGCTCTCTAAGTGCCTAAATTTTAAAAGAAAATTTAAGAAAGAAATTAAAAATTACTCGAACATAATAACCTTCCAATGCAATATCAGCAAAAACATTTTCATTAGACAAATCAACATTATCTCTTTTTAGATTTTCTTTAAAATTTTGTTTTGGCTCAAAATCTGGATCCAAATTTAAAATCATTCTAGCAAGTCTAACTCTTAAAAGCTCTTCTTTTGCCTCAGCTTGAGCTTTGGTAACAGGTTCATTCGGAAGTTTAATTCGTTCAGAAATTGAAAGAATAACATTCTCAATTCGTTCAACTTCTGCATTATTTTTCTTATATTCCTAATAAATAATACTTTAAATTTTCTCTTAATTTTTATTTTTACTTGAGCACTATCCAAGTCTCTCTGTACATCCAACAAAGCTCTTCTTAACTCCTCGTATTGCGTTTGTTCAATCAACCGAGGCAATTCATCGTTATTAAAACTGCGTGTTTTGTATATCTACAATATTTTTTATTTAAAAATAATTTTTTCAGATCGTTTATTTACTTTTTCTTGAAATCCAGGTTGTCTAAATTGGTGATTTGAGGTTTGCAATGTAGAAAATTTTCCTCTATAATTATTAAAATTTCCTTCTTTTTTATTAATGCCATCATCTCTCAAATAAATCCCTTCACTAGTATTGTCAAATATCCTCTTGTCTTTGTCTTTATTAGATTTTTCCTGCTGTATAATGTTAAACAATTAAATTTTTAACATTAATGTATTTGTTTATGAAAAGGATTTTTAATTAATTGTGACCATAAATGGCCTATCAAAATCAGAATTCTGGTTTTAGTTTAATGTTTGTATGTACGATTAAGCTTTCCAAGCAAAAATAAATTTAAATATTCTTCTTACAATATTTTCCTTCCATTCTATTGTCCAAAACTCTGCTTTATCAAATTCTTGACCATATAGAGGTTTAATAATTATATTACAAAAGTTTACTCCTTCATTATCTTCATATTTATTATTATTATTTTTCAATTTATTGTTACACTTAACAAGCCATTCTTGTGTTATTTCTGTAACCCTTGCGAGATGGCAATGACTTGTACTTTGAATTAAATAAGGATTTTGTTGATTAATATCTTCTGAATTAAAATATTCCTTTAAATTCTTTTTATTTTTTTCTTCTATCTTATAAATATATTTTTGTTGTCTTTTTATTAAATGCTTTTTAGGGGGAATAGGTGGAGGTCCTTCATTTTTATTTTCCTTCCTTAAGGAACTTTCTTCGTATTTTTTCTCGTAGGGAAGCGCTATAAAAAATAAAATGAATTAAATTGCCTTTCCATTAAAGAGCTTTAAAAACTAGTGTTCGGCATTTGCGATTTTTCGAGATCGAGATCGAGATTATCGAAAAATCTCGATCTCGAAAAAATCTCGATTTTTCCAAAAATTGATCGAGATCGATAATCTCGAAAAAATCTCGCGATATCTCGAAAAATATCGTCGATATATCGTCTCGTGCCGAACACTATTAAAAACCACCTTGATGGCACATTGCTTCGCTAATTTCTGCCAAAATTGGCTGTATATCACAAACACTTTCTATAAATCTTTCTACAGGAGGGGAAATAACTTGTGATTGTCTTTTATCTTCAAATTGCGTTTTTACGGGGTTTAGCTCTTCTGGGCTTAAGTTATAATTAATTTTTGGTTGATATTCTGTTTGTGTCCATTTAGTTGGAGAGGGACTTTTTGACGAATTTTTGAAAAATTCTAAATATAAAAATATTTAAATTAAATACTCTCTCATGAAATTATTTACCGTTTCAAAAGTTCCCTGTCTAAATTCTTTCATTCCCCCACTTGAAGTCATCGAAGTTTGGATAGAATAATCTGTTGGGTTATCTGAACTATTCATAACATTCATGTTTGTGGCATGAAGAAAATGTACAGGACCAGAAATTTCAACACGAACAGGATAAACAATTCTTTCTGATTCTCTTCGGTTTTCTTCCCCTTCCAATGTCCCTGTACTTTCTACACTTTTTGACATTAATTTCGTTTTTGATTTTGTACCTTTATACATTAAAAGACGGACCTAAACAATTTTATTTTTGAATTTTTTAAATAAATTTAAAAAACTTCTTCATTTGCTTGTTGTTCAGAAAGTGTTGAAGTCTCTATTTGTGGCCCTAATATATTGCTTGCCATAATTTTTGGAATTTTAACAAATAAAACAATTCTTTCAGAAAAACATCCAGAAACATTTAAATTATTTACCAAAATATTTTTTAAATGAAAGTTTTTCTGAATATTACATTCAGAACCATTTTCTTCTGCTAAAATACTCATTGTTTGGATTTTATTGTTTTGTTGTTTTTGTTCATTTTGTATTTGTGGAATTTTAGGTTGCTGTAGTTGTGGCTGGGGTGTAAATTTCTTAATTTTTTTTATTATTTTCTGAAAAATAATTTAATCAAAACACCTTTTGTTGAGGAAAACATTCATAAGCAGAATGCCATAATTCATCACTACTACTCATTATGTTAGAGGAAGACATCCCAACAGTTTGACCATTTGTATTACCAGAATAATACTGATTAGTAGAATCATAACATCCACAAACTTTTGATTCTTGTCGTTGGATAATTTTACTCTAAAATTTAATTATGAAATCGAAAACTTTTTAGTTAAAATTAAATTTTCAGAAAAAGATTACACAATTAAACTCAAAATTAAAAATATTCTAAGAAATTTAATTTCTTATAGATATCTATAAATACCTAATTTAATATAATTTAAAGCCTATTAAATTAATAAAAATGTTAAAATATATTTAAGCATGTACAGTTGAAAACAAAAATATTTTTTTAACTTACCTCTTGTTCAAGCATCAATTCCTCTGCCATAAACGGACCATGGACAGGAAAGGGAGAAAACCCAAAAGAAGATTCTTGAGGGAATTCATGTCTTTTATGATATATCCCACTATCAGAGACAGTCCATATATCCAATTGTTTAGTTTTATCAATACTACGAACAAGTTGTGGTGGATAACGATCGATTATCAGCTTAATTTATTAAAATAATAATTAAAAATAATTAAATTAGTATACTAATTTTACTATTTTTTACCTCAAAAGGTAGTTGATGAGGGATATTTTCTTGGGGATATTGATTCTGTCGGCCCATTGGTGGTAGCGATGCGTGCTGCCTGTTTAAATAAAACGATTTTATTTCTGTCTATAATTTTAAACTAAATCCAAATATTCCAATTAAACAAATAAATATATTATTTTTTTCTACCTAGCCCTTCTTTGTTGTTCGTCTAATCCTTGAGGCGTATTTGTTTGGCCAAATTTTCTTAAACTTTCACCACGCAATTTATATAGTTTTTGTTGTTGCCTTCGAAGAAAATTTTCACTTTGTTCCTTATCAATAATTTCCTAAATATTTTTAAAAATTATTTTTTGAAAATTAAGTCTGTATTTAATAAAAAATTAATTTCCAACTTTATTTGTTATTTCAATGGGTATCATAATTGAATGCCTATAGTTTTTCTTCTCCTTAGTTAAATTTTGTTCACGCAAAATACTTGGATATTCTCTAGAATATTTTGCAGGTATTGATGACTGTGGGGTAGTTCTGGCATCCTTTAGGGAACAAATATATTTTTATTAATTTAATTTTGAATAATTTTTGTTTAAATTTATAATAATATATTACATTTAAAGATTGTGTCGCATGTAATATCCGTGGGGCGTTACTAGATTCAGAATAACATTGTTCAACATTAATTTCATCGCGCATAGATGAACGTCTTAATTATTTAAAAAATTAATAATATTTTAATTTAATTCCCAATAATATTTTAATCTTTTTAATTACCTGCTATACTCTTTCGGTCCAGAAGATTCTCCTCCTGTATTTGAAGAAGAATCAGATTTTTTAACAATTGTTGTCTCATTTCTTTCTGTGACTTGATGACGGCGAAATTTTTGTGAAAGAACATTACGCATTTTGATAATATTTTAACTTAAAAAGTAGTTGAAATGTTTTGAAATACATTAATCTTGAGGGTATTAAACTTGAAGAAATCCCCCTCCCCCCATCCCCCCTACCAACCCCTCCTAATAATCAACTAAATTAAATACGTAAAATAGAGAGTGTACGTATATTTAAGTTCACAAATAATACTATCAAAACCCATCTAATTATACATAGTATACTTGGAGTAATTATTTCTACAAGGAAAGTGATTTCTCAATTTAATTTGTACTTTAATTAAAATAAAAACTTGCAAAAAAATATAAATTTATTATCAAATAAAAACAACACAAGCATTTCTTTATAATTTTTTTCTTCTTATTTTTCTTTTAAAATAATTCCTAATTGACTATATTAATGTGGCAGGCGTCATCCATAGCTTTTTAACGTTAACTTTAAATCTATTAGATCCAAATATTTTTTCCTTTTATTGGACAATTGGCAAAAAGCCGACAAGATCAACAAATAATAAAAACAAGGAATAGATCGATTGTTAGCTAAAATCAATTTTTACGTTAATTCTTCATGTTTTTCTTATTTATTAGAGGATTGAAAAATGGTAGGATAATATTAAATTTCTTAAAATTAAATATTTGAAAATTATTTTTAAAAATTGTAATTAAAAAAAGTTAAAAAATAAAAAATTTTGTGGTGACGTCCAGACTCAAATTGACTTTATTTAATTTAAATAAATAAATGACATTGTATCCCTTTTTATGTTCTATTTAAGGAAATCGTTTTCTCCCAAAACCCGTTCATTTGTTATTTTTTACTTTTAGTGGTGTTCCCCCCTTTTATTTATTCGTTTAATTATTGTGTTGGAATATTGCCTCTTTAAATAAAAATATTAATTCGAATATTGTTTTGGACTTGAATTGATTTAAGGAAGAGTAAAATTAAAAAGAAGTTTATAAGAGGAATATTTTATTTCTCACGTGGCGCTCCTGTGGAAGAAAAAATTTTCTAAAATTTTTTCAACGGTCTCGAGATCGACTTTGAATTTTTTTGATTTGAAAGCTCTAGGCGAGCAACGACAAATTTTATTTTTTTGAATTTAAGCCTCTAGGCGAGCACTTAAACAGCTCTAGGCGAGCTTAAAAAAACTTAATTTATTTTTCTTCAACAAAAACCCTAGGCGGGTGAAAAATCGATTTTTTTGAATCTGCAAAAGACCCTAGGTGGGTGTAAAAAGAAAAACAAGAAAAAGAAATTTTTTTATTTGTTTGACCTTGGCAGTCAATCGATCGATTTGCTGCAAACAAATTGACTCATCAAAGACCCTAGGCGGGCACCTCTTTGGAAACTGTTTGAATTGATTTTTTGCTTTCGTGACTCATCAAAAGCTCTAGGCGAGCGTAAACAAAATTGTAATCGATAAAGAAATCGAATGATATTCCGTTCTCCTGTTTTAACAAGAAGTAGGGCAAAAGATAAAGCTATGGAAAAAGAAACTTCTGAGAATCCAACATCTAATATTGAAAATTTAGGAATGGACGATATTATTGATGTGGAAAGTGAAAAGGGAGAAAATGTTCTGAGAACGATCGAAACTCAAACCACTCCAGCACAGTCGGCGCAGAACGTTTGTTTTCCTTACCAAATTCCGAACATGCCTGTTATGTCAGAGCAGTTCCAAAATCAGCAAATGTATGCACAATTTCCAAACTGTCAAATACCTATGTTAATGCCCATGTATCCCTCACAGTTCATGCAGTACCCGCAAATGCCTACGAATAATCCACAAAATTTTCCGCCTCAAATGAACTCTGTTCACCAAGCTCAGCCCCAACAAAATTTCCAACATTTTGGTACACAAATGGCGCAGCCACCAATCACTAGTGAAAACAGCCAAAGAGCCACAACTGATTTTGCTGGGTTCATGCACAGCTTTGATAGAATGTCTCTTTCGTGGGCATTAGACAAAATCCCAGATTTGAAAGGTCCTGAAGGTGTCGATCAAATTAAGACATTTTTCAAAAAATTTGATTCTGCAACTGAAGGTATATCAGATGTTGTGCGATTAAAAACTTTAGAATCTAAAATCAGCGGAAGAGCGGAAAGAGCTTTTAATACTGCATTAGGGAATTCTCCATTTATTTATTCATCTGTTCGACGTGAAATGCTTCGTATTCTCGAAACGACAGACACAAAAGAAATTTGTGCATTCGACGAACTTATGTCTGGAGTTAAGAGACGAGAAAACGAAAATATTGATTCACTAGCCAATAGAATTGCATCTTTAGTAAAACGAGCTTACCCAGGGATGACAAATAATTTATTAGATGAGTATTCAATAAAACATTTAATAAGAAGCATTGGTGACTCAAACCTGGCACTTAATCTCGAAATAGCTCGTCAAGACGGAATGAGTTTTGACAGTTTCGTGTCTCTGGCAGCTAGAGCAGAATCGACACAGAAAGCGACTCGTCATATTAATTTCCAGTCTAAACCTCCTGTCCAGCAATTCTCACAACGTAATAATAATTTTACTCCTCGAAACGAAATAACCTGCTATAACTGTGGAAAGCCAGGACACCTCTCACGCGACTGCTTCGCTAATCGAAATAATCAATATATGTCGAAAGACAACGTGGCAGCTGCTACTGGAGCTAATACAACATTTCTGAATACTAAAAATAACATTAACGAGCCAACTAGAAACACAGCACGGATCCAAACATTAAGTGTTAAAATTGATGAGGATGTAGGATCCGATGGAAAAGAACTTAACGTGTTCGAAAATAAAGTTGGAAGTGGTAAAAAGGAAGAAAATGAAAATTTGAATAAAAATAGGGAGAATAAAGTTGAAGAAGATATAAAAGAAGAGGAAAAGAAAGTTGAATTAAAAAAGGAAAGTAGAGTTCTTGGAAAAGAAGATAAGACTGCCAAGAAAAATAATATAATAGTGAACAGCACCAATCTTCGAATTAATAGAGAAGAAAAACGAGAATTTGACAGAAAAAGGTCAATATTTGTAGGAAATCTTCCATATAAAACTGAAGATGAATCAGTTAGGACTCATTTTTCTAAATGTGGCAAAATTACTGGCGTTCGTTTACTTCGAAATAAACAAACGGGACTTCGCAAAGGAGTTGGTTACATCGAATTTATTGACCCAGCTTCAATCAAGAGGGCGTTTGAATTAAATGAATTGTCTTTTGAAGGAAGAAAATTGAGAATTTCTAGAATTTATGAAAAGAAAAAGCTGGCAAAGATGAGAGACAAAAATGAAAAGTTAAAGCTGAAACCGTCCAATTTGATAAGAGGAATTGAAAAATATTTGAACCTAGAAGGAGAATTTAAAAGGAAAAAAGATAGAAAAACACTTGAAACAATTCCGAGGACGGAATTATCTAAATACGAGGAGGGGAGAGGTTGTAAGGTAAAGAGCCGGTCATTTAAAGCCGATAAACAAATTGAAACATTGAAGGCAACCCAAATGCCAAAAATTCAGGAACTAGGCGTTCGAAACGTTAAATCAAAAATTGTTGTTCCAAGAAACGAGAAAAGCGGAAGGAACTCAACGAGAAAGGATTCAACGGGGAACGGTCTAGGCGACCAAACCCTTAGAAGCCGTTGGAATGGCAAGGAAAATCGAAGGAAGCGCGATCTAGGCGATCAAACCCCTAGAAGCCGTTGGACTGGAAATGAAAATCGAAGGGGGCGATGTCTAGGCGACCGAACCCCTAGGCGTTCTGTCTTTGAAAGGATTAGACGTTATGAAGGAAGCAGATCTCGTGACCGTTTATGAACCAAACCCTTTCGCAGCCGATTCAAAGCCGAGGGACTCGTCTTTTTTAAAAGGTGGAGATGTGGTGACGTCCAGACTCAAATTGACTTTATTTAATTTAAATAAATAAATGACATTGTATCCCTTTTTATGTTCTATTTAAGGAAATCGTTTTCTCCCAAAACCCGTTCATTTGTTATTTTTTACTTTTAGTGGTGTTCCCCCCTTTTATTTATTCGTTTAATTATTGTGTTGGAATATTGCCTCTTTAAATAAAAATATTAATTCGAATATTGTTTTGGACTTGAATTGATTTAAGGAAGAGTAAAATTAAAAAGAAGTTTATAAGAGGAATATTTTATTTCTCACGATTTATTAATAAAGTCAAAAAACAAATAGGTATATAAATATTTGAAAATTATTTTTAAAAATTTCTCTTCAGATGATTTTTCATCTTAAAATGTTTAAACATTCTAATCTTTTAAATATCTTTAGTACAGAAATTTATTTAAATATATTTAAAATGTAAAAATAAAATATACAAATTTATAGTAACATTTAAAAAAAGAAAAGGATGAAAAATAATTTTCAAACATTTTTTAAATTAATATAAAGTTGAAAAACAAAAATTTAGAATTCTTAACAAAATAATTAAAAAACAAATATGTAGGATAAAAGTTAAAGACGAAAATTAAATTAATGGACTGACTTAAAGCTATCTTCAACAATCCTCACAAATTTACAATTTAGTTAGGTTACAATTATTTTGAAAAGTAAAAACAAATAAAAACGAGAATTTGTCTGCACTTTATCTAAAAATATTTCAAAAATTGTTCATTGTTCTTATCTAAAAAATTTATCTTTTTCTATCTAAATTTGAATTCCTTTTTTCCAATTAAAGTTGAGTAAACTCAAAAATAAAATCCTTTATTGCTTAAATTAGTACTAGTGAATAATCAACTCAACATCCAAAATTTAAAAACATTCAATTAAAGTAGAGAATTTATTTTTTAATGAAACAAATAATTAAATTTAAATTTATTAAAATATTTTTATTATTTTTATTTCTTAAATTTAAAAATAATAATGCTTTAAATAAATGGGATGGTTGTTCAACAGTTGCTGATGCTTTATGTGATGATGATGTGGGTTGTAAACTAATTATAAATTATAAAAAAGCATTTGGAATATACATTGTGTTTTTGTTATGTCGAATGTATTCTGGCCTATTTGGGGGGGGGTTTTCTATATTTTTATACCTTCACTTAATTTAAAGAAATAAATAAAAATGTATAAAAATTATAAATATATCCACCACCTCCCAATCTTCAACAGTTTCTGACACCATCGAGATTAAATGATCTAATGCAAAACAAACTCAATGAATGCTACTTATTTTTTAACCAGTAACTAATAATTCAGAAAAATCCAAGTTAAATATAAGTAAAAACATCAAAAACTCGAAAACTTAGTTCGACCTTCTCTACCTTCTACTTTAATTTAAAAAATAAATATTTTCATGGAGAAAAATTAAATTATCTTTTATTTAAGTCTTACAAAAATTTTATGTTGGATCAATGTGAAGACATTTGTACAAATAAAAAAATAAAGAATAAAAACAATGACGAGGATTGCAGAATCATGCCTGGATATCATCATCGGTTTAATATTTTATTTTTAAGATACATTTAAAAATTTTTTAAAAACAATATTTATTTTTATTAAAATTAATTACTTTCTGATAATTTTAAAAATTCTCAGTTGTAAAATGTGGAAAAGAAAAGGATTTTGTGAAGGATATGATGGTTTTTGGGATGAGGATACTATTAAAAGATATTGCGGACCAATTTGTGGCAAATGTTGAAATTTGTTGAAAGACATTAATTATAGCTATTTATTCAACAATTATTTACTAACATTCTATTAAAAGTTTAACTTTAAAGTTTAAAATTTTTTCAATTTTGAAATCCTTAATTATTTAATTTCATTTTCAATTAATAATTTTTTGTGAAATTTTTTTACAATTTTTTAACAACTGCACTTGTATTTTTGTCTATTTCCGTTACAATTATTGACTATAAAATTTAGAAAAAGTGCAAGCTATATTTTTTTCTTTTAAAGGTAATAAAGACCGACACCGACAGTCAATAAATAAATTTAAAAAAGACAAAAATAACTTTAAGAATTTTGAAATAATTTTATAAAAATACTTTTATTAAATTATAAATTTATTTTCTAATTAATTTCTCAAATAATAAAAATAATATATAAATTAATATTTCATAAAAATATAAGAAAATGATTTATAAAAAAATTTTGTTTTCATTTTGCTTTGGAATTTTCATTACAAATTTTCAGCAATTCACTCTTTCCGGTAATTTTTATTTTAAAAATTTAATTTTAAAAATTAATTAATTAATAATCAATTAATAAAAATAATTATTAATTTTCTAAACAAATTTAGTAACACTTCCTGGCATTCAATTAATAACATTTAATAATCAAGTTGGCAATTCAGAACATCACAATCTTTCTATAAAATCATTTAAATGTCCAAATATTCAATTTAAAATTTTAAATAATGGAAAGTTTAATTTATTAAAAAAATCGAGTTTAATTAATAGAAAAGGAAAAATAGGTCGAGAATATAACAATATATAAATAAATTTTAAATAAAAATATTTTAAATTAATAAATATTTTTTAATAAAATTTTAATTTATTTAAAAAATTCTCTTAAGTGACCTCAGCATCCAAATCAGACAATAATTTCCGAATTATTCCTCCATATCCTCAAGGTTTGTTAATAATTTTTAATTTAAAATAATATCCTTCCTTTCTATATTTTAATAAATTGAAGGCATATACATATACTAATAGGGATGGAACATGTTGAGAAAAAATTCACGTCGGGTCATTTCAGATATTTGAATATTTTTGGATTTTTTACATCCTATTAATATCAAGCCAAATTAGTCATCACTATTGTCCCCTAAAAATACTAACCAAAAGTTAAAAATCAAAAAAATCTTTCAGAATATACCTACAAACAGATTCGTAATTTAATTGTGCTGCTTGTTTGCTTTGTTCACAAAAATTTTGTGAATTTTCAAGAGGCATCTTTTGATTATATTATTAATAAAGCAATGCAGAAAAGATATAAAGAAGAATTTATCAATGTATTCCATATGATGCTTTCAAAGGAAGAACAATCAATAGCTTCTGATTTGAAAAACATATTTAATTTAATTGAAAATTCTTTTATTAAAGATTTAGAAAATTCTTCTTTAATTATTTCCCAAATTTCTTATTGGGCATTAACAACTTTCGTTGTAAATGCTTTATTGAGTTTAAATTTAGGTGAGAAGAAAGCGTTAACAAAAGAATTTGGAATTGAAATTATTGAACCAACATCAATTTTACTTTCAATATTACAAAAGTTTGTATTTTTGTCCAAAAATAAATGTTCCAAGGCCATTAAGAATCAAAAAATAGGCTTAAGTTCATTAAGCCCCAAAAGAAATAAGAGGAAGTTTTGACCTCTAAACAAATTAATAATCAATCACTATATTTAAACAAATGATTCAATAAAAAGCGTTTCCTAACAGTAGCTATCCGAGAGATGACCTGTAGACGTGCAAGAGAGTAATTATCCTAAATAGAAAGTAAATTGTAGATGGAGTAAAGTTGGAACGGATTAGGCGAAGGAGATTAGGAAATAGTCAGACTATTAAGATCCAAGACGCCGACAGGGCTTCTATACAATCATAAGCCAACTGATTATATAGTAATTTATCAAATTTAATCAATTAATTTTAGATCCAATATTTTAGAACTTAATGCAATAATTAAAGTCTCCTTGGATGTCTCATATAGTCTCAAACAGATATTTGCGTTGAATGAGGATTTTATTGATGGAGGGATTAAAATTATTTATAATAAAGAAATAGATGATTATAATAATTAATCAGAATATTTTAAAGTTAAACAATTATTATTTTTCAAAAAAATCTAAAGTAATTTTTTTTCTGCCCCACGTTTTTGAATATTTTGAATATATTTTCCTTTCCATTTCAACTTTTTTTATAATTAAAATTTTTTCTCAATTCAGTCAATTGTGTAATTGTTTGTCCTACATAGCTTGCTAATAAAGAAGACAATTGATAATACATAATAATTACTAAATTATTAATTTAGATAAATAACAATAAAATGAAAGGGATTAGGTGGAAGGATTTAATTTAAATATAGTTTTGGCTAGAAAGATATGATGTTTTTTGAGTTCTTGTGTTATCATTAGGAATCGCATTTTTAGTTTATAACCGTTTTTAGCGAAATAGTCATGATAAATTGAGTTTAAATTTGCTGTTATTTTTTAAAAATCCTTTCTATACGAAGAGTTATTGTCATCTATTTGAATCTATTTTAACGTTTTTCAACCTAAACTGGGCTGTAAACTTTAATATTTATGGCCTATTGGATAAGTTAAGACTTTAGATTTGGCTCTAATGTTATTTATATTTTAACGAATTTAGATAATTATAAAAATTTAAAAAGATTTGTAATATATTTATCTATTAACTATTTATTTTTAATTTTAAATAAAACAAATATTTAAATTTTAATACTACAATTTAGCGAATAAAAATAAAATTCTTTAAAATAAATATAAAATTTATTTCTTAATTTTATTTTTCACCAATTAGGTAAATTATCTTTTTTGATATATTTAATTCCAATGACAAAATCTTCTTTTAAAGGTGCAGATAATATATTTTTAATTTCATTTAAATAATTATTTTTTAAATTTTCTTTAACTTTTTTAATTTCTTTATCTAATTTTTCACTATTTATTTCCAATATATTTTTTAATTTAATTCCAATTAACCAACTTGTACATATCCAACTCTAAAAAATAAATAGATTATTTAATTTAAATTCTAAAAATACTTTTAATTTCTTTCCCATTTCCTTTGGGCATTCTTTATAATTTAATAATTTTAAAGGTTTAACATGACAATATTCTATTTCATCCACCTTTTCAATATTTTCCATTAATTCTATACGCAATTGTGTTTCAACAAATTCACAAAATTTATATCCATGCAGAGAAGAAGGCAAATAAGAGCAATTAATTAGTAGAAACTGTTCATACTTAAAGTTAGAATTTAATAATTATTTTATTTATATTTAATTTTTTTCTCTGATAATACATACAATAATTAATAATAAATAATTAAAGTTAATAACATTAGAGATCTTTCTTATTATTATAAATCAACTATGAATCTTCTTCTGTGTTTATACTATTTATTAAATTTTATAATTTTGTTAATCTTTTTATATTTTTTATTATTTTTTCTTAAAGTAAATTTCCCAAATTTTTAATAAATTATTTTAAATTTTATAATTCACTGACCAAATAAGAAAATAATTTTTCATTCCCTAACCAATCGAACCATTTTTTAGTCAGAATTTCTTCATCAGAACCTTCCAAAAATTTCCTTCTTTAAACCTATTAATTTATCAAACCCTCAAAGAAATAAAATTTATTTTTAAATTTTTAAAAAAGAAAACCTAATTTATTAATTAATTTAATTATTTTTGCTGTCGATTTATTTATTTTAATTAAAGAATTATATTTTGGAAATCCCAAAGTTAATATTGTCCATCCTGGATTTTCATTCTTTTCATTTGAAGATTCCATTTGCCTAAATTCTTTTTCTTTTTCAAAATCCCAAATAATTTCATTTTTCTCTTTTTCCAAAATTTTTATTAAAAATTCTTCTTCAAAAATTTTATGAAATTCTTCCAAAATTTTTCTAACTGACATATTCTGATTTTTATTAATTAAATAATATGTCAAAACAATTAAAGCATTATTATTTAAATATCCAAAATTATTTCCAAAAATTGAATTTTCTAAAAATATTTTTTTGTTTAATAAAATTGTTTTTAATTTAAAATTACTTTTACACCATAATCGAAGTATAACAAATAATATTTTATAACGTTCTTTCGAAACATTATTAGAAACATTAAATAATTGCATCATTTTTTGATTTGAACGATAATCTAAATAAAATTTTTCGTTTAAATTCCGAATTTAGAATAATTATAATATATTAACTATTTTTTTACTTTCCACCCATCTTGTAATTTTTTAATATAAATTAAAAATTAATTAAAATTAATTCTATTTAATCATGCCTATTTTCTGAAACGGTTTTGGATACTTTACTAAAATATTTTACAATAATTACCATAAATTAATAACTGCTATTTTTTGATTTTAAAAAATATCAATTAATTTTAACATATTTTAAATAAATATTTCTCTACAAGATTGTAAATATTAACTAAATAAATTATTTTAAAATTAAAAACAAACCAGATAAATTAAAAACAAAATTGTTAGTCACAAAATCTTTTGGATTTAAAACATTCAAAGATTTTTCTAAAAACATTTGAATAGCTCTATCAATAAAAGAAAATCTTTTTGTTTTTTCAAAACTCTCAATTAATTTATTTACATCGTTTGGAATTAAAGCAAATTTAATATTTATATTTAAATTATTTAATTTAAATTTAATTAAAGGACGTCCAATAAATGTTTTGTATAAATTTTTAATTAAAATATTCTTTAAAAATTAAATTTTAAATAATTAATTAATTAAAAATACTTGGCATAAAAAGCAATAAATAGAAGAATCTAAACATTTATTTCTTTCATTTTCATTACACAAATAATTTCCAAGCAAATAATTATTTATTAAATTTATTTTATCATCTTCTTCAGTAACCAACAAAAAAATTCCTTCAATTTTAGAATAATCTTCAATTATTTTAATATTAACAATATTTGTAATTAATAAACGAGACATTTGTTTATTATCTTCATTCTAAATAAAAATGAAAATAATTTTTATATAATTTTTTAATTCAAATTATTTTGAAAGGCTTGAACTGAAAAAATTAGTATGTCAGAGGGGATAAAGTATAGGAATATTTATCATATGACATTAATTAATTAAAAAATCCTTATCTAAAATGCTTTCCATTTTTTAAATTATTTATTCCTAAAGTATTGTTTCTGATTTGAGTTAACAATTTTTTAATTAATTAATTTACCCATTTATCAAGCTTTAATTTGTTTGTCAATTTATAATCTAAAGTCTCTTCTTCTTCATTTCCAAAAAATAATTTATTAACAAATTCATCTTTCATTAAATTATTATTTTTAATTATTTCTTCCTCATATATTTTTTGTAGCTAAACATAATAATTTAAAAATGAAAAAAAAAATTAAAAACCAAATTTTCTGCTTTCTCTTCATTTTCTAATTTTTTTTTATTTTCAATTAATAAATCTTCAATTTCTGTATTTACTTGAGTATTTTCTTGAAATTTAATTAATTCATTATTCTCTCTCATCGAAATTTTTTCAGAATTTTCCTTTTCTTCTTCATCAATTTCTAAACTTTCCAAAATTTTAATAATTTCATTTACACAATCAGTTGATCCAAATAAATAGTTTAAATGTTCTTTTGCTTTTTCATTTTTAAGTACTTAAATGTTAGGTAAATATTTATATTATTCTCTCAATTCTCCTACCTAGGATTTCTAATCAAATATAAGTGAATAACGAAAATAAGATAAGACTCGGGGATCAGATGTACATTTATGTTAAGTATAAATAGAATCTGTAGATCAGTGCTGGGTATTTGCCATTTGTTGGCTCCGGCTCCGGGCTCCGGGCATACCCAGCACTGCTGTAGACCCAAAAATTTTCGGATTGGTATCGGATATCCGAAGATTTTTCAAAAACATATTTTTAATTAATACCTTCTAAATAACCTTTTCCAAAATCTTTTTCTAAAATTAATTTTTTAAATTCATTAAACATCAAATCATTTAACCATTCATTAAATTTTATAAAACTTTTTTCTTCATCATTTTCATCGTCAATCCATTCAATTATTTTTTTATTTTTAATTAAAAAATATATTTTATTTACTTCCTCCTTTAAATAAATTAATATTTCTTTTTCTTCTTTTTCTAATTCTTCAACCTCCATTTCAAATATAGAATCGTATTTACTAGAAATTTTAGGCCTAATTTCTGCCCAAATTCCTTCCAATTTTTTTACTAAATTTTTTTCAGCTTCTTTTTCTTCTTTTAAATTTTTAATTTCATTATTTATATTTTTTCCACAAATAAAATATTTAATTCCCAAAATATTTTGAAGAAAATTATTTTTATTTTCTCCAAAAATTATTGAATAAAAATGTTCATTTAATTCAAAATTATTATTAAAAATATTATTTTTAATAAAATATTTTAATTTAAAATTTGGAATTAATTCTTCCAAACGAGTTTTAATTCCCGGAATTTCTAATAAAATAATTTTATTATTTTCAAAAAAATTTTTGTGTTCATTCTGTAAAAGTACACGTTGTTCTAAAAATGTTATTTTTTGTTCTTCTTTATCTTCACATTCTTTCCCTTCCCAATTCAATAAATCTTCAAAAATAATTTTTTCTTTAAATTCTCTTTTTGTTTTTATTTTCTTTATTTCTTTAATTATTTGGTCAAAATATGCTGTTTTTAAATTATATTTATTTATTCTTTGAATTATTATCCACATATTTTTTATTAAAAGACAAATACTTTTTAACATAGCATCACTATTTGACTCCAAAGATTCAAGAAAATAATTTTTAAAACTCATTGCATTTGATCCAATACACCCTAAAATTATTCTTTTCATTTCACCAATATTTTGTCCAGAATTTCTAAATAAATCTACTGATTGTGTTTCTAGTTGTTTTGTTCGACTGTCCAAAAATGAGAGTGAAATACGCAATTCGGCTTCTATTGCTTTTTGTGATCCTTTTTTGTTTAGTAAAAATTGTTGATAAAGACTAAATTGCATTTCTGGGAGCAAAATATCTTTAAAAATTATTTTATATAAATAATAAAACAATTTTAATTATTTTTCACATTATAGCTGATCATTTTTGTCATCATCAGTTTATTATTTTAAAGTTAAAACTAGTTTTTGATACCCTTTTTTGAGTTTAAAAATCGTAGGTACACTAAATTTAGTTATCTCCCTCGATCAGAGACCAACAATCTACAATATTTTTGGATCTCTATATGGTATATTGACAATATAATTTAATATTTTAATTAAGGATTGAGAGAATATTCTCAGATTTTATTTAGAATTAAATTTCCGTTTATGAAAATATTTTATTTTTTACTAAATTTTTAATCAGAACTAACTAATGTATAAGGTATATGGCTGAGCAATTTCAAGCTTTTGTAATAACTCCTCGCCCATTAATCGTAAAAGCGCTTCCTTCAATTTTATAACATTTTCAAGATTAAAGGTGCAAAGGAATTTATTCACATTTAATGAATAGCCAATTATCCAATAAAAATAATTATAATAAATATTTTCCTCCTTTTTTATTTTAGTTTCATTATCGAGTAAATTAACCTATAAAGGATTAAAATTAAAATTTAATTGATTTAGAAAATTAAAAATTAGAAGAATACTAAATTCTAATACCGTATTTACTCGATTAATTCCCCACCCTCGAATAATTCCCCACCCCTATTAATTCCCCATGCCAGGGATGAGTTGAAAAAATAATTCCCCACCCCCAAATACCCTAATACACGTTCAAAATTCAAAACTCGAATAATTCCCCACCCTCGATTAATTCCCCATGCCACGGAGGGGTTGAAAAAATAATTCCTCGGGGGAATTAATCGAGTAAATACGGTATTTAATTTAAATAAAAAATTTTCAAAAAGATCTTTTACATAAAGGCTCTAAATTTTCACTTTAAATTTAGTTAAAAATCTTTAATTTAATCTTTACCTCTTTAATATATTCATTTATTTGATTTATCCATAAAGGAAAAACAATTTTCAAAGGATTTTTTTCTTTAATCATTCTCTCAATAAGTTTATGCTTTTTATCAATTATTTCAATTAATTTATTAATATCATCTACCGTTTTAATTGACAAAATTTTTTCAATTTCATCGTTAAAGTTTTCGTAAATTTTGGATTTTAATTTTTGGAATTTAGTTATTATGTCATCATAATAGATAATTGCTGCTTTCAAATATAATAATTTGTCTATTTCTTCGTCACTTATTAAATGTCCAATAATTTTTAAATGTGGTTCACTTTCATCTAAAAAAATATTTTTGTAAAAAAATTTTGATAATTAATAATTTATAATTATATCATTAAAATAAATTATATTATTAAAATAAAGTATGTATTATTAAAACAAAGCCGGCCCGGTCAAATTCGGAAAGATCGAGCAGTTTTGTAAAATTTAACTTATAAACTTCGAGAAATGCTCTTTCGATAAAAATAAAATTTAAAACATCAATTTTATTAAAATCTAATATTTAATTTAAATATTAATAAATAATTTACTAGAAACAGAATCGCCATTCCGGCGACACGTTCTTAGAATCTAAAGAAATAATTAATTTAAATTATAATTATTTAAAATACTTTTTACCATTTTATCTTTCGTATTTCCATAAAGCCAATTTAATTTATCAATTTCATTTGAATTTAGATCTTAAAAAATTCAGAAAATTCTTACAATAAAATTTAAAATAATTTTTTAATCATTTTTAATATGGGGATACATTTGGATAATCCCAAAAAGTTTTTATGCAGACTATTTTCCTTAGGACCATACACTTTCCCAATCATTTATCCCCCTTCCATAAGCATTTATGTACTTATGCCTTTCGTCTAAAAAGTCAAGATTTTCAAGGCTTCTAGTCCTAAAATCAGGTATTTGGGTCTGCTTTTTGGGTTTTTTTGATTGGGCCAAAAGTAAACTTATCAAAATTTACTTTAAATTGTACCTAAGTGTGAATATATAAAATAAAGTTTTTTATAAAATTTAAAAAATGTTTATAATTAAATACTTTCAATTTTATCTTTAAATTCATCATTAATATTTATTAAATAATTAATTGTTTCCCTATGTAATTCACAAATAAATTTTTTATTTTCTTTTTTATTTAAAATAGGAATAACTTCATTAGGATTATTTAATAATGATAAACTGTCAAATTCCTCTTTCAAAACATTTAATATCTCAATAAATTTAATTTCTATATTTTTAATTAAATTTATTAATTTCCCAAGCATATTTAATAAAATATTTGCTTCTGCTGGATTATAACTTAAATTTTTAGATGACATTTTATCAACTGATCCCATAATCATTGAACGAACAGCACTCCATTCTGTTGGATTTGATTTTTCTTTAATATTTTTATCTACATATTTTACTTGAATTAATATATTAGCTAATGTTGAACGTTGTTCTAAATTTAAAAAATCTTTTCCTCCAAAAATTAAATAATATGTTGAAATTATCCAATTATCCAATTCTTCATTATCTAAAATAAATATTTAAGGTTAAGATTAAAATGTTGGCCAAAAGTTGTCTGGGAATATTTCTTTTAGCCGATTCTTTAGATTAAACCTTTTATTTTGACCCTTATTTCATTAGAGTCATATAGTATTTAACTATTTTAGAATTTTTTCTATAAAATCTTTTACTAAATATTAAAATTAACCAATATATAAAAGTGGACTCATTCTTTTCTCCTCTCCATATACTACTACTGCACCTCTACGTTTAAATGGAAATAAAATTAAAAGATTATATCTAGCACCATTATGTTTTACAAATAATTGTTTTAATTCTTTATACCCTCCACCATCATCCTCCTCATTTTTATTTTCCCATAATTCAATTAATTCATTTTTAATTTCTTCTGAAATTTCTTCTTTTAATTCTAATAAATTTATTCCTTCAATTTTTTGTTTTACAAATTTATCTAAAGCTACTTCCATTCCTTTTCTATCATCAGAATATAAAATTGGAATAAAAGGTTTAAAATTATTATCCCAAATTTTTTTTATTTTTTTCTCATCTCCTTTTAATATTTTTATAAAAATATTTCCAAATAAATGGCTAAACAAAAAAGTTCTCAAAGTTCTTTGGACTTCATTCATCCCTACCGGATATGAAAATAATTTAATAAAACGATTAATCTTTTCTTTATTTTCTACCAAATCTATTAAAAATTAAATTAAAAATAATTTTTAAATTTTTTAAAATACCAATTCTAAATAACAAAGGGTCGATTAATTCAAAATTTTCATAAAATAAATTTCCAATAACATTTCTAATTTTATTTTTTAATTCCAAAATTTCTTTTATATTTAATTCTCCATTATTTTTATTTTTATTTAAATTTATTGCCCTTTTAAAAATATCATGAAGAAATTTTTCTAATCTAAAAAAATATTTTTTAATTTAAAGTTAAAAAAAAGACTTTTTAAAATGTAATTCTTCCAAAATATATTTAAATTCTTTTTCAATTAATTTATTTTTAATTTCCTCATTTTCCTCCATTTTATTTAAATTTTTTCTAAATTTTAAAAATTTTTCTTTAACAATTTTTAATTTAAATATAAAATTAATTTCTGTCTCAAAAACTTCAAAAACACTTTCAAACTCTATTAAAGCCAAAAATATTTCAAAATTAATTTTTATTTCATTTTCATTTTTTTCTAAAAATTTTTTATATTTTTCCATTTCTAAATTAATTTCTAAATTTTCTTTTTCTTCTTCCAAAATATTTTTATTTTTTATTTGATTTTTTGTTTTTAAAATTTTAAATATTTTTTCCAAAATATTTTTATTTAATAAAAATGTTGATATTTCTCGAATTTTATTTTTATTATTTTCAAATAAAAATGCTTGGAAATATTTTTCTTTTAAATTATTTTCGTTTATTCCAGCTTAATTTTAAAAAAATATTTAAATATTAAATTTAGGTAATTTAAATATACCAAATGTAGAGTTTGTTGGATTAGGTAATTTTAAATCATTTAATTTTACATTTATTGTTGGTTTGAAAAATATAAATATTAATAAATAAAATAACAGATTAGTTGACATTTTATTTATAAAATTAAAAAAATAATTTTTAATTATTTATTTAAATAATTATTCTTTAATTTAAAAAAATTTTTAAATATTTTTTTTAAATTATCACTAATTAAATTTAAATAAAATAAATATATTAAATAAATAATTTTAAATGTCTAGTCGAATTTTTTAATATTTAATAAATAAAGCATTGCTATCCATTCCCTTTTAATTTACCTACTATATATTGACTTTTTAAATATTTCAAAATAAATTTTATTTTGCACTTTAGTTGCTTAATTATTAAGTAAATTCACGTGAATGTCGATAAAATAAATAAATAAAAGTGCATAAATGATGTAATAATAAATATATATTTTTAATTTATAATTTTGTATTATTTTATTTATTTTTTATAATATAAAGATGAAAATACAAATTGAATTTTTGACTGGGCAATACTTTTTAAAATTAAATATAAATTAAACAAAAAATTAATTATTTATAAAAAATTCAAATTTTCCATTCTTTTATTTGATTCTATTAAATTATTAATTTATTTAACCTTAATTACTTATTAAATTTTTTCTAAAAATTTTTTGAAAATATTTTTAAAAATTAAAAAAATTTTTTTACAGGCAATCCACACAAAAAAGAATTTCTATTAAAAAAAATATTCAAATTATTCAACAATTCAATTTTGTCACCAAGAAATAATTTTGATAATTTTTTTCTACATAATTTCTACATTTGTTTGGTGATTAATTGTTAAAAATATTTAAAAAGAATATTACAATAAATTTTACAATTTTTATTTTTTCTTTGTTATTTAAATTTTTATCTGAATAAATTATTAAAATTTAAAAAATTCTTTTGTTACTTTTACATAGCTTTTTTCTTAAAAAATAAAAGAAATGTTATTTTTTTATTTATTTTAACATGCAAAAGCTGCTTTATTTAAGGCAAATAAAAATCTAAAAAATAAAAAATTACCTAATTTTAAATTTAATAAATATTTTTATTTTTAATTTAATTATTACTCTTATATTAACAAAAAATATTTTTTAAATTATATAAATGCCATTTAGAATTAATTTTAAGAATTTTTAAAAATAAAAGTGAAATTTATTAATGATTCAGAAAAATATATTATTTTTGTTTTTAGAGGCTAGTAAAAGTGATTCAGAGAAATAAAATTGGATGTCACAAACTGAACTATTTATAGAAATGATTTTCAAAAAATATTTATGGCTGTTTTTTAAAATAAATTTTCCTACTACCTTTATCGTCGTTTTACTTAACGATAGGCAACGGTAGTAGAAGTGAAAACTAATAATCCTAAAATATTTATTTATTTTTTTAAATATTAGAATTTTTAAATATTTTAATTCTTTTAGTATTTTTATTTAAATAAACAATTAAGATTAATTAAAATTTGAAAAAAATGTTTATTAAATTAACAATTATATATTTAAATTTATTTTTCCTTTTAATAAATGCTAATAATGAGGAACAAATAAAATCAGTCTCTGCTGATAATGAAATTTCTACTAAAGAATTGCTTCCAAAAATTGGTTTAAATTTAATTTAAATATTTAACTAAGAGAGATATTTGAATATTAAAGTATTTATATATTAAAATATTTATATATTAATATTTAATAACTAAAATTATATATTATCTATATTACAATAACATGTCTTTATCTTTTTTCATATTTGTTATGTTGCCATTCTAGTAAAAAGTTTCTAAGTTCCATTTAAATAAAGTGTGCCATTGTAATATAGGTTTATTTACATATTCAGGACTTTGGGGACTACAACAACAACAACCACCAATTAGTTAGTTGAAAAAAATTAAAAAATTAATTTAAAAAATATTTTGTAAATTTTAGGTGGAGGATTAGGCCTAATTGGAAATGGATTAATTCCCCAACAACAACCTTTCAACCTTCCAAGTTTCCCACCACAACCAAATCCATTTATTAATAACTTTTATCAACCACCTCCATTTAACAATTATTTTCTACGTTCCCCATACTTTATTCCTCCACAAACCAATCCTTTCTATCCATACCAAAATTTTCCTTTATTTAATTCTGGAATTGGCACTATTCCTCAATATCCCTTATATCAACCACAGCTGCCTCTGGGAGGTCCACAGCTGCCTCTGGGAGGTCTTCCTGGAGGTGAGTATTTGGAAATTTTTGGAAAGAATTTAAAAAATTTAACCTGGAAGAATATTCAAAAAAAAATTTTTAAAAGAAGATATTTAACGTTTTACAATAATAGTTTAGAAAACAAACATTTTCATAACATACAATTCAATATTCAATTTTAATTCCAGGACTTCCCAATCAACTTAATCCAGCTGGAATTGTTTAAAATATTAGAGGAGAAAATAAATATAATAATTTCAATGATTCAAATGAATTAGTATTAAAATTTTAAATAAAATACGATTTTTGAATAAATTAATATTTTTCCGGTTTTAGTGAGACTGTTTTTCATTATTCTGATAAAAAAACAATTTCGATCGACAACTATGAAGTTAATTCCTAATTTTAAAATATTTTATTTTCTATTATACTTGTTTAATTTTTTCAGAGCAATTTAGACCTTATACCCCTAAATATAGTAAATCCTTAATATCTAAATTAATATAGATCGATCCCTTTATTTTCACAACCATCTATAAATAGCTGTCAATAAAAAAATAAAAAAACATTTATTCGTTGAAGGTCATCCATTGTTGTTTGAATTATGTGCGGGATTTTTTTGCTTTAATCTATTTCTTTTATTCATTCACACAGATTTATATATAATTTATTTGTGGGGTATTTTTTGAAGATTAATTTGTTTAGATTTATTTGATTTAAACAAATTTATTAATTAAATAAATTTATTAAATATTAATTAAACAAAATTATTAATTAATTGTATATTTATTAATTTGTATAAAAATTTAAATATGATTAAATATGTTTTTGGCGTTAATTTATTTAATAAAATTATTTTAATAATTATTGTTTTGCTACTAGCAGGTTAGTAATTATTTAATTAAGTGATTATTAAAAAAAAGTAAATACCTATATTTAAAAACAAAAATTTATGAAAAAAATAAAAATTCTTAAAATTTTTCGTTTGACTAATAAATGGTGAATTTTTTGGTTTACGTCTTTCTGAAATTTTCAAAATTTTCGCCTGCGGTGCAGAAAATGAAGAAATCTAATGTCCTTCCAAAATTCTCAAAATTTTCAGCCGCTTCGCGAAAAGATTTGAAATAAGAGGATCTATGGATTCAAAACCTTACAATATTCAAAAATTATCTCATACGACGCTTTAAATTTAAAACTAGATGTCCTGGACTCCAAAAAATCTGAAAAATTTTAGATTTTTTGCTTTTATCTAAGCAAATTTGAAATTTATAAACACTCTTTATAAAAAAAATTTTAGGCACAATCACTTTTGACTTTAAATATTTATTTTTTACTTAAAATACAATTTTTTTTTTAATTTGCTGGCAAAATTTTTTAAGTTCCGTTTCCGCCCGGAGCTCAAATAGGATCCGGTTCCGGTTCTAGTTCCGGTCAAAATTTCGGTTCCGGTGAAACACTAATATTTATTATAATTTTTTAAAATTATTTTTAAGATTTGACATTCTCGAAGGAAATTCCTTCATTAGCCAGTTTAAAAATTAAAGAAGCAAATGCCGAAGTTGTAGAGGATAAGCCAAAAAAACGTGAGGATTCAATTCCGGTCATCGAAATAAGAGGGGAGGGAAAGCCAATGAGTGCTGCACAAATTAGGTATTTAATAAAAAATTTGTTTCCGGTTTTATTAAATTTTACATATTAATTTATAAAAATTTAGAAAAGGAAATCAAAATTTTAAACTAAAAATATATTAAATTATTTTGTAAAATTAAATTGAATATTCAAAAATTAAAATTTTTATAAAAAAATGTTTGAAGGGAACTCGAAGAAATGTCTAATGGTGGACCGCTTGATATAAAAGTAATTTGAACAAAAAAATTTATTTTGTGATGAATATTCTAACTAAATTTAATTCCTAAAAAATCAAAAGGTTTCAAAAACTTGGGTCCCTGGAGATTGCCCTAGAAAAGCTCGACGTCTTGATTTTGTCACATTTCATTTCAAAGGCTTTTCTGAGGCTGGAAAAAAGTTTGATCAAAGTTATGGACGTGAAAATGATGGAATTAAAATACAATTGGGTGTTGGGATGGTAAAAATGTAGATAAAAATTATTACTTTTAATTTATATATTAAGACAATGCCTGGTTTAGATAAAGGTATTAAAGGAATGTGTGATGGTGAACTTCGCAAGATTGAAGTTCCTTGGAGATTAAGCCGTAAAAGGAAGAGTAAAGGTAAATTGGAAATTTTAAATTAGGCTGGGTCTGGACCAAGGCCTGGGTTTTTCCTGTACCCAGCGTCTAAGCCCAGGCATTTTTTGACCTTCTTGGGTTTTTCCTGGACTATAGGCCTAGGATCCGGCCCAAGTCAATAAATCAAACTCAGGAACAGGCCCAGGCTTTTCAATTTACCTATCTCTACTTCTTTATCTGTTGTTTTTATTATAAGAGTTGATCTAAACAGGTGTATATTTCTTTTAAAAAGACAATAGATGGCGCCCTTTTAATAGAAAAAAACCTTTAAATCTCAGTCTCTCAAAAACTCTAATAAATATTAAAATTAGTTTGGAGGTTCATACCAAATGATGAACATTGGCTTCGTTTTGATGTTGAGGCAATAAAAATAGAGCCGTGGACTATAGAAGGGCAATTTGAATGGATGGATTTAAATAATAATAGTAAACTTACAGAAGACGAATTAACTCGTTTTGGGTATAAAATGTTAAAAGAATTTGGAAAAGCATGGCCAAATGAAGATATTGACCCAGTATTTGCTTCTAAATATTATATAAAGTATATTTAATTATTTCTGTCAAAAATTATATATTCAAAATATTTATAAAATATCTCATTTTTAAAGATATTTTGATGCAAATAATGATGGGGCTATTGATATATCTGAATTTAAGTATATTTTTGAAAGAGATTTGTCTATAATGGAAAGTAAAAGAAAAAATAAAAATAAAATTGAGGGAAGAAAAAGAGATCCAGGACTTCAATGGATTTTGGATTTTAACAATGATGGAATTGTTTCTGTTCAAGAAATGGATAATGCTGATAAGATTTTGGAAGGAAATCCTGCAATTTTGCCTGGGGAAAAAATAAAAGAAGAATTATAAATTAAAAAATTAATTGTTTAATAATTAAATTGTTAAATTATTTATTTTAATTAGAGAATGGAAATCTTTTTTAGAATTTTGTTCTATTTTAAACGAAAAAGAATAATAATTATTTATTTCCTTTTTTAAATTTTATTTATAAAATAAAAATTTTCAAAAGAAATTAAATATTTTGCCAAGAAAATTAGAAATTTTAATAAAAAATATTTATATAAAAATATAAAATTTAATTTATTCACAAACAATTTTAAAACAATAATAATACTCTTAATTTTTTTTCATTTTCTTATCAAAATAATTTTTAATTAACAATTCATATAAAATACATAAATGATAATTTATTGAGTTTTTCAATAATTTTATTTTAATTTAATACTAAAATTATTACTAAAAAATTTTTTTATTTTATTTAAAATTAATAATTAAAATTATTAAATTTACTCAATTAATTAAAATAAAATATAGAAAAATATTATTTTTATATTTTATTATTAAAGTAGTTATCCACCCCACTTTGTTCCATTTTTTTCCCGCACATTCCTAAAGGTGTGGGAGGGGTCCTAAAAATTCCTAAAGGATTTGAAGGGGTTGGGGGCGGAGTCAATGGATTTTAGGGGATTTTCCAAAAGGATTTGAAGGGGTTGGGGGGAGGAGTCTTCAAAAGTTCCAAAAGGATTTGAAGAGGTCCCTTTGGTCTTGCCGCATTTACATTTTGTTCCACCTTTGATCTTTCCGACAAATTTCATATTGTTCCACTTTTGATCTTTGCCGAGTTAAATTACATTTTGTTCAACTTTTGATCTTTCCGCATTCCATTTTGTTCCAAGGTGTTGTAGGGAGGGGTCTGAAATAATTAAGGGTTTCGTGCAACTTAATTTTAATTGCAAAGGTTTTGGGGAAATCGATCATCAATCAAATGTTTTTATTTAATATTTCCACAAATTTCATTTTTCCCCCTCTTTGATTTTCCGACTCCCGCAAATTTCTCTCTATTTCCTTTTGATCTTTTTGACAAATTCTATTTTGTTCCAAAGGTTGTGAAGTGATTTCAATTAAATAATTTTTCTTTGATAGCCCAAATCAATGCTTGTGAAATCAATTACTCGTAACATGATTAATTATTTTGAAAATTTTATTTTTCCTTCCGACTTTTAATATTTTAAATTATTAAAATTAATTTTATTAATTTTTTAAATTTATAAATTATAAATCTATGAAAATATTCGAACCGTTGCCATTTACCTTATAGGCATGATCACTACGACCGCTACACCGAGGAGCATTTTTAACTATTTATTTTATAAATCGTTTTTCTTCCCGAAAATCAAACGATATATTAAAAAAATATATTTTATTATAATTTAAAATTTTTAATTATATAAAATTTTCCTTCAAACCCCCGAAATAAAAATTTTTATTAATTCCTTCTATTCAAAAAAAAATATTTTTGTTTTCAATTCCCAAAAGGGAATTGTTTTTTAATATTCTTTTATAATCAATCAATTTTGTTATATAAAAATTTTTGAATTTTAAAGAATAAATTTTTGCTTTCAATTCCCAAAAGGAATTGTTATTTAGCAAAAATTTAAAATATATTTGTTAATCAATCAATTTTTAAATATAAATTTTTGAATTTTAATTAAAACTGTTTTTCAATTCCCAAAAGGGATTAAGAATGCTTTTAGAATAAAATTTTAAATTTTGAAAACTGGCGTCGCTTCTCTTTTTTAAATTCAGTGAAATACACCACATGTTTTACATTTATTCGACAGATCGAGCTTAGCGATCAATATAGCGATCGAATGATAAATCATGTATGAAGTGATCAATAAAATGATCAATATCAACCAAAAGTAAAATAATGAGGTGATCACTCAACAAATGGAGTGATCAATCATGTGAATGAGTGATCCATCAAGTGAATTTCAAATGATCAATTAATTAAGAAAGTGATTGACTAAAATGTGAAGAGTGATCAACCGAATGAATGAGTGATCAACAAAGTTATCGATATGTGATCAATTAAGTTATGAGTGATCAATCAAATGGATAGTGATCAATGAAATTTATCATATAATAAAAATGTGAACTGTAATCAGCCGAATGAATGAATGAAAAATTTTAAAAATATTTTTTGAGTTTAAATAAAAAAAATTTTTGTTTTTAATTCCCAAAAGGGAATTGAATTATTAACAAAATTTAAAAAATATAATTTGAAAATTTAAAAAATAAAACAATCATTTTTAAAATATACTTTTTCCTATATAAATTTAAAAAATTTTTGTTTTTAATTCCCAAAAGGGAATTGAATTATTAACAAAATTTAAAAATATAATTTGAAAATTTAAAAAATAAATCAATCATTTTTAAAATATACTTTTCCTATATATAATATAAAATTTTTGTTTTTAATTCCCAAAAGGGAATTGAATAATTAACAAAATTTAAAAAATATAATTTGAAAATTTAAAAAATAAATCAATCATTTTTTAGATATACTTTTTCCTAAATAAAATTTAAAAATTTTTGTTTTTAATTCCCAAAAGGGAATTGAATAATTAACAAAATTAAAAAATATAATTTGAAAATTTAAAAAATAAATTAATCATTTTTTAGATATACTTTTTCCTAAATAAAATTTAAAAATTTTTGCTTTCAATTCCCTTAAGGGAATTGAAATTTGAATTTTTATAAAGGCGTCGCTTCACTTTTTTATCAATGTAAAAATCGATCAATCAAATTATGTAAATTTTTAAATAAAAAGGGGGTAAGGGGTAGGACTATAAAAACGATCATTTTTTACAATTTTATATCATTTTTCTCAATCAAAAAATTTTCTCAATCAAAAAATTAAGTTCAAGTTACTTTAAAAACTTAAAATTAAAAATGCAACAACTTTCAAAAAATGCCCGTAATTTCATGATTGATAACCTCCTTGGATTGCAACAAGGAGATGGTTTCAACGCCGAACGCTATGTTGAAAGATTAAATGATTCAATGTGGCATAATGAAAAGTTCAATGTCACCAAAACTTATTCAAAATTCATGATCAAGGATGTTCCAGCAAATGCTGAGTCTCTTCTCTCAGGTAGTTATAAAAAATTTTTCTCACTAAATTCCAAAATTTAGGTATTTTTTAAATTTTGCATTGACGAGGCTATGGAACATGCTAAAGAAAAAAATGTTGAACCCGAACAAATAGCCTGCACATTAACCAGCGACTTTTTGGATTATGACATCTGGGTTCCATTCAGCAACATTTCAAATAATACAGTTGACGCCATGCTCAACCGTTGTCAACACATAGCACAAAGTAAAAAGCAAGACGATTTATCATTGTTCGGTGCACCTTTTACCATTACTGTAACAACAATTAACAAAAATTCATTCAAAAAACGACGTCGTGTCGGAGGTGCAGCACGTAAAATTCCAAAAATTCGTCATCAAATTAGTAATGCGGCATTAATCAAATTCAATAACCCAGACAACATGAATCATTGCTTATTTTTCGCTTTGATTGCTTCACTAATTCAAAATATTTGCAATTGGTCACGTAAAAATTTCTTCAATTATATACACAATCTATATGGAATGTCTGGCCGCTTTCAAAAAGATACATATGAATTAATGAATCAAGTCGGTGCACAAATGGGATTGAAAGAATACGACGCTGATGAATGGATTCCACGTGTTGTTGACCAATGGAACAATGTTAACTGTAAAAATCAATGCATAGTAAAAGTATTCTTATTTGGTGACAAAGGCAATTATAAACCCGAATTTGAATATGGCCCGGAAGACTACGACACTCCAATAATTATTTACTTCAACGACATTGAAAAACATTTTTATGCAGTAAAAAAATGTGGCAGATTATTTGGAAAATATTATTGTCTTTCATGTTTGTGTGTATACAATAAAGCCCAACACCATACTATTACATGCAAAGCTCGCTGCAAAAACTGCTCTCGAGTCGGGCCAGAATTTCCATGCCAGCCTGACAAACATTTTTTTCAAATATTGTAATTTATGTTTTAAAAATTTTAACAACAAAGATTGTTATAATCAACATTTAAATAATGGTTTCTGCAATAAATCCAAAAAATGCAACAAATGTGGAGTTATTTGGAACGTCCATGACAACAATCGTAATGGACGCAAAGGACATGTATGCAGCGAAAAATATTGTCATACATGTAATGAATTCCATGATTTAAAACGTGGATGCTATATTAAACCTTTGGAGCCAAGGCAATCTGAACCATATTTAATTATTGCCTTTGATTTTGAAACAACTCAATTATCTGCAATTCACGAACCAAACTTTATTGCAGCAAAAGTTTCATGTCCTGATTGTATTTTGAATGGTAACTGGCAGCAAAGTTTAAAAAATAATAATAATAATTGCAAAATTTGTGGAGAAAATAGAATAATTACATTTTCTCAACAGACTTTTAATGAAACAACTGTTGATAAGAAGATTATATGCAATTCTCCACTCGTATCATTTGTCAACTGGATATTAAATGATCTGCCCCAATATAACGACATATATGCTTTTTCACATTTTGGGGGCAGATTCGACATGATCATCACTCTAAAAGAATTAGTTAAACAAGGATTAACACCAGAGATATTGAAAAAAGGCAATAAAGTATATGAAATGAAAATGAAGAACAAGAAGAACAGTATCATCTTCCGCGACACCTTTAATTTAATGCCAATGTCGCTTGCTTCACTTGTGCCATCATTTGATCTAAAAGTAGAAGACAAACCATTTTTCCCTCACATGGCCAATCGTCCTGAAAACTACGGCAAAGTAATATATCCAACAAAAAAGACTACCTCGCCGATGGAATGATGCCTGAAAAAAGAAAAATATTTGATCTCTGGTATGAACAACAAAAAAATACACCCTTCCTCCTTGATGAAGCCTTGGCCAGCTACTGTACAAATGATGTTGAAATTTTAATGGCAGCACTTATTGCATTTCGACAAGAATTTTTTGAGGTGACGAAACGCAATAATGGAGAAAGGGCCGCATCAAATAAACCACATGGAGGAATTGATGTATTACATGATTCAATGACCATCGCCTCTGCCTGCATGCGTCATTTCAGAACAAACCACCTCAAAGAACAACATTTGGCACTAGTACCCGAACGCGGCTATGACAAAGTTGATGGCAATCAAAGCCTTCTCGCCCTCAGATTTTTCAAATGGTACTCTGAAAAATATGGTGTGACCGTCCAAAATGTCAACTCCGACGGTGGCGAGAAAAGAATTGGAAAATACCAACTTGATGGATGGGTTGTGGAGAAGAATTATGGTATAGAAGTTAATGGTTGTGTCTGGCATGGATGCCCCAAATGTTTTCCAAATGAGTATGAGTTGATGCCAAACGGAAAAACAGCTGGCTATTTGAGAGAACATGACAAAAATAGAATGGAATTCATACTTTCACAAATTGACCGTGTTGACGTTTATTGGGAGTGCGAAATTCATCAAATGTTGGCAAAAGATCGGGAAATGAGGCAAATGTTTTACAGTTATATTGATGATGGACCAATTGATATAAGAAGTTGTTTCTATGGAGGAAGAACAGGACCGCTAAAACTCCATCACGAAGTCAAAGATGGAGAACGGATATCATATTACGACGTCACATCTTTATATCCGTTCATTAATGTAACAACAGCTTATCCTGTTGGGCATCCAAAAGTTCACATCATCAATAAAAATGTAAATTGGACAAAAGCTACTGACAACATTTACAAATTGGCAATTTTAAAAGTTTTTGTAATTCCTCCAAGAAAAATTGATGTCCCAGTTCTGCCCATGAAATTAGAAAAGGATGCCCGTCTGCTTTTTCCTCTGTGTGCAAAATGCGCGTAAGATTTTTATTTTTTTATTTGAAAATAATTTTTTTCGTTTAGAAAAATGTATCCTGAAGGTGGCGTTATAGAAAATTACCGGTGCACACACAAAGATAATGAACGAGGATGGGTATCAACATGTACATCAATCGAATTAAATGTTGCTTTAGAAGAGGGGTACACCGTAACAAAACTTTTTCGTGTACTCGACTACAACAAATCAGACTCTAAATTGTTTCAACCTTATATCTCAGAGTTTATGGCAGAAAAAATACATTCATCAGGATTTGACAGCAATATTAAAAACAACACTGAAGCAGAAGACAAGTTTATTAAAGAATGTAGTGAAAAGTTTGGAATTAAAATTGAAAGAAGTAAAATGAACCCCAACAAAGGACGGAGGACGCAAGCCAAACTTATGTTAAATAATCTTTGGGGGCGATTTTCACTACGCAATTTCGGACTTTCGCAATGTATAATAACTGATGATCCAGAACAATTCCAGAAATTTAAAAATGATCAATCAATTGAAATAGCAAGTATAGATGAATTATTACCTGGAATATTATTGATTGCATATACTAAGAAAAAAGAATGGATCGAAGAACATGAGTGCTCTAACATTGGTATTATTTATCTAAAAATTATAAAATTAATTTTTTATATTTAGTTATTTCACTCTGGACAACATCCGCAGCAAGAATCCACCTTCTTCGCGCCATGCAACAAGTTGTCCGTGCTGAAGGATGTACATTGCTTTATACGGACACTGACTCCCTAATTTTTACTCATCCTGAAGGAGTCAACCCTCTGAATCTTGGACCTCATCTTGGGCAATTTACCGATGAGCATCCAAAACATGATATTATCGAATATGTTTCTGGTGGAGCAAAGCAATATGGATTGAAAATGAAGAAAAAAAATAATCAACAAAATGAACATGATTATATTTTAAAAGTAAGAGGGATGACTTTAAATTATGATGTCATCAACAATCAAGGATTAAGATACGAAACTTTCAAACAACAGGTCATCAAATATGCAACTACAGGAGTGAATCAACCAATTAAAATTTCGTACCCCTCATATTTATCCCCCTCTATCAAAAATCTAAATGTCTCCACTTTATCACGTCAGAAAATTTCTAGACCATTCATCGGCAAAGGAATTGTAAAACCCTCCGATTTCTCTGTATTAAATTTTGGCCATATTTAATTGTATTATTTAATTGTATCATTTGTCATTTTTAATTTATAATTTAATTATAAGTCTTATTGTATTTATTTAAAATTTTTATTCAAATTATTTTATGTTTAATTATAAATTTTTATAAAAAATTTTAAAAATTTTTAAAAATTTTATAAAAATTTCATAATTTTTTATAATTTTTTTAAAATTTTTAAAAACTTTTATAAAAATTTTATAATTTTTTATAAAATTTTATAAATTTTTTATAATTCTTTTTAAAATTTTATATTTTTTATAAATTTTTAATTATAAATTTTTAATTTTTTTATAAATCTTATAAAAATTTATAATTTTTTAAAAATTTTATAAATTTTTATAATTCTTTTAAAATTTTTATAATTTTTTATAAATTTTTTAAAAATTTTATAAATTTTTTATAATTTTTAAAAATTATAAAATTATTTTATAAATTTTTATGTTGTATAATTATATTTATGATAAATATTTGATCGTTGTACAATTAATAATCACCATCCATTACAGTAATAACTTGGTACCAACATATTTTGATCAGGATCTTCATCATCATCATCTTCCAAAATTATTAATTCATTATTAGTATTTGCAAGTTTTTCCGTATTTTTAACAATTTCATTTGAATTTGGAATTTTTCTTCATCCTCTTCCTCTTTAACAATCTCGAGCAACTCCATTGGGTAGTATCGATTTTCTTTGAAAGATTCAGTTTTGTTAGGTATTTGTTCGATAATACACTGAAGATAAGGATTCTGAAGTCGAATACGATGTTTTGCATAATAATGTTGTGTCACCGAAATGTTGAAAGGTTTTGAAAGTCTTCCATATGCTGGTATAACATTTGCACCCTCATTTGATAATCCACAAATAAAAAAACTTCTTTTCATTCCATTTTTATCTGTATATGTCGTTTCAACCTTGCGACCTTGAAGCTTTTTTAGAATTAATTTTTTACTTTCAGGATGATTAAGATAACATCTTAGTGATTTAACAGTGCAGCATAGAATATTAGCACACTCATCAATAACCAGGACCATTTTAAAATATTTTAAATGAAATTAATCATTAAAATTAATTAGAGTTTATATACTCTATTTTTTGTAAAAATTTTTAGCTCCGCCCCTAATTTGTCAATATAAATACGACGAAATTTAACCTTTAAGCTCATTCATAACAAAAAATTATTTTATAATGGAAGCAATTAACAGCGAAACTGCTCCCACAAAAATTTCTAAATCCAAAACTGCTAGTGAACCTTTCTGGAAATTATTTAGAGGAAAATTTCTTATGACATTTTCACTTTGTGCAGGTTAATAATATTAATTTTATTAAAATTAATTAATTAATTTTTAGATTGTCGTGACAATGTTTTTAAAAAGAGTGACAAAGCAGTTCGAAAGGATGATAAGATTGAAATTAAATTTGAAATATGCGAAGTATGCTTTAAAAAGAATTGCAAAACTACAGATATTTTATCACCATATACACCAAAGATTAAGTAAAATATATGACGCTGACAATATTTAATTAAAAGAGATGTCAAAGAATTAATTAAAATACTTGATGCTAACAATATTTAATTAAAATACTTGATGCTAACAATATTTAATCTGAATAAATAATTTTAAAAAATTGAAAAATTTTTAATAGTCTGAGAAAAAAAAAGTTTAAAAGTTTATCATTTTATTCACAATATTAGTAACAAATAAATCTGGATTTGATTGTCTATTTAATAGTTCAAGGTATTGATCAAATGTATAGCCTTTTGAGTAAAAATAAATAAATGAGATGCAATGATGGGCACAAGTATTTGAATAAGAGTATTGATAAGGTTTTAGATTTTTTGAAATTTTGAAAAATTTTTGAGAAATGAATTAATTATACATAAACTTGTAGGTAATGCTAAACTATCAAAATAAATCACTTCGTTGTTGTTATTAATGTGAACTACAACCCAGTGAGAACCCTCATAGCCAAAAGGGTCCAAGTTGATAATTAGCATTTTTCCTTTTGTTGAAGTCGGAACAGGCAGACGATTACAAGGGAAACATCCTAGGAAGATTCGGCACGTTTGAGGATTTGTCCTCAGAATTTGAGTAATTTGACTTGAGTACATTGTTGTTGCTAAAATTTGATTTGAACCAAAGAACTGATCGGAGTTGATAAATAACTAGACTAGCTAACAACATTGCATATAAACATATCATTCCCCAACAGAATACATGTCCATAAAAATTGTTGTCTTTTGGACTTTCTTTGCAGAGTGATGGTAGATTATCAAAACTAATAAAATTTGGCACTGGAGCAACAATTTTTTCTTTTGAAGGTAAAAAGAGGGTTTCCTGTAATATTTTCTCCTCTGTAATATTTAACAAGTTCAGAATATTCTGGTAAATTATCTAATTTTATAGTACCATCTGTTGATAATGCTTCAACTAGTGGAACAAAAATTCTAATTAGAAAAACTATTTTCAAAAGATTTTTCATTTTTAAATGATTTTTCTTAAAATTGTTTTCATATTTATACTTTTTTGTTTGAAAAATTTTTTACTTTATCAAAATAAATCTTAAAAGTTATTAAAATTATCTAATTTAAAATGATTACAATATGAGAGATTAGAATTTATATTGTGGTATCACTCGCGATTGTTCTATTTTTATCTAACATTATAAGTGAATCTGCTTCTCCCATTACTATAAGCATTATTCCTCCTTCAGGTACAGGTTTACTAAACTTTATATTTACTGCCGTTGTCCCGTTTTTAATTAAATCAAAAGTTCCTCCTTGATCTTCCCCACTGTTTGTTAGATTGAAAACATAGATACAATGTGTTTTACCATATTGTTGTAAAGTTATTCCATTGCTCTCCGTAGAATTGACTAAACCAACTGCCTCATTCATATCATTGAAAGCACGAATATATTTTCCATTCTCATAATCAAAATCATACGGGGCTTGTGGATAATTTCTTCCATTGGCAATAATACTAATCTCGCGAACATTAAAATGATGAAAGTTGAACGGGCTACGTTTAATATCTCCTACATAATCAGAATTAGAAACGAGTCCCAATGTAATACGTCTAGGAATTTGGTCCATAAATATATTGGCATTAAACTCATATCGTCCCTGACTAATAAACAATGGCTTCATCATAGTTTTTCTAATTGAATAGCGAGCAGGTTTTATTTCAAGTCTTTTTGCAATGTCCAAAGCCAATCCGTCCATTAAATCTACTTTTTTAACATAAAGCTTCATATTTACTACTTCAAAATGATAACGTGTTGCTACCTCCATAGCATTTTGTAGTCCAAATGTCATAAGAACAAATCGGGAATCGTTTGGTATAATTTCGATATCAACTTCACAGTGATTTATCAAATAAAGTGGTTGATTGAAAATATCTGCATCAAGTTTAGCAATGAATTGTGCTGTTTTACTGTTTTCAAATAATCTTCTCCTTTCAATTGTATCTAAACCACCTTCTTGAGTTGAAGTATTATTGTAAAAATATCCAGCGGCATTTAAATGTGAGCTCTTTGCGTTTTGTGAATAAGAGAGCTCATGTGAAAAATAGGTTTTGTAAGCATAAAGTGAATTTGAATTGAACACTTCTCTTCCATTAACACTTACTCGCATATTATTAATAAATGTCTGTCCTATAAGCTGTATCGGAGAAACATTGTCTGCGACAGAAAGATTTACAAGTTGTCCACTTTCATTTTCTTTTCGAATGCGAAATTCAGTAAATAAATAACATTTAGTCAAATCAATATAATTTTGACTTGCGTGGATTTTAAAATGATAAGGTGTATCGGTGAGTGGATTGCTTGGTAGTATTTCAAAAACTTTTGATGACGAAATACTTACATTTGTTGGCGGAATTTGAAAAAAGTCTAAAGCATTGGTAATTGAGTTGATACTATCATTGTCAATTTTATGAAATGTCATTTTAGTAAAGACCAAAAACGTCTGATTTCACTCTTTTCTTAATAGGTTTACCAATTAATGTTTGATAACTTGGTAATTTTCCTCCTTTTATACCCCTTTTTCTTCCAAATCCAGAACCAAATTGTTTAGGTAAGCCTCCCTTCTCTAGTACAGTATCAACCCCCCTCTTTCCTTCACTGATGAAAGCCTCTTTGATTGGTTCTCCCTGACTAACTCTTTCAAGAACACGTTGTCCTGTGTTAATTGCTTCTGACTTTACAGTATTTCCAACATTTCGAAGAACAGGAAGAAAGAAACGCCACAGTCCGCGCATAATATCTCCTACACCCGCTCCTTTTTGAATACCATATCCTCTTTGGAAGGGTGAAGACCCTCGAAAATAATCATATGATATTTCTCCACCACCTGACATTTCGTTAGGATTTTTATGGACAAAATCGTCATAGCCTACTGTACTTGTGTCAAAAATAACATGCACCATTTTTTTAATAAATTTTATTTTAGATTTTAAATAATTACAACTACTATTTATATACATTTTGAAAAATTAAAAATTGATCACTTTTTTAAATATTAAGACAATGAGTACTGTACCAAAAGAAAATGGTACTAGTCTTCCATTATCCATCGTTCTTATTTCAATCTCAATTTCGTTAACTTCCTTTGGTAAAACACGAGCATATATGGGGGAATCATAAATATTTTCATTATATTCTCCAGGTTTTGCACCGGCCACAGAAACTACACGTAGAAGTGAACTTAAACTATTGCCAATAATCATATTTTCTGTTAGTCCTTTTGTATATACAGCAAAGCTTGAAAAACCACCTCTTAAATCACATCCATACTTTGCAATTTCTCTATTTTGGACCATATTTGTATTTTCAAAACCCAAAACATATCCAAGTTGGGGAGAAAATGATAAATATTTAATGCTTGTATGATTGAATTGCACTTTAAAACGTTCAAAATCCTTGTGATATAATATTTCGATAGAATCAATTATTTGTTTTTGGACTGAAGCATCAACTTTATCTTTCTTTAATCGTCCATACTGTCGTAAAAGAGCGGGCATATTCGGTAAATAATTTATTCGGGCTTGGCGATTGGGTGTTCTCCCGAGTATTTTTGTTAATATTTGTTCCATTTCTTCGGTCCATAATGGATCACTGAATGTTTCTTCAGGGGTTGGAAGAAGGGGAAGTTTTGAAACATCCTCAGTAGTTGGTTCAGGTCGTGAAGATTGAACAGGAGTTGTTGTTTCAGGTGTCGGAAGGGAAGGTTTTGAAATATCTGTAGGTTTTGGAGGCTCAATTATAGCTGGTGGAAGAGGAAGTTGTTCTGAATTATCTTCTTTAGATTGTTGCTGATCTTGTGAAACAGGTTTTGTTGGAGAGGTATAACCTGGTAAAGACTTTAAAGGTGAAGTTTGTTGAGTTGGGGGAAGGTTTGGAGTTGTTGTTGCTGGAGGGTGTATGTCTGTGTACGTCGGTAGAGGTGGGGGTCTGTAAGGTTCATCTGCTGTCTCTTTATCTCTAGCAATTCCCTCAAACTCAAGTGCCCTGAATCTATCCATTCTATAATTGACAAGTCTTTTGAGTCCATCGATTTTAGTATTTAATTCTTTCTTTCGATCTTCATCTGTTTCCTCATCGTACAAAGCTTTTGTAGTAGAAATTTCCTGATATGTAGCGATCAACCCATAAAAATTACTTCGTATTGCTGGCCAATAATCAGGGTTATCATTGAAAAATTTATCAACATAACCTTTATGGGTTATATAGTTCTCTCTATTATATTGTTTAACAGTTTTTTGTTTGTCCCTTCTTAGTACTGCAGCATCAAGTAAATTTACTCTCTTTGTCATTCTTTCAATTTCTTTCTTAAATCTTGGTAAAAATCCCTCTAATTGTAAGGGTGTTTCCTTTTTGTCTTCTATGAAGAGAGCTATTAGTTTGAGGTGGTCTATAATTAATATTTCATTGTAATTTTCGGGGGTAAGTTTCGAAAAAATCGACAACAATGTTAACATCTGAATTGTTCTTTTTTCCAAAATCCCTTCTTTTGCCTCCTCTTCCAATTTTCTAATTCGAGATTCTAAAGCACTCCTTTTGTAACTTAGGTTCCAAAATGTTGTTGTCATTTCACTTTTAATTGTCTCATCCTGTTGTTGATCTGTTCTTAATTTAAATTCTCATCTAAAGATTTTGAATCCTCTACAAGTTTATCTTTTAAAATTTTTTATTTGGTCCCAATATTGATCAGGATAATCTATGAACACTTCATCAACTTTTGGAATAATTCCCACTCTAATTTGTCTTAACTCTTCCAATGAACGTTTATTTCTTTGAAGTTTAAGTGAGGGCAGATCGACTAAGTCTTCAGGTTTTTTCCAAAGGCGAAGCTCCATAAGTTTCGCTTTGATGTTGAAGTGTAGAAATTAAAAATTCATGTAATTTTTCAACTGTTGTATGCGATGCTTTTGGAACGGGGACTCTTAAGACTTTGGCCATTCCAAGATTATCTTTAAAATGTATATCAATCCATTGATCATCTAGAGTACCAATAGTTGCTGCCCATGAATATGGATAATTTATACTGTGTAAGCCGCACACCCAGTTGCCAGAAAAAATAGAGCGGTTTAGGTAAATGAACTCTAAATTTATTTGGACGATTATCAGGATAATCGGGAATATTACTAGGGAGGAAGACAAAAAAAGCTGTTTGACATATTTTTATCACAAATAAAAAATTTTCTACAATAATGAAAAAATTGTTTTCTTTTATACTAATTGTGACTCATGAATCCATTCTCGTTCTGGGTATCCTATAAACTTTACAAGAACATCAAAAGTACCATCTTGTCTCTTTCTTTTCCTCAAAACTTTTTCAATTCTATATTCTGTATCGGCATCTTTTTCTTACACGCGTTAACTCTTCACGTAAAATGAACCTTTGAACTGTTCATCTTTATCATCCTTTCACTTTGTATTGAATTGGTAATGGTGTTTCCTTTATATTGTCCACTTGTAATATTTCATCTCCTCAATTTGGTAAGTATCCTTTCTCAAAAGCTCCTTTATTTACACTCATTCGGAACAAATTTATCTTTTTTGGAGTTTTGGTTTTATTTTATTTTTTGTTTTTAAAGAAAATATGTCTCCATAGATTCGTTTCCATACTTCTTGAGCATTATCAAAATTTACATCTATCGGTCGCATACCATGGATTCTACTTTTTGCTTTATTTATTCCTTCTAAAATTTTTCAAGTACATCAATCCAATTTAATGTTTTCTTTTTGAGCAAAATTTCGGTAAAGTCGTTGTTTAACGTTACGAATTGCTCTTTCCGCAACTGGGGCTTTGACTATAGAACAAGTATCATGTTTTTCATTCCCCCTCATTTTCAAAAAAAATTCTTTCATTTGTTTATTTTTTAAATTCTGTCCTCTTATCTGAAAAAATTCGTTGAGGTTTCATTGGCATTTGTGAAATTAAATTTTTGAAGGCTTCTATCATTTCTTCTTCAGTCTTTTTGGACTTGACAGGAACACCAAAAAACACGTTTAGAAAGGACATCAATACCAAGAAGCAGGTAACGATTTCCTTTATTAGTGTCGGGATAGCTATGGAAATCTGCCAAATCAACTTGTACATCTGTCATAAATCCAGTTGCTACGGTTTTTGATCTTTTAAAATGAATACGTTTGGGTCGTATAAGTGTGTATGTTCTATGCCCTTCTAGGTAATGTTGAACAGCTTTTCTTGGTATATGTTTGAGCATTTTTACGTGCTTCATACCAAAGTCTATCAATTCCTGAAAATGCTTGTAGGGGATTCAGGATTATTGTATAGATCATCAAGAAATTTAGTGTAATCTGCCATCTTTTACCAAAGAGATGGTTTAAATCTGTTGATATCCTTTTGTGTCGGTTTGCTTGTTGCCCATTTATTTTTTGTTTTATATGAGCGAAATTCTAAATTTCTTTTCTTCAAATTTTTAACCCATAATCTTGTGCTTCTTGTGATTGTTTTTGAAGACTTTTCTCTGGACTTTAGCAATTGTATGTCCGTCTCCTTGCGACCACTCTGCTTTTCGTTTTATTTTTTGACGACTCAAGGGTGGGGAAGGTGATCTTCCCTCTCTTAGAACCCTTCTTGAACCTTTTGATGTCCCAATTTTTTCTTCATTACGTAATTGTTGAACAACATAAGAGGTTCATTGGAACTTTAAGTTTCAAGGACTTTCGTCGTCTGGCTAATAATTGTTGTCTGTTCTTTCATATCGTTTCTCTATCGATTTCCTTCAATTTATTCTCTTTTTGTCGTATTTCTTTTTCCCTTCTGTTGTCAGTATATCTTTTTCTCCTCTTTATACCTCTCAAAATCATCCTCCCTTAATTCTCTTTTAATAATTCGTTGTTGAGGTGGAAACATGAGTTGATATTATTGGCACATCTTCGGATAATATAATAGAAGTCTCATGTTTTCTAGAGTCTTGTTTTGTACTCCCGGTTTTTGAATATTTTTGTACTTTTAGGTCTTGAAAATCTTTTCTTTGGCACAGACACAATTTCCTTCTTTATTATCTTAAGATTTGTAGTTGGTGGTAGTGGAGGAGGAGGTGGTGGAGCTTCCCTCTCAATTTCTTAAACCGTTTTTTAACTGATGTGGATGATGATAAAAGATGGAGGATGAGGTAGTTTTTGAGGGTTTGAAATCAATTATTGATTTAACATCTTTATTAGATTGAGGAAAAGACGGGAGAGAAATCTCATCTGTTGTCAAAATTTCATCATCGTTCCCGACTATATTTGACGTCGGACGTGTATAGAATTTGTACTCATTATTGCTCCCTTGAGGTGTAGCAACCATTTCTACTTTGACAGGCCTATTTTGTTGCTCATTTCTCATTTGTAAATACCGTCTAAGTTCTTGGTTATATTTTACATTTTTTGCACTTGGAAGTATCTTTCTTTTTCTTTTAATTTTTTCAAGATCGTTTCTAATTAAATCGAGATTTTGGTTCACCCGGTATCAAAAAGTAGTTAGACCTTTTATAAATTTCTTTCAGGAACAAGAATGAATTTGTTTGCCATTTTCAGGTATGTTGTTTATTTGTTTTTTTAATTTTTGCTTTTTATAGAACTTCCCTAGTGATCTTGCTAATTCTATAACAACAGGGGTCCATGAGTGCTGCAAACATTCCAACACCACCACCTTTTTTGATTTAAAATTTTTCTGGCCCCCTTGTTCACTTCTTTTTACTCTACTCATTTTGCGCACAAAATCTGCATATGGAATGAGTTTATTCTTATCACAAGATGTAAGTTTGAGTCTAGCCTTTATGATATTCAAACAAATTTCAGTTATAGCTAACAATTGATCAGTGTTTGAGAGTCTTAGCATACGTTGCAACTTCCGTTGAGATTTTGTTTTTGCAAGAACTTGCAAAATTCAGAATTTTTCTGAATAATTTGACTGACCATTTATGCTCTATTTTTTGGAATAAAAATAATTTTTTCTTCATCTTTCTTAAATATACTTGTACGTAGTCTCAGTCCAGGATCGGATGAAGCATGCATATCAACAACAAGTATAACCAAAAGGTTTGTTTGTTGCCTGTCGATAAGCATCGAGGAAATAGTCAAGTTTTCGAGGAAATAGTTGAACTCCCATATTACGCATCGATAATACCGAATTAGGTGAACGCATTATAATAATGTATTTGAGCATTTTGACGTGCAACTTTAATTTTGCGTTCGAATAAATTCTGAGCAACAAAGACAATACCAAAATTTTGATTGCGATGAGATTTTTTCGCAAATAACTCTGACAAATATTTTTCATCAATTGACATAAGCAAGTCGTCAAGAATTAGCAGTAATGGCTTCTGATATTTTTTAATCAACTCCTCCAGGGGAACACCTGAGTCAAACACTGACACCTGATTTCTGTAGAATAGGGACAATATTGCTCATTTCACCAAAACAATAGAGTATACTTTTAGGTTTGGGTTCAATTAAGTCTGGAGGCTTCAGGAAATAAATTTTAATAATAATGTGTGCTCTTTCCACTGGAACTAGGTCCAGAAATTATCATACCAAAAGGAATTTTAAATTTTAAATCTTTATCTGAGAATGTTAAAGTTTCTATTTTAATGATTAAAAAATTTAAAAATTTTTTTGTTTAAATAGGAAAAATTAGCGATAAATGTTATATATCGCTTCGATAGCAGCCATCTCTTCTTCTTCCATCTTTTGTAGCCTGTTTTCTTCAAATCATTCATCTTATCAATTTGTGGATGTAAATTCAGTTGTTGCTGCATCGAGACTATCAAAACAATTCATGCTAAGCAAAATATTTTCATTGTCTTTTTTACTTTTGTCTTTTGAGGATATTTTCATCTGTATGTTTTGTAAATTTTTGTTGCTTTGGTTTATTCTGTTTTTCTGATATTGTAGTCTGGTTGTTTAGTGTTGCAGGTTGTATCGGTTGCTGAGTTGGAAGTGGTGGTTGTGGTTTTATCATTTCATATGGGATATTGAATACACGGCCTTTGTTCTTAATCTTAAAAATAAAAAATATAATCGATAAAGATTAAAAAATACTCAATTGAAAGAAGCATATTCCTGGTAAGTCATAAGTTGAATCAAAAGGTACATAACGAGTTCCTCGATATACGTGTGCAACATATAGTAATTCCATCTTTGGTGACAATGTGTCCCACTTCAACTTCAGCACTTTTAGCATTCACGACATTTGCCACCTATATCATATGGTACAAAACGAGAAGGAGCAGACGTTCACTTTTTTTCTTTTTGAAATTGTTATTCCATTCCAAATTAATACTAATTTCGACTTCAGGTAAAATTTGACTAGTAAGATTTTTATTATTGTTCATCTTAAGTAATTTTTTTTTAAATGATTAAGTAAATGAAAATCTGCTCGAAGAATTCACTTTTTATACTACTTTTTGAACACGCCTCTTTGAAATTTTAGTTCTGCTAAAGGACCGAAAATCGTTTTGAAAAATTCAATAATCGATGAACAAGTTTCTATTTTATATTTCAATCATCCAGAATATAATATACCATCTTTTTCTTGCTTGGGTTTTGGTGGAGGTCCATAACAGATTGGTATAATAGCTTTTTCTTTCTCATCCCAAACCCACCAATGATGACCGTATGGGGTCCATATTTCTTTATACTCCAAGTCTTTAGGTAATCGCCTATGTTTAAAACTTCTTTGAAATTTATAGGCTGGAGGTTTTCTTCGAAATATAGCGCTCTCTCACACTGCCATATTTTAAATTCAGATAAATTTGAATACTTACTTATAACATTATAAATTAAACTACTACATAATAAAATAATTTTTGAAATCATTTTCAATTTAATATTTATGTTTTTAATTGGGTATTTATACTTTTTTAACATTTATATATACTCACACTATATCAAGTTTTAAGAGATCTCCAATAAACTAAAAAGGAAGCGACGCCTTTTTAAAAATTCAAATTTCAAATTCCCTGCTGGGAATTGGAAAATTTTTTTAATTCAAAAATTGTTTTAAAATTTTTGTATTTGATTGATTAATTTTATTTAAAAAATTTTTAAATTTTTCTAAAATCAATTCTCTTTGGGAATTAAAAACAAAGAATTTTTGATATATTATTCAAAAAATTGGTTCAAAAATTTTTTAGATGATTGATTTCTTTTTTTCAAATTATATTTTTAAATTTTGTTAATAATTCAATTCTCTTTTGGGAATTAATACAAAAATTTTTTATTTAAAATTCAAAAAATTTTAAAAAATTGATTGATTAATTTTATTTTTTTTAGAAGAATTTTAAATTTTAGGTAAAAACAATTCCCTTTGGGAATTGAATAACAAACATTTTTATTTTAAAATTCAAAAAATTGCTTCTAAAAATTTTTTCAATTGATTGATTAATTTTTTCTAAAAAATTCCTTTTGGGAATTAAAAACAAAAAATTTTTTATTTAAACTCAAAAATTGTTTTAAAATTTTTCATTCATTCATTCAGTTGATTTTAAAATTTTTCACTCATACATCTGACTAATCATTGTGCACATGTTTATTATATGATAAATTTCATTGGATCATCATCCTTTCGAATGATCACTCATAACTTGATCACCTCCAATCACAACGATAACTTTATTGATTACCCATTCATTCGGTTGATCACCGTTCACATTTTTTAGTCAAACACTTTCTTAATCAAATGATCATTCGAAATTCACTTGATGGATCACTCATTCACATGACTGATCACTCATCTGCTGAGTGATCTGTTGAGTGATCACCTCATTATTTTACTTTTTGGTTGATATTGATCACTTTATTGATCACTTCATACTTGATTTATAATCTGATTTCCAAGCTATCCTGATCCCTAGGTTAGATCAACCGGATAAACATGTTATTTATTATTATTGACTTTGTTTTATAAAACAGAAGCGACGCTCTTTTAAAATTCAAAAATTTATTCTAAATGCAGTATTTAATTCCCTTTTGGGAATTAGAACAAACATTTTTAATTAAAATTCAAAAATTTTTTATTCTAAAATTGATTGATTGATTTAATTTTCTAATAAACTTTTAAAATTTTACAAAAAATTCCTTTAAATTTGAAAGCAAAAATTTATTATTTAAAAATTTTTTATTTAACAAAAACGATTATACATTGAATATTAAAAATTTAAAAACAATTCCCTTTTGGGAATTGAAAACAAAAATATTTTTTTTGAATAGAAGGAATTCGCCAAAATTTTAATTTTTATTCTGGGGGGTTTAGAGGAAATTTGAAACAATTAAAAATTTTAAATTAGAGTAAAAAATATTTTTATATTATCGGTTATTTTCGTGAAGCAAAAGGTTTATAAAATAAATAAGTTAAAATATGTTTAATAGTCGGTAGTAATCTTTTCCCTATAGGGTAAAAGGGTTAGGTTCGAATATTTTCATGGGTTTATAATTTATAAAATTAAATTTAAAAAATTAATAAATTTTAAAAATTTTAAAAACTAATAAATTAATAAAATAAATTTTAGTAATTTAAAAATATTAAAGGTCGGAAGGAAAAATAAAAATTTAAAAATAATTAATCATGTTTCGAGTAATTTATTTCACAAGCAATGATTTGGATTATCAAAGAAAAATTGTTTAATTGAAATCTCTCCAAACCTTTGGAACAAAGTAGAATTTGTCAAAAAGACTGGCAAGGAAATAGAGAGAAATTTGCGGGGAGTGGGAAAATCAAAGAGGGGAACGAAAAGTGAATTTATGGAAAGATTAAATAAAAACATTTGATTGATGATAGATTTTCCTAAAACCTTTGCAATTAAAATTAAGTTGCACGAAACCCTTAATTATTTCAGACCCTCCCTACAACAATTTGAACAAAAATGCAATGCGGAAAGATCAAAAGTTGAACAAAATGTAATTTAACTCGGCAAAGATCAAAAGTGGAACAATATGAAATTTGTTTATGTGATCAAAGGTGGAACAAAATGTAAACGCAGTAAGACCAAAGGGACCTCTTCAAATCCTTTTTGGAACTTTTGAAGACTCCTCCCCCCAACCCCTTCAAATCCTTTTGGAAAATCCCCTAAAATCCATTGACTCCGCCCCCAACCCCTTCAAATCCTTTAGGAATTTTTAGACCCCTCCCACACCTTTAGGAATGTGCGGGAAACGGTGGAACAAAGTAGTACGGATAACTACTTATTAATCAAAGAAAGTGTTTTTTCTTTTCATTCTTTTTTAAAATAAATTCTCGAATTTATTTTTTTCCTTTCCTTTTTTAAAAAAAGTATTGATGATATTATCGTTGTCATTTTTTATTGTTAACTGGAAGTGAACGACAAAATCTTGCATAATGAATCATAAAATAAAATTTTAGAAAAAAATCCATTAATAAATAATATCTTTTTTTAACTTCATTTTTATTAATAATTTAAAAAATTTATTTTTAATTTTTCGAGAATAGTATCAACCTCTAAATAATGTTAATTAACAAATTTAATTTTATTTTTATCCATTTTTGTCTTCTCCTTCTAAAAATTTCAAAACAAAATTTTTTAAATAATTTTTTTTGTGGAATATTGAGTAGAAAAACAATTAAAAATGAATTATTTTACTGGAAATGAAATACTTAAAAATATTGGTATAATTAATTGTAAACATTTTTGTTCAATTAGTAAATCTTAATTCTTTATCATGTTGGTAGGTATGTTTTTTAAATAAAAAATATATTTTAAATATTTTTTATGCATGAAAAATTTATAAATTATTTTATTAACATAAATTAGATATTAAAAGTGGATACTTTCTTCATTTTGACAATTTCTTATATTTATTATAAATTTATAATTTTTAATCAACAAGGAGAAACATATTTTTATTTTTTTTAGTTTCAGGAATGAAACTTTGCAATTTTATTGAGAGTACGTTAATTAATATCTTTAGACAAACAGTTATTGTTGAGGTGCTTATTTTGTAAATCAATTTGTAACAAATTTGAAACTAATTAGATTAACAGAGTTTTGTGGATTCATTCCAACCAAAATGGTACAAAAAATTTTGAATTTTTTGGAACGACTGTTGAGAAGTTGGCAAATGATTCTTTATCAAGATTTATGAAATTGCCAAATAAATCCTCTGTTAAAGATGGAAATAATTGGGTAAGAATGGGGAAGGGGTTAACCTAAAAAGATTGATAACAAAAATATTATTTTAGAGAAATTCCAAAAATGTATTTGCCCGTATATCTCCGCAGCAATAAGCCAAAATGTCTTCTTCTACCGCGTAAAGCACATTAGACTATGCTAGTCTGGCGGATTTAGAACTTCCATTACTTGATTTTAATTGTCCACAAGGATGTGAAAAGTTTGAAAATATTATTTATATATTAACTAAATTAATTAATTAGAGAATTATTCATTTTTGTAAAATAATTTAGAAATTTAAAATTTAATTTTGAATTTAAAAAAGGGAAGGAAATTTTTTAGTTATTTAAGAGAATGAAAAATCTTTAATATCTTGAATCAAAATCCCTCAAAATATTTTAGTAAAATTCTATTTAATTTTTTAACTCCTCTGTTCTAAATAAATAATACAAATATTTATTCTATTATAGTTAGAAGTTTTGTGAACTGAAGTCAATTTTACATAAATTTTTATATTAATTATTTATTTTTATTTATTTCAGAGAATGGGATATTTGGAAATGGCTATTTTTTGTTTTCTCTTCTAATTACCTTTTCTTTTTTCTTGTGTTACTTTCTATATTTGTTGTAGTTTTGGATATTCGTGAGAGATCTTTATTAGTATTAGAATCTGAAGGACCAACAGAAAATATAAGAATGGTCAGAATAGAAGATGGGAGAGCAATTTTTTAGATGAAAAGGATTTAAAGAAAAATAAATTTAGAATGCTTGTTGATATTAATTAATTTTAATTAATTAACCCTGTCCTGAAACTTTTTAAATTTTTACTGAACATTTTCGTAATAATTCTAAAAGTATCGTTCTGGAACAGGTCGGGGTACAGCCTAGTTTATAACTAGTCAAAATTGTTATTTAAATATGTTTATAAATTAAAATAATTTTGATTATTTTTATAATTTAAATTCCTTATTAATTTCTAAAAAGAATTCAAAATTCTATTGCAATTTTTAAAAATTAGACAAACAAATCCACGTGGATGACATAAAATTATATATTATAGAATTGATTAAGAATAATCTTTGATATGTCATCCACATTGAAATCCTTTTTTAAACAAATTTTATTTTAAAAATAAATATATGTTTTACAGCAAAATTAAAGTATTTCCTCTAATCCAAAAAAATACCTTTATTTCACGCATATTAGTTGTGAAATAAAGGTATATTTCAAAAATTAATTATTAATTTACCTAAATATTTAAAAATAAATTTTAGACAAAATTTTGGTTTTCTTAATTCTTATTAAATAATTTGTTTAAAAATAAAATGAATATAATATTTAATTTATTTTATTTTTTTTATTTTATTTAATATTTTTAATTCAATTTTATCAATAAACTTATTAGAAGATGGAGTACATAATATTGATATTATACAAAATGGAGATCCTTTGTTTGTTTTTAATATTCTGCTAATTTTTCAAATATCTGTAATTTATTTCCTAGGTTCTTCCTTATTTTTCTGTTTCTTATTTAGGAAGAATTACTCCTCTTTGTAGTAATTTTTTTGAAAATCTCCAATAACCAATTGTTCCTTCGTATTATTAATTACCTCTAGACGCCTCTCTTATTCACGATTACCTGATTTCAAAAACAAAAATACCCTTTTTTATTTCTAATTTTATAAAACTCAGTAAAAGAAATTCTTTTGCACGGAAGTCGAAAATTATTAGACCAATTGGACGCTAGAAGTCAACAAATAATTGATGGAATTTTTTATAATGGGAAAATTTATTCATGATGTTTACAACTATAGGGATAAGGATTTATGTTTCAATGATTACTTTAGGTAGATAAAAATAAAATTTTTATTATTTGAAATATAAATAGGGATTTTACAAAAAAGATATTACTTTTATTGGTGACAAAAACTATTGAAAATTCTTTAACTAAGAATGTGGAAATTTCTCTTAAATGAGATTAAAACAATTTAAATATTTTTTAAAAATACTTAACAAACAAAGGTACACCAGGACAGGAATTTCTGAGTATCAATGGATATGCAAGTTCAAATCTTTAAAGTTGTAGATAAAAAACATGTAACTTTAGACAAAAATGCAATGATAAATGTAAAAATAAAGGTAATTGAATTTTGAAACAAAAAAATAATAAAAATGTTTTAAACAATTAAGAATATTGCAATAAAAATTATGATGTTTATTGTTGTGGTAAAAATTCAAATATTTCTTCTTGTGACGGGAAAATAAAATTTGATTCAAGTAAATCAACAAATTTATAAAAGTAATGGCCGTCCTTTTAGTATAATTTATGGACAAGGATTTGCTGATGGATTTTTGGGGAGTGATAAATTAAAAGTTGGGATTTAAAATAAATAAATACCTATTTTAATTAAATTTTAATAATATAGGTAAGCATAATATTTTTTGAGGGTTAGCGTCTTTTTGACAAGTTTTCAACGGAAATATAGTTTTTACTTTAACATTTTTTAATTAAAATATATAAATTTAAAATTTATTTATTTTTTATAAAGTTTGGCTGTATTGATGAAAACAATACATTAACAATTCCAAATATTGCTTTGGTCAAGCAACAACAATAGATAAACATGCGGGCAATGAACCGATTGATGGAACTTTTGGGATTAGTATTCTCCAGTCAATTGCTATTAATGGGGTAGAGTCTCCTTTAACTGCTGCTATTAGATTAAAGAAATTAAATAAAATTAAAATTAATTTTAAAAATATTTTTGGTTAATATTTTGCTATGTAGGTTTATTAGCTAATGCAATATTTACTGTTTATTTGGCAACTTTGAAGTAGCCAAAAGAAATTAGTTAAAGGTATTTAATTTTCTAAATTAATTATTCAAACAAATTTAATTTTAGGTGGAGGACAATTTACCTATGGAGGATTAGACAACAAAAATTGCGGTAAAGTAATTGATGGCATCACTTATAAATCGCTCTTATTTCATTTTTCAGATTGAAGGTAGTTAATTATATAAATTAATTATAATATAAAATTAAGGGTGTTAGCTGCGGAAATAGTTATCAAAGCAAAATAAGGCAAAAAGGTTGATTTTGTTTTTTACCCATCAAATTAAAAATATTTATTTTATTCTCAACTTAAATTAAATATTAATAATTAAATTTAAATAAATTTATTTTTCCTTTAAGTTTGTATCAGATACAGGTAGTTCACTTATTTATGGAAGTAGTTCAATAATTCTTTCAATTGGACAACAAATTGGGGCAGAATATAACAAAACAGCAAATATATTATTTATTCCTTGTAACAAAACTTACAATCCAATTACTTTTAAAATAAATGGAAATAAATATAATTTAACTAAAGTTAAAATAATTTTAGAAAATAATTTTTAAAGAAAAATTTAATTTAAGGAAGTATTAACAATCGATGTTTATGATCCTTTACATTTAAAATGCTTATTTGGAATGGTTCCACAAAATTTCCCAAGTGGATGTGAGTATTTTTATTATTTAAAAAATCAAAATTATTAAATTAAAAAAAGCCTGATTGGATTCTTGAGCGCCTTTTATTCGTCAATATTGTATGTTTATTTATACATAATTTAATAATTATTATAATTATTAAAAATTTTAATAAAAAACAGACATATTAGACTGACTAAAAATCCCAATTATCTCAAAAAATTATTTTACAAAAATTTTTAAATAATTAGAAATTTTCAGGTAATATATATGATATTGTAAAAGTCGAATGGGTTTTTATAATGTATTTGCCAAAATAAGAAAAAATAAATTTTAATTTTAAATTTTTATATAAATAATTACATATTTAAAAACACAAAATTAATTATTTTATAAAAATTGTTAATATTTATTTATTTTTCCTTTTAAAATTTATTTATAATTAAATCCATTATTATTTTCTATTTTAGACATAGGTATTTGTTGAAGTGTGGAAACAGCTCTTTGACGTTCTTTTAGACATAAATAATTGAACCTAAATAATTAAAATTAATTAAAAAACATAAATTATTTCCAAACCTCATCCAAGTTAAGGCCTTTAGTTTCTGGGACAACTTTATAAAAAAGTAGAAAAGCAATAGCCGTTAATCCAGCATAAATAAAGAATGCTCCTAAAAAAGTGAAAATTGATGAAATTAAAAAAAATAATTTTTGTAAAATAAATTGGAAAATAAATGGAAATTTAGGCATAAATAAATTTATTTTTTAAATTTTTTATAATTTATTTCCAAACAATTATTTTTCTCACCATATTTTGTTGCTTCTTGTGTTAATGTTAAAAATGTGAGAGAAACCAATAAATTAAATTCCCAATTACAAAAAGTTGTTAAAGAAACACAAGTACTTCTAGCTAAATTAATTAATTATTTAAAGAATAATTTTTTAATATAATTTACCCCAAAGTGGATAAAATTCAGCATTCAAAACCCAAGGAAGAGGAGCATAGCCAATAGCAAAAGAACATAAAAATATTACCATTAAAAGAATTGGCAGAATTGTGTATTTTGTGTCTGTATGACAATTTTCGTTCCTAAAATTTATTTTAAAAATTATTTTTAATAAAAAATTAATTACCATTCATATTCAATATTTTCAATAAAATGTAATCCATTTGTGCTATTTTTTGATGAACAAGGCCCTGTTATAGAACGAATATCTGCATTAAAATGATCCTAAAATGAAATAAAATATTTAAATTATGAATAGATTTTTTATTTTAAATTTAATTTATTCATTCCTAATACAGGATATTAATTTATTAAAAAATATTCAAAGGTGCATCTTTTACCTTAGGAAGACAAAATCCCCCTCCATTATTCCCCTTTTTCTCACAAAATCCACATAATTCATCTGTTGTGCAGAAATCACAGTTACTTTAAATAAATTTTCAAAAATAAAATTAATTAATAAAACCTATGTGAAATACAACGATTAAATGAATCTACTTTTTGATCAAATAAATTAAGATTTCCATTAATTGAAGGGGCAGAATTTTTATTTATTAATAGAAAAGCTTTAATAATTAAATTAATTTAAATTAATTTAGAAATTTTTTAATTACCTCCACCCATTAAAATAAGTGAAACAAAAACAGCAAAAATGCTTAATAAAAGAAGAAAACGACGACCCAGCCTTTCAATTAAATAAATCGGAATAAATGTTGCGAAAAAATTGACACCAGAAAAGGAAAATTATTTTTTAAGAATTATTAATGTTACACCTACTAGCTGTCCCCACAGATATCCAAATAGTATCGTGGTAGTCTTTAACGCCCGCAGAACGAATTATTGCTCCTGTATAATACCTTAAAATAAAAGATTGTGTTAACAATTTTTAAATTAAGAAATGTTTTGTATTATTAAATTTTTGTGACAAAATATTTTTAATTTTTAACTGATATACAAATCAATTATACATATATTCCTTTCCAAATAATTAAATAGTTCATGACAATTCCAAAATTTATCTTTCAAATTTTCCTAGAAACGATTCTGAAACTGGAACACTACTAATTTAAAAAATAATTTTTTATGCTTCTTTAAATCGAGATGCAGTTCTTATTTTGGTTCTCATTTTATCTATTTTTTGTCAAATTATTTCATTACCTACATAATTGTATTAATCCCAGATGCTTGCTGAAATGCTTGTAATGCTGCTCCAATAAATAAAGACTTTCTAACTGGGGGGTCAGATAAAATACGCATTAATAAATTTCCACCACCTAAAATTTAAAAAATATAAAGTTTATGTTAAAATATTTTTAATTACCATAATTTAGTTGATCCTGTAATTGTTGTTCATGAGCAAAATGAATTTCATCTAATTCTTTATTAAATAATAAATTTTATTTAATTTTTAAAATAATTTTTAAAAGACCATATTTAATCCAATTTTGATCTCCATTATAAATTTTTGAAAGAACTTTTTCTGATTCACTTTTTAAATTATTTTGATAAAGCCAACGTGGGCTTTCAGGTAAGAAAAAGAAACCAATAAATTGCAAAATTGAGGGAATTGCGGCAAAACCAAACATTAATCTTTTTTGAAATTAAAATAAATTAATAATTAATTTTGAATTAATTATATTCACAATATTTAATTATTGTTAGATTAATTAGTAAATAAAATTATTAGTATGTATATTTTTATTACCTCCATCCCCAATTCTCTGGATCAATATAAGAAAATCCAACCGCGAAAAGGTTGGCAGAAAGTAATCCAAAAGTAATCATTAACTTTTAAATTAAGTATATTTAATAAATAAATAACACAAATTTAGCATTAAAAACTCAGAGCTCAACTATTTCTAAGGAAACCCTCGATTTAAACCCTGACACGATTTATTTCGATACACGAAACCTGCCCTCAAGTTAAAGGTTTAGTTAAATCTCTAATGAAATTGGAGAGAAAATCCTCAAGTACAGACATGCCCCCTTGAGTCCAAATGTCTGTCTCGGCATTTGAACAAACATTTGTTACTATATTAACATATACTTACTTTTTTTAATATTGAATTCAAGCTTTTAATGTTAAAAATATTTTACTTGAAATCCAGTAACTAGTTTTCCTCTAATATGTGCTGGTGAGCATTCACCCACATATATTGGCACAATCATTGAAGCAAATCCTTTTTTAAAAATAGTTAAGAACCTCGATTTTATTTATAATATTGGGACTGGAATTTTACGCAAAAAGGAGGTTTGTCTATGGTTTAGTAGCAACCCCCCTCCCCATTGACAACAAAATTTTACACATATGTAAATATTACATGTAAAATTAAGGTTATAATGTAATAAAAAATCTTAATAAATTAATTAATTAAATTAAAATTACCAATAGCAATCCCCAATAATATTCTTCCAATTAACAAAATCCATTTACTTATTCCAATTGCACAAACAAAAGCTCCAACAGCAAAAATAATTGTCGACAAAATTATCATCTAAATTTAAATTATTTTATAAAAATTAATTAATTATACTTTTCTTCTTCCATATAAATCAGATGCCTTTCCAGCAAAAAGGGCACCAACACCAGCCATTCCAGGTGTAATAGAAACTTTGAATTATTTTAAAAGAATAAATTATTTTAAATATTTATGTTAGGTAGATGTAAGTTTAATAAAAATAATTTTGATAATTAATGATTTTAAACCAGTAATTTTTATAAAAAATTAATAATTTCTTTGTTTTTAATTATTTCCACAAAAAATTAATTACCAATAACTTCTTTCCACAGATTTCCCATAGGTTTAAGATCATTATTTTGTGGTACATAAAGCTGTTAATAATTAAAATGTAGAAGATTTTAAGAATTAATTAATTAAAAACCATTGCTGCAGAAACAATTCCTGTATCATAACCAAAAAGAAATCCACCAATTACAGCCATTCCGGAAAGCTTTAAATTAAAACATTTCAATTTTCTTCAAAAATTTAGTAATAAAATAACTAAAAATATTTAAATAAAATTACCAAATAAATAAAATTTCCAAGTTTTGGTTCCTTTTTAGGATGAGAAATAACTTCATTACTATTAATACTGTTTTGAAATGTGGTAATCGCTACCATTTTTTGAAATTAATTTATTTAATTCTTTTTAATTAAATTTATTTACAGATTTCGTCTTTAACAAATAAATAATGAAATTAAATTAAATTTTATTATTTAAAAATTAAAATATTAAATTAAAAATTTATTTAATTTATAATAAAATATAATAGAAAAACAATTTTAAATAAAATTAAAAAAAACAAAATCAAAAGGATTAAAAATTCCCCTTTCTAAAACGGGAAATGATTTTAAAAAATAAAAAAAGATTTAAAATTATTTTTTTCAGATATTTTTGTAAATTAAAACAAAAATTTGTGAATTAGTGATAAAAATAATTTTTTTAAAGTTTTAAGTAATGGATAAAAATAAATAATAAAATTGGGATAATTTATTTTATTAAATTTTTTAAATTATTTAAAAGTTGAATTTAAAAAAAATATTAAAAATATTAAATAAAAAAAGAATTTTATTCGTCTTATATTTTTTAGAAATTATTTTTTAAAAATAAAAATTACTAATATTTTTTTTGAAATGTTTGAAGATCGATATAAAAATAAATATTTAAATTGTTTTAAATTATAGGGACAAATATAAGTTTTAAAAAAGGGAAATTGATAAATAAAGGTTGTTTGTGTAATTCAAACTTTTATTGCTTAGCGAGTAAAAATAATGGAGAATTAAAAAATGCAAGAGGAAGAAGAAGAACAAACGTTTCTAAAGTGGAAAGAAGAGAATGATTTATTATTTTTATTTTTTAATTAAATTATTAATTATTGTCTGTCATATGTTTCTAAAATTTTAAAATTAAAAAATTAATTTAAAATCTCATATATAATTCCTTTAATTTAAGAAATTATAATAAAGTTGGATTTTTTAAAATAAAATAATTAAATTTCCAAGTTTTAATAAAAATACCCAAATCAGATTTAAATATTTTTAAATTTCATTCTAGTAAATTATTATATACCTAATTAATTCAAATTTATTTAAAAAAAGATTTAATTAAAAAACAAATTTATAAAAAATATTTGTAAAAATTAAATTCAACACAAAATATTTAGAGCAATTTTTGTTAAATTTAAATGTAATTTTGAGTTAAAAATTTATTTTGTTTACATAAATGTTGAATAAAATAATTGAATAAAAATATTTTTATTGTGTGGGTTCTTTACAAAAATTATTTTTTGATGACATAGAGAAATTTAACGAAATGATTTTAAATTGAATACTTTACTAAAGTCGAATCGGTAACACTCTTGTAGCTGAAAAATATCGTTTAGCAATTTAATATAGTAAATATTATATTAAATAAATAAAGTTTTAAGTCTTAAATTTTATTTCATGATTATTTCGATTTACACGTGTCTTCTAAAACCCAAAAATAAACAATTAAAACTAAAAATAAAATATTTAAAATATATTATAATTGGATATGTATTTTAAAAACATTGTTAAACTTGATTGTGTAGACAGGTAAACTATACATCCAATAAAGAATACACTCAATAAATACCAAATGCACCTCGATTCTTGGTTCAATTTTTCTTTAATAATTCCTCCCTTTCCCCCCCCATAATTATCTAACTTGTATTATGAATAAATTTAAAAATAAATTTTTGATAATATTTCATAATTGAAGTTTTTTGAAAAAATAATAATTTGTAAATATTAATTTTATTATAAATATTTATGTACATTTTTAACAAATAAATTAATATGTTAATATTATTTTATCGAAAATGTGACTTTTAGGGAAATCCTCAAAATTTAATAAAAATAAATGAAAATAAGTTTATTTTAGTTATTTCTGCAATACTGAAAAAAATTCTATCGAATTAGAATAGTTGCACGTGTAAAATAAATTTTTATAAATAATAATTTGATTTAAAAATTTAAAAAACTTTTATTTGGGGAAACCTCTAAAATTAATTGTTAGATATTCTATTTAATGTCATAAAATGTACTATAAGCACACAAAATTTCCACAAAATTTCAAGTTTAAAATTCCTATAATACTCCAAAAAGGAGGCCTCTCGTGCTTCTCAAAATTCAAAAATTATCGTTATAATTCTAAAAATAGTAGATTTTCAATGGCGTTAGCATTTTAGGATTTAAAAATTTTCGTCTGAGGGCTCTTAAATTTATTATAGACTAAACAATTTTTTACAATGAAAATAAATTTATATATTTATTTTTAACTAATTCTTTTTTCCTTTTTCTTATTTTTACCAATAAAATTAAATAACCAAAAATTTAAATTTTGTAGAAATTCAATACAAACAATTAAATATTTATTTATTTTCAATTGTTTGTTTCATTACTATCGAATAAAAATAATTTTAATATCGCGGCCATTTCTTATTGTTGGAATTAACAAACAAAAATATATGTGGACAATGAAGGTTATTTAGATGAAAAAAATTAAATATCGTTACATGGTCAATTCACAACCCGAATAAATGCCAATAAATTGAATAAAACAAATTAATGATATTTTTTGAGGAATAATGAAAACATTGGATTATTTTTTACTAAATCGGAACTGAGCTCTAATAGAGTTATCAATTATTGAGGCCTCAGGAAGTTTGCATATTTGAACCATGATTATCTTCCATTTATTATCTTCCATTATCTTCCAAGGTCCTCGGACATTCTATTTAGCACATCGCTTCTCAATTACCAAAGTGAAACAGCCAAAATATGATGAAACGAGACATTTAATTTTGATTCCAGTCACTATTTTCACAATTCAGATTCCTTCTTATTTCAAAATATTTAACTTTTCCATTCCAAATTTTTTTAAACAAACAAAAATTATTTTTAAAAAGAACTATCGTTTCGACGATTATTTATTAGTTAATTAAATCCTTCTTTATTATTCTCCAATTCACATTCTCTTTCATTTTTTGGCTTCAAAAGGTCCATAAATTCATCGCATTAGCTTTCCATTTTTTTTTTGTTTCATCGGTAAATTTTGAGGCGATTAATTTTATGGCCAAGGTAAAGGTTATTTTTTTGTAAATTCTTTTATTATTATGAATAAACCTACATAAATATGATTCATATTATATAATGATAAATATGTATTTGTGCTGTAAATAAATAGGAAGGAGCCCTTTTTGAATTTCTTTTAGTTTCTCATAATTTTCTTAATATTTTTTTTCAATTGTTTAACTTTCCCATTCATTTTTCTTTTGTCAATATCTCCGGGGAAATTTATTTTTAGAAATCTTTATCCTCATCAAAAAAACATGCCCAACTTCCACCACACACTTAGAGAATATTGTGCCCATCAAATATTTACTTAATATAAAATTTATATTTGCTTTTATTCTTCCACTTGACTTTGACTTCCTTGTCTTTATAAAATTTTTGCGCCTCATCATTCAATGGTCAGTTTATGCGCAAGGAAGGAATTTTTTGTTTTGTTATTTTGTGGCCTGTGAAGCGGTCATTAAAACATTAAATTCTTTTGATTGAAAATAATAAACGGAACCGGAACTTTATTTTTATTTTTAATATTTAAACAAAGGAGTATTTAGTTGTTTAGTAGACATTTTCCAGAATTTCCTCTATTTATTTTAATTTCTTGATTATTTATGAAGAATAATTTGGAGAATTAATTAGTCTTTTTGTAAGCCGATTTATTTAATCGCCCAATTTATATAAATCTGTTATAAAAAATTATTTTGCTGATTTTTTCGCGTTAGAATTGTCTTACTAAATTAAGACAATTCTGGCTAAATTTTTTTTATTTTACATAAATATTAACTAAAACATTTACCCTATTTTTGGCTTCTTAGAAATTAGGGTGTAAATTTTAAAAAATTATATGTATATATTTCACAGTCATTTACATTTTTATCTTCAATTCACATCTTTAACATTTGGCCCAAAGAACCTTTAGTGTAGCATCTTTATATATATCTTAAATATTGAAAGGAAAGAGATTGCTCATCGGAATTTATAATGTTTTTGGAAGAATATTTTGTTTTAAATTTTTAATCTTAAATTTATATAAAAATATATTTAAATATTATAATAAATCACTCAAATCTCATCTGGACAAAACCTCTCGTGGAGAAAAATTTGACGTTATATTGAGATTAAATTAATTTTTATAATTTCATATGCTAATCATTGAAAATTATCCTGACAGTAAATCTGCAAATAGTCGTTTCTGTAACCATTTTTCAAACAAAGAATCAAAAATACAAAAATAAGGTTTAAATTTCTTAAAAAATGTCCAGGTGTAAGTTTAGAATATGTAGTTTTCTTTAAAATAATATGTAAAATAGACGGTGTGAACAAAGCATTGCAACACATTTTATTTACATTTAGATGTGAATAAAATTATAAATAATTACATTTTTTCTTAATTCTTTTTTCATCTTCTCCAATCACTTTTAATTTTACATATTTCTTTAGTTTATTTTTCCAACATAAATTTATGAATCAATAGGTAATTATTTTATTTTTTAATTAAAAATGAGAGAATATTTTATTAATTATCTTTATCTAATCTCTAAATTAAAAGTTAAATAATGTTTATGAAAGGCTTGGTAATGGATACGGATAAGGATACAGATAAGTTAAAAATGCCCGCGGATATCCGCTTTAAGTATCGGGATACGGATACCAAAATTCATGTCCATTACCAAGTCTGGTTATGATATGTATTTACACGTTTTTACCTCCTACAATTAGTATAACCCCTCAATATATTCAATTAAATTTATTTAAATTTATTTTTTCCATTTACTTTCATCATTTAAAAAATCCTTTATTTAAATTATAGAAATTTAATTATTCTCATAATTTCCATTATTATAATTTTATTAAATATATTTAAAAAAATATTTATCATAAAAACTTTAATTTAAAACAACATTCAACAGCTAATAAAAATGAGAATTTTGAAAATAAATGGAAATTGTAGAAGAATTAAAGGTATTTGAATTAATATACTATTAAATAATTTATTTTTCTTTAAGTTTTATCATCACCAATTTTAATATTTTTAATTTTACAATTTTTATTTGTAATTGTTTTGAGTGATTATTCAATATTAAATAAATCAGAGAGAAGTTTAATCACAAAAGATAAACAAGCAAATTTATTACAATTAATTTCTGATTGGAATGAAGAACAAAAGAGGGTAAAAAATTGAAAATTAAATTCTTTTTTTATTAAAATAAATTTGAGGGTAAAAGTCAAAATGAAATACAAAATATTTTTATGGAAAGAGAAAAAAGGCAATGCTGTTTTCCAACTCAATTACCATGTTGTCAAGTTCCGGTAAAAAAAAATAAAATTTAGATATTATTTTTTAAATAAAGATTTAGTTTAGTTTGACTTAACTTTTTGTTAAAAACTTTTAAATTTAAAATTTTATTCTTATCAAAATTATTAAAAATTTAGTTACCCCCACCTCCTCCTCCTTTGCCACCACCTCCGCCTCCATTACCTATGGCAGCTCCTCCGCCAATTCCATTGGAATTAGCTCCTTGCCAATGTGTTACACTTAATATTTTGGTAACAAGCTTTTTAAAACTTGATTTATTTCTTCTAATAATAAATTGTTTTTAAATTATTTTTAATAAAAAATTTATTTTTTGGTCCATCAATGTGACTGTGCCGGATTAATGCCACCATCAATTCCTATGCCTCCACCGCCCATGCTTGCTCACCCACCACCTCCACCATTATTCCCACCTCATGCTCTTGTTTGCCAATGCCCATTATGGCAAGAACAGCTTGTAAGTTGTGGTTGCCCTCCAATAAATTATCAGGTAAAAATTTTGAAATTTAATTGGAAAATATGGATCTAATCAGGTCAATTGTATTCCTCCATGTCCACCATTAATGCCGCCACCACCTGTTCCACCACCACCGCCGCCGCTACCACCACCACCAGTTCCTCATCCGCTGCCACCGCCTCCAGTATTATTCATAATCTTTATCTCAACTTGTAATTTTACCTAGATGCCTCCTCCTCCACCGCTACTTCCTCCACCACCTCCGCCACTTCCCCCACCACCACCGCCACCAGTTGCGCCTCTGCCGCCACCTCCGCCAGGACCGTATCCAGCACCTATGCCACCTCCTATTGGTCCTTGTATTCCGGTAAATTTAATATTAACAACACTTTTAAACTATTTTCCGACATTAAAAGGTCTGTCATCCAGCATGCACAATCCATTGCATATTTCCACCTTCAATTCCGCCGTTGATGCCACCTCCACCACCACTTGCTCCGCCAATGCCTCCACCACCACCTCCGCCACCGCCACCTTTGCCACCGCCTCCTCCTCCGCCTTGTGTTCCACCCTGCGCACCAATTTGTGGATCACTTTGTTTACAAGTATTTTAAATTTTAAAATTAAACTTTACTTAATTTTTACCTAATTTTTACAAATATGTATGTCTTATTTTAGGAAATTCCACCGATTGTATTTCCGCCTCCACCGCCGGCAGCCCCACCACCTCCTCCGCCGCCTCTAGTTTTTATTTTGTTTTAAAATAAATAATAAACATAAATTCTAATAGCCAACTCCTCCTTTGCTAACACCGCCACCTTGTCCGCCAATGTGTATGCCTCAAGTAAATTTCATAGACTATTTAATTTTTTAAAATTAAGCTTAATTTTTGCAAATCTTTTTAGTGTTTTCCAAGTTGCATGATCATGATGCCTCAGCATTTGCCACCACCCCCTCCTCCGCCTCCTCTACCTCCACCACCGCCTCCAGCTTTTGTGGTTTTTTAAAAAAATAATCAAAAATAAAATTTAATAGCCAACTCCTCCTTTGCTAACGCCACCACCTTGCCCACCGATATGTATGCCTCAAGTAAATTTCATAATCTTTAATTTTGAAAATTAAACTTAACTTTTAAAAAATCGTTTTAGTGTCTTCCAAGTTGCATGATTATGATGCCTCAACATTTGCCACCCCCACCACCCCCGCCTCCTCTACCGCCGCCACCACCACCAGTGTTCACTCCTCCCATGTTTGTTGTACCTCCAGCACCTCCTCCGCCACCAATGGTGAGAGAGATTTTAAGGATATTATTTTTTATTGTGATATTGAAATTTTAATTAATTCACAATTAACTTGCGGAACAATTTATCAGCCTTTCTATTTGTCAAAATCAAATTTAGGTATTCATGCAGCCGCCCCCACCACCACCAGCTCTTCCTCCTCCTCCTCCTCCACCTCCAGTTCCATTTATGTTGGAATGCCAATCGCCTTGTCTTGTTTGTTTTTGTTTGTTAAAAACATTATAGTTAACCTTTCATTCATATTTAATTTCACAAAATATTTTCCTAACAATAAATTCAAACTTTTAGCCAACATGCCAACCCTCATGTATACTACAACAATTTGCAATAGCTTCCCAACCTATCCTTCCACCACCTCCACCTCCTATTTTTGCTGCCCCACCGCAAGCAATTTGCGAACCATGCCCACAGGTTATGATTACCAAGATAAACAATTTAAAAAGCAGAATTATCCATTTAACTTTATTAATTAAAATCTTTAATGTGAAAAATAAAAATAATTTAATTTAAGCCTTTCTTACCTCCTCCTCCAGCAATCTCACCTGTTGTTTTACAGCCACCAATTGCACCTATATGCCCTCCAATATGTCAGCCGGTTAGTCTATTCTAACTTGTATTTAACTTTGTTTTTCATATACATAATTTAGTTAATTATGCCACCACCTCCAATTCCTCTTCCGCCACCTCCAATTTTTGCTCCTCCATCTCCTCCACCTGGAATTCCATTAAATGCATTTTGTATGCAGGTTATACATAGGAGCATTTTAAATAAATTATTAATTTACATATAACGACTTTCTTATTAATTGACAGTAAATTTTTATCAAATCACGATTTTCAGGCGTGCCCTCCAATGATGCAAAATATGGTTATAATTTAATATATTTTGTTCATTTCTTTTAATTTAAAGGTCCCAATACCTCCCTCATTTCCACTTCCTCCATCAGCACCTCCATCAGTTATTTTAGCTCAACCACCTCCTAATACTTTTTGCGGACCTCCATGTCCTGTAAATATTTTATTTAAATTGGAAATTTATTGTGGAAATTAATTTATTTAATTTAGCCTCCTCCGTTGATGTTTTGCCTTAATGTACCCCCTGGTATTTTATATTAGATAAATTTAGAATTAATTTTAATTTTGTTGAAAATATCTAAATATGCTTTATTCCTAGCCCATAATAAAAAAAAATAACATAAATTTAAGCCTCACATCCACCTATACCTCCGCCATTATTTGACATGCCACATCCACCTCCACCGCCAATAGGTACCAGTATTTTATTTGTTAGTTCAAATATTAATTTTAATTAAAACCAATTTTTAATAAAACCAATTTTAAGGCTGTATTTGCCCTCCAGGTTATGTGCCTTGTTCTAAAAAATTTTGTTGCTCACGACGAAAGAATAGGGATTCACCAACAAAAGAATTTGTTAAAACTAACAGCTCAAAAACTGATGAAAGGTACCTATTTACCTATTACTTTCCAGACAAATAATTTGGTAGTGCTCTATGTAGACAAGGGATTTTTGAATAATATTTTTAAAAAAGTCGAAATTTTAATTTTTAAAGTAATACTAGCAGCAATAACAATGAAAATTCTATAAAATCCCAACAAAATATAATTAAACAAACAACAAATTCAAATAAATTATTTTCAATTTTAACAACCGAAATGCCTACAATTGTAATTCATAGGCATAAAACAACAACAACAAATAACAATATTCAACAAGTAACACCTACAAAAGTTGATCTTTCATCTTCATATTTACAAAAAGCTTCTGTAAATATTTCTTTAAATTAGGGCAGCACCCTGTCCCCCGACCTGACCCCGACGATTTTTGGCAAAAACCCCGACCCGAACCCCGAAGGCTCTACCCCGACATGCCCTCCCCGGCAAACCCCGATCCCCGACACACCCAACCCGAAGGCTCGGGGTGCTACTTTAAATTCTTAAAATAATTTAAAATTCTCCAGATTCCTTAAATTACATATTTTAATTTTTAAAATATTTCTTTTCTATTTTATTTTTTTCAGCAAACTAAACATAAAAGGACAAGAAAAGATTATGAAGAAGAAATATTGCAAAAACAAAGGAGAATATCTTCAGATAATAATAATGATAATATATTAATTAATAATATGCCTTTGTTAAAATTATTTTATTCAGTTGCTGGTGCAGCATAATTAATTTTTTTGTTTGTAAATTTATTTTTTTAAATATTTTCTAAATAAATAAATACTTATTTTTTGTTTTATACTTTTTCCTTTTCTCTATGTGGTTCTAGGAATAAATACTACACATAAAAATATAAAATTTTTAAAAATTTTTGCAATTCACTAAAAAATCACATTAAAAATTTCGATTAAAAATTTCATTAATTTCTACTCCTCGAAACGGCACTATTTTTTAGTTATTTTTACCAAAAATTTTTTTATAAAATTTTTGATATTTTTATGATTTTTGAAAATTATTTCTGGTGGTTAGGTAACCATCGTAGCGGCAGCGCTTGCTAACATTTAGATTCAAAAATTTTGAATTATCTTACACAGTTGCTGGTGCAGCATAATTACTGTTGACGAAAGAATAGGGAAAAGCTTGGCTAAAAGCTATGAATTTTCTAGATAGTTACTACTTTTCTTTAAAAAATGTTTAAAAAATGAAGTATTCTTTGTTAAAGATTCTCATAAATTCATTTTTAAATTTAAATTCTAAAAATTATACCAAAAAATAGAGCACACTTTAAACTATCTAAAAATATTTAATTTATAATTTTTTCATCAAATTTCAATTTTTAACGATTTTTTAAAAATCTTCTACCCTGCCTCGTAGCAGGGAAAAGAAGAAGAGTTACAGTAACATTTGCCTGTTGTTGGCTTGCGAATACATGGGTCTATTGGCGAATAATTGTCCGATAATAGGGTTGTTTTGCGAATAAATGGGGTGTATACGTTTAACAACTTTTCCTTAAGAAACGTTGATCTGCATTTTCCTAAGCTTTATTCGTTTTCTTTTTTTTTAATAATTTAATTAATTAATTTAAGAATAATGATACGAACATCAACAGATTTAACAACTTGGACTTTATTTGAGAAAATTCGTTTGCTTGAACTTTTTATGAATAAAGAAATTTTGTGGTTTAATATTTTATTTAAATTTCTTTTATAATTAAATTTTAGGGAAGGACGTGCAGAAATTTTACAAAATGAATTTGCTCAGAGGCCTCATAATTTCTTTACTGTTCAGGTTAATTTTTTGGGAAAAAATATAATTTACAATTATATTAGTAAATTTATGGAAAATACATGGTTTGGATGTTTAACTGACTTTTTCCGAATTATTGAAAAGGTAATCCCGGAGAATAGGGGTCTCTTCGGAAAAAAATTTTAGAGATAAGAAAAGGATTTTTCTTGGGTAAAGATTATGCTGATTACGAATATGAGCTCAGATTTTGAATCAGCATATTTTTTACTCTAGGAAAGTCTTTTCTTATTTTTAAATTTTTTTTCGAAGAAACCCCAATTCTCCGGGATCGCCATTGAAAATTTTTAAATTGAGCGAGACTTGGTTAAACTGTCATACCCGCTAATTTTTAGTTCTATTTTTTTTATCATAATATCTTTAGAATATCCGTCAAGAACTTCATCAAATATTCGTAACTCCAAATCCTGAACATGTTTATGGTCTTCCTCTACATCCACGTGGCAAAGAAGCGGCAGAAATGTGGCTGAAATATTTTAGAAAAGAATTAACCAAACAACGAGAACTTCAAAAACAAATGTTTGCTATTTCGATGCGTCGACATTTGGATTTAATTAAACGTTTTCAACAAGGAAAATTACCTCCACAAGAAATTGAGGCAATTTTGACTGAAGCACGTGAACGAGATGCACAGGTTTTTAAGACAATACAACGGGGGAGAGACGGGAAAAATTTGTAGGGAACTTCGGAGAATCAAAAAATGTTCAGAAAAAATTATTAAGTTCCACTACTTTCTGGAATGGAGTTTAGTTATTTTGGGTACGGCCAAAAATGGCGCAGGCTAATACTTAGAGACAGAAACGCGAACAATAAAACGGCACAAACGATCAAAAAAATATCCTCCGCTCTTGGAACAACCTTACTCGCAGTTTAGGTCTCCGCCATTATAACCGTGAGCCATTTTGGTCGTTCAACGTTTTCGACTATGCCGTTTTTTTGTTTCTTATTTTTCAGAAGATTTTCCTTAATTTTCCTCTTCTGCTAGAACCTTTTAAAAGAAAATATTCTTAAAAAATTCCATTTCTCTTAATTAACAATATCAAATTATTATTTAAAATTAGTTTGCTTATTGCTTTTAATTTTTATAATTTCTTTCTAATTTAGCGCCCGGATCGAGAGCTTTATGAAACTAAACTTAAGGAGATGTTAGATAAACTACAATTGGATAGCCTAGATAATGTTTGTTTTGAATTTTATTAATTTTATATTATTTCTTTTTTTTTTCAAGATTCGCACTTTCTCTGATTATTTCTCTTATTTGCGTGGTGAAAAAATTCCAACGCCACCTCCTGAGCCGTTGGAAGAAACGTTTCCAAAGTCGCCAAGTCTTGTTCGATTGAAAAGTCCTTTATTGCATTCACCAGAGCTTGTGTTGAAAGGTTTTCTAATATTAAAATATTTATGTAAGAATCCCTTGGTCCTAGTAAAAATAGTAAAACAAATCTTTTATAAAAATTAAAATAATTGCCAATATAATCATGTTCTAGTCAGAAAAATTTTTGAGGAATGTTTATTTCATTCTTATTTTTTTGCTGACTGCGGAAATATTTTTTGAGGTTTTCTCATTGTTGGATTTATTATCTAGTCAAAGTCCCTGAAATTCTAGGTCGGCTTTTATTTTTCCTTAGAATATTACGTTTCATGAAAAAATCAAAAATAAATTTTTTTGAGGTTTTCTTAGGTTTATTGTTTAGTAAAATCCTTTAAATTCTAGGTTTCCATTTTTCTTCAGAATCATTATGTTATTTGAAGCAATCAAAAAATTTTTTTCTTGTTTCTTTTTCTGGGGGCATTTTTTCTTATTCCCATGAATCTATTGAAAAAAGGAAATTAAATTTTTATAAATTCCTCAAAATTTTTTTTGACTTCTTGAACAGCATCTAAAATTTATTTAATTCGTTAACTAAAAAATCATTAAATTAAATGAAATTAAGAAAAATATGAAATAAATGAATATGTCAAAACTAACAAACCACAATCAAAATTGGAAAAGGCGGTTCAAAAAATTATGAGCTTGAGTAATAGACAAAATTTAATTACAAAACCGTGTAAAATAGAACAAAAAAGTCAATTAAACCAAAATATAAATAAATATGGGGTAAAAGATTTAACGAAAATCAACACATTTCAAACTTTGGACACAACACTAAAAAATTCAGACATCAAGAACAATACGATCCAAACACAAGAACAAAGGGCTTCAACAAATGAAGTGAATCAAAGAACCACGACGATCACTTGTGTGGGCAATGCGAGACAAAATGATGAGTTTCCCCTCGACGATTTTTCATTATTAGAAGATGATGAATCTAATGAAGAAATCAACGAGGTAGAGTTTAGTTCACCAAAATCGAAACAGAACAAGCAAGAAAAGGAAGAAGATTTAAATAAAATTGTTAACATGAAGTTAATCCAAGAGGATAATGAAGCTAAAAATACTTGTGAGGAGCAAGACAAAAAATTAATTAACGAGGAAGAATGTAATAAGTCGATTAAATATAATGAAGCTATTGAAGAAGAGGATATATTAGAAACTGTGGATGGTGTTGAGATTTGTGGGGGCAATATTTCGGAATATAATGACGATATTTTTATGACAAAGCAGAATATTGATAATAGGAGTAACACAAAAGAGATTAATGGTGATAAAATAAATAGAAATATTTTTGAGGAAGAAGAAGATGAGAGTATGAATAATTTAGAAAGGGGGGATAATGATGTTGTTGTGTTAAATACAGATGAAGAAGAAGTGAAGAGCATTAAAGAAGATGATATTAAAGTTATTGAAGAAACTTCCAAAAAAGAAGGAAATGGTGATAAAAATATTAACGCTGTAGAAAATCCAGAAGTGATTGTTGTTGAGGATGACGAAATAATTGTTGATTTTGTTAAGATAAATAAAGAGGAAAGTGTGTTGGATGAGTCAGAGAATGTTTTGATTCAAAAGGAAATGGAAAAGAGGTTCCAAGAAAGTTTTATCGATGCAAACTTGGAATTTGGTAATGTATCTATTGAGGAAAAAGTAGCAGAAATTGTATTGAAACATTCAAATATGGAATATGCCAAATTAGCTTCAACTGAATCAACTTTAGAGAGAATAAACCAATCAATGCAGCTGATCAAAATGGGTGGTCAAGAGAAAGATATATTTGTGGAATGTGTTCTAAAAATTGTTCAATGTGCTTCTGTTGAGGAAAAAGTTATTGTGCCGCCTTTGCCAATTACAAATTCCCTTGAGGGTGAGGGAAGAAATATTTGAAGAATTGGAGTATAAATTTGTTTGAATTCTAATAATTTTTTGCAAGCGTTTATCTTTTTGATAATTTTTCGTTAAATTTTTCGGCTATTTTAACAATGTCTGAACTTAATTTTCGTTCCTTTTTTAGCTTACTTTCTAGCGTAAATCACCTCGCTTTATAACAGTAAATGCCCCTACTTTTTAAATTTTAGAATTCAAACATATTTATCTCCATTTTACTTTTCCATTATTTTAATATTTCTATTTTCCGCGTTAAAACCGCCAGATTTATTCAGCTCATTACCTTTTATTATACTTATATTTTTAATTTTAGAACCTATGACTTCTACAAAAGCAGCTCAGATTAATGCATTAGAAGCTGAATTAATTGAGCCTACTACACAACCATCTAAACAACAGCAATCACGGCGTCGCCGACAAAAGTCAACTTCACAAAAAACCAAACTTTCAAAAACACAATTGAAAATACCACAACAATTACCAGCTATTAAAACTGCTGTATTACCTCCTCCTCCAAGAAATCTGCGAAGTTCTACAGCTAAGAAAATAATTGAAGAAGAAATGGAAGCACCGATTCCAAAAACTGAAGAGGAAGAAATTAAGACAGTTGCTGGTGAGGAATTAGCATCTACAGTTGCTCCTATTGGATCGAGGAAACGCAAGTGAGTTACTATTTGATTTTAAAAGTAGAATTGAATATTTAAGAGATATTTGTAATTTTTTTAACTTTAAAATACCCAGGAGAAATGTGACTGAATTCTTAAAGCCTCCCCAGACTGACACTAATGACCAGCAGCATGATGAGGATGAAGGGCCTCCTGCTAAAAATTTACGTCGATCTTCACATTCAAGTGAATAATTTTTTAAATTATTATTTAATGTAAAAAATATTCAGGCCCCTCTTCTCAAACTGAGCCTAAAACTTCAACAGAAGCCAAAAAAGCTCCTAAACAACCCGATTCTGCAGCACTCACTCCTGAGATTTCGTCGGTTAAAGAAAAAGCTGAAGCTCCTGTCAAAATTGAGCAGGAGCAGCCTATTGTACCAATAAAAACTCCTCCACCACCACCCTTACAACTTTCAACACCAACTCTTCATTCTCATGTTGCTGCGACTGCAAAACTGCGCTCATCTTTGCGTAGAGCAGCGCTTGCAAGGTTTTTGTTTCTTTCGATTAATATTAGTAAGTCTTCGATGACATGTGGGTCTTCGATGACGTGTCTATCTAATATTTACTTATCTAATTTTATCAAATATTTGTTTTATAGCGCTACTCCATCTCCAGCTGTTGATAGCGTTGGTACAAACGGACTTTTCCTCCGCCCGGGCAACCATTCTTCTAGTGAAGTTATCCCTAAAGAAGTATTACTAACTCTTTGGAAAGATATACGCACACATCGTCACTCTTATGTTTTTGATCAACCAGTAGATGAAGGGGAAGTACCTGGTTATCATTCAGCTATAAAAAAGTTTTTTTTCCATTTTATTTTTAAATTAATTTATTTTTTTTAGACCTATGGATTTAAATACATTATTTCAACTTATTGAATCCTTTACTATACAAACATTTGGTCAATTTACTCATCATATTTTGAAAATTTTTGCTAATGCAGTAATGTACAACAGTACTGGCCATCATGTCAACACATGTGCCAAAGAGATGCTAGCTTATGCTTTGAAGTGTATTGAGGTTATTTTTTATGTTTATTTTAAAAATTTTTTGTTGGAATTTGTTCAGAAAATATTTTATTACGATTAAGTTTATTTTTATGTCTAATTGAGTTGTTCATTATTAATTTTTTCTGACCAAATTTTTTATTGATAAAAAGCTTATTGTTATTAATTCATTAAATTACTTTTAGGTAGTTCAATATCCCTCTGGTCAATGGTCTGCTGGAATTTTTTCCACCCCTATTTTTGGTACATCAAGTAATTGTCAAAGCATTGCTAGTGAAAGTGATTGTCCTTTTGATGGCCAATTGTCACGTAGCAGCAGTGGCATTTCTTGTTCACAAACAGCAAGTACAAGCAATGCAGCAAAAACTTCAACACAACAAAAGTTATTGAGAAGTTCTTCAACTAGCAAAAGAGAAACGAGTAAAACAAAAGCAATTCCTTCATCAGCTTCATCCTCAACTTCTTCACATTCTGAAACAAAGAAAGAGGTGTGTAGACTTACTTTTTTCTTGTTATAATTTTAGAAATAATTTAAAAAGCAGGCCTAAAATTGGTCATCCTATTTTAGGTTTTAAACAAAATTCCTTTTTTATTTAAGGGATTTTTTGCTTCTTAAATTATTTTAACCCTAATTCCAACTTTGTAAAATCATTAAATTTAGCTTCTAGTTTCTAGTATTTTATTTTTAAGACAGAAAATGACAAGCAAACATCAATTGTTCCGAAGAATGAAACTTTGCCTAAGAAACGCAGATTACATAGAACACGATGAAATGATTTCGTTTTGATGATTTTTTTTCGGCGTAGTGAACAGAAACAGATGATTTTTAAATTTAGAGAGAGAGCATTTTAATATCCAAAGAGAATTCATTTTAGAATTATTTTTCTAGTTGCTGAATAAATTTCCAATCTTCATATTCTTACAATTAGCTTATACAAAAGTTCAACTCTTTATTTGGGAAGTTTAGGTTTTAAAATATTAAGCTAAATAATTAGAACAAAAAGGAATTTAAAATTATTTTTTATTATTTTTCAATGATTCAGCTAAAATTCTTTAATTTTTTATTAATTAAAGTTGAAAATGAAAGTAAAGAGCAGGAATGACAAATTTTCAAAAAAATGTTTTTGAAAATATTGGGAGTTTTATTTAAATAAAAATTTAAAAAATATTAAATTATTATAAAAATATTAAAAATTAAAAATGATTAAAAAAGTTTTGGAAAAATATTTTTATTTTTTAATTTCAGTTATAATAATAACTACAATTATCAACGAAGTCTTATTTTGCTTGCCAATTTCTAATAAAGTGTGTAAATTAATTTAACTTTAATAATATAAAAGTTTAAAGATTTTAAGATAAGTTTATCTTAAAGTTTTGTAATTGTCGACTTTATTGAAAATTGAATTTGATGAATAGTTGTTGACTTTGGTTATGTCGAGTGTTTGAAGTTCGTGCCTATATAATAAAAGTACGAGTACTAGAAAACGGGGCTTCGTGGAAATTTTTTTCACTTTAGTAAATAAAAAAGAACAATTCTCGATGCAACGAGTATGAGGGAAACTAAAGCCTGTACGAATTAGGAATATGAGCAAAATCTAAAATTTTAAAATTTCCACACTTATAGCATTATCACAGTATTGACCGATATATTATTTTGTGCTTATTAGATAATTATGAGAGGTGTGATTATAAATTTAATTATTTTCAGTTATATATGGGTACTGAAATTGTTGATGATAAAACATTACCTTGGATGGTAACAATTCAAATGAAACATAATTATTCTAAATTAAATATTCATACACAAGTATTTTGTACTGGAACTATAATTAATGAAAAATATATTCTTACAGCTGCACACTGCTTTCAAGGATGGACAAAAAATGGTAAAAATATATTATTTTAATTAAATGCAAATGAAGGAGTTAAAGTAAATGGTCTCTTCCTCTCACTATTAAAAAACAAACTTTAAAATATTTTTGAATTTCTAAAGAAGAAAGTTTTAGAAAAGCCTTTGGAGCTTTTGTGAAAGAAAAAGCCGATAGAAATTTGGCAAAATCAATTTTTAGAGCTAAAATTAAATGAAAAAATTTTAGAATATTTTTCAGAAATATTATCCAATCCTTCAGCTTCTTTGGTTATTGGTTTTGGCTCAACAAATTTTAAAAATCAAACATTAATTGAATTTAACAATAAAATGATTAAAATACACCCTAGAAATAAAAACACAAATAATGGGATTTTTGGAAATTTAATCTATGCTGATCTTGCTTTAATAGAAGTATAATAAATTAATTATCATACCACAATTCTACTTAAATATTCTTTTTTAAATTTGTTTAGGAAAATTATTCCAACCTACAACTTAAAATTTTTATTTTTTCATAAAAATTAGTTTTTATGATTATTTGGTTACAACAATTTATGTTAGAAATTAATTTAAAAATTAAAAATATTTCTTAAATTTCAGTCCTTTCTCAGTCCTTCCTCTTTATTTAGTTCTTTCTAATTATTTTTAATTTAAATATTTATTTAGTTACCAGAATCATCAAAATTAAATTTATTTTCTTCCCAAAATGCCCGTTCAATTAAATTAACAAATAGACTTCCATTCATTAAAACAAAAACTTTAATTGCTGGTTGGGGATGGATTAAACCTTTTTGTGAAGTTAATGCTAGTATTGAAGGGAAAACAGATAAATTACAGTCTGGATGGGTTGAATTGATGGAAAATAATTTATATTGTGTTAATGAAATGGAAGGTAGCGAATATGTAGTTAATTTTTTTAGGAAAATTTCAATATTTTTATTCAAAGAAAAATATTAAAAAATATTTTTAAAATAATTTTTTTATTTATTAATCAAAAATTCCAATTTTGTATTAAAATAAAAAATAAATAATTTAATTTAAATAAATTCAAAGTTTCACTCCTCCAACAATTTAATAAAACATTTGGTCAAAATTTAAATATCCCTCTTTGCCTCACTTCTTGGATTAAAAAAATTACTGAGAATAATTGGAGTGACAAATTATGTGTACGTCCAAGTCCTTCATCTATTCAATATGTAAATTTTAATTGAAAAATAATTTTAGAGATTCCTTGGGGCTGAAACTGTTACCTCTTAAGGTGTATGTATTTTACACACCATCCTCCTCCCCCTTAAATTTAAAAATTATTTTTTATTTAAAATTAAGGGAGATAGTGGAGGCCCTTTACTTGTTGATTTTGGAGATTCTTGGTATCAGATTGGTGTTGTTACACAAGGAATGTGTAATAAAGATAAAAAATTTATTTCAAATCAAGATTATGGTAAATAATTTAAAAAAATAATTTTTATTTATTTATTTAAAGCAACATTTACACAAATTGATTGTGAATGGATACAAAATGAAACTAAAGGGAAAGTTTTGTGTATATAAATGATTTTATTTAAATATTGATATTTAAATTAAAAAATATTTTTAACTGATAAATTTTAAATTTAAAAAAAATTAAAAAATAAGTGGATTACCCTATTTCCTAATAATGCCCTTTTCTAAAATAGTGTTACCTAGAATTTTTGAATTTTTAAAAATTCAGGTTTTTTATAAAAGTTTGGAGTTTATTTATTTTGTTCTAAAAATCACTTTATTTATAAAATATGCCGATTCTCAGAAAAAAATCTATTTTTAATTTATAAAAACTTTCAAAGAATTTAAAAGATAGGCACTTTCTTTTCTTAATTTTCTATTTTAAGAATTATTAAGAAAATTTTTTTTAATAAATTTGGACAACAATAGATAAATTCTCTTTTTAATTAATTATATTTAATTTCAAGAATTAATTAAATTAATATTAATATATATAAAAGTTTGAACTTTTTAAAACAAAAATTCCAAGTTATATTTAAAGAAATTGTTTTAAACTTTTGTTTAAAAATTTTTAATTAAAGGTTTTTCTAAAAATAAAATTCCAAGAAATTTAATGAAAAAAAAACAATAAAAATATTTATTTATTTTTTGGAAACAATTCTAGAAATATTTAATTCTGATTAAAGAAAGATTACTTAAAAATTGAAAAAAATTAATTTTTTTTTTGTTTTATTAAAAACCGTAAAAATTAAATAAAAACTATAATTAAATTTATTTAAAACATTTAATTATTTAATAATTAAAAAATATCGAGTTTAAAAAATAAAGTTATTTTTATTGAAAAAAATAAAATTTTGTGTAAAAATTAATTTTTAAATTAAAAATTAATTTTACAAAAGAATTGTCAATTAAAAGAAACAGAAAAAATGTTGTTATTTTTTAGAAAATAAAGTAATTTTAGCAAATCTTTAAATGGTAAATCTATATGTTTAGCCAAACAAACAAAATGTCTTACATAAAATACCTAAATATAGTTGACTTCTGTTATAAAACCTTAAAGGGGATATCAACGATTGATAAAACAATATATATGTTTTATTAAAGGAAATCTATCGATGAATAATAGCTTAAGTCAACCATAATATATTTTAAGGATTGAAAGTAAAATTAAAATACCTAGGTTTTCAACTAAGTGATGAGCCCTCCTTGTGTTAAGCGTATTAAACAACTATAAAAATCCAACAAAATGTTATCTGAATTCAATTTGAAAATATAAATTTTCAACTCTCCTAGTTAAAGGGGGCTCAAAACTTAGTTGGCAACCTAAGTATAAAGAAATGGCAGTAGCGGCATTTAAAATTAAGATTATTTTTGTGGCAAGCAAAGAAAGCGAAAGGAAAATTCATTCAAAAAATATTTAAAAATTCTTTTAATTAGGTAAAGGATTTTTTTGTTGTGTAGCAACTTTTTGATAAATAGACAAAGCTTGTGTCACAACACCCCCAATGTCTGAAGGATTAGAAGGAATAATTAAAGTGTTTGATTCTTTTGCCAATTTTGAAAAAGCTTTGACAAAATTGTCGGCAGTCAAAAAAGCGGCGGCATTTGACCCTCCAGAATTTTGAATTGCCTGTCCCATTCTTTCGAGAGAAGTTGCTCTAGCTTCATGTTCTATAGCAATAGCTTTAGCTAGCCCCTCACTTCGAATAATTTGTGAATCTCTGTCAGCCTCCGCAAGAACAACTTGGGAAAGTTTTTCACTTTCTGCTGCCTTTGCTAGTGCAACTGATTTATTTACCTAAGAATATTTAAAAATAAAAAATTGTTTTGTAAAATCAAAAATTTCAGAAAAATTTTAAAGAAAATCTTGGCATTTTTTTATCAAAATTAGAAAAATGGTCTTGATAATTCCGGAATTTATAAAAATATTTTTATCGTAAAATATTAAATCTGTTTCAATAAAAATTCTGATTTTTATATCTTTAAAATTATTTTTTTTATTAAATATTCAAATAGATAATAAATATTTAAATTTACTTTAGATTGCATTTCAGCCTCAGACTGCAATATTTTTTGTATTTTCTCAGCTTCTGCAGCTTTAGCCAACCCCATAGATTTATTTACTTGTTCTTGCATTTGAGCTTCAGATTGAAGAATACGCGCACTCTTTTCTCCTTCTGCTTTATTTTTTGCTGCCTCACAAATACCTTCAGATTCGAGAATCATTGCTCTTTTTTTTCGTTCAGCTTCGACTTGCATCTTAATTTTAGTTAATTTAAAACAATTATTTTTTGTTTACTTTCATTGCCCGCTGTATTTCAGGCGGCATAGTCATTGTACGTATTTCATATCGAAGACAAATCAGACCCCACGGAGCTGCTGATTCCTTTATCCCTTCTAAAATATTTTTAACAATTATTCCACAAAAAATTGTTCCTAAAATCAATTACCAACAACAGTCATATTTAAATTAGCCCTTTCATGGAAAACATTGTCTAGCATTAATTTGCCTACTTCTGCTCGCATTACTGTTTGAGCTAATTGACTTATGGCATATTCCGGGTTTTGAACACCATAAGAGGCCTTTTTTAATTTTATTGAATATTTAAATGATTGCTTAGAAATTACTTTATAAGGATCAGTAACTCTAACATACAAAACAGCATCTAGGTCTAACTGGACATTATCTTTAGTAATAGCTTCTTGTTGGGGAATTTCAATACACATTTCTTTTAAACAATGACGATAACGAATTTCATCAACACAAGGTATTAGAAAATGGACGCCCTTTAAAAATTGACAAAAAGTTTAAAAAAAAGTCTCAAATTTATTTAAAAAAATAGTTTATTTTTTGTAATTTTTTGAAATTATTTTCTTCTCATGTCAGAAAATCATTGACTGGTAAAAAATTAAAAGATTTAATTTTCTAATTTAACTAGATTTAATAAATTAATTAATGATTATTTTTGGAATTATTTATTTTAATTTTATTTTTAATCCAAATATTTTAGTAATTTACAGGTTCCAAAATTCGATGAAAACGTCCCATCCGTTCAACTATCCAAGCATTTTGATGAGGAACACAATGAATAACAGTGTTAAATTTTCCACCTTTAAAATGTTTTGATTGTCGCATAATTAATATTTTTATTTTACTAAAAATTTAAAAAATAAATTTTTTTAATTAAACAAATTGCCTGGGGGAATATTTTTATTAAATTAAAAAATTTTAGAAAAGCTGAAAAATTGATAAAAATTATTTAAAAATGTTAAATATTAAATAATAAAATATAAAGATTAAAATTGTAAAAATATTATGGACAATATACTAAATTGTTTTTTTATTTAAATAAAATTAAAGTTAAATTATATAAATATTTTTCTAATTTTAAGTAAACAACGACAAAATGTGAGGAGTGAAATAATTATTTAAAAAACCGGATTCCTTTCAGAAAATAGAAAATAAATTAAATAAAAGTATTTAAAATTAAGTCTCAACATTTTTTTAAATTTTAGATCAAAATAAGTTTAAAACAGACCATCGACAGGGGAAATGAAAATAACTAAATTATTGAATGTGTTATTATTAAATATACTACCTATTTATATTAATCATACTATTTTAAATATATTAATTAAAAAAAAGTCCATTACTAATTATCATAAAATAGCGAAAATGATTTTTGTTTTGGGGCTTTAGTGTTTTATTTTATCTTTAGCCTTGGGCCGCAAATGCATCCTTCCTCCATTAAAATTGCTGCTAAATGTATGGAAACCAACTATGTTTTTCACTACTATAGTGGAAGGAAGCATTATTGCCCTTTTTTAGTGTCCTGACAATTGGAAAATGGACATTTTGACAGTTAATTAGATCAGAAAATTCTTGCTTACCTAAGTAATAGAAAACTGTTACAATTACTATCCCTGATAGATCCTTGGTGATGATTTCGAATTACCTAGGCCCTATAACAACAAGTGGATAGCTCATTTAATTTGGACGTTAACCTATTAACTTAAAGAGACCAATGATTAAATTTAGGGCTGGGGGCCCGGTCCGGTCCGAAAGATCGAATAGGGCATCGAATTTTGGCCCGAAAAAGACTCGGTCGGACCGGTCCGATAAAAATGAGGCCCAAAAAATGACTCGACGTCTACCCGACTCGAAAACTCCATCCCTATGATTAAATTAATAAAATTATTGCTAGCGTTTGTTTTTAAAAATTTATTTTTGAGGGATTTCTCCCAATTTTGTGAGGGATGTGGCAAAGGGATGTGGCTATCCAATTCTCCGTTGTCCAATTGTCTGTGAGTCATTTACCCCTTGCAATCAATATTTATATGTACGTATAACGAAAACAAAAACATCTGTGTTGGGTAAAATGAGCTAAATAAAAGTGTTTAGTGTGGTGCTTTTCGCTAAAAATTTTTTATGATTTTCTGAATAAAATAGAAATAAAGTAAACTTTGTTAGTTTATTAATTTGGAAATTTATAATTTTGAATATGTAGATGCTTTACATAAATATTAAAATAAATAGGTGTATTAAGTAATTAAAAATATTTTTTTCCACAAATTAACAGAAAATTTATCTAAAATAAGTAAAAAATATAAATAGAGTTAAGACTTAGCAAAAACTTTTACTAAAGATAACGTAAAAACTGTAATCTCTCAATATAAATACCCCCCAAATCCTTTTAATTTCTTAACAAATATTTTTTAAATTAGCGTAGAAAAATAGAGGGTAATTATTTGAGGGAGAGTAATTAATGCAGCTCTTATGTTAGTTACTATGTGGCTAATAAAAATTATTACATATATAGAATTAAGATTTATTTATCGAGTTCTACATATATGTCCGAGAATCCTCCTAATGTAAAAATATTTTTAAAACTATCTACTAGTTTTTAAAAATTATTTTTCAACTCTTCTGTGATTAAAACCTCCAAATTTTGATTTAGGTACTTTTTATTTCTAAGATTTATTTTTTTACAAATGTTTATAGAAAAGTGCATTTTATTTAAATTTTGTTTTAACAATTGGACTACAAAATTTTTTAAAAAATATACAAAAATAGATGTATGTATAAATTAAAAATTGTTATTTTATAATAAACTATATATATTTATATCTAAATTTAACAAAATTAAACACGCAATTTTAAAAATATTTTTTCAAAAGAATTGAATATTTGAACGTTTATATTTTAAATGTTAAATGTTCCCTTTATTGTTTTTTTTTAATTTTTGCGTAATAAATATAATCGGAAACAATTACATAAATCCGGTAATTTAATTGTTTATTTTTTTTTTGAAAAATATTTTTGGAAATTAAATCAAAAATTAAAAATTAATAAAAAATAAAAATTTTTTGCAAAATATTTTTTAAAAAAAGATTAAAAAATAAATTCTTTTGTTTTTTTAAATAAAAGAGATTAGAAATTATTTTTATAAAACAATAAGAAAAATATAACTTGTGATTTAAATTTATTATAAAAAAATTTGGAACATTAATAATTATAACTTCCTTGAATGAATAAAAAATAATATTAATTTTTTGTCTACAAAATTTTTCAAAATATGGAGATAAATTATTTTAATGTTTAATTATTAATTAGAATTAAATAATAAATAAATTTTGCAAAATGAAAACTAAAATTAGAATTTTTGTCTAAAATAAATATTTATGTAGTTGGTAATTTTCTTTGAATTTTTAATTGTTGATACATGAGGAAACATGATTACGTTGATAATATTTAATTTATTTACAAACTACCTATATACTAAATATATTAATAATTAAGTGTGTATGTAAATAAAAATGTTTAAATTTTAATTAGAGAGTTATTTAAAATATATCGTATAACTACTAAAAAAATTCTATTTTTCATGTATTTGTTACAATTTTAGAAATTTTCCTATCATTCTATTAAAGAGTATAACTTTCATCTAGGTTTTACAGTAATTAGAAAGTTTTGTAAATATTTAGTAGTTAATCACTCTGGCTCTGCAGCTAAGTTATTAGTCCCCCCCCACCACCAGCATTGCCTAACTTGTCACATAAGTTATTATGTGATTATCATTTATTATCTTATCCTAGTCCTCTTTTCAACTAATTATTATCAATTCCTTTTATTCCTGATAAAAATGCTAATTTATTATCTAAAAGTCCATTATCGTAACGTCAAGTAGCCAAAAAGAATTTATCTTAAAATAGAAATTAAATTTTAGCAAAATTTTATTTTCACATTAAAAATATTCTTTTAATTTTTTCTTTCTTTAATTTGACATTTATTTTTTTAAATATTTTTTTTATTAAATTTATTTTTAGATTTATTATTTTTTTGCAAAAAAATTAAATAATTTTTATTTTATGCACTCTCACATTTTTTAATTTACTAAAAATATTATTTTTTGACATTTTTACACGTAATTTCTATTTTCATTGTTTTCTTACAGTTTATTTAAGGTAATTTCTAAATTTAATTATCGTATAAAAATAAATAAATTTTTGTATTTTGAATTGGTAAAAGTGATGAAAGCTCGAAAAATATTTTTTGAAAGACAAAGAAACAAAAAACAGAAAAAACAAAAAATTAAAGGTTCTGTAAAAACATTGATATTTATTTACTATTTTTGTTTTGTTTTTTTCTGTTTTGCACCGATTAATTAAAAATGTTTTTGCTACTTTTGTGAATAGAGAAAAGTATTTAAAGACATGTTATTTAGTAGGCAAAAAATTATTTAACAAAAATAAATGTTTTTAACCTTTTTAACAAAAAAGAAGGTTTGCCTCGTTTAGGTACATTGTCTGGCATTTTAATTAAAAATATAATAAAGATGTTTGTTTGGGTGTAAATATGTTTGAGGTAATAAAACATCAATTTGGCATTTTTTTAAAATAATCTAAAAGAAAAATAATTTTTATTCTTTAACTTTGAACTAAATTGTATTTTTGTTTTGTTTTTAAATGGAAATGTTTCCAGACATGTTTTTGGGGAAAATAATAAATTATGCAAAAATAGATTAAATAAAAGATTTGTTTACTTGGAAATGATATCAGTTAAATTAAGGACCAAAAATCAAAACTTTGATTTCCAGCAAAGTTTGATCAGAGTTTACATTTCTACGGGGCAAAGCTTCGTTTAGACTTCTTGTAACAGTACTAGTGATTCGACAAGATTAAATAGGAACATCAGTAGAGACCGGCCAGATGCCCAAATTAATTCCGATCTTTTCAATCAAAAACGTCATTAAAAATATAAAAGTTAATTACTTTTAATTATTTTATTCTAATTTTTTGTTAATTTTGTACTTATATATATTTATTATAACTTTTTATTAATCATTCTTTGCCCGTTAAATCAGACAAAATTATTTGTTTAAACAAAATATTCGTCTACATACACAGAAAAACCGCAACACTCCTGCGAACGTTTTTAATTTATTAAAATAATATAGGTAATTTGTTTATTATTTAGACATTAATTGACCTTGGCTAGTTTTTTTTTGATTTTTTTAATTTTTATTTAATGCCCCTTTGAAGTATAAATAACTTTAAAATTGGTCCTTTAGTATTTAAAAAGTTGCTTTTTAATAAAGAGGCTTTTATTGGTATATCAATTTAAATTCTGCAAAATATCAATCTTAATTTGTTTACAATTAAATATATTTTGCGTATATTTATTTTTTAGTTTTCGCACTTTACAGACAGAAAAAGTCGGCCTTCAAACGAGAACCATAAACAAATATTTTTAAAACTTATAAAAATTTGAAAAAATTATTGAAAATCAGAAATTGGAGAATTAAAATTAAAATAAATCAAAAAATAATAATAATTAATTTAATTTTTCTTTACTTTCTTCTATTTCAAACAATAAATAAATTATTACAAATACCCTAATAATTATCCTCTCTCTAATAATTACCCCCCTCTCTTTTAATTCCCCTAGGGCTGAAACAATTTTCAAAATCTATATATGTAATGTATTTAATATTAACTACAAATTCTATAATTATTTAAACCCATTCTGGATTCACAAATATTGCGAAGGTATTGGCAGGGATTACTAGTTTGTTTATATCAAAAATCCAAAACAGAATTTTAATTAAATAAAAATATTTTTTAAATAAATAAATATTTTATTTTCATTGAATACCAAACGAAACATTAATTTGATTTGATTGACGCAGCCAAAAAATAAATGTTGCGACGAGGACTTTTGCTGAAAAATAATGGAAGTTGGCCAGAAAGTACAAACAGAAAAAACAACTAAAAAATAGTAAAAATGTGAACGGGTTCTGCTTTTGTAACCAAAAAAATTATTTTTTTCTAAACATTTTTAATTAATTATTTATTTTTAAAAGTATTTATTTTTATTAATTTGTATATTTTTGTAAAATATTTTAATTTTAATTATTATTAAATAATTAATTTTTAGACAATAATTTACCTATGTACTCTTATTTAAATATAATTATTTTATTTAAAATCATGGGTTCCCCCATTTTTTATTTACAAATATCTCACATGTACCTAATAATTTTTTACTTAAGTTTTTGTCTTTATCATTAAATAAATAATAAAGCATATAAAAAATGACAAAAATTTAACTGGAAAGTTAAAAATAAAAACTAATAAAATTAAAATTACTTTGTTTTAATTTCTCTTTTCAAAATAAGTTTAGGAATGATAAATAGGTAGTTACTCAGAAAAAATTAGTTAAAGTACATTCATTCTTTGTTAAAAAGTACATTCTCATGATTTTTTTAAAAATAATTTAAATATTTTTTAACAAATAAACAAAAAAATTTCAGACATTTAAAAGAAATTAATATTAATTATTAAAATTGTTACCGGATTTATTCTAATAGAAACACATCTCTATTTGAACTACCGTCTCTAATATAAGCACAAAATTTGTGTGGTTGATAAAAAGAACCACATTGGTTCTATTAGAATAAAATCCGGTAAATTATTTTAGAAGGGAAAAGGTTAAAAATAAATATATTAGACAAAAAAATTATTATAGGTTATAAAAAATTAAAATATATAATTATAGCTTTATGAATTCGATCTCATTTTAGATACCCTCGGGCTCGAAGAATCGTACTTTATAATCAAGAGTTTAGAGCATAGTTAGGATTTTTGGAATAATTAATTTTAGGAATTATCTTAAGTTGAAATACATCGGTATCATAAAAAGAAAATTAAATTTAATAATTTAGTGAAAAATTAGAAAAATTCCTTAAAAAATTTTAGAAAATTCCTTTTATGAATCACAAAAAATGTGTGTAGGTGTTTAATTAAAAAACAATTTTTAGAAAATTAACTTAAAAATAAAATTGAAAATGAATGAATCTTCAACAAAAAATGCAACAAGAAATAGTACTATTATGCTTAAACATTCACGTCATTCCAAATTTTTGTAATTTCTTTTTCCTTTTACTTTTCCCCTCCCCGGAAATAAGTCACGAATATTGAACTTGAAAAAATTTATTTCCTTTGTCCATGCTTTTTAAAATTTTGTATATAAAACCGCTTTAAGAACTTCAATTTCGTCAAAATGTAGCGTCATATAAATATAAAATCGTGTTTCAATCAGTTCACGTTTTTTTTCTTTTTTTTTCTCTCTGTCTGGACTAAAAAGGAAAAAAAGGGTTCTTTTCTCTTAACGTGAAAGATGGGGGAAACAAACCACGCCCTTTTACTTTTAATTTATTTTAAACTTTCCCTACAACTTTCTGCCAAAATTATTTAAAGTTTAAATAATATTTAGGTTAAATTAAATTTAAAAATAAATTTTTAAGACATTAAAATTTACTCCAAAATATTCTTTAATGTTTTGATTTTTTACAAAAATTAAAAAAAAATCAAGTAATTGTTTAAGCTCCTCCTTAATTTAATATTTTCCTTTATTCTTGTATAAGGAAATCCTCCAAATAAATATTTTTTTCACACTTTTTTCTTAATTCCACGCCTTTTCTATTATATTCTTACGTCTTGCAACGTGGTTAATTTATTTATATGCAATTACCTAAAAAAGCAAAAGGGGCGGGGCAAAAAAGCTGGAATGTCGCCTTTTATCGGAACGTTTAAAAGGAATTAGTTTAACGCGCAAATTTAACAAAACACCCATTTAATTATTTTTTAAAAACAATTTAAATTAATTTAATTAATTAATTTTTACAGATACCTATATTAATAATACTTAATAATTAAAAAATAAAATAATTAATTAATTAAAAAATGTGCCGACAAAATAATTTAATCGTCGCTAAAAACATTGAAGAAAATATCGAAAAGAATAACTCAATCAACAAAAACAAACATGTAATGATAACTGGAGGAAATCAGGGAATTGGTGAGAGAGAGAGAGAAATTTGAGGAAAATATTTTTATTTTTTTAGGGCTACAAACAGCTTTATTATTAGCTAGTAAAGGTTGTTATGATATAACAATAGCCTGTAGAAATCAGAGAAGGGCTGAGACAGCATTGAAACAACTTAAGGAAAGAGCTGAACAATCTAATAATTTTAAAAGTAAATTCTCTTGGCTTTCTTTGGATTTGTCCTCTTTGAGGAATGTTGAAACTTTGATGGAAAAAATTAAAAAAGAAAAAATGTAAATTTAATATGAATAATTAGTTAATTAGTTAAAAATTAATTAAAATAATTTTAAAAGCAAAATTAAACTAAAAAATTAATTATTTGAGACAATCTCCTTTTCAATTAAAAAATCCCTTAAAAATTAATTATTTTCAGTATTTTCGACATAATTATTCTCAATGCCGGTGTTCTGCTTCCAAAAGAGAAAAGTACTAACGACGGGTTTGAACCAACATTTCAAGTTAATTTTCTCGGTCATTTTCTACTTATCGATGGTATTGTTAAACATCAATGCCCTAAACATTCTCTTCGAGTAATTACTTTAACTTCTGTTATACAAAGGTAAAATTCCTTATTAAGAGAATAAAAAATAATTTTTTAATTTAAAGACTTGTTGGTAATATATTCCCGTTGGAAAAAAATGTTGAAAAATGGCCAGAAATGTTTCAAAACGCCAAACGTTGGAAGGCCTATGCTTTAAGTAAATTTGCGACAGCAATGCTTGCCCACCATTTAAACACTTTTTACGGGGATTCTGTTAAAGCTTTTGCAGTCCACCCAGGAGCTGTTCGAACACAAATGTCTGACAATGTTTGCCATAAAGGAACGAGGAAAATGCTTTTCTTTTTGAGACGTTTGCTGATTGAACCGGTAAGTAAACAAAAAAAAATTTTTTTTAATAATTAACCAATTAATTGTGTTTATTTTAAACAAAAAATATTAAATTTTCTAATCAAAATCACTGCAAAATTATTTTAGCCAAAAATTTTTCAATAAAAAAATATTTTTTTATTATCAGAATAAACTTTCCAAAATCAAAATAAATAAAGTTTTTATTTGCCTTTTAAAAAGTGCAAAAAGTAAAATTTAAACAAAAATTTGTTTAAAGAAAATTTTAAATTTTATTTTACTTTTTTTGTGTTTTTATAAAAATTAAACTACAAGAATTTCCAATTCCCCATTATTTTTTCTCTCTCTCTCAGAAAGTGCAAAACATAAAAAATAAAAATTATTCACAAGTTCATTTACTCTCGGTTTTGTTGGTTAAACAAACAAAATAAGGGGAGAGAAAATTGTGTAAAAACTTGGGGTTTTGGTCAAAAGATCTCTCCCTTCCTTTTAATTTTAGTCAATTTAATTAAATTCAAGTTTTTTAAAATTTTTTTAAACTTGAAAGTTGTCCTTTTCTAGAAACTTTTTGGCAAACAATTTTTTTGGAATTTATTTATAATTGAGGGAAAATAAATAAAATAAAAACACAAAATAAGAAAATAAATTTAAATATTTTTCTGTTTAATATTTTTAAAAGTACACAAACAAATAAATTTTTACTTTAATCGAGAAATTAAAATACCTACATAAATAGGTAGTAGATTAAAACACAATATTTGAATTAATTTTAATTTTTGTTTTACACCCATTTTTCCTCCAAAAAATTATTTCTTAAAAAATATTTTTATTTTTTAAAATTTAAAATATTCAATTAATTGGAATTTTAAATTATTAATTTCTATTTATTAAAAATTTTATTTTTTAAGGAGGCCGCAGCCAAAAATGTTTTATTTTGTGTTGACAACAATTTAAAGAATGGCCAATACAAACATGCAAATTGCATCAAAAAATTACCGGCGGCTACAAGAAAACAAAAAAATATTGATGCTTTAATTGAAACAAGCAGAAAGTTGATTGAACAATTCAGGACAGAAACTAAAAATATTGGGGAATGTTAAGGAGTTTTTTTTAATTTTTGTTTAATCCGTCCATTTTTTATTTAAAATTTAATTATTTAGTCGAATCTTCTTTTTTAAATTTTCTACAAAAATAATTAACAATGATTCGACTAAATATTTTTTTATTTAATTTTTTTTAAAAACTTCCCAGTGAATCTCTCTTTTTTTACATGTCAAAATATTTCTAATCTAAATACTCTTTAATTCTTTAATTTATTTTTTTCGAACTTTCCCTTCTCTAATTAATTTATTAATTAATTTAAATTAATTAATTTAAATATATTTTATTTCCTCTTTCACATTCCAAATTTTATAAATTTAACCAATATATTATTATAGCTTTATTAACTATATGTTATTTTTAATGTTTCTTTTTTTGCAAATATTTTGCATAATAATAAATTTTAATTTTTAATAAATGAATGAAATTATTTAAATTTTTTAATAAATTGTTCTTAAAGAGTTTAGGCGTTTTAACTCCAATTAATTTATTTCCCTAAATTAATTTCAATTTTAGTTACCTATACTTAATTAATTTTTATATAAATTTTAAGAATTCAGTTTACTAAAACATATTGTCTATCAAACAATTATGTATTTAACATTTAAAAAAGTACAAAATATAAATATATAATATAAATTTTAAGAACACGAACATATAAAATACAATAATTTCATTTTTAAAAGGGCATTCAAATCTCGATAAGACTTCTCGTTCGGACAATATTGTGGAGACGTAATAAGGAAAGAGACAGGAGAGACATGCTATCGAGATTTGACTGTAGTAGATTACATTTAAGTGCATATTGCTTTAAAAATACATTTTGGTTTGTAGTTAAATAAAATTAAAATTATAAATGTTGAAGTCATGCAAATATAATTGAAAAAATTAAATTAAAACAAAAGGAAGATTTTGAAGTTTTTCGAATTTTGAATTAAATATGTAGGTATATAAAAATATTAAAATTCTAGAAAATGAACAAAAACAAAAAAATTAGGTATATTAGATTTTATTTAAATATTTTTTAAATTTTTGTCTCAATCATTTTAAGTATTGTAAAATTTAATTTTAAAATCAGTAGTCATAGGTAGGGGCATGTCGCGGGTGACCTTTTGACTTTAAAGTCAAATCCTTTTGATTAGTTTTGACTTTAAAGTCAAATCCTTTTGATTAGTTTTGACTTAATGCCAAATCCTTTTGAGCGGCTGGTCAAAGCTCAAACCTTCAGCGCACGTTAGTGCGGTAAAAGTTGACCTCCCTCTCAAGAGCCGTTACCTATAGGAGTGAGAGAAAAATCAATGTCGCGGCATCATCCTGCTCCTTTTCTTTTCTTCTCTTCCCACTCCGTCCCCACCACTTCTCTCTCCTCTTCTTTTGTTAAAATTTTGGATGAGTGGAGGGAGAAGGGTTGGGGAGGATTAAGACTCAACCGACCGTTTTATTGACACTATCTTAGAAACAATTATTTTTTTCATTATTTCTTTTTCCCGCACATTTATCTTTTTCATAATATTTAAATTTTTAGTGAAACAAAAATTTTCTTTCAAAAATGGATCCTTTTGAAAATTTCAATGTTAACAACAACCGAAATACCAACAACAATAATATTTATAATATTTTATGGAGAGGTAAAATTTTTTAAATCTAATCATTAAAAAATGAATTTTTAGACCGGATCTTCGTCTTATTATTTTTGCTCTTCATTATCCAAAGCGGACATTTCTTCACCTTTCTCATAGCGTTGATGACTCGATGATATGTTTTGAAAAGAAAACTTTATTAAAATATTTTTTTATCAATTTTTTGATATTTTTAAATAATTTATTATATTTATTATTGTAAATAAAAATTTTTCTATGAATGTCTTTTTTATGAAAGAGAAAAAAGAGAAAGGATAAAGTTATTTTGTAAAACGATTGTGTAATAGGTAGGAAACATATGGTGAGATATGTAAATTAACCTTGTAAGTTTCAACTGGCAGGAAGAAATCATTCATTTTATAAAATTATTAAAAGTTATTTTATAAAAATGTTTTTTATAAGTTTTTTATTTTTTCTTTTAGAATGAATTTTTCATATTCCGAATGGGTCTTAGAGAATTGTACTTTTTGTACAAATGATTCCAACTGTATTAGACCCGCAAAATTCAAATACCCTATTCTTTGCCTTTCTAAAAAAATTGGGATTAAAAATTTTAATAATTTTATTGAACATCCTCCGGAGCAGGAGATTTCTCTTTTTTCAATTTATTTGCTCTTGTCTGTAATTATTGGCTTACAGGTTCTTCATAAACAGAAAATTTATTTTTTATATTTTTATAGTTGATTCATCTTGTCTATCTGGGTCTTAGTAAGCTGAAAAATTATCGTGCTCGAGTCGCTCGTCGTCAACAAATTAACCGAGTCCGAGCTAATTATGGAGGTTACTAATTTTAATATAAATCATTAATAAATAATAAATTTTAGTTTATTCGTCTCCAACAATCACAACACCATTTACGGTGGCGCCTACTCTTCAGAGATCACGTTTTTAGAGTGAAGATAGATGAAGAGAAAAAATATAGGATTAAAATAAAAAATTTAATATTAAAAAATATGTAATATTTAAAATAAATAAAATTTTTAAAACTTTTTCTTTAATTCATTAAAAGTATCTAGGATAGTTATTTATTAAGTTGAGTTAGGTTTTGTTCTTTATTCTTTTGAGATCTTTTAATAGGTTTAAACTTTAGGAGTCATTTTTTGTGGGAGGAGTCAATAAAGTTTTTTCTTGTCTACCTCAAGGGATGGAGTATTTAAGGAGTAGATTTTCATCCTCTCTAATCATTTCTAAAAATGGCACTAAATTTAAAACACCTATTTACCCAAGTTCTCCCCCAGGTCGATTTCAATATTACATCGTGTGGGATTACAATTTTAAGTCCAAGGCTCACAACTCCTCGTTTAATCCCTTATGATCAGGCCGGTCGTTGCAAGGAGTGCAAGAGTACTGAGGTTGAACTTGATTTTATTGTAACAAAGGAAGGTGTTACTATTTACTGTACGCGCTTAAGTTCTGGTTCACGATTTGTACCTTTTGATTCAATATATGAGTTGCCTACACATTGCTTCTTCAAAGTTAAGAATAAAGGGAGAGTGTTTAATGTACCACATGGCTTACAAAATCAACAAACTATACATAATACACCAAATTCAAAGAGTGGGAAAAGGAAATTTGATGAGCTGTCTCCTTCTACTACTCTTGCTCCTCCAACTAAATATTTGACTTCTCCTCCCCGTCATGTTTCTCCTCCACCTACTCTCGCAACTAATTTACCTTCTCCTCCCCGCCATATTTCCTATGCTTCGCTTATACCTCCAGATGATTCTCCTCCTCGTCCTGATACACCTCCAGATGAAGTTCCGTTTGAGAAGGAGCTCCAAGAATTTTATGATAGTTTAATGGCAGCTACGACTGGATTAACTTCATCTCCAAAGAAGATGGAAGAGAAGGTTGAGAAAAAAGAGGAAAAGGATGAAACAAATGTTCCTATATAAACTTAAGGTTTTTTCTATAATTGTTTTTTTCGTAAATATTATAATTATGGAATCACAATCATTTTCGAATAAAGATTTAAAACTTAAGTTACCTTTTGGTATGTTTTTGTCTGGGCCAAGCTCAAGTGGGAAGAGTTCATTCCTTCTAAAATTTATAGCTGATTCACAGGATTTGATCGAACCCAAACCAAAAAGTGTACTATATTGTTTTGGAGAGATGAGCAATAATATCCCGATTCTTCAAAAGTCAGGAGTAAATGTTTACGCAGGAGTTCCTCCTGAGGACTTGATAAAAAAATATCCAAAACCATTATTGTTAATTCTTGATGATTTGCTCCTATCTATAGATGAAAAATATCTTTCGGAGCTATTTACCAAAAAGTCGCATCATCAAAATTTTGCAATTGTATTTGTTACCCAAAACTTATTTGAGAAAAAGATTAAGGTTGCGCGACAAAATGCCCAATATATTGTATTAATGAGGTCTCCAAACTCTGCACTCTCCGTGAGAAATATTGGAGTACAACTATTTCCCCGTCAGTTAGACTATTTCCTCGATGCGTATAAACAAGCAACTAATGAACCATATGGTTATCTGCTTATTGATTTACATGCATCCTCAGACCCATCTCTAAGACTCAGAACAAACATATTTAAGGACGATGAGGATAAGATAATTTTCATATCTAAAAATGTTTAGTCAAATAATTTGTGAAAATAAAGATTTTTTACGTTCCCTAGCGCATACAAAGTCTGAGAGAAGAAAACGTCATATATTAAAAAGAGCGGACACAAATCAGTTGTTATCTATAGTTGAAATTTGTTTAAATATAGTAAAATCTCGTTTCAAGCTTACTACTCGTCAAAAGAAACGTTTGATACCTCATGTAGATTTTATTCGTCAAATAAGCCGTGCTAGGAGTGAACGAGGAGTAAAAAAAGTTTTAAAACAAAAAGGAGGAGGGATTGGTGTTTTTGCAGCGCTTTTCACTCCGATTCTTCTAGAGCTTGCTCGTTCGATGGTATAAAAGCTTTAGAAATATTCAATCTAATCAAAAATGGCAAACAAATTCATATTAGTTCCCGAAGAGATTTACAGAGGACTGACCTCACATAATATTAGTGAACCAAATTTAGATTTTACGAGAGGTGCAGTTGAGAATGCCAAAAGGAAAAAAGAACCACTCTCTGCAAAAAATATTCATTACAACCAGGAACTTAGACGATATTTGCAATTAAGAAATGAAAATGAAAATAAACCAGTAAAAGTTCAAATGGTAGCTAATCCCAAGGGGGCTATTGTAAGTACTAATGTTAACAGACCAGCCACAAACATTAATGAGGAAGGTGATGAGGATTTCTGGATAAGTGATGACATTTCCTATTCATCGTACCCAAAGGAGCCGCCTGCCCTTGCCTATAATATTGTTCCTCCTCTTTCATCTTCCTCAAGTTTACAACGAGGACTAAATAAACGACATAAACGTTTATTAAGAGAAGGATATTCTTCAACTCCCGTAAATCATAGACTAAAAACAAAGAGAAAAATAAATAGCGAGAAAAATTCTGAACAAGACAAAAAAAGAAAAATTGTTGCTGAACAAGATGAGGTGAGAAGAAGACAAATTAAAATGAGAATGGAGGATAGGAGGTTATTGGAAAGGACTAGAAATAAGAAGAATAATTCGAAGAAGGTAAGGGTCCCTCCTAATTTAGTAAATGAAATAAATGTTTCCGATGCTATTAATGCTCCACTAGTACCGAATTCTCCTAATATTCCTGAAGGCATTAATGCCCCTCTTGTATCAGAGCAAATTCCTCCAAGAGATATTACAAAAAGAGCCAAATTAGAAGATTTTGTAAGTACAAAAAGATGGAAAAAAGGTTATGATACAGATAAGGAAGCTAAGATAAATCGTGAGAAAAAAAAGAGAGAATATTTACAGAGAAAAATTAAAATTAGAGAACAAAAGTTTCCTATTGATCAAGCAGCATTATTTCAAATGCGTAAAGAAGATGATGCGCGAAGACGTCAAAAATTAAAAAGAAAATTGGAAGGTCCAGATGAAAGTCCTCTAATTGCCTTGAAAAGAGTAAAACCGGTCTCAAAACAACAATCTGCAAAAGCCGGTAGAGAATGGATGTTAAGACTTATAAAAGCTAAACGTAAGGAGGCTGGTATAAAAAGATTTAAACCTACTCTCTGGTAAAGAATTTAATAAAAAATGGCAGATCCTACAAAACTTTTGAACCAGCTCTACAATGATCCAGATTCGCCTGCAGCATTTTCAGGAGTTGATAGACTTTGGTATGAAGCAAAAAAAGTTATCAAAAATTTACCCAAAAAAGTTGTTCAGAATTTTTTGGAGGGGCATAGGACTTATACGCTCATGCGTCCAAAAAGAATCCATTTTAAAAGAGCAAAAACTGTAGCAGCAGGTTTTATGACAGACGTGCAAGTAGACTTGGCAGATATGCAGACTCTCTCCAGGCATAATAAAGGAAATAAATATATTCTCCTAGGAGCTGATGTTCTTTCAAAACGACTCTTTGGTGTCCCAGTTAAATCAAAGAGCTCAAAGGATATGTTAGAGGCTTTCAAACAACTAATTAGTCAAATGCCCATGAAACCTCATAGAATCTTCTCAGATAAAGGGTTAGAATTTAAAAACAAAGTTGTAAAGGAATATTTTGAGAATGAGGAGATACAAAAGAATGAGGCTACTCATTCGACTGTTAAAGCTTCTGTGGCTGAAAGAGCAATAAGAAATGTAAAACAAAGACTTTATAGATACTTTGCGCAGAATAAATCCTTAAATTGGATCGATATACTTGATAAAATATTAGATGGGATTAATAAGTCAAAGAGCAGGGTGCATGGGATGCGTCCTATTGATATAAATTTTTCTAATGCACAAACGGTGTGGGAGCGAATGTATACAGATGAATTTTCATCAAAGGAAAAGAAAAGTAAAGCAAAGCTAAAGGAAGGAGATTATGTTCGTACTAGCATGAAAAAGGGATCATTTGAAAAAGGTTATATTCCAAATTGGGGAGACCAAATTTTACGAGTAGATAAGGTTCAGGATCAATTTTTTCCTGTTCGATATAGAATTAATAATGAAGATGGAGATAGGTTCAAAGGATATTACTATGGAGAGGAGCTAGCTCGTGTCAAAAAGGATGCCGATACAGAATATAGGATAGAGAAAGTCATAAGAAAGAAAAAGAGAGCAGATGGAACATACGATGTTCTTGTAAAATTTGTAGGGTATCCCGAAAGGGAGTGGATTCATGAAACCCAACTAGTATAAAAGGGTTCATTTCATTGTACTTCTTTCATTGTAAATAAAAATGTCAAATAGTTTTTATGTTTGTTTATTGAGTAATGTTTCAGATTATCCACAAAATCAGCCGAATAAATTTCGTGTTCACTTACCTAAGCCCCTTTATTTTACTGGTGACTGGGTTTGTGGTGTCCATAGTATAAGCTATCCATATTCCTGGCCTTCTACTGTTGGGACTCTTGACGAGCAATGGATAGATATAAATTTTACAGATAATAATAAAATGGGACAAGCCATAAGAATTCCTGTTCCAAAAGGCTCCCACAATACACCAGAGGAGCTTCTTCAGTTTTTGATTGCTACTTTAGAACACCAAGGTGCAGCTTTAAAAACTTCGTCTCTTGAAAAATCAGATGGGTTAGTGAAGAAACCAAGCATACTAACAAGGGATAAACGTGGGATTGACCCTAAAACTCCTCCTAGAATTGAAAAAGATATAGAATTACCTGTAACTCCTCCATATACTAGTCCAACGAGTGAGACAATAGAGGAATCTATATATCCTGTAACACCTCCTTTATCAAGTCCAATATCAGATAACGAGACACGTCAAATAATACAGAATACGCCTTCTAATATTAATCAAGAGCAAACAACTCCTAAAAAACAATCAAACATAACTAACAAACCCGATCTCATAAAATCTTCAACATCTCCAATAGTCGAGTCTCAAACAAACCAAACGGAAAATAAAATACAAACAATAATTAGCCCACCTCCCAGCGAGTCATCATCTCTGAGAATAGAAGATGGATCAAAACCTGAAGTAAATTCAACTTTAACTCCGTCTCCTCTTCAACCCCCAAAGATAGATCCTGCTAATCCAAATCAAACTTACAAAACAATTTCACCTCCAAAAAAACAACCTGATCCTCAAAAGCCAATAACACCTCCAAGAGTTAATCAAGACAAAGAAAAATCATATACAATAATACCAGTAATTCCTTCAATAGAGAGCCAGGAAATAGAAAAACCATTAATTAAAAAACCAATAAGCCCTCAAATAACCACCCCTGATTCAGAAAAATCATTAGTTACCAAGCCTGTAACACCTCCAAGACTTCATAAAGAACTAGAAAAACCTTTACCTACAAAATCAATAACACCTCCAAGAACATATTTAACACATCCTATACCTGAACCACAAACTTTACCCTCTCGAACGCAAAAACGTCCGCAAAGTCCCTTAAAAAATCAAATTCCTCCAGCAAAACAATCTTCAAATCAAACAAATGCAAATATTTCACAATCCACTCAAACATCACCTCCATCATCCCCTAGTGTTTTAGATGCTATGGGTTTAGGATCATCAAAAGGAGTCAATAATAATTCGAGAGGTGACAAACTGTTTGAAGTATTATTCGGAAAGGAAAATAAAACACCGTATGATATTACCTTTTTAAAACAAATTATTGATTCAATTAATTTATCTTATCACATGGATTTTAAACGATTTAAACTTGTATTTTCTCATCACAGTATCAAATATCTATCATTTTCGCCACAATTAGGATATGTTTTAGGATTTGCAAATCCTCATCTAGTACAAAATAATGAAATTGCCAAGTATGGATGTGATTTAAGAGGAGGGTTTTCCAGCTTTGCAATCTATGCAAAAGGACTTACAGAAAATATGATCGTAGGAAATTCTCTTAGCTCTTTGCTCAGAATTGTGTCAGTCACAGGAGCAGTACCTGGGGAGTATCACGAAAAGATTTATGATTCTCCTATCTATGTTAGAGTGCTCCCCCGAGAAGTAAATGAAATTGAAGTTGAACTAAGGACGATGGATAATGGTAGACTTGTACCATTTGCTTATGGTACAGTCAGTATTGTTTTGATATTTAAGAAAGTGATAAATTTTTAGGGTGTATATAAAGTGTTTACATTTTTTCATTTTAATTTTTTCAAATAAAATGGTTCATGTTCAATTTGATACAAGTTTGGTAGGGTATAATTTTGTGGATCAAAATGGGAGTGGCGAGGAAAATTATTATTTTAAAGGAGCCTCACCATATCAACGTGGATATGGGCAAAGAGGAGCAGGAGTTGGAGATATTATGAGAGGGTTGTGGAGATTTTTTCTCCCGATTATTCGAAGAGTCGGGAGTACAGTATCTGCTGAGGCACTTAATACAGGACAGCGGGTACTTGAAAGAGTCCATGAAGGTCAGCCTATAAAGGAGGCATTAGTCAGTGAAGGAAAAAGAGGAATTGATACAGTCCTTGAAAAGGGAGGACTACCAAAGCAATTTGGAACTGGAAGAAAAAGTATAAAAAGGAATAAATTTCCCTCCCATCAAACAGTTATTGGAAAAATTGTTAAAAAGAGAAAAAGGTCAGACGCATTTGGATTTTATTAAAATGGCTTTCCACAAAATTGATAAGGATAGCGTCGACACAATTACGAATGCACTAGATTTTTTTCAAATCCCTCCAACTAATGTAAGCATATCATCTTCAAAAACATTCGAAATCCTTCCAAGTAATCCTTTGACAGACACACCCTATCATTTTAAGATTCACTCAAGTGAAAATTTTATAGATCTTTCTAAATGTTATATTTTTACTGAATTTCGAATCCGTAAAGAGAATGCGAACGGACAGATCGTAAATATTACTCTTGATGAAAATGTTGCTCCTATACAAATGATAGGGAGCACATTTATTAATAATATGAGAATAAGTGTAAATGGAAGAGAAATATTTAATTCAAACTCTCTTTATGCATATAAGACTTACTTTTCCCATGAACTTTCCTACTCTCTAGGAGCAAAAGGTTCTCATCTAAATTCTGCTGGCTATTATTATGATTCAGGTTTATCTCAAGAGTCCGGAGCAAGTTTTAATTCGAGGAAAAATTTATTTGTTAATAGCAGAACAGCACAATTTGTTTCAAAACTTGACGCTGACCTTTTCAATCAGCCTCAGTATCTCATAAATCATTGCGAAATTGATATAGAAATTTTACCTAACGAAGCAAAATTTCTCCTTATTGCACCTGTTGTAGTTGGAGCTCAACCTACTCGTTACTTCTTTGAAGTAGTGAGCTGTAAACTTTATGTGAAAAAACTAGACTTAATGGACGGACTATCTCTTGATATTGCTAGGAGACTTGATCTAAAACCTGCCCGTTATGCTATTCGTAAGACAATGATGAAACCATTATTTATCAGCCAAGGAAGATATGAGTTTCATGCCAATCTATTCATGGATCAAATACCACGACGAATCACTTTAGGATTAGTCGCCAACTCCGATTATGTAGGGACACAAGAGCGGAGTCCTTTCAATTTTCAACCTTTTAGAGTTAGAGAAATTAGTATTATAGCGAATGGACGTTCATATCCCCAGGCACCCTATGATTTTGATTATGGTTCAAATAGATATGCCAGAGCATTTTATGATATGAATGAGGCTATAGGGTTTTCAGGTTCTTCAGAGAGCAATGGGATAACATATTTGCAATACGGACGAACCCATTGTATTTATGTCTTCAATCTTACAAATAGTGGGGAGGATAATGGAGGTACATTTGATTTAATAAAAAATGGGTCGACAGCCGTTAATATCAAATTTAGTCAACCTATTCCAGAGGGAGGAGTCATGCTCATAGTTATGGGAGAAGCAGATGCGCTAATAATGTTGGATAAAAATCGATCAATAACGAGCGATACCACTATATAAACCTCAAAAATTGTTCATTTCTATTCATTTTAAATAAAAATGTTTTTTAAAAGACTTGCCAAAGTTTTATTCTTAATTCGAGTTTTTACTCCCTGTGTAAATACTCTAAGTACTGATGGGAGTGTAGATGTCCAAAATCTTCCTGAGTATAGGGAATATTTACGTAGACTAGGATATCCCCCAAAGAGAAATAATACTGCTTCAAGTATACCTCCTCCTCCTCATATTTCTGCTCCTCAACCTTTTGGCAGTCTACCTCCCATTCAATTATGTAAAGAGACACCAGGAGATATTTATGGACACATATTTTGTTGGGGAATGATTTGTTTGTATGCACTCCTTATTATAAGTCTAATCATTTATCAACTTCGATCAATACTTTGGGTTAAATTAAATATTTTGCAAAACAATGTACAGCAGCCAGATAACTCAAATTTTGAGAGCAAATCAAAGGACGAGCAAAATTTTCGAGGGGTGCTTCCCTTGTGACTTGCTCCCTTCTCCTAGTACACTAAGAAGACCAACTACTCTTATTGTGAATTTGGATCCTCATGAGAAGGAAGGGTCTCACTGGATTACTCTTTATTTAGAAAAAGAGCAAATATTTTATTTTGATAGTCTCGCACTCCCTATAAGCTCTTGTATTGTCAACTCTTTTTTAAAAAATTTTAAAAATGTAAAAAGAAATATAAAATCGTATCAATCTCCCTTATCTAGTAATTGTGCTTATCATTGTATTTCACTAATATATTTTTTATCCAAAGGCTACTCCATTTTCCAATACATAAATTTATTAGAATCAATAAACAATACAGATTTATTTGTAAATTACATTGTGAATAAAATTATAAAAAATTAATTATTATGTATTTCTAAATAACTTTTTGTAATTTTAAAACAATCGGGACATAGATAAAATTCGTATTTAAAATTATGTTCATATTTAGGTAAAATAATTTCACACTGCAAGCGACTCAAAACAAACTTTAGGCAATCATGACACCACTTTCCAGCTCTGAAATAGTTTATAAGTATGCTTAATCTCGCTCCCAGGTCAAGCTGAACACCATCTTTGATAGCTTCGCTCAAAGCGTTCATATATTTCCTCTTGTTAAAGTGTCTATATTCGCACGATCCGTGCATAAATTTAATAAATTCTTCTTCCGGAGAGCTGCTCATTTTTATTTGAAAAATTTTTAAAATGATTAAGTAAAATGAGCGGAAATCAAAAATATGTTTTAAAAAATAGTGAACTTAGTTTGCACCCTATATACTTTAAAATACTTTAAATAATTTCCATATTTTAAATAACTTTTAATATATTTTTAGTCCCTCATTTTTCCCCCTTCCTATTAATAAAGGGGATTTTTATTTGAATATACAACATTAATCGATAGCTAATTGAACTTTCTTGTTCTTTCTTAATTTTTGTCGAGATGGATTAATATAACAAGAGAAAAGCAAAAGAGAAATGTGAACGCCAGACGTTCGCTCGTTCTATGGATTTGTGTTAACCCAAGCAAAGAGAGTTTACTATAAAAGCAAAGAAAATATTACATTTAATTCATTCAATAATTCTTGGAAATATAAATAAATTATTAATTTTTGTTTAATTTTTTGGTAAAAATTGAATTATGGATTATCAGCCGCCAAAAAAACGAGCTCGCTCCTTTTTTATTGATAATCTCCTTGCTCAAGATCAGACAGGAGAAGGAGCACCAGAAGAATATGTTGAAAAACTTGAGGATTTTATACAACATATTGAGAAATTTAAAATTGTCAAAAGTTATTCCAAATATTTAATAAAGAGTATTCCAGCCGACCCGGAAACTCTTCTTGCCGGCATTTTCCAATATTGTTTCGATGAGGCCATTTCAAATGCACGCACCAAAAGAGTCGAACCAGAGATGCTAGGATGTACTCTCACTAGTGAGTTGCTCGACACGGATATTTGGATTCCGATAAGGCCTACGACAGAAAATACTTTCGACACAATGTTGAATCAATTTAATAAAGTGGCACAGAGCAAAAAAAGTGCAGGCATAACATTATGGGGTAAGCCATTCTCTATTACTGTTATGATTGCAGACAAAGCTAATTTGTCGAGGAGCAATAACCTTACTGGAGGAGCTCCGCGAAAATTAGCTCCTCTTCACCATCAAATAAAAGAAAAAAGCCTTATCAAAATAAACAACAACGATGGTTACTGTCTATTCTATTCATTATTGGCATCAATGATACGTGTCACTGGAATTTTTACACGCTCCCAATTTTACAACTACGTTCATGCACGTTATGGATCAAGAGGCCATTTTGAGAAGGACACCTTAGAGCTGATGGAATATGTTGGAGCACCTCTTGGTTATGAGGAATACAACGCAGAAGATTGGGTGCCTCCTGTTGTAGATTATTGGAATGAAAAATATGAAGGCCAGTTTGTTTTTAAAGTTTTTGTATTTGATTGCTTGGGAAATTATAAACCATGTTTCAAATACGGTCCAGATAATTTTGATTCGCCAATACTCCTATATTTTGATGGATCGCACTTCAATGGTGTAACTTGTACAGGAGGACTTTTCGGACAACCGTATTGTTTATCGTGTGAAACTGTTTATTCTCATCCTCAAGCACACTCGATAAAATGTCGATCTCGTTGTCTCAACTGTTCCAGAACTGGTCCATTATATCCTTGCCCTCCAAGGAACAACTTTTTTAAAAAATGTGAAGGGTGTTTGAAGAAATTTATTAATCAAGATTGCTTTAATCATCACATAAATTCAAACTTCTGCAAACGTTCTAAACGTTGTGAAAAGTGTGGGATAATCTGGGATACTGAAGGTAACAACAAAGATGGGAGAAAAGGGCATCAATGTAATGAGAGATATTGTAAGGTTTGTTTTAGCTATCACGATCGAAAGAGAGGATGTTTTGTAAGCCCTATTGAGTCTAAAGTTCAAAAACCGTACAGAATTGTAGTTTTTGATCTTGAGACAATGCAGCATGTGGTATCTGACAACAACAAAAGAAGACATCAGGCTAATTTTATCGCAGCAAGAATCACATGCCCTAAATGTATAGAGGAGGAGCAGGATGATTGCAACATATGTGGAGAGAGCAGACTTATTACCTTCTCTGAGCGCCCATTCAGCAAAACTAATGTTAACAACAAAATCATAGGACCTAATCCAATAGTTTCTTTTGTTAAATGGATCATTGAAACAACAAAAGGTTGTGATACAATGGCCTTCTCACATTTCGGAGGAAGGTTTGATATGGTAATTGTTTTTAGAGAGCTCTTTCTCCTTGGATTTACTCCGGAAATGCTACGAAGGGGAAACAAAATGTATGAGATGAAGGTGAAAGTAAGCAAAAAGAGCATGCTCATTTTTCGGGACAGTTTTAATCTGATGCCTATGTCTTTGGCATCACTTGTCCCTGCTTTTGCTCTTGACGTTGAGGAAAAGCCTTTCTTCCCCCATCTTGCAAACAGACCAGAAAATTATGGGAAAGAAATTTTTCCTGTCCCATCTGATTATTTTGCGGAAGGTATGATGCCTGACAAAAGAAAAGAATTCGATCGATGGTTTGCAATTAACAAAGACGAGCCATTTTTCCTGGATGAAGCTTTAGCTGCATACTGTACTAATGATGTTGAGATATTGCTAGCGGCACTCATTACCTTTAGGCGAGAATTTATGAATGTAACAAGAAGAGGTCCATGTCAAAGAGCAGCATCAACAAGAGCACACAATGGTATTGACATACTCAAGGAGTCAATGACCATAGCATCAGCTTGTATGTGTCATTTTAGAACGAACCATTTAAAGAAGAATCACCTAGCTATTGTCCCAGAAAAAGGTTATGATAATGCAGATAACCAAAGTCGTCTTGCTCTTAAATTTTTGAAGTGGTATGAGGAGGAGTATGGAGTAGAAGTACAGACAGCATATTCAAAAGGAGGAGAAAAAAAGATAGACAAATACAAACTTGATGGTTGGATTGAGGAGGAGCAGTTGGGAATAGAAGTCAACGGATGCGTGTGGCACGGTTGTGAAAAGTGTTATCCTGAATCTAACACTATTCTTCCCAATGGATTTACTGCTGGGAAACAAAGAGAGAAAGATGAGATGAGATTGGAATTTATAAAAAGTCAAGGAGTAAAAGTAAAAATATTCTGGGAGTGCGAAATAAGAAAAATGTTGGATAAAGATAGAGAGATGCGAAACAAATTTAAAAATTATTTGGACAATGGTCCGATAGACATCAGATCCTGCTTTTTTGGAGGTCGGACTGGTCCATTACGTCTATTTTACTCACCAAGAGCAGGTGAAAAAATTTCATACTACGATGTTACCTCGCTCTATCCGTTTGTTAATGTGAGTACAAAATATCCAGTGGGGCACCCAAAAGTGCACATAATTAACAAAGATGTTCATTGGACTCGCCCAGAGGATAATACTTTTCAATTAGCAATTTTGAAAGTATTTGTAATTCCTCCTAGGATCATTGACATTCCTGTTCTCCCTATGAAAATAGGAACTGACGATGAGAGATTACTTTTCCCGCTCTGTTCAAGATGTGCCTGCGAAAATCGTGAAGGAAGTGTAAATCAGAATTACTCATGTCCACACTCAGACCTGCAACGAGGATGGGTGAGTACTTGTACCTCGATTGAACTAAATGTGGCTCTTGAGGAAGGCTACATTGTAACCAAGCTCTTTCGTGTTTTGGAATATACTAGTTCAGACGACAAACTATTTGCACCATATATCAGTGAATTCATGTCTGAAAAAATTCACTCTTCAGGATTTGACAGCTCTATGAAAGATAATTTTGCAGCGGAGGAAAATTTCATCAAAGAGTGCAATGAGAAATTTGGCATCATTATTGAGAGGAATAAAATGGGAGCAAACAAAGGAAGACGCACACAAGCGAAATTAATGTTAAACAATTTATGGGGGAGATTTTCGTTAAGAAATGTTGGACTTTCACAATGCACCATTACTAACAACACTGCCGAGCTTTGCCGGTATTACGATGACAGATCAATTGAGATATCTAGTATAGATGAGCTCGTTCCAGGTATTTTACTCATTTCATATGTAAAGAAGAAAGATTGGATAGAAGAGCATTCATGCTCAAATGTGGTCATTTCCTTATGGACCACCTCGGCAGCTCGCATCCACTTGCTCCGTGCCATGCAGAAGGTAGTCCGAACTCCAGGGTGTTCATTGCTCTACACGGATACAGACTCCCTTATTTTTTCACATCCTGTAGAAAATTGTCCTCTCGACTTGGGACCTCATTTGGGCGAATTTACAGATGAATATCCCTCTCACGAAATTTTGGAGTACTGCTGTGGAGGAGCAAAGCAGTACGGCCTTAAACTACTAAAGAAGAGTCAACAAGAAGTAAACTACGATTACGTCCTCAAAGTGAGAGGAATGACGCTTAACTGGGACGTCCTCACTAATCAAGGTTTACAATATGAAACTTTTAAAGAACATGTAATTTCTTATGCTAGAACAGGTGATTTGGATCCAATTAATATTTTATACCCAAATTTTTTGCGACCATCAATAAAAGATGGTTGTGTTACTTCTCAACCCCTTTATAAAATGTATAAGCCAGTTGTTAGCAAAGGAGTAATCCGACCCTCTGATTTTATTGTACTTAATTTTGGATATACTAATAATCGACACCCAAGAATTTCTCCACCATAATTTACAATTGTTTTTATAATTAATTTATTTTTGAATAAAAATTTTACAAAAATTGTATGCAAGTTTAATAATAGGGAGTTATCGATTTTAGGAGAAAAACTGCACAATTAACAAAGAGAAGATGACAAAACAGAATTAAAGTAAAGAAGTAACCAAATTTAGGGGTAATTGTGCATATTTAACAATTTTAAGTTAACAAAATTATATCATATATATTTATAGGGGAAAAGTGCATATTTAGAAAATAAAATTAGAAAATTTTTAGTTTTTGTTTATAATAATGCTCCTCACCATTGGCTAAGTTCAAAATTGTAAACTTCAGCATCCTCATCTTTTTTCATAAGAATTGTAGGGCTCTTCTGGTCTTCTGATATTTTTAGTTTGCATGAAATATCAGAAGGGAGACGATGCATCCACTTGTTAATTTTCATTTCCTCCTCCTCCTTCTCTTTAACAAATTCCAACAATTCCAAAGGATAAAATCTATCTTCACCTCCAAATGGAAATCTTTGAACAACACACTGAAGATATGGATAACGCAGGCGAATCCGGTGACGTGCATAGAAGTGAGCTGCTACGCTCACATTATAAGGATGACGTAATCTCCCATATGCTCTAAGTGAATTTGCTCCTTTTCTTGAGAGACCATTAATCGTAAAAGTTTTTTTAAACCCATTTTGGTCCTCATAAGTGGTCTGGACTTTACGATCAAGAAGCTCCTTTAATAAAAATATACGATTATCAGGGTGGTTGAGCTGATCTCTTAATGATTTAGCAGAACACCCTAGTATTTGGGAGCATTCATCGATTACTTTATTAGAGCTCATTTTATATAGAATGAGAAATTTTGTGAGATTTGGCTCTTTAAATACTCAGATCTTGACCTAGTTTCATAGTTAATCAGCATAAGATATTAAAAATTTTATGAGATAGCCCCTTAATCTATAAATTTCGAAACATCAATTTGTGTTTGAACTTATTTTTAAAAATATTCTTGTAGTAAAGTTTTTCTTCTGCTCGTCTCCTCTCTCATTTAAATTACATAATCCTCCTTAGCATTAATCCTTTTACTTCTTTTCTCGAAAATTTCAGGATTTTCTATTGCCCTACTTTGTTATGTGAAATATTGAAATAAAAACAATAAATTTGAATTTATAATAAATAAACTATTCAAAAAATATTTTTGAGTTGATGCTTTTCTTCTGTTCCTCATCTCGTTCCTTTAGATTACATAATCGGATCTCATAATCCTTTAATATTCTGTAAGATGTCCTCTCTCTGGTTTTCTTTGTTGCCGAAATATTGAAAACAAAAATTGAAACAAGTTTAAACTAATCTACTACGGTAAAGCTTTGAGAGATAAATTTGATTGTAATGAGGCGTGGATTTTCTGGCAATTTTGAATAAACGCCCAGATCTACATATACTATGATGAACATATTTCAATCTCCCCTAAACACATTTTTCCATCTCCAAATTATAAAATTTTTTCTTATAATTTTTAAATGAACAACAATACCAGCAAGAGAGCTAGAGCTCCTAGCCCGATCAAGAGGGAGAAGCGGTCAAGGAAGAGAAACCATTCCGCTGATCGCTCTCGGTCACCAATTAGCCTTTCACCCATTATTGATGTGAAATGGCATGAAAGGGTTAATTTGTTTGTCGAAACAGAACGACAAAAGCGGCAATTTCATAAAGAATGTTAGTAATTATTTAATAATTTTTTAAAAAATTTTTTATTAAATTTTAGTGGACCAGAAGCAGCTGCTTAAATGTATTAAGAGCAGCTGCAGAAAGCTTGTGCATTATTGTGGGTTGACGGTTAATCATGGAGGAGCTCCTCTTAATGCACAGGGAGGGAATATGCCTCAACAAGAGCAGCAACAACAACAAAACATTAATGAGCAACTCCATAATGTGCGCCGATTTCCGAGAAATTTTAAATTGCGTAAAGAAGATTTATGTGTAGCGTGTTTGGAGCGTCCGCCAGTAACTCTTCATCTGTGCGGTCACGTCACCTTCTGTTTCTGGTGCACGGAGAAGGCAATGATTGACCACCGAAACAGGATTCTGCATGCTATTCCAGGGCAAGCAATTCAACCAATAATGTGTGCGATTTGTAGAAATCAGAGCTCATTTAGAAGAATTACACGTTTTTAATTTTTTTAATTTTTCAATTTTTTAATGCTCCTCTTTTTACTGCTCCTCCTAAATGCTCCTCTTCATTACCCATTAAATCATGCACTCCTTAATTTTAATTACAATTGCTCTTTTTAATGCTCCTCTTTTTAATGATAGTTATTTTCCCCTATATTTTAAACATAAACTCAACATATATTTTTTAACCTTTATTAATATTTAGTACTATTTTTAACTTTACAATATTTGTCTAATTATTATTTTTGGAAGGATTTAATTCATTTTGAATAATTTAACAATATTTAAATTAAAAAAATAAAAAAGTAAAAAATTTTTTTAGAATATTAAAAACCCTAGTTAAAATCAATATAAGATATTTTAGGGGTAATTTTTACTTTTGGGAGTTGATAGCAGGGTTGCGTCCTAATTACGAAAATAAAAAATAAAAATCACAAAAAGAAATTATTACAAAAAATCCTATCATACTTTACCATTAACTTTTTTGAAGGAAAAGGAAAGGAATATTTATATTTATATTTTCTCTCTTTATGTTGATCGATGGTTGTGTGGTTTAGTGTCAGACATCACTCACTCACTTTGATATTTTGTGGGACTTGGTTCGGATCCCTAGTTGGGAAGTGAACTTTAGACAAGTATTTTTTTCAAAAATAAAAATTTTTAAACAATGATTTTAAATTTTAAATTTATTTTTTCATATTCTAAACTTGTAAACACATTAAAAATATTAACTCAGTATGAATTTTTTTCCCTAACTTAAAAAATTTTTAAAAGTAAAATAAATATTTAAATTTTATTTAAAAAGAAAATTTAAAAAATAATTCAAAATAAAATTAAAAATTAGATTTTTTAAATGTTTTTTCTCTCTTAACTTCTTATTCTTCTTTCTAGAACATCCTGTACTCTGAAATAAGAAAAGGGCACTACTACAGATGCATGGTTATGTATATTTTTATATTGTTTTCTTCTTTATTCAAATATTATAAAATATTCAAATAAAGAAGAAAACAATATAAAAATATACATAACCATGCATCTGTAGTAGTGCCAAACAAAATTTGAAATTTTTCTTTAACTTGAAATTTTACCTAGACCCCCCCCCTCAGGTCCAAAAAGTCTGGGTCCATCTCTAGTCTGGGTCCCGAGACCCATCCCAGATCTGGACCCATCCTTACCCCCGGGACCCCCAAAAGTCTGGGTCAATCTCTAGTCTGGGTCCCGAGACCCATCCCAGATCTGGACCCATCCTTACCCCCGGGACCCCCAAAAGTCTGGGTCAATTACTAGTCTGGGTCCCGAGACCCATCCCAGATCTCGACCCATCCTTACCCCCCGGGAACCCCCAAAAAGTCTGGGTCAATCTCTAGTCTGGGTCCCGAGACCCATCCCAGATCTGGACCCATCCTTACCCCCGGGACCCCCAAAAGTCTGGGTCAATCTCTAGTCTGGGTCCCGAGACCCATCCCAGATCTGGACCCATCCTTACCCCCGGGACCCCCAAAAGTCTGGGTCAATTACTAGTCTGGGTCCCGAGACCCATCCCAGATCTCGACCCATCCTTACCCCCCGGGAACCCCCAAAAGTCTGGGTCAATCTCTAGTCTGGGTCCCGAGACCCATCCCAGATCTGGACCCATCCTTACCCCCGGGACCCCCAAAAGTCTGGGTCAATCTCTAGTCTGGGTCCCGAGACCCATCCCAGATCTGGACCCATCCTTACCCCCGGGACCCCCAAAAGTCTGGGTCAATTACTAGTCTGGGTCCCGAGACCCATCCCAGATCTCGACCCATCCTTACCCCCCGGGAACCCCCAAAAGTCTGGGTCAATCTCTAGTCTGGGTCCCGAGACCCATCCCAGATCTGGACCCATCCTTACCCCCGGGACCCCCATACCCAAAAATAACTAATTTCCCTTTATTTTCAATTAATTATTTTTACAGACCTTTCCTCTGTTCCTTGGTTTCTTCTGTTCCTATAAAAATAAGAATTTTATTGTCAAAAAAATTTTTTAACCTAACCTCAACAATATTTTTTAACCCCAAATTGTCATCTCCTTCTCCCTCTCGCTTATTTCCATCATATGAAACTGGGATATTCTCTCCAGAACTAATTTCATTCAAACCATCAGTTCCTGTTTGAATAGGAAATTCAGCAGAAGCAAAATCTTGTGTCTTCTCCAATAATTGTTGCTCAACTTGTTGTTGTTCAAAATGAACAGCTTTGACAGGAGGATCTGTTGAAGAAGCTGGTTCAGTAACTGCTGCAACAGGAATGTCGTCAATGCCAATTATTCCTTCACCAATTTCACTTGCCTCTTAAAAAAATTTTTTTTTAAAATATTTAAAAAATGCCCCAATCAGACCTCTTCATAAGATATAATCATTACCAGATATAACTCAATTTAAGAAATGTTTTTATGAAATTTTCAATTGGGAGTTGAAGACTCTCTGAATAGAGGAATGGACTAAACGATGCCCCTATATTTAAGAACCTCATTAAAGATACAATTTTTCGATCCCTATATGTATGAGGTCTGACGAGGTGAGGTAATGAGGATTATCGTATTATTTTCTTACCAAATTTACTCAATTGCTCATTTTCTTCTTTCAATTGCTTAATTTCACTTCCCATTTGTCGAATCTTCTCTTGACTGCTTTTATAAGCTTTTTCATCCATTTCAATTTTTATCAATAATTCGTCCCTTTGAGCTTCTAATTCTTTAATTTGTTGAGTAGACGTCTTTAAAAACAAATAATCTTTTTAATTCTAGTCAAAAAAAACCTCAATTTTCTTTGTCAATTCCTCAATTTTTGTTTGATATTCCTTCCTCTCAGCTTGTATTGTTGAAACAGCTTCGGCATTTGAAGAGCCTGCAGCGGCAGCAGCAACAGAATCACGAGTCTTTAACAATTGGTCTTGAACAGCCATAAGTTCGTTCTAAAAATTAAAAAAAGAATTTTTAAATAAGATACTTAAAGGGAGGAGACTCTGGTAAATTACGTGAGAACTCAACAAAATGTGAAAAACTAAAATGCTCCCCATATCGACATAAAAAAAGATACCAGAGTTTTAGTTCCGATACAAGACCCATACCATTCGATTCGGAGCTGAGTCGAACGGTATCACACTTTCTTGTCGGAGATGGCTGTGGGCCGAGATATAGGTCCCCGAATATCGAAAAAGCTCTTCTTAAATTTAAAAGGTATGTAATTCAAATAAATTAAATATTTTAAAATGAAAATTCTCCCAAATATAAAATTGGAAATTGGTTAAAATGTAGATAAAAATAAAACCTGAAGTTTTTCATTTTCTGCGGAAAGTTTAATTTTTTCTTCACGAATTTTTCTAGCAACAACTTTGACCATAAGAAGACTTTCATGTGTTGCTTTATGCGTTGCAGTAGCTTTGGTATATTCTGCCGTAAGAGTGTTATGTTCATCTCTAAAAAAATTTTTTTAACTTAGACAATATTTGTGTATAAAAATCAAATTCTGAAATCCATAAAGCGTATCTCAGAATTTGACTTTTGCTCGACGTTAAGATAGAGTGAGGCAAAATCGATTCCCAATATCCAGAAACGGAATGTTTTTAAAGATTGGACGGGACAGGACCCGCGGGATTAATCCGTTCGCCGCTTAAAAAATCAGATTTGATTTGACCGAGATACAGACCCATGAAAATTGAACAACCAGAGGGGCGAAAAAACTATAAGAAATTTTATCCAAATGATAGCCATTCGAAAGAACTCGGCGACAATTTTTAATACTTTGAGGAAGGGGCGAAGGTGAATTTTACCCTAAGATCCACAAAATCCAAAAGGAACCCTAGATAACAACATCCCCCATCAAAATCATCTCCCTACTCCTTTAGAATTAAAAAAATTTTATAAACAAACTTAGTTTTTTTAAGTTCTTCAGTTAGCCGATCACATTCTTTTTTCAAAATTCCAATATCATTCTCTTTTTGAGCCATATCCAATTTTAATTTGTCAATATCACCCCTACAATAATAAAAAAAATATTTTTAACTTTAAAAAATCATACTGAAGAGAATCAACAATTTCAGGCGAATATTTCGATGCCATAGCCATTGCCTGATCATAACTTTCTTTTAACAATTTAATTTGTTGTGCTCTATCATTAGACAATTTTGTAACATTTTCCAATTTAAAATTTAATTCAGTCTTTTCTGCAAGCAATTTTACTTGTTCAACTTCCAATCCTTGTGCCAGCACATTTGTTGAAGTAAAACGTTCATTTAATTCGTCAAACGATTTTTTAATTTGTTGATAACGATTTTGAACTTCCCTTAAAGAATTTAATTGAGTCAACAATTCTTCTTTTTCTACAGCAATTTTTGCATTAATTTCAACTTCATTGGTTAATTTAGCAATTTCTGATTCTAATTTCATAATTTTATCTTCAGCAATTATACATCCTTCTCGATACTTCTTTAATGAATATTCAACATCTATACGGATTAGGGTCTCTTTTTCCCTTTCATTTCGCCAATAATTAATTATTGATGACAAGGTGTTTGGAGATGCACAATCATCTTTCTTAAGCTATATAGAAAAAAATATTTTACAAATTTCATAAAAACATACAATCGATTTTTGGAACTTTTCACACTTATCCTGGCAATCCTTCTCTAAAGTGACAATTTGTTGAGTCAAAGTTTCAGTCTTCGAGATTTCCTTGGCCAAATCAGTAGTCAATCTCAAATTATTTTCAGAAAAGTCAGTACAATTTGAATTCACCTTTAAAAAGAAATTTTTAAGAAAAATTCAAAAAATTTTAAATCCAAACCCTTTCAAAATCGCTTTGAAGTTTTTCGTTCTCAAGGCGAAGTTGATCAATAACGCGTTTATATTCGTGTGTCTCTTTGTCCTTCTCAACTTCAATTTTTGCATTTAGTTCAACTTCATTGGTTAATTTAGCAATTTCTGATTCCAATTGTAAAATCTTTTGTTGATCAACGGTAGATTTGGCACGGATTCGTTGCAATTCTAATTCAGCAGACATACACAATTCTGTCTCTTTTTGCTTATCTGTCCGCATATAACCAATAATTGCATTTTTACGTTCGGTATGTTGTTGAGTTGAAGCTTCGATTCCGGTAGTTGAAAGACGTCTAGAAAAATTTAAAAACAAAATTAATCCCAAAAAATCAGAAAAAAATATACGTGATTGGTGAGAATGTTGACATTGTTTCAGAAACGTTTGGAGATGGGGAAGCAATAGTGTGCTGCAAACGTTCCATAAATTCAATTCGCTTTAGAAGCTCTTGAATTTCATCATAAAGAGACGCCTGCTTTTCCAAATGTTCCTTGTCTCTTGTCATATAAGTGTTAATTTCATCTTGAAGACGAAGCTTCTCTTGTTCGAAAATGTCCTAAAAAAGTCGAAAAATATTCCAAAATTTTATAAAAACATACAACTGATTTTTTGCAATTAGAATTCACCTTTAAAAAGAAATTTTTAAGAAAAATTCAAAAAATTTTAAATCCAAACCCTTTCAAAATTGCTTTGAAGTTTTTCGTTCTCAAGGCGAAGTTGATCAATAACGCGTTTATATTCGTGTGTCTCTTTGTCCTTCTCAACTATACATTGTTCAGTCTTTGCATTTAATTCATCAAGTTTGTTGTTGGTCTCAGTCAAAATTTTTGTTTGGCTAAGCAATTCCATTTCCTTTATTGAAACAGCATTTCTCAAGTCTTCGATTAGCAATTTACTAGAAAAATAAAAATTAAACACATTAAATATAAACTTTAAAAAAATACTTTTTATTCGTTTCTTCTTCAAGTTGTTCCTTACAATTTTTCAATTGTAGCATGAGCGTCACATTGCTCCTATTCACAGAAGTTGCGAGTATACGCATTTTTTTAAATTTTCTTTTATACTGAGAAAATTCAAAAGCTTTTAAAATTATTACAAAAAAAAACCTTAATTGATTTTTTGACAGTAGAATCCGTCTCGGTAATAGTGTCGTTTCCCGGCCCCATTCTTTCCTCCATCTTTCTTTTTTTATTATTTTTAACAGGTCGTTGAATTTCTCGATCAGCCTCTTCCAAATCAATTTTCTTAAAAAATAAAAGAATTTTCAGAATATTAAAAAATTTTACGTGTATGGTTTTTAAGTGCCTATTTCTGTTGTATTTAGTTGAAAAACTTTTATTGCATTCTGTGCAATTAAACATATTTTTTTAACTAAAAATCAAAAAAATTTTTAAAATAATTGACAAAAATAAAAATGGTTAATGAGCTTAAATATGAAAAAAATTACAGTATTAAAAAAATCGCGGTGATAAAAAGGTCGGTTGAGTCTTAATCCTCCCCAACTCTTCTCCCTCCACTCATCCAGAATTTTAACCAAAGAAGAGGAGAGAGAAGTGGTGGGGACGGAATGGGAAGAGAAGAAAAGAAAAAGAGTAGGATGATGCCGCGACATTGATTTTTCTCTCACTCCTATAGGTAACGGCTCTTGAGAGGGAGGTCAACTTTTACCGCACTAACGTGCGCTGAAGGTTTGAGCTTTGACCAGCCGCTCAAAAGGATTTGGCATTAAGTCAAAACTAATCAAAAGGATTTGACTTTAAAGTCAAAACTAATCAAAAGGATTTGACTTTAAAGTCAAAACTAATCAAAAGGATTTGACTTTAAAGTCAAAAGGTCACCCGCGACATGCCCCTACCTATGACTACTAAAATCTATATTCATTTAATTGCTAAAATAATTAATTATATAAGTATATCATTTAAATAATTAAATTCATAATTTGGAATAAATTTATTAATTTATTGCACCAGGCTTTTCGAGACAAATATACGTATTGAGTATTTCAATATACGAACAGTTACTCTACTGATTTCAGGACCTTCGGCCCTGGATCTTGGATATACTATTGAGAAAAAGATTTTTTATTTCTTAAACCGATGAAAATATGCAAGAAGTTTCCTCTCTCTCTCTCTGTCTCGAATTTTTAGAATTGAAAATATGCAAGAAGTTTCCGTCTCGAATTTTATTTTAAGTACTTCTCTCATAATATTTTAATATACCTATTTGATCTGCTTATTTAACAATTTATTATTAATGTGAAAAATCCAAAATTTTGATTAGCCCTATAATTATGACGCTTAATACAGTAAATAATTATTTATAAAGAGCTTGCACTTTTTTCGTGTATTTAAAGTATAATACAGAAAAAAGCGAATGATGTAAGTAAGTTTTTATAAAAATAGTTTTTTTAATTTAATAAAATAAAATTCTTTGTTCTGACAATGATACCAAATACATAAATGCCAAAATTAAAAAGTACAAGTAACGTAAATGCACGCAAAGTATGTACTTTCTTTGGCTTTGAACTTTGGCATTTTCTTTTTTTTATTAGAAAAAAGTACATGAACCAAAAAAGTTTTTTTTAATTTTCTAAATATATTTTCTTGTTTAAAGGATTTCTGGTCCCTAGAGGGGTAATTCTCTTTAAATATAGAAATCCTCTCGAGGGCCACCCAAATCTGGAGAACAAGAAAAGCGAGAAAAGAAATTTTAAAAGAAATATTATTAGATTAATTATTAGATTAAATTTGCATTCTTTATATTGTTGCAATATTTTTAGTTTATAAGTTTCCAGAGAAATTTTAAATTTCATATTTATTTTACTAGAACTGATATTTTTTTAGATTATTTTAGATAATAATAATATTTTTATTTTTAAATTAAAAATATTAATCAGTTGCTCACTTTTTATTATTACATCTGTTTTTTTTCTCACAAAAAAATGTTTTTTGAAACGTACATAATTTTTGCATCCGTCTTTCCCCTCTATTTAAAACAAACGTCCAAACGCTTACGCAAAAATAACTGTCTGCTTTTAAACTATTTTTGGAATTATTCCAAAAAAAAGAAATATAAATTTATATTTTCTATTTTTGGCTTTCTACCAAAAAAATTTTTTGCCAAAAAATTAAAATTTAAAAAAGTTGGGAAAGTACAAAAAATCACGGGTTAAGACAAAAATCGTGATTCAAAGTACCTCTCAAAAGCTGAAAAATTTATTTAAAATATTTTTTAGTATTTCCGTTATTTATTATAAGAAATTTAGACATTTTTTTGTTTTTAAAAAATATTTTAAGTTAATTAAATATATTTCTTTTTAAATTACAAAAATCAACATTTTATTAGTCCAAAAATTAATTTTTTTTAAATAATTAAACAACTAAAAGCACTTTTATTTGTGTTTTATTTAATAAAAAAATAATTATTTTGTCTGGTTCCGCTTAATATATTAAAATATTTTTGTCGGAAATAGCGAAAAGTACAAATTAAAAATACAAGTACACATTTACTTTTATTTAATATTTCCTCAAAATTTATATGGAGAGAGAGAAAACGCTTTATAAAAGTACAAATAAATTAAAAAGAAAAGATCGAAGCACAATAATAATTGATGAAAGAAATAATTATTTACTTTTATTTTTTAAAAGTACAGGGTGTCCCAACTAAAAAGCACTATTTTAAAAATTAATAACTTTTTACTATGTCGACAGATTTTAATGATTTTTGGTATTTTATATCTATAATTTATGAGAATTTTTTTGACATAAAAATTATGTCGAAATTCGAACCCTAACCCATTATTTCAATTTCGTACTCTACCGTTCTCTTTTTCCCTCTTTTCATTGTGTGCTATCTTACTTCATTTATTTTCCTGCGTATGGCGAAGAGTGGATACTGTATTGAAAATGCAGTGTCTATCGCCTAGTGTTTACTCTAGTGTCTATCGCCGCTCAAAAAAAACAAAAGGGAGTAAGAATGCATGTGCGGAAAAAGGGAAAAACAGAACGGTAGAGTACGAAATTATCTCGGGTTAGGGTTCGAATTTAGACATAATTTTTATGTCAAAAAAATTCTCATAAATTATAGATAGAAAATACCAAAAATCGTTAAAATCTGTCCACGCACTAAAAAGTTATTAGGTTTTAAAATAGTGCTTTTTAGTTGGGACACCCTGTACATACAAATGCGCGGAAAGTGCAATTATTTATTTAATAATTAATAATATTTCCTCCCAAAAAATAAAGAGAAGCATGTGAGTAGACAAAAAGGAAATACGTAAATTGTTTAAATTTATAATGAAAAAAAGAAGATTAAATTATTTTTATATTAAGAATTTTAAAAATTCATTAATTAATTAAAATAATTTTAAGTAAAAATATATTTAGTTAGTTCAGTTTAGTTAAGTTTTTTGGGGAGGGGAAGGGAGAGATATTTAATGAAGTTGAAATAAATGAAGATGATAAGACAAAGAATTTTTCTAACTTTTCAAAATTTCTTAAAATTTCAATGTTTCCATTTCTCGGAAACGAAAGAAAATTTTTAAAAAATTCTATATTTAATTTAAAAAAGGTAAATTATTATCTAAATTTCAGACAGAAATTATAGTCAAGACAAATTTAGAAGGTCAAAAAAAATATTTATAGAATTGTATTAAATAAAAAATATAATTTAAATTTATATCCAAATGAGGAACAAAAAATTTCTGAATAATGAACTAATAAAAATATTCAGAGAATTAGGAAATAGATTTTCTGAAATAAAAAATTGAAATGAAGAAAAAAATTTAAAATAAAAAAAAAGGAACTATTTAATATTTGAATTTTATTTAAGTTAAAATTTGCAAAAAAAAATTTAATTGGCTTACAAAGCCTTCCAAAATTCTTGACTGCGGCGCTAAAAATAAAAAGATCTGGCTTATGGACCTACAAAATTCTCAAAATTTTTGCCTGTGACGCTAAAGAGTAAGAAAATTTGAGATGCTATCATTCCTAATTCGTGCTCTACACTAAAAATTTTCAGTTCGGTTTCGAATATCCAAAGAATTTCCAGGAGTCGACAACCCCATAAGTAGTCGAACTCGCTCGAACTCGACTTACTCTAGTTTAAATTTAGTGTTTATATTTTTGACAGTCTCTATAATAATGAAATAAAATAAAAAGATTTCGAATTTTTCCAAATTTTTTATTTTAATCAAATAGTACTGTCGGCAGTACTATTTTCAACCCTCTTCTAAAGTGCAGTACTATTAGAGGGGGCAGCACTATTTGAGGAAAAAATTTATTTAAAAAAATACTTAAGAATCTACACAAATGTACTTTAATTTAAGTAAAAAAATATTTTTTTATTATTTTTGTTTATTTCCTCATTACAAAAATATTTTTCTTAACGTTTAAAGAAATATTCAAGTAGCAATGATAACAAAAAAGAGTGTAAAAAATAGCAAAGAAATCAGGAAGAATTTAATGCACTTTTTTAGTTTAAAATTATTTTTTATTTAAAAAAATATAGTGCAAAATAATATTTCCAATTCCTCGGCAGCAAAAAAACAAGATAAAATCAAAAATGACCTTTTCTTCAGCCTTTTACCTTCAAAAAGTGCAAAACTTTTTTTTGTTGTTGTTGCTTTATAATTTTTTTTCTCGGCGGCCAATATAAACAATCAACTTATTTTTGCTAAATGTCTGTTATAGGTAGTAACAAGAAAATGTGAAGGACGACTGGAAAATTAAAAAAGGTAGAACTTTAATTTTTTAGAAAAAATTTAGTGTTTATAATTATGAGTCAATGATTGGAGGTCGGGATTGGGGGGTCACTAGAAATATTAAAAACCGTGGAATCGTTTTCAGCACCAAATACTTACCTAGGTATTTATTAGCAACAATGAAGAATAAATTCGACTTAAATTTCAATTAAATAATAACCTACCCATTTAATAATTTACGAAATTAAAAAAAATTGTAAAAATAAATTAATTTTTGCTAAAAAAATTTTTTTTATTTAAGAAATACTCAAAAATTGTGAATAAAAAAATTATTATTTAAAAGCCGGATATAAATTTATATTTGTTTTTTTTCGTTTCTTATATTCTTGTTTTTAGCTATTTTTTCCGATTTTTTTTATTTTAGCCTTGGTCTTTGATGAATCTTTGATGAATTCTTTGATGAACTACGTAATTAGTTAACCAATTTAATTGTTTGTTAAAATTAGTTTTTAAATAAAAAATAAAGGAACGGACCCGTCGGCGATTTTTTGCCCTGATTTTTTTATTTTACATATTTATTTACAAAAAAGAGTTTAAAAAATGGAACAAAAAATAATCAAAAGGAAAGAAAAAATATTTAGAAAATAAATATTAATCTAAAATTTAAATATGTATTTTTTGTTAAATCAGAAATTCGAAAAAACAAAATATTTAGCTTTAGAAAACGTAATTCTACTAGTTAATGTTTAAAAATTTTAAGCATAGGCAAAATTTTATGGGCAAATGTGAGGATTTCTTCACATTAATTTAAATTTATTTTTAAACTTATAAATAGTTAATATATTATAATAAGCTAATTCGTGAGCAAAGACTCATGAGTAAATATTTTTTATTATCATAGAGTGATAAACTGCTATTAACCAATACATGATTTTAAAAAGTCAGATTCTTTATTACAGACTTCTAATCTTTCTTGCTTTTTTATCCGTATAACTTTCGAATAAAGCTGACAGACTTTTGGATGAAAAAGGATATGAAAAGAAAGTCCCTGAAAAAATATATTAGAGCCAAAAGTCACCACTAACTTGTGGCCCCCACACTGACTGAGTTCTTAATCTGGATGAATAGAAACGAGAGCCCTAAAATAGTCCAAAAATATTGTATTTATTACATCGAAAGATTAAATTGTTTAAATGTTAATTTCAAAGTTTTGGGAAAGAAATAAATGTAACTATAATATGTTTTTAATTCTTTTTTTTTTTCGATAAAATACAGATAAGGTAAATAAATATATTGATATATTTCTTACAATTTATTTATCAGAAATATATTTTTATTATCAGAAAGTTAATAAATGTGTATTTATTAGTGTATATTTAGTAGTAAATAAATATATTTTTATTTTGCAATTTAAAGATCTAATTAATTAAATTAAATTTTAAATTAGGGTTGTTGGCGACCGGTTATTAACCGGTACCCCCGGTTTTCGGTTAATCCAAATTTTAGAAACCCGGTTTTCGGTTTTGAGTTTTAGGCAAATACCGGTTTTATTTTGGGGGAATTTTTAATTAAATCACTCATTTTCGCAAATTTCCGGTTTTCGGTTTTTAAAATTTTCTAAAAACGGTTAATTTTTGGCAAAAATTTTCAAAAATTCCGGTTTTAAAACCGGTCGCCAACAACCCTATTTTAAATGAAATATTTATTTTTATTATTTTTTCTATTTCTTCTTTTAAATAAAATTATTGGATTAAATAATAATTCAGAAAATACTAAGTAAAATAAATTAATTTTGTAATAATTAAATAAATATTTTTAGGAAACAAAATATTTCTGATTGGATATTCAATCGTCATGGGCATAATTTCAAAAATAAAACAAAGGAGAGTGAGGATACCAAAGTAGTACAAAAAGAAATTAAAAAAAATAATTTTTCTTTTAAATTTAACAGACAAAATGTGTTTATTGTCAAAATCCAACAATTGAATTAACTGGAGGTAAAATTGAAGGGAGAATTTCTTTTGTAGCTGGAAAGAATAAACCAGCAATTGTTTTTGAAGTAATTAATTAATTTAAATAATTAAATGTTTCTAAAAAAAGGGAATTCCATTTTCTGAGCCACCAATTGGAAAACTTCGATTTTTACCTTTAAAGGAGAAAAAACCTTGGAATGGAATATTAAATACAACAAAATATAGTGCTGCTTGTCTTAGTGTAAGTTTTAGGGAAAAATTTATTTTTAATTTTTTTATTTATATATTTTCAAGAATACAACAAGTACTCGTTCTCCACAAAAATATATTTCTGAAGATTGTATTTATATTAATATATTTACTAGCCCTAAATGTTTGGCAAGTTTTTATCATTTAATGTGATAATTAATTATTGTCTGATGTGAGATAAATTGGAAAGCCAAAAATCACATCAATTTTACATACACCCTAGGGGACTAACTACTCACCCTAATAATAAATACACCATAAATGCATCTTTAATTTTGATTAACTGTATGGGAGAGTTGCCTAGGCCGAGGCTATACCCCCAACAATGGACACGCTAATTTAGATATAATTTTTTCAATAGTCCAGAGGGTGTATGAACTTCTAACTTTGTCAAAAATTAAATGAAACAATTTTAGAAAAACAAAAACTGCCCAATTTTATTTTATATTCATGGTGGAGGTTTTGCCTATGATTCTGCTACAATGTTTAATGACACACAAATTATACAAAAATATTCTTCTGATGGAATTATTTTTGTAATTCCTGCTTATCGTTTAGGTGTTTTTGGTCTTTTAGATTTAGGGAATGATAAAGTTGTTAAAAGAAATTTGGCAATGCATGGTAAATTAATTAAAATAAATGAGGAATATTAAAATATTTATTTCTATATAGATATAATTTTTGCGTTAGAATGGGTTCAAAAAGAAATTTACAATTTTGGTGGAAATAATAAAAGAATTACAGGTATTTTTGTTTATTTTTTAAAAATAATTTTTATTTATAAAAAAGCAATGGGAAATAGTGCTGGTGCTTCTGCTTTAATGTATTTATGTGGTTCTCCAGCTGTAAGGGAAGGATTATTTCAACAGGCATTTATTAGCTCTGGAGTTCCTTTTTTTAGAAAAGATGCAAATTTAAAACAAAGTTTTGCTCTTCTAGAACATTTTAATGTAAAAGTTTTAGTATCTATGGATTACCGTATTTACTCAAATTAATTACCCTGGGTAATTTTGTCTCACCCTCTCGCTAGAGGAGGTAATTAATTGAGAGGTGGTAATTATTTGAAATGAGATAATTCTAGACTATTTAAATAGTTTCTAATTAATAATACCTAATACATATTTACTCGCGAGAGAGGATTCCAAACATTACAATGAAATTTAAAATTAATCAAATAATTTATTTTATAAGAAACATAAAATAGATGAAAACTTTTTATCGAATTGTTCAGTTAATAAAAACCTTTAAACATTTTTTTAAAGTTCAAATACTTTTAAATTCTCATTCCAAAAATTATTTTTTCTAGTGTCTTCGAGATAATTCAACAAACAAAACATTTTCTGATAAACAAAAAGTTGAATGTTTACGTAAAATAGATTCATTAGATTTATTACGACAACAACAATATAACGAAAATTTTGATATTGTTTTCAGTGGACCCGAGTCAGATACAGAAATACTTCCCTTTGATAATTACGTACATTTATTAAGAAATTGGAAGGTTTTTAATTAATTTAAAAATTATACAGAAAATATATTTCTTTAGCCAATTCCATTAATGATTACAACAACAATAATTGAATTTGATCGTTGGTCAGATGATAGATTAGACAAAGAATGTTTTAAAGCAACAGGAACTTTTGGTTATTATTCTCTCCAATCATATAATGCTTGTTTTGATAGATATAAAGATGAATTTAATATATCAAGTAAAAATTTATTTAAGAAGTTAAATTAAAATTAAAGTTTTTTAATTTTTAGAGTTAAAATAAAATATAATTTTTTAATACATATTTATTTTATATTTATTATATTAAAATCTTTATAAAAATTATTTAGTTACATAAATATTTATCAAAAAAATATTTAAAAATAATTTTAAATATTTTTTAAGCACATATGCGTGTTTCCTATGAATCATTACATTCTGAAGCATTTTTAACCTCCTTAGTAAATACTAGATTTGGTGGAATTAGTTATGTTGGTGAATTTGACATATGACAATAATTGAATTTGATCGTTGGTCAGATGATAGATTAGACGAAGAATGTTATAAAGCAACAGGAACTTTTGGTTATTATTCTCCCCAATCATATAATGCTTGTTTTGATAGATATAAAGATGAATTTAATTTATCAAGTAAAAACTTAATTCTAAAATTTAAAATTAAAGTTATTTTTAAATTTTTAATTATTATCAAATTAAATATAGTCAAAATTAAATATAATTTTTTTAATACATATTTATTTTATATTTATGTACTTATCAAATCTTAATAAAAATTATAATAATTATTTAGTTACCTAAATAATTATCAAAAAATATTTAAAAATAATTTTAAATATTTTTTAAGCACATATGCGTGTTTCCTATGAATCATTACATTCTGAAGCATTTTTAACCTCCTTAGTAAATACTAGATTTGGTGGAATTAGTTATGTTGGTGAATTTGAAATTGCTAATTATTCAAATCATGCTAGTGATATGTAAATAAATTTATATAAATATTTTATTTAAATATTAAAAAAGGTATTTCTTTATTGGTCTTCATCCAATTGAATTAAATAGAACTGATTTAAAATTAATGAATAATTATTATCCAAAAATGGTTAAAAATTTTATACGAGGGCATTCTCCTGATAAAAGTTGGAGACCTCAAACTTGGAATGGAAGAAATTATTTTCGAATAACATTTAATGTTAGCGACAATAATACAATTTTGGAAGCACCTCATAATGTTGATGGATATCAGGCAATAATTTTTAAATAGTAAAGTAGTTACTGTAGGGTTGGGCAAAAGATGCAATTTTTTGACTAAATAAAACCTTTCATTAATATTTATTCTAAGGATGTGAGAGGCTTAGATTTTTGGTTACATGATATGCCAATTGTGGAGAGAAAAGCTCGTCAAAATATTGAAGGGAATTATAGTAGAGGTAAATTATTTACAAATATTTAAGTATTTTATTTTTAAATAAAAAAGAAGATAATTGGTTAGATTTATTTGGAAATAAACAAGATAAAAATAAATTTGAAGAAGCTATTAAGCCTTTTTTGCCAATAATTGGTTCTTCTTTTGCTGTTTTACCTTCAAATGATGTTTCGGAAGAAGAGGAAGATAATGAAAATAATACAGAAATAATTAAAAATAGTAAGTTTATTTTTAAATAAAATTTTATTAAATCAGTTAGTTTTGGGAGCAAGTAATATGTATTTACTTGCTCTTATTACTTTGGATAATATCTTAGGACAATATCAAAAATCATGTTAACTAAATCATTATAACTAGAAAAATAATTTAAAATTAATTATTTAAAAATAAAAATATATTGCTTAAATTAACATATCCAAATTCGCCTCAACAAAATAAAAAAGAATCTACTTCAGAATTAGTAAATGTATCATCATTTTGGATTTTAATTTTTATTACTGCCTTTTTAGCTATAACGGTTAGTTTTTAAGAAAATACTTACATAAATTATAATTCAATTAATTATTAAATTTTTTTACAAATTTTCTAGCTTTTATTAACAACTACAACAAAATTTGTTTATCAACACAAAAACATTCAAAATGGCTATTCTCAAGTACCTGAAAGTTATGGAATTTTTAATGAAAAGTCTAGAATTATTTCGGTCAATAGTAGAAATAATCCTCAATACATGTAAAATATTTACATAGAAATTTATGTTTAATTTTATGATACTTTGATAATTTATAAACAATATGTACTAAAATTATTTTAAAAAATATTTAAGAGGACTTATTAAATTTGTGGCCCTAAAGAAGGGCATTTGGGGTTGGTTTTTGTAGTCAAAACAGAAACGTCTTCGGCAAGAAAATGGCATGGAGAAGTGGGCTGAATTAATGGATTTTGTACTGGGAGACGAATCTAGGGTTTTTGTTTAAGGGAACGAAATGTGGCTGGGACGAATTTAGATGGGCGAGTCTTGAGTGGGACGAATTATGGGCGCTCTGAGAAAATATTTACGGACCTTTATAAATAACTGACCAATTGTCATACTGTCCAATTGTCGCTCTTCCATATATACAAATTTCTCTAAATACATTTTGTCGATTCTAAGACATTTGGACAGCTCATTTGTGATATTTCGGAGGGGGACGTTCAAAATTTCAAAATAATAAAAAGTCAAGTAAACGATTGAAGGTAAATTTTGTTTTTAATTCTCTGATTGCCAACAAGTTTTTTTTTAAATTCCTTGAGGTTTAGACTGTGAAACAAACCCTTACAAATTTTAAATATTTAATGATTTCTGGAGAAAATGAGGATTTAGAAGTGAATACTACAGCTTCAACTACTCTTAATATTGAATCTAAAGTTGAAAATGAATCAATTCAGCCTCAACAACAAAAGCAGCCCCAACAAAATTTGTCAAAGGTTTCATTATTTCCCAGGAAAAATTTCGGAATACTGAACAGAAAGCAAATGGGTCAAAACATATGTCAATCGAAAGAGCTCGTCGAGTTGAGTCGAAACGTGAAAAAATTTTCGTGCGGACTCATACAGGGGCTGAGATATAGGCCCTCGAAAATCGAAAAACCATAGGGGGGACCAAGCACTTTTTTGGGTGAAAAATTCGAAAATGCAAATTATACCTCATTCGAAAGAGCTCATCGAGCTGAGTCGAATAACACCAAAATCAATGAAATCCGACCTCATATGGCCGAGTTACAGACCCCCGAAATTTTAAAATTTTTGGGGTCAAAAAATTCGAATATGCAAATAATAGCTCATTCGAAAGGGCTCGACGAGCTGAGTTGAATGACACCAAAATCACCGTGATTGGACAAGATTAGACAAAGTTATGACACAAAAAACCTAAACCTATGGAGCGTCGGCGAGGCGCTTGTGCAAAACCCCGCGCTTCGCGCGGGGTTTTGCGGCACGCGCCTCGCGGGGAGTCTACGGGCGTTGGGTCTGGGCTCGTAACATAAACCTATTCCTATCTCCCTTGCTCTGGACGTATTTGGGCCCTCCGTAGCAGCAAAAATCTCCAAAGATGCCATAGGTAAGGAGCTAAAAGAAAAGATCATAACTTTGTACAATCAAGTCGGATTTCGTTGATTTTGGTGTCATTCGACTCAGCTCGATGTGCTCTTTCGAATGAGGTATAATTTGCATATTTGAATTTTTCACCCCAAAAATGTGCTTGGTCCCCCCTATGGTTTTTCGATTTTCGAGGGCCTATATCTCAGCCCCTGTATGAGTCCGCACGAAAATTTTTTCACGTTTCGACTCAACTCGACGAGCTCTTTCGAATGACATATAATTTGACCCATTTGCTTTCTGTTCAGTATTCCGAAATTATACCATTTCCCATCTTATTTTCATATTTCTAACAGTCGAAATTTCGAATGATATTTTTATTATTTTTAGCTTGAAGCACTCTCTAGGGATGATTTAATTAAATTAGTTAAGAAGCAGTTATTAAATCAGAAGGAGCTTAAAAAACAATTGGAAGCCAGTAAAAATGAGGTTTTTAAAATATTTTTCGATATGGGGAGAGTATTTCGATCATAAATAAATTTTAGAATGAAGCTAATGCAAATCAAGTGAAAGAATTGTCCTCAAAAATTGCTATTTTTGAAGGTAAACAAGATGGAACTTCAATGCTTATGGTTGAATTGGAAGATTATAGGAATGCTAGTGTTAAAATGAAGAAAGATTTACAGGACTGCAAAGAAAAATTGGCTGAAAAGGAGGCGCTAATTGAGGTCTGTTTTTTTGTCGTTATTTTTGTAATTTTTCTTGATTCTGATTAAAATTCACCTTATATTTAATTAAAATTCTAAATATTATTTTTAGGAACTTTCACAGCACATTGCTACTTTACAAGAAGAAAAGGCTGAAACAAATGAACAACTTCGTCAAAAAGGCATTGAATCAACAGAATTAAAACAATCAATTGACGAAAAATCCAATTTAATTGCTGAAAATTCAAAAGAAATTTCTTCATTATTAGTCCAATTAAATGATTCTAGACAACAAATGCAACAAGAAATTAATTTTTTAAATGAATCTTTATTGGCAAATTCTGCTGAATTAAAAAATGAGCAGAGAGCAAGTTCTGCTAGATTTGCTGAAGTAAAAAGATTAAAATGTGAGAATGATACTTTGGTAGCGAGAATTAAATGTGTAGAGGAAGAATTTAAAAATTATAAGGTTCATTTTTTATTTATTTAAGAATTAAAATTGTTGGGATACAAAAAAGGAGAAATTTGAAATTTCATTTATAATTTGAAAACAAATATAGAAACATCATCATTATTGGCTTGATACATGCGGAATTGCCACTTTTGTTGTTCCATATTGCCAAATCTTTATATTTTTCATTAACTAAAATTTATTTTTAGGAACGTGCTGAATTTGTATTCAAATCTTCGAAGGTTTCTGATGTTCCTACCAATGTTCATTCCAATCTATCTCAAGCGGCAGATAACTCTGGTGCAGACAATGTGTCTTTTGACGGGGAAATTGATCAATTACTTGAATTGCTTAAACAACGAAATATCGTGATTTCACAATTAAGGTTTTAAAAATTTTTAATTTACAGGAATTATGAAACTAGGTTTTTTGTCCTCATACAATGTTTTATAAATATGTACAATATTAATCCGCTATTTTATTCATAACATTCATCAGGCCCTTAGCCAGGGGAAATCTTTCTCCCGAAATGCTTAAAAGGAAAAATTTGGGGAGGAGATGGAGTAAAAAAGTGAATTTTTTGGCTTTCCAAAATTCTCAAAATTTTCGCCCGCAGGCGCAAAATCAAAATTTCTGACTCTCCCCTTGCCCCCTATTCTTCTTAACTGGTTATTTATCCCAGAATGTTGAATTAATTGCTCGTGTGGTTTTTCAATACAAATATTTTGAAATTTTTTTTGCAGAACGAAATGTTCATTTTTGGAAGAAGAGGTCAAAAATAGTCAAGAATATTCCAAAACTTTATTGGAAGAATTAAATGCTTTGCACGATTCAATTTCACAAATTCGTCGTCAATCACAATCAGAACGCCAGCGGACTATTGGAGAATTTGAGCAAAAATTAAAGAAAGAAGAAATGCTTCGAATCACTTTAGAAAATGATTTAAAATTAATTACTGGAAGGGAAATTGTTTCAATTAAAAATCTAAAAGAATTGAAGATTGAATGTGAACGCTTGGAAAGTGAATTAGAGGAGGCGAAACGAAAGGTTTTTTTAATTCGTATTTTGTTTGCAAATTAGATTTGGGACAATATTTTCTGTATTTATTTAGTTCAAGGACATTCTTATGCTAGCTTTTCCTTCCCAGAATCTCCTTTTTTTAAATTGATATAGGGGCTAATTCGGGTTGTTTAGATGAAGTTTCGCTTCAGTTACCTAATTATTAGCTGAAAACAGATCGTTATTTTTTTAAATTTTTTAGCTAATTAATATTTTTTAAAGATTTTATTATTTGACGAGAAAAAACTTACGACATCCGATAATTCGCCTCCGTTGCCTCAACATTTTATTCAAAAACAACAACGAAAAACTTCATTTTCGATCCAAAAGAAGAATATTAATCAACAGCAAAAACAATTTCCAAAACCTCTAAACTTAACAACAAAAATTCCAACAGACTTTTTACAAAATCAACAATCAAGTTTTGAGGATGAGTTTATTGGTAGAAATGCTGTTATAGGCGATGAAGATAATGCCACAATGAATAGTGAAAGTTTAACTGATTCACTTGATGATTTGCAGTCAATGTTGAGAGAAGCAGAAATTGAGCCAAACAGGTTTTTAAATGATTAAAAAATATTTTAATTTGTCACTGGAGTTCTTTTAGGTCCAAAATTTTTAAAATTTTGTTTATCTTTAAGTGAAATTCCTTCATTTAATGTATCTGAACTACCTTCGGATGCTTTATCATTAAATGGCGGTCTACAACGAATATATTATAGCCATGAAGAATATAATTTAATTATTCAACAGCTTAATTCTTGTAGGGAACTTTTGAGCGAATCAGAAGGTTTTTAAAATTTAATTCTTGAAAATTTAAAAGGAATATTTTAGAGATTAATGTCCGATTAAATGAACAAAATAATCTTCTCAAGGAAGAAATCCGTCGCTTAGAGAGAAATCAACATAGAGCAAAACAATTGGAAAATGAAGTTTGTTCAGAATATTTTAAAAATATTGGTTAGTTTTTTTAAATTTAATTGGGTAATATTAAGGGGAAGTAAAATAACTATTTATCGGTTTATATTCTAATAATTAAAAAATTTATTCAATATTTCTTTTAGTACTCAAATTTCTGACACCACCTCGAGTTTTTGATGAACGTGCACAATTACTGCCTGTTTTGCAAACAATTTTACACTTGGATGAACGAGAGATGGAAATGGTTAGAATGAATATAACAGCTCAAGCTCCACAAGGAAATCAAGATCAGAAGGGTGAAGGTTCTAGCTTTGCGGGTTGGTTAGGATGGAGTTAATTGAAATATAACTAATTTAAATTATAAATTTATAAAAGTCTGGGTAATTTATTTGGAATTCCCCAGACATTAAATAATGTGATATTCTTTAAATTTTAATTTGCTATGAGTAAAATTTTATAAGCCAATATTTATAATGTAAGGATTTTTAATTAAAATTTTATATATCTAAATTATTATTAATTGGTAATTCTGGTCCTTTTTACTTATAATTTTCGTAAGACATACATAAAAATAGTTTGACTTTATTCATTTTTAAACTACAATTAGATCGATGTAGTGAATTTTATTCCTTCAAACCCTAAAAATATTATTTGGGTACAAGTACAATTTTACTACTTTACGGTGCATAAAATCCATCATTCTATAATATTATAATTTGTATTATTCTTGTGGTGCAGGTTTCACATTAACTTTCTTATTGGGATCTGAAAAAATTAATTGCTCCTACCAGTAGATTTTGAAAATTTTCTGATTGTCAAATTGTCATTTGGACGTTCTGTCATATTTTACCTTTATTGACTATTCTCTCAATTCAATAATCTTCCAATTCTGAATTGAGTTTCCCTGATTACCTATATCGCAACTTTATCTTGCGCCACAATGTCTTACATACATATTTCATGCTATTTGTAAGGTTTAAGAATTAATCTTGAATAAAATTTTTCAAATTATTTGTTTTTATTATAATTGTCATGTTTTCAGTATTTTATATTTTTGATAGAATTAATTATTGTTATTTAGTTTTAATTAGCTTAAAATGTCAACTGCAGAAGCACCAAATTATGTTTTGTACGAACATGCTGTTGGATACACTTTGCTTAAAATAAAGGAATTTGAAGATATTGGGCAAATACTTCCTGAGGTTTTTATTTTAAGTTAAAAATTTTTCATTTGGTGTGGTCAATAATTTTATGGATAGTGGTGCCTTAGATTAGGATAGTATAATAAAATAAATTTTCTGGTTATATAGTAGATTTATTGAAAATTACATTATAATAAAAATGTTTATAATTAGGTACAACAGTCGATGAACGATCCCCAACGTTTTCAAGGAATAGTTCAAGTCCATGCTTTTGAACCCTTTAAGAATACTGAGGCTGCTTTGGAGAATGCGAATAAATTGGCAGAAGGTTTTTATTTTTATTAGTTCCATTTATCAATAGGGAGGGTTTTTTTGAATTTTATTAAATATTGATTTAATATTGGAAAATCTTTGGCGTTTTAAATATTGCGATTATTACATTTTTAGGTCAAGTTCATTCGGATTTACTAAACTTTTTGGAGGCATTTTTACCTAAAAAGAAGAAAAAAGTTCTGCTTGGAGTTGCTGATAGTCGTCTAGCTGTCTCAATTTCAGAGGCATTTCAATCTCTTTTGCGGTGTACTTTTGCTGTTGTTGTTCAAGAAATTCTTAGAGGAGTTCGAACACATTTCCATTTGTTGGCTAAGGATTTGCCTCATGCGTCTTTAAATAAAGCACAACTTTCGTTGGGTCATAGCTATTCACGCGCAAAGGTTTATATTAAAATTACTTTGTTTTTTAAGACTGGGTTGTTGTTAAGACTAATTCCACTCTAAAAATTTGTTATCTGTAAGGTTAGAAGTTATACATCGAATTTTAACACATTCGTTAGCCTATAATAACTAAATATCCTAGTTTTTCCTTATTAACTTGTTTAATTCAATAATTTAATTTTTAGGTTAAATTTGATGTCCATCGCGTCGATAATATGGTTATTCAATCAATTGCTCTTTTGGACCAACTAGACAAGGATATAAATCTTTTTGGAATGCGTATAAAAGAATGGTATGCATATCATTTTCCGGAGCTTATCAGATTAGTGCCAGACCTTTACAAGTATGTTAAATGTGCTTCTGCCATAATGGATAGAGAAAAAATTGATAATGATGTTGAAGAGAAGATTAAAGGTTTTATTTGTTTTTTATATTCGTTGGATTTACAATTCCCCTTTGGTTAATACCTTCTACTTTTTAAACAAAAGCTTAATATTGAAATTGCGAATGTGAGGGATCCATAACTCTCCGACTAGGACTACGCAGTTTATCGAACTCCGATTTTTGGATACATCTTTGTTAATGATTTATCCTTTCTTTTCCAGAAATTATCGATGATGAGCAAAAGGCGGCTGAAATAATCGAAGCAGCACGTACTTCAATGGGAATGGAAATTGCTCAAATGGATTTAATTAACATTGATGCTTTTGCCAAACGCGTTGCTGCATTGGCTGAATATAGACAACGTTTACATGATTATATTAAAGTTTGTTTGATTTTTAATTCTTAATGTCAGCAATCTTGTATTTAATATTTAATTTTTTCAGAATCGTATGGATAGTTGCGCGCCTTCATTGTCTGCATTAATTGGAGAACAAGTATTAATTTGTCTTTTTTTAATAACTAAATAATTATTTTAAGGTTGGTGCGCGTCTAATTTCTCGTGCTGGAAGTTTAACAAATTTGGCAAAATATCCTGCATCGACTATTCAAATTTTAGGAGCTGAGAAGGCACTTTTTAGAGCATTGAAAACTAAAAGTTTGTATTTTTTGATAAACACTTGTAGATATTCAGAAAACTAAAATTTTTAGTATTTTTGACAAAAATTAGATTTTAAATAATTTAATTTTAATTCTTTTTTTATAGCAAATACTCCAAAATATGGTCTCATTTTCCATTCAACATTTATTGGACGTGCCCCACCTAAACATAAGGGAAGAATTAGCCGATTCCTTGCTAATAAATGTGCGATTGCTTCACGAATTGATAGTTTTTCTGATTTGCCAGTTCCTACGTTTGGAGAAATGCTTCGACAACAAGTAAATATTATTTTAAAGGATAAGCTGTTTTTATAAATTTTATTTTGGACAAAAAATGAGTCAAATTATCTTTAAATTTTTTGACAAAATTTTGATAATTTGGGTGAAATTAGAACCCTGTTAAGAACGAGAAAATTTCAGAACCATTTAAATATTTTATTTTAGGTAGAGGATCGACTAACATATTACGACACTGGAACTGCGCCTAAAAAGAATATTGATGTAATGCATGAAGCAATGGAATTGGCAAATGAAGAAAAGGCAAAGGTTTGTATTTTTTGAGTTTTCTCACGGTTAGAGTAATTTTTAAGGATTTTTTCGGAAATGTAAAAAAACAAAAATTATTTTTTTAAAGATTGAAAAACTTCGCAAGAAAGAAAGGAAACGTTTGAAACGAGAAAGAGCTGCTGCAGTAGAAGATGATGAGGTAATGCAAACAGAGAATGGGGAAGGAGGTAAAGTTGAAAAGGAGGAAGAAATTATTTCTCCACCTGCTAAGAAAATGAAAAAGAAAAAGGCAAAGAAAGTTGAGGAATGAAAATTTTTGGAAAAAGTTTTTTTGTTATTTAATTTAAATTGTTGTTTTTTTTATTTTGAATTTATGAAAACATTTGTTAATTTTTGAATGTTAAAGAAATTAAATTTTTTGAAAAATAAATTGATATTTGAAGTTATTTTTATTTAAGTATTTAGATACAGTAGTGGACAAAATTGTAGACTTTTAATCAAAAAAATACAAAATTGTCTCTAGAAAAGAATAAAGCCTCTAATACCTTTTCTCATGGAGATCTGAACCCCCCACCCCAAATACCCGAAAGTATTCACTTGAGAATACTTTCACCTTATTAATGGAATTAAAAAATTTATTTTTTATGCTCATTTTATAGCCCACAAAATTTGCTATAAGATACATTTTGTCCACTACTGTATTAAGGATTAGACTAAAAAAAGTATTTACTGATCAATATTTTCAAATTTCAAACCAACACATCCTCCTGGTTTTACTCGAATGTGGAAATTTTTCAAATTTAGATCCAAAAAAATTAGTCTAATCCCTAATAATTATTGTAAATACATATTTTAAATAGGTAAATGTCCATCTTGCATTGTTCGATTTCCTTTAAAATCCCATTGGAAAAGTATGAAGATGATAATAATACACACCTTTAAAATTAAAAAAAATTAATTTAATTTTAATTAAAAAACCATACCACAACAATTATCATCCAAATTCCCCATGTACTGTATTGAATCATAAACCAAAGGAGCAAAACAATTGCTATAAGAAATAGTAGAGCCGCAATTAAATTATAAAGTTGCTCCTAAAATTTAAAGAATTTTTTAAAAATATTTTTCTTTTCCATTCTCTTTTAATTCTCAATTTAAAGACACAAAATTATTTTGGCTTTTAGACTATATTATATTTATTTTAGAATTTGAGATAACTCTAACTACCTTAAAATATCTAATATTTTTTTATTAGTTAAAAATATTAAAATATTTTTTATAAAATAACCATTACCGTTTTATGAAAGCGTATACTAAATAAACCAAGCAAAAATATCACAATGTTGACAACAACAACAATAAAGTTAAGTCCACTTACATAACCAAGTCGTCCTTCGCCAAAACAGCTTGAACCGCCATACCTTTTTTTAATTTTTATTAAAAGTTGGTAAATGTTTTTTTAAATATTTCATTACAATTTTCGGAAAATATTTTTATTATTCGTGGAGAAACAAATAAAAAATTCAAAAATTTTTTATTTTTAAATAATCAAGAAGAAAAACCCCCAAACCAATTAGAACACAAAACCGAACAAACAACCAAACCCAAAACAATTTGGACAATTTTAGTTATTCCTCTATTTGAGGAAATATAATCTGGATGAAAATGAAATCCTTCTCCCATTGTTTTTGTTGTTGATAATTTAAATGAATTTAGTATAAGTAATTGGAAATTACTACAAATATTTGTTCAAATCTGGAAAGAATTTTTTGAATTATTTAATATTTTTGGATAATTAACAAAACAAAAATCAAAATAATTACTAATTTTATTTTAGGTCCTTAATTCTTTTTAAATAAATTCTCAATAAATAATTTATAAAAATAATAATTGACAGAATATTTATTTATATTTTATATATTTAATTTTTAAATAAAATTGATTATAAATTTATTTAAGATAAGAAAATTTAAGAAATATAAACTCCGTCAATTTCTCTATTAAACAAACTACAAATAAATTACTTAATTTGGAGTATTCTGGAACGTCTAAACTTTAAAAAAGTAATGTGAAACTTTAAAATATTCCGAATATTTTCTATTAAGAAATAAAGAACCAAAAATTAAAAGCAATCAAAACCAAAATAATTTAAAAATGAAAATATTAAATACCCAAAAATGTTAAAAATAAATATATTTGATTATTTATTTACAACATTTCATAAATATGAAATAAATAATTTCTTAATAAATAAAAATAGATAAAACCTTTATTTAATTTTATTAGTTTGATAAGGAAAGGTATCTAAAAAACGAAAATAAATAATATTTATTAATGTAAAAAATGTTTTTTTGTTTATTGAGGGTTGTTGTTTATAAATGAGAAATTCTGAAAATTGGAGAATTACCTAAATAATTTTATTTTAGAATTTTATCAAAAGCCACCTCGACATGCCCAAAAATGTTTTTCCACAATGTTGCCCTTCTTACTTTTTCCTCTCATGAAGATTAAAAAATAGTAAAGATTAACAATTTGCAAGGTTAATTTAAATAAGGCAGTCAATGAGAGAAAGATTTCAAATTTATTTTATTTTTAATTCCTGGTATTTTTTGTTTTTTTCCTTTGACATTTTTTAATATTTTATAAGAGGAGAAAGGAATAAAAAAGAAAGACAAACATTGCAGACGTGTGGTAGTATAATGTGATATGTAGTACCAAAGAAATTATTGTAAATTAAATAATTTTTTAAATAATTTATTTCAAAAATTAAAAATAAATAAAAAAATCATTCAAAAATGAATTAAAAAATATTTTTTGAAAATCATTTAGTATTTTATTTTTCTTCTTTTCTTAATTAAAACCATTCAATATTCCAAATATTTTGTTTATTATCATTTAAATTAATTAAAACTGGAGAAAGTATTTTTAAATATTTTTTTGTTTTATTTAAATTTATTTGTATTTCACTGTTTTTAATATTTAAATATTTTCCATTTAAAATTATTTTTTGAATATTTAAATAATTATTGTTGGATGTTGTTGTATTATATCCAAGTATTTCAATAATTGAAAGTGGAGGTAAAGAAATAATTGAAGACTGGAAAAATTAAAAGTTTTAGGATTGGAATAGTTCAATTAAAGTAAAGTCAGATTAAGGAAATCCAAGAGTATAATTATTTTAATTTTTAAAAAACTTTACATTATTAGGAGTATGTTTACGTATAATTGTTAAATTTCCTTTATGTTCACTTGTAATTTTAATTGTAAATTCAAAATAATAAAATTGATGACTATCAAAATTAGAAATAATTGATTCTCCATCATCCCAATAAAGTTGACCTTCGGCGGTTAAAGTTTTTGGGTCTGAATTTAAAATTATTTTTTCTTGGTTCTTGGTTTCATTCAATTTATTATTAAAATCTTTTGCAAATAAACTTAATTATTTAAATAATTTTGACACCAAAAATAAGCAAAATTCCGCCCTATGGATTTTGTTTTTTAAGAATCTCCCGGTACAAAATTTAGAATTCTTTTAATAAAAGCTTTTTACATAGCTATAAAAGACCCCAATTTTAAAAATTTGTTAGTAATTAATAATTTTAATTTAAAAATTACCTAAAGCAGCAGTTAATTGAAAAGGATTTTTTCGAGATTCTTTTGTTGTAAGTCCTGGCCATTGTTTTACAATTATGGAACCACCTTAAAGAAACTTAAAATTTTAAAAATTTTTTATTTAAAATATTACCTCTTAAAAATGTAGGTAAAGGAGTATCACGAGGCGCATTTAAATTATAATAACCAGAAAAATATTCAGATCCGTATTGATTTGCATGGCTAATTGAATACCAAACAGAATCAATTGGAAAATAGGCACGAACGCTATCTACCTTTAAAAATATTTTTAAAAATAAAAATTAATAGAGTAGTAAACTAAAATAACATTTTTAATACCATCTAAATACTTAACTTTAGAAAGAACTTTTTTTTAATTGTTTTTTAAATTTTTTATTTCATTATTTTTTAATTAAACAATTTTTTACCCCAGGATCCAAAACAGGAATAACCATCAAAGAAGATCCCCACAAAAATTGATAATTTAAAGTATGAGTATTAAAATCATTTGGAAATTCAAAGAAAAGTGGTCGAATAACTGTGCCCCCTTTGAATGAAGCTTGAAAATGTAATCTGAAAAAATAAAAAATTGAAAAAAACTTATTTTAAATAAAAATTACGTATATAAGAAAGGTAAATGTTGATAACGAAATAAATTAGAGACGCGTGTTGCAATTTCTACAGATTTCCATTGGCAGGGGTCTTGTGGAGGTAAACCGTCAGAATTGTGATTTCTTTGAAAAAAATAAAAATGTTTGTTCGACTAACAATTAATTTTTTAACCTAAAGAAAGGATGAAATGCCCCCAATTGTTGCCAACGAAGGCAAAGTTCTTCGTTTGAAGGGTCGTTAAATCCACAAACATCTGCCCCCATATGTGGAATTCCTTAAATTTTTTTTGATTAAAAAACAAAGTTAAAAACTACCAAAAATATTAAATTCAATAACACTAATTATGGAAGCCCGAAGATCAGTCCATTTAGCAGAATTATCACCACTCCAATGACTTCCATATTTACCAGAACCAATAAATGTTGAACGTGAAATTAATTCCCCTCTTTTGCCTGTTGCTGATTCTACAACAAAAATTAATTTAAAAAAATAATTTGTCTAAAATTGATAAAAATATTTTTCTAAAATTTTATAAAAAACTTTTAAAATTATTTAACAAAACTAATTTACTAAAAATTATTTCAGTTTACCCAAAGCTTTTCGAGTAACAATAGTTTCAGCCAATCCATATAAATTATGTGTATCATATAAATTATAATCTCCCCCTCTTGTTCTACCAAGCATACAAAGAGTTTTTTCACTAAGAAAACTTTTCCACTGATAAACACTTATTGTCTTTAAATTAAATTAAATTTAATTCTCAGTCTTAAATAAAAATTAAACACCTTATATGGGGGATTATCATATTTAGAATCAGGTCCATTCATTGGACATTTTAATGTTTCTAACCCCTTTTCTTTTGTTTGTTTATTTGTTGCAAAATTAGATGGTTCATCCATATCTATCCAAAGGCCATCAAAAGGTAACTAATTTAAAAAATTAAAAAAAAATTATTTTTTAATTTATTTACTATGTCATGAAATGTCTTTATTTCGTCAATCCACCTAAAGATTATTTTTGAAAAAATTTAAAATAATTATTAAATAAATTAATAGGGTTAGGTATGTAATATTAAATTTCTTCTTATTAAAAGCAATATTTTAAAATATTTAGCAGTTTCTGGATTGTGAGGTTTTTCCTTTTTTTACTTCATTTTTCTTCCACAATATGGACATTTATTAATAAATTTTACAAAATAAGTACATATTTTTTTACCATTTTTGTGTTTTGCCTTCTCTGTCAAAATCAAAAAAATCAGGAAAAGCAACATGCTTATCAGGCCAAACAATTCCCAGCATTATTTTTGTTGATTTAGTTAAAGGATATAATTTCTGTATAGAATGCTGAACTTGATCAAAACGTTCCCATTCAACAAATTTAGCTCCACTTTTAATTGCTCTTTCAAAAACATCATAATTAACCTTTAAAAATAAAAAAGATTTCCAAAATTAAACATTCCTTTTTATTAATCCACCTGTATTGCTGGATCAACAATTGGAACAAATCGAAGCCCTTTATCATGTAAATTATTTATATATTCTTTCATTGCTACCCATTTCTATTAAATTTTTCAATTTTCCAAAATCTTTCAAAAAATATTTAAATACCTCAGAATCGACACTAAAATCCTTATAACGTTCCATATAATCTATATCAGCAAAAACAACATCAATAGGTATTTTGGCATTAATCATTCTATTTATTGTTTGTTTTAAATCATTCAAACTCTTTTAAACAAACAAAATATTTTTATTTATTTAAATATTTATTTAATACTTTATATCCAAATCTACTAAATTGATAGCCTAATGCCCAATAAGCAGGCATACAAGGGCGGCCAATTATTTGTTGAAACTGTTGAATAACCTGTTCTGGAGTAGGTCCTGGCAAAAATAAAATGTCGAGTCTCCCACCAATTGTTCTAAAAATTGAAAAATTCTTTTTATTATTTTTAGGATAATTTTTAAATATTTCTAGATTGTGACAACGGGGGATGGAGATAAACGTTAATGTGTGAGTGCCATGCAAACTAATTATCATGCACATAATGGGAGATCCGTATACCTATTTAGAGAAATATTCTTTTAGAGAAAAAAATGCCACACTTAAACCTACCTATAAATTAAGTGTGGCCCAGGTCCCGTAGTTATCTCCTGTGCATTTGAATTCAAAATTAAAACTCCGTGAGCTTTTCCATTTGGTTCTAATCCAATATAAAATGGATGAACACCTAAAAATAAATAAATTTTTTAAAATAAATTTATTTTTTACCATATAAATTAGCTGAATTGGGGTTGTAATAATCTGGTGGTTGGTCTCTACCAAGCATTCCCCAAGTTGTATATTTTGAAAAATCATGCTGAAAATTTAAAGAAAGAACTAAAAGGAATATATTTTGTGTGTAATAAAAGGTAGCTATCAAAAAATCTAAAAACCCACTTTTAATGATTGATGTGGATTTTCTCCAAATCCATATATTCTATCACTAGGTAAATAAGTAGCTATTTGAATATATTGGTCAGCAAAAAGAAGACCTCCTTAAAGTAATTTTTTTCTAAAAAATTAATTTAATTAAAATTAATTACCAATAGAAGTATCCCATATTTTTGTTTTATTCCGAACAATATTAAAAGAAAAAAATTCCACAGAATCACTCAGACCATTCAATTTTTGTTTAAATTGAGGGAATATTTCAATATTTAATTTATCTTCTTTTGATGTTTCAATTTTTGAATTTAAATTTAATTCGATTGGAGGAATAAAACTAAAAAATTATTAAGGAATTAAAGCTTTTCTACCTTCCTCTACTTCTCAAGTAAATTAATTACCGTTTATCATGTCCAATTTTAACATGAAGAGCAGAAAAGATCTCTTCAACTTCAAATTCCAATAATTTAAAATCTTCCCCGTAAGGATTTTTAGCTCCTTTAATTCTTTCTAATAATAATTTATTTTTAGATAAACGTTTTTGAACACGATATCCAGTTTTTGGTGGAAAATAGCAAAGAGGAACAGAAGGATGATACTTGAAAATAAAAAAATAATTAAATATTTTTTAATCAAAGATAAACAAAATACACACAAACTAAATTAGAGGGGAATCGAGATCTCATCTCGGTCCGGGTTCTACACTAAATAAATATACCTCATTTGTAAATAGAGTTTCTTTGGTATTTACAAACGAGGTCCGACTGAAGTAAAAAATTAAAAAAATTTAAAGCCCATTCATTTCAGATAAAAATTAAGAAATCTAACTATCACTAAGTACATGAATTTAATTATATCTATTAAGTAAGGATAATTAAATTTTTAAGGAGATTCATTAAAATAAAGAACCAAGAATAATTTATAATTACTTTATCATAATTATCATCCCAAATACATTATATCTATTAAGTAAGTCCACGTTCTAAACATTTGGATTTATTTTCACCCGGTATTGGAGCACAATCAATTCTAAAATTTGGTGCAATTGAAGTAGAAGAAATTAAATTAATTAACAAAAATAGTATATAAAAAATTAATTTATTTAATAAATTATTGGTGATCATTATTAAATGTTTTTAAGTAAAAATATTTTATTAGGTAATCTAAGCTTTGGAAATAAAAAGAAAAATAAGAAAACAATTGAGAATTTTTAATAATTAAAGAAAAAATAACTGCACATTAATATTTTAAAATTAAAAAAAAAGAAATTTCAATATTGGTATTTAGATTTATTTAATTAATTAATTAATTAATTTATTTATTTATTCTCTCATTAATTTAAATTGAATGGTAAAATAAAAGTGATAATAATTTGAAATTATATTGATAGAAAATAATTGAATATTAATTTTTGTAAAGAGAATTTTTTAATAAATAAAATTCTTTAAAAATAATTTTAAAAAATTCTTATTATCTAAATTAGTGAATAATATTTTTAAATGAATTAGTGAGAAAATTAAAGTAAAATGTATTCTTAAATAACTTTAAAGAGAATAAATAATTATGTAAAAATATTCAGAAAAAATTCTTATCGGTAAATAAAAGGTCGAGAATATTATCTAAAATATTTTTGATACCGGCAATTTTTATATTAAATATTAATTAAAGATTAATTTGGGGTAAATAAAAATATTTATTTACTTTAAAGTTGCCGATTTTGTGTTTAATTAAGTTGATCTTTAGGGCTATAATATAATACATTTACTGCCATATTATTTTCTCGTTGCATCGATTAAAGCCACATTTCACTGTTAAAAATCACAGACATAAATAATTAAAGATGTTTATTACAACATTTAATAAAATGAATTAAACAAAATTAAAAATTTTTAAATTTTTTTCTTGCTTAAGGGAAACATTAAAAAATAAATAATATTTAATTTTGTAGTACCTATACAAAGCAATTTGACAGATTTTGTGACAAGTTTTATTTGCCAGTCAGTTGAAATAATGTTTTAAAGCCTGATTTTAGTAATTTTCAAAAAAAGCTCAACACTCAAATCCTCTTTTGTGATTGTTAAAAATTCTTTATGCCAAAAATAATCTCTAAGTTTAATTTACCGTAAATGTGGGCCTTATTGAGTGTGCTTCTACATATTAGGAGATTTACGATAGATGGAGTCAAATTGCTCCTTATAGAGTTCAGAAAATTACACACATATCTTTTGAATGTTCCTCCTAACTTCTCTTTGTAAGCGAAGAGAGGCATTGACCTCCACCGAGGACTAACTTTTTGTCCCAGAAGGGTCTGGGGCCAACTAATATTTACGATCAATTAATCCAAAAAATCTTTTCTTGATAAATTGGCGAAGTTTATTCAAGAAATCCAAACTGTCAGTATTTGTTTTGTGTTTAAGTTCTGAATTAAAGCCTAATTAAATTTACAATAATAAATTTGTTTTTATTGACTTTATTGTTCTATTTTCATTGCGCCTTTATGGCAATAAATAAATAAAAAATATTTTTAGATGAATTTTTAATCATAAAATGAATTCAGAAAATTCCCAAAGAAATTCTTCTGTCCAAAATGCAAACGAATTAAATAGTCAACGTTCTACTGGTTTTTAATTAAAAATTAATTTTATATTTTAATTAAATTAAAGGGGTTAAACGTTTATTGAATGAAGCTAAAGAACTTTGTAAGCCTAATGAATTATTTCATGCTCAACCTTTGGAGGTTTTCTAATTTTATTTTGTAAAATATCTTGTAAAAACAAGTATTTTTTCAAAATTAGTTTATTAATCAGACAAGGACGTAGCCAGGGGGGCAATTTAGGGGGGGGGTGCTTTAGCCCCAGAAGCCCCTGGCTACGCCCTTGTCAGATAATTTTATTATTTAAATAACCTTAAACTTTCCCTAAATTTTAAAGGAAAATCTTTTTGAATGGCATTTTACTGTTCGAGGGCCTCCAGATACTGTTTATTCGGAAGGCGTCTATCACGGACGAATTTTGCTTCCTGTTGAATATCCAATGAAGCCTCCAAATTTACGCCTTCTAACGCCAAATGGAAGATTCGAAACAAATAAAAATATTTGTTTAAGGTTTTTTTAATTTTACTTAAAAATTAAATACGGAGACTGATTAAAATCTGGAAAATAAATATGGAGAAATTCAAGAATTTTCATTTCTCTTTAATATTCGTCCAATAGTCTCCCAAAAATATTTTTTTAATTTTCCAGTATTTCTGGTTATCACCCCGAGACTTGGCTGCCTTCTTGGTCAATTAGAACAGCTCTACTTGCACTTATTGGATTTATGTATATTTTTGAATTTAGCTTTAAATTTATTTTTAAATTTTTAGGCCCACTCATTCAGCTGGAGCACTTGGAAGTTTAGAGTGTAGTCCAGAGGAGAGGCAACGATTGGCAATTATGTATATTTTTTTAAATAAAATTCTGAGAGTTATTTAAAAGTTTTTTTTATCAAAATAATATAAAGTTTGAAAATTTAAGAATTTTGATCCGCAAGAGGCTTAAAAGTTTAGGATAATTTAAAATTATTTTTAATTTTTTAAAAGGAGTTTGGATTGGAATTGCCCTCAATGTGGAATTAAAATGCGAGATGTTCTTCCTCAAATTGAGAAAAATGAGGACACTAAACGGTTAATTGAGGAAGTAAAGAATGTTTCTTGTAAACAAACTGTTCCTCTTGAAGAAAATTCATCCTCCCCAGAAATTGGTGAATTTTTTAAAATAAATTTTTTGAAAAAATAACGGGAAAATTATCATAGTTGTTGCTAAAATATATATCCGATGGAGGGATTTTGTTTAAGAATTCTTTAAAAATTCATTTTTAAATTGAAACCGAAAAATATTTTAATTTAATTTTGAAAATACTTTAAAATTTTTTAAAGCTTCTACTCTAGAATCGATTGTGAGAGAAGTTGTGGATGCATCAGAAGATAATTTAATTAATGCCCCTCCACTACAAAGTAATTTTATTATAAAAATATTTTCATTAAATAATTTTTTTTTAAGTCGAAGAATCAACACAACAACAAATTTCAATTAACAACAATAATATTCTTCCAAATACTCAACAACAACAACAATTAATTCAACCTTCTTCTCGTCCCTTTCTTTTAGAAAATCCTCTTATTTGGATTTTTGTTTTGTCGATATTATTTTTTGCTTTGTTCTTTCGACGTTTATTAAGTCAAAATATTGGGGATGAATTTAAACAAAAATTTTGAAAATAAAAAAGAAGAAAATATTGAGGAAATGAAGAAAGAAATTTATATTTTTAAAAAAAAAATCGGGTTTAATCTTTTTCTTTTAAATTGAGGTTTTTAAATTGAAGATTAGATATGTAATGTGAATTAATTATTTTATTTAAATTTTCTTTTAATGTTAATATTTCCAGATTTTGTTAAATAAAAAAATTTTTTGTGAATTGTTTTTCGTTAATTATCTTAAATTATAAAAACTTATTGAAAAATGATAAAAATAATTTTTAAATAATATTAATTTAAAAATTTTCTGCAATAATTTGTGAAATCAAAAATTGAATAAATTGTATCTATTATTTTTTTTGTTTCATTCGAGAAAAAATTGGGCGATCACCGCAACGACTTCCGAACCGTATGCAACCGCCATGGAAGGCCATGTCCAGGCCGATGTTCTTGGGAGATGTCCCGAACCCTGGCATACTGAGGCCAAGCCTTAAGCCACTTCCAGTGTGCCCTGACTGCGGCGATACGCATATCATATTCGCACATGGTTGAGAGAAGAACATACATAGTTAAATTGGGAGGAGAGAATCAAAGCATATAATAGAGTTGTTGTAAAGGAGAGAAGAGGGTGTACGAAATATAATGGCTGTTTTGCTTTATTGTTTTGCTGAGGCGAGAGTTTAGACATTGAATTTGGATTGGGAGTGTGACAGACATTTAACATTGAAAAGTTGGTACAAACACAGAGATGGTGAATGGGAGAAAGCACACAGCAGACACAGAGCAACGCAGCAGCGAACACGTCGAGGCAAGCACTGGCCCAGGCGGGAAACGGCGCCGAGCAGGATCGCCAACGTTCTCCTTTCTCTTCGACTTATATATAGTGGAGAGATATAAGTAAGATTTGTTGATGGGATGTAAATTGTGTTAGAGCTTGTATGTATATACTACCACATACACTCGCCGGCCAAAAGTATTAGAAAGCCTAAAGAAGTAAAGATTTTAAGACCCTTAAATTGACTAGCGAGAAATTAGAATGCTAGTCTCGATTTCTCAGTGAGTAGATAATGTTAACGTTTTTAAAATTAAACAATTTTTATTCAACCGAAAGAGCTCGTCAAGCTGAGTAGAATGACCCCAAAATCAACTTGATTCGACGATTCTGAACAAAATTATGACCAACTGAATCTCCGATGGAAAAACTCTTTGTGCTGCTACAGAGGGTAGGCCTTAGGGTCTTTGCTACAGGCAGTCTTCGATACACGTTCGCGGCGACCATAACGAGGGGTGGCCGTCGTTCCATTCGAATCAGACTATGCCCGGCGTCCTCCGCATCGGCAAAAACTTTTTATATTTCCATAGATTCTTTGTTTTTGTTACTTTTATCCCAAGCAAAATTGCTTGTATGGTGATCTTTTTTCCATTCTTCTTTTCCATAATCAGACTATGCCGGCGTCCTCCGCACCGGCGTCCTCCGCAATCAGACTATGCCCGGCGTCCTCCGCATCGGCAAAAACTTTTTCCCGGAGGACTTATGCGAGGTGTTAAAACAAAAGATCATAACTTTCCCTAAACTCGTTCAATCATGGAGATTTTGGTGTCATTCGACTTAGCTCAACTAATTTTGTGGTTATCAAACTGTTCGACGAGCTCTTTCGTTTGACATATAAATTGTTTAATTTTTAAAAACGTTATAAAGTTTACACCTCTCCCTTATCAAATCTTATTTATAAAAAAGTGATAATTTAAAATATTTAATGTAGGTATGTACATATCAATTTAAATAAAAATTAAATAAATTATATAATAATTTAAATTATATAACATATCAATTTAAATATAATGAATATACATAAAATTTAATGGAATTTAAATAAAATCAAAGTGAAAAATAAAATAATTTTTGGGTGTTTTTCATAAAGTTTTGTTTATATTTTTAATCCATTCATCAACTTTCTTAGAATCAAAACGATCATTTTTATTTCCAACATAAAGGTAAACATTTGGCCATTCTGCTTCTGTATATATTTCCATAGATTCTTTGTTTTTATTACTTTTATCCCAAGCAAAATTGCTTGTATGGTGATCTTTTTTCCATTCTTCTTTTCCATAATCAGACTTTAAAAATAAAAAAAATTATTGTAAAAACATAAAAGTTGAATAAGTGTTATATAAATATCTCCCTCCCCACATACATATAACGGGGCCTCTCGCTAGAGGGGGTAATTAAGTTCAGCATATACGGTAATTCAAAATAAATATAGTTTAATTATAGGGTGGAATCCTTCAGAATTGGTATGTAGTACAACAGTTTTTATTTTTTTAAAAGGTAATTTAAAGTCAATTTAAATCTTATAATTAAATTTATTTGTACATGTTTACCTCAACAATTTTATAATAATCACACAAAACATGAAAAAGTCTTCCATGCATTTCTGCGGCACAGATTTCTCCAGACAATTTTGGATAATTCCAACGAAGACGTTGTTTTATCAAATGACGCATTCCACCAATTGAAGCATTTTCTGTTGAATTTGTTGTTTTATATAAGTAAAAAAGATCAATTTTGTTTCCATCCACATAAACACTTAATTCAAAAGAATTCTTTAATCGACCTAGAACCCAATGAATTTCGAAGATTTTTGAGGTGAGTATTTCACGTAGAAGAGAACTAAAAATAGTTATTATTTTAAAATTTTACGTAAATACATTATATTTTATAAAAAATATTTTTAATAAATTAGTAACTTTTGAATATATAAAATTTGCTAAGCTACTTAAATTTTCATAATTAGTTAAATTCCCAATAATAGTTATAAATGGAAAAGCTTCATCTAATAATTAAAATAAAGTATAACCCTTAAATCACGATTATACTTAATTATGTATAACCCGTAGAATCAACTAAACAATTCACTCTATAACTGCCACTATTTTCTCGAATGAAAAAATGACAAAATTTAAATATATTAAGAATTTTCAAAAATTAAAAAATATAAACTCAGAGTGATCATCCCTGAATATACCAACATCTGTGTCTGTAGTGTGTGGAATTAATGAACATTCTCTTGCCCAACCTTTAATTTATTGAAAAAATATTAATATTTTACAAGTAATGAAGGATGGCAGAAAGATAACCGTTATTTTAAATGTTTTTTATAAAAAGAAAAAAAAATATTGGGTGTTAATTGAAAAACAAATTTTTATTAAAAAATTAAATTACCAAGTAAAGTTCCACCCATAAGAAAAGCTGTTGCATTATGTTTTTCTAATAAATTAGAGAATTCAACAAGTCTGTCCAAGAATTTTATAGGTATTGCTCTACGTGTATATTTGGGTCTTTCAAGTAAAGGGGTACATTCTAAATACTTTCCGTTTTTCCAATCTTTTTTAAAAGCTTTCCAATCAGCAGGCATTTCAACATTTTTTATATTTGATTGGGAACGATTAAATCTTAAAAAGTTACGTATATAAATTTTATAAATGTATTTTAAATAGAAATAACGGCTCTACATACATCCCATGTTTATGCGTCCCATAAACCTTTATACGTCCTATCAAGTATAAGCGTCCCATAAATAGTATATGCGTGTCCCATCAAAGTAGAGGGATTATGGGTAATTAAGCATAAATTTAGTGGAGGGACCAAGGTATTTTTTCTGGAGAGAAACTTCTTAATTTGAAATTGTAGAATCTCGTAATAATAATATATTTTATTTTTTAAATGTGTTAGAATATTAATAAAATTTAAATATTTATGCGTTTGCCAAAAATTAATTTTTCGCCAAAAATATAATTTAAATAATTACCCTCTAGTTGCAATTAAATCTGTTGAATTGTTAACGTTTTTAAAAAGCCAAAAATCTCTACTTTCAGAAATATCCAAAATAAATTTAATTTCAATAAATTCATTTGATATTTGTGGATATCCATCAGGTATTGCTACAGACACTGGATATGTACAGTTTTTGCCATTATTTTGATTTTCCAAACAATTAAAATCAACAATTAATGGTCTTGGAAAATAAAAAATATTTGTGATTTAAAAAATATTTTTAAAAAATTACCTTATAAATGTGTCATAATTAATCTTTAAATCCTTTCCTAAATTATTGCTATAATAATAACAAAAATTTAGAAAGAAAATAATTAAAGTTAAAATAAATAAAGAAATTATAAAAATATATTTAATGTTTAAACGCATTTTTAATTAGTAAATTAATTTATAAAATAAAATTAAAAAAAATAAATTCCCTATTAGGGATGGGGGAGATGGAGAAGTGAAGGGGGGGGGGGGGGGGGGGAAAAGCTAAATCGATTTGGCAGTCATGGATGTGATAATAGCCAGTCAGTGAATAAATTAAAAAAAATTTTTATTGAATTTTTTTATTGTCTTGAATATATTTTATTTGTCTGTAAAGTGTCAATCATTGTATAAGAAGGGCCATAATTGAATATTGAAATTTAATATTGATTTTTAAAAAATATTTTTTATTCAAAGTTAAAAACTTAAAAATTGACTAAAATAAAGTTTTTCTGTTAGAATTAATAGAAATTAGCAAATTCTGTCCTTACCGTGGAAACTTTAACGAATTGGCTTTAGTCAGAATTACAAGTTTTCTCCAGATCTTTGGCTGACGATTACATACATAAGACACATACATCCATTTCGCTGTTAGGTCCAATAAAATTTGAAAATGCGTGTTGAGATTAAAGATTCCAAAAAGTCGGAATCTCTAAATATATTAAATAATATGATGAAATAATTATTGTAAATATACGTGAAATAAAAATTATTTTAAAAGTCTTTCATCAAATTATGCACTTTTATTTAATATTAACAAATACTTGATGGAAAACATTAAGGGAATGTTAAAGTATTTTCACATTTTTTTAATATTAAATCATCCACCAGACTTCCTTTAAAATTTTTTAAATATTCAAAGTGCAGGCATTTCCCCACAAAATATTTTCTGTTTAAGTGGAGAATTAATGGAGGAAGAAATAAAAAATTAATTCAAAATTTAATTTATCCAAAAATAATTCTTCAAACAAATAAGCAAACTAAAAGTCCAAAAATGTTATTTAGTCAATGAAACTTTACTCGATTAATGTTTATGACGATGGCAAAAGTGTGGGGAGTTAATGGAGGTGGAAAATTTTAGCGCACATATCTTTGATACTTTCTATTTTACATAGTTATTCCTTAATAATTTTTTAAAGATATTTTCATTATAATTTCCTTGCATCTTTTCCCATTTTTATTACTAGTAATAATATATTGTAATATTTAGAAATATTAGAATATATTAAAATATTAATTAGAGTATTAGTTAAAATAGATATTTTCTCTAAATTAAAGTAACAATTTATTTATTATTAATTTAGTACAAATTATCTAGGTGAACTATAAGGACATTTAAAATTAGGAGGGGGTTTTAATTTGACCACCTTTTTAGAAATTTCAAATTAATTTTTGTAATTTAAATTGCCATATAAATTATTTATTTTGAATACTTTAACTTAAATTTAATATAATATTTAATTATTCTAAAATTTAAAATTTTTAATTAAAAATTTTTTGAAATTAAATCTAAAATTTAATTATTTATAATAAAAAAATATTTATTTTTAATTGTTAATTAATTAAAACTGTGAATATCACAATAATATATTTAATTAATTAAATTCCTCCTTTTTTAAATTTTATTTTCTTTCATTTAAATAGTCTTATTTGGTCCTTCACCTTCTCCAACACGGCGAGGGTGATGTTCAAATGGAGGTTTACAAGGAGGTAATCCAATGGGACGTGGAGATGACTGATCCATATCATCATGCTTTTCAGTACAATTTGGCAATGTATCCATAGAAAAGTTTCTTTTACCTCCGTCCATAATTATTTCATCTGATTTTTCACGACTTTTAGCCAGAATCAAAGCAGGTAATATTAACGAAAGCAAAATAATTTTTGCTGAGAAAATCATTTAGAAATATTTTTTTGAGAATAAAATTTATTAAATTAAAAATGTTTTTAAAATAATGAAAATTTGGGAGGTTTTTATTTGGCCAAAAAATTCTTTTTCAATTTAATAGATTGAAAAATGGGCGGGTAGAGGATTATCTTAAAATAATTTTGGAGATAAAATAAATTGGAAAGAATGGAAAGTTTTTAATAAAAAAACTTATTTTAATTGGGAGATAAATATTTAAAATAATAACAGATATAAATTCTAATAATAATTTATTTAATGACAATAAATAATAGATAATTATTTTTTAAAATTTGTTTTTAATCCGATTAAATTTATTTAGTGAAGATAAATATATCTGTTTACAGCCTAATCAAGGAAATACTATTTTTGGGTTTTAAAAGAATTAAAAATAATTAAAATAATATTTAAAAATGAAGAAATTTTAATAAAATTATTAAAATTAAAGAAATATTGAATAATAAATAAATTAATTATTAATGTTTCGAACAACCAAACGACAATTATAATGAATGGAGCAACAGTAAGACCACGTCTTTTTTCGCTTGAAGGAGGATTAAGTGGATCAACAGGAAGAACCTAAAATTAAAAAAAATTGTTTAAAATTCTATAAATTTAAATACTTCATAATGACTGAAGAAGTTTGAGGCAAAAAGAAATATTTCCATTTTGGCCAGAGATTCTCCCATACAAATTCTTTAATTAATTTGATTTTAATTATTTTAATTTTTTGATCAGTCGGGCTCATCTTGTAAATACAACCCTTGGGGATGAAACAAGTGTCTAAAGAAGTTATTATATAGATAACGAGATGATTAGATAAATAATAAAGATAAACTATTCGAAGTGATTGAATAATAAATTAATTAATTATAAATGTTTCGAGCTATATATGTTCTACTTTTTGTTTGCCATCAAAATGTGTTTGATATCTCACAAAATAGGTATCTGTATTTCCAAAAATGTTCTAATGGGACTGTATTTACAATATGTAGCATTTACAAAGTTTTAAATAATTTGTTAAGTATACCTTTTACCAATGCCAAACGGAATTAATTGCTCTACACGTTTTAGCATACCCTGATCATCTAGAAATCGTTCAGGCTCAAATCTATAAGGACGTGGAAATATCTAAAATTTTTATAAAAAATTTTAATAAATAAATTCTCTGAACTTTTTCGTCAAAAAGAACACAACAAATTTGTGGAACTATTGGAGTGCCTTTTTTAAGATTAAATTTATTTAATATATTTGCATCACTCATTGTACGATGAGCAAGGTTTATTGGAAGTAAATTTGCCAAACGTTGAGTTTCCTTAATTTTACAAATAATTTTTAATATCTTAAAAAATAATTAAATTAATATAAAATAACAATATCAACCCTCAAAAACATATTTTTTGTTTAAAATTTATTTTTAATCCTCACATTTATAACAGCATTTAAATAAGGTAATTTAGTTCTATCAGTCATTGTAAAATAAGCATCAAAACCATTTATAATTTTTTCTTCTCTTAAATTGTCCAATTCTTCATGCAATTTCTTCTGAACTCGCTGATCTAGTAACAAATATAAAACTAAAAAACCAAGTGTTTTTGCTGTTGTTTCTTGTCCAGCAATGAATAAATCAAATGAAAAAGGTGCCAAATTCTTCAAACTTTAAAATTAAATATTATATTCTTTTCTAATTTGTATTATTTAAAAATATGAAGAACTTATGAAAAGCAAAAAAATCTTTTCATAAATGATAGTCCAAAAATCTTTCAATATTTAGTTATTTTTTGAGAGGGAATGCAATTTATTTTTTTGAGCCCAAAGTTCCCGAAAACAAAATTTCTGCGGCACTCACTCAAAGTTTTCCTTTTTCTCTCCAGACCAATTAGCATTTCTTGCTTCATCTGATTGTTTTAAAAAATAATCAAGTAAATCTTTTGGTTCTTCATTTTCTTCAAATTTTATTTTATTAATTCTTTCATAAACTATTCTATTTATATAATTAAAAACTTTTTCTATATTATCATCCAATAATTTAAATGTTTTTGAAAAGACTGGTAAATAACGTAAACGAGGCATAGATAATAACATTCGGCCAGTAATGCTTGACAATAATTCAAGTTCATTATCCATAATATTTTTTAATTCATAAAATTCGTTTATTTGCTCCTAAAATTGAATCGAAAAATAAAAATTTTTTAGAAGAAGAATAACATCTTCAAAAGCATAACCAAAGAGAAGACGATTAATTGTTGAGCCAACAATTCTGTCAATATATTTTTGTAAATTAATTTCTCCAGCAATATTTGTATTTAATTCTTCTTTTAATTTTTCAATAAAATTTTGTAAATCTTTAATTAATTTATTTTCAAGTTCATTCTTTCCAACACCCAAATTTCGCATAGATTGAAGGCCAAAACGACGTATAATTTTCCATTGTTCTCCTTCCATTCGTGTTACCCCCCCTTTTAGGTTTTTGGCAGCTTTAATTTTTTCTTTATTTTGTAATAATTTTGTTTTATTTTTTAGTTATGGAATTGGCTACTATGGAATTGGCTAGTTATGGAATTGGCTAGGAGTAGCCAATTTCAGTTATGGAATTGTCTACTCCTAAACTTCCCTTTCTGTCCTAAACTTCCCTTTATAAAAAGGTTTATTCAAATTTCCTTCCAAAAATACCTAAATATTATTAGAAACAAACCTCTAAATTCCTGAAACAAATCTACCAAAAAGTGCCTTCCAGCATAAATATCCCCTTCTTTAACAAACAAATCACGAATTAATTCGTAATCAGTAACCATAACTATAGGTACTTCACCCATCCAAATTGTGTAAACTGGCCCGAATTCCTTTGCCCAAATTTGGAATTGTTCATAAATTAATCTAAATTTATTATAATTAAAATAATAATTAGGTATTTTAACCTATCCATTGCAAAAGCATTTCCAAAAATTGGTAAAGGAGTTGGTCCTGGAGGTAAATTACGACGTTTCCAAATAAAATTCCAAAATGATAATATTATTAAAAATAAAAGAATTAAAAATAAAAACATTGTTTCCTTTATTTATTTTTAAATTAAATATTAAATATATATTGTATACTTGTATTAAGGTCCCGGTTCTAACTTATTTATATTTATCTCTGAAACTCTAGTTGAGGTTTCTTACTTTATATTTCTAACTTAGGTATATTAACTCAATTAATGAACACAATCTTTCAATAACAAATTTACTTTGAATTACTAAAGTTTAGTTCAAGTTCAAATTAAGGTCAATGGAGGGTAAATTTAATGAGAAACAAGAAAGGCGGGACAGAAAAGGCGGGAGTTGAATAAAAATGGAAAGTAAAAGTTGTAAAAGTTTATTTAAAGTTTGAATGTTTAGATAAGGAATGTTTTAAAGGAATGTTGAGTGTTTTAGATAAAAGGAAAACAGATGATTATGGGGAATATTTTAAATTTAATAAAGAATTATTTAAAGAGTTTACAATGAGGAAAAGAATATTTGAATAAGGAATATTTAAATTATGTTTTTGGGGGAATAGGAAAAACAACATCATTTAAGAATAAACAAAATATGTATCAAAGTAGAATCCAACAACTTGGAATGTTTTTAAATAATTGATAAGAAGTCTATAAATATGTACTATTTATCAATTGTAGTTTAGTTAATATGAACATATGAATTATTTTACATAAAATTATTATTATTTAAGGTATGGAAAATTTAAATATAATATTAAATATTTAGTTGAATTTTAATTACCTATGTTTATGTTAATGTTAAGATAAAATTTATCAAATTTCGTTATTTATTGTTTTGATTGTTTAACTTTACAATAATTAAAGAATACAAAAACAAACAAAATATCAAAAAAAAATTTTTGCAAAAATTTATCCATTTTAGCCAAAATATTAATTAATACTAAATAATACAAGAATGTTTGTTATATTTTTTGTTATAATTTTTTTACCGAAAATAGTACAATTACTGATATATTTTACATTAAATGTTTAATTTTTAATATCAAAGAATTTCTTTTTTTTCTTATCAAAATATATTTTCTCTCTAATTTACTTCCATCCTTCTTCCTTCAATTTATCCACACATTTGTCCACACATTTGCTTTTGAAGTTCCGGTGAAAGTGTTTTAATCAAAGCTTCAAATTGCTCTTTTTTCTTTTCAATTGGTAAATCATGTTGACGCCAAAGTGCTTTTATCTTTTCACGAGCCTTAATTCAAGATTAAAATTAATTTTTAAATTAAAAAAAAATAACATCAGCCGGCAAATTGTCAAATTCTTTTGGTAACGGCAATTTGTCTAGAGTCCCCTCAGGCAAAGTAGCAAACAATTGATGAATTTGAACACGTTTGTCTTGAATTGAGAGAGATGAATTGTTTCTAATTTCATTCATCTTCCCCCAAACATCGGGGCCAAGAATATGTTCAGCTTCAGGTGGAAGTTCACACTGAGAAAGAATTTTAGAAATTATTTATTTAATTTGACTCAATTATTGTTTTAGTTAATTCTCAATTATATAAAGGTTTGTCTTGAATTCCGTTATTTTTCGAATATCTAAAGCATTTATTCTTATCGACAACCCTATTCTGGAAGCATTAATAGAGTACTAATTAAGGTATTTAATATTTACATTTTTATTAAAAATATAGAATATTACCAATTTATTTGGGTTAAACATTGAGCAAGCGTTAACCAGGCAATGAATTTTAAATTTCCCGAAAAGTATTTTAATTAATTTTTAAATTTAACTAAAATCAAGAATTTTAATTTATTTTTTATATTTCTTTAATTTTTAAATTAAGAACAAGTATTCGAAAAAATATCTAAAATTTTTTAATAAAATATGTATTTCTCTTTTATTTCTAATAAAATAAACGTTATATTTTATAGAACTGAATAATTTTGCCTTTAAAATTCTTTACTTAAATATTACTTTATTTAAAATTAAATACATACAAATTTAATTTTCTTGTCAAAAATGGAGAATTAAAAAACTTAAAATTAATAAGGAAAAGTAAAATAAAGAAAGGACATTCTTATAAAAATTAATTGTTGTCAATGGTAACACAAAAATATTGAAATAAATAATTATATGTTAAAAGAAATGTTCGGCACGCGATCATTTAGAGGTTCATTAAATTTGGCTCAAAATTATTATAAAAATTAATTTTAAATTAAATAGGTATATTAGTTTTATGTTAAAGCATTGTTTAGAATAGTTGAAAAGAAAATTTTTAATTAAAGGAATTTTAAAATTAAATATTAATTATGTACCGGAAGTAATTTTATTTTTTTTAAAATTTTATAAAAAATTATAAAAATATATTTAAAAATAACTAATAAGAAGACGTAGATAAACTTTTAAAAAGTGAATAAAAAATAATAAATACCTATATGTATATATTTTTGTTAAAATAGAATTATTAAAATAACGGCTTTATGTCCATCTTTCAGTAATATGTTTGTGAAATTAAAACTTTTTTTAAATGGAAGAATATTCTCAAATAATGTTAAATTATTAAAAATTTTTTAAATAATTTCTGAAAAAGGGATATTTTGTGATATTTTTTAAAATAATTAGAATAAATAAAAAAAGAAATTTTTCTTTTAAAAATTTAAATTTTTAAATCGACTTTAAATTGTAACAAAAAATGAAAGTCAAAATTAATTTTTTTGAATAAAATAAGTTTTTTTATTTAAATTTTATTCATAAATTAAAAAAAAGAAGCAAAATTGATAGAAAAAAATTTAAGTAAAAAATGGAAAAGTTAAGACATTTTTTAAAGAAAAAATTTATTTTTTATGTTTCTTGGACTAGATTTTTTACTTTTTAAATTTTTGGTGCTTTTTGTGTTGTTATTCCTTCAATTTGTTGTTAAAGTCTGGAAGAAAGAAGAGAGAAGGAATTGACAAAACATTTTTTGGTTTATTTTTATGCCAACTTAAATATAAAGGCGTTGAAAGGAAAGAATATCTTGGAAATCCTTAAAATTATTTATTGACATTTTATTTGTAAGTTAAGCATTACAAAGATTTATCTCAAGTTTTTTTTATCATTTTTTTAATTTTTAGGTTTAACTTATTATTTAAAATTTTATTTATTTATTTTACTATTTAATTTTAAATAATTTAATATCATTTTGTTTATTTAACTAACTAAACTGATAATTTTTAAGCTGAAATCAATTACATTTTCCTATCCATTCACCTATTTGTAAATTTGTGACAATTATTAATTATTTTCTTCACAAATCAACATTTATATATTTTAATTTTTTCTTTTAAAAATGTTTTGTTTCTTGATATTTATATTATTTTTAAATATAAAATATAGTAAAGCGGTTGGTCCCGTTCCCCAGTGCCTCGTTAGTTAGTTGATGTTATAAGCAAAGTCGCGCATGCTGCAGACATGTGTGAACTCCGCAGAGTATAGAGAATAGGTGATCGCTCGCAGTGGGGGAATATATGGAGACGTCTCTCCTTTAACACGATGGATTGGCCGGCCGGCAACTCATTTGAATGAATGAAGAAGTGATCCACCTTTGCCTATTCCTTTAGGGCTTATATGCACCAGCCTACTTCCTTATTGCTTTCCCAAGGATAAGTTAGTGGCGATGTTTAGCTAAGATAATGGGCGGCTAATAACTCTCTGGGAATGGCCGTTTGTAATATTCTTTGCACCTTCCTGCAAACTTCCGTTAACTAGAGCGACATTGCTCTTCACGTGTTTTTAGGATGATATCCGCCTTACACCTCTAACCTTCCAATAGACCGTCCCTGGTCGTTAAGATTTGACCATCCTCAACACCTCTAACCTTCCAATGGACCGTCCCTGGTCCTCTTTTTATTTTATTTTTATATTACATGAATCCCTCAGGATTTAAATTTTTTTGAATATTCATTTATTGTTTGTTATATGTGAGAGTCCCGCAGGACTTATATTTTGAAACATAAATTAATAAATTGCGTAACGTTAATGGAATAAAGTTTTTAAATTTAACGAGATTATGAGGCTTGAAAATATATAAGTAAAACTGAAGAGTAGAACTAGTAAGCAAAGATATGGTTGATATTCGGTGATTATAAAATAGACTTCTAATAATATCATGTTCACTCGATGAACAAGATCCTAAATCATATTGACTCTTACTGAATATATCATGAAATGTTCCGCAAAGATTTCCAGATTATAGTGATTTTCCCGTGATACTTAGGATTTAGTTGAATCAATTCTGAATATGGAATCTACAATAATTTTAATTTTCATTAGTGAGTCCCGCAGGACATTAATTTCATCAAACGATCCTTCAACAAATATTTTGGGATGTTCGGAGCAACGGTACAGGGTTCTGATGGGAGTTCAAATTCTTTATTAGTAATTAATTTTCTGAATTTTAAGCATTGTCGATTTTACTTTTATTATTTTTTGTGTTCCTAATTTCACGGGAACTGAATCGTTTTCGGTCATAAATGTCTCAGTGTGAAAATCGAATTCAACAGGCTTTTAAGTGAAGCTTTGTTACTTATTCCAGGAAAAGTACTCTAAGAGTCGTGGAGTAAGTTTATCTTCTTATTAGTGCGCCATAAGCCTGTTTCGTTTTGGAGGTAACGTTCATTATATGAAATTTGTTGGTTCAGGAAAAAGGAATTCTATAAATTATATTTTGAGAACCACTCGTGGTTTGATAATTAGATTGTGTATGTCTGACACGTATTAAACTTTTTTTGAAAAAATTCATGAATGGTGTATCAGAACATTGAAGATTTTTAGCCTTTTTAAACAACGTTTTAGATGTTCCAAGGATTTCTAATTTTGAAATTAGGGGTCTAATCCACGATTATTCACATATTTAAAATACCTGGGTATATATATGATCTTTAATCCTAAATGAAATAGAGCTGTAGGGACCTCATTTGTCAGTTGTTTGTTGTTAGTTCATTGATTTTGCTGACAAGGTCTTTTAATATTTCACCTTGTTCTTTTAGCATTTGTTTGATGACAAGTTGTTCATCAACGACTTCTGCTAGACTTGGATTTTGTTCATGGTTCTGCCGTTTCCTGCAATTAAACTCAAAATGGCCTACCTTTTCACAATAACCGCATATTGGTTGGTTGTCCTGTCGGCCATAGTTATGTGTTGAGTTATTGTGTGAACCCCACGGGGCTTTAGTTTTAGTATCTTCATTCAATTCTTCTTCATATGCTAATACATTGCGTGATGTGCCTTGATCGGTTACCTGGCATAGCGGACTGAACTCAGCTTTTGGGTTGGCACATAGCATTAACTCTGCCTCTTGAGCATTTAGCAGTAGGGTGTCAAAGTTCTTTCTGCTAGGCCCAGTCAGTGTTCTTGTGAGAAACTGGAGATTTGGGCTAAGTTTTTCCAGGAAGTTTCTGCAAAGCATTTCTTCCGAAACATTTCCATTGTGGTCTTTAGACGTTGCTTCTATCATCGGAATTAATCTAGAGGCAAAGTGCTCTACCGATTCACCTTCGTTCTGTTTACATACGCTTAGAGCCTTGAAGATTAGTTCCCGATTTTGTGTTGTATCTAAATTTTCTTTAATTTTGTTAATGGCTCCCTCGAGAGTTGCTTTTTCAGCTTGAGGTATTTTGTCAAATATTTTTCTTGCCTTCCCTTCTAGGCATACTTTGAGACGGGCAATTTTATCAATTTCACTCCATTTACCATTGCATTCGATTATGTCCTTGAACTTCCTGGCCCAGTGCCCGAACTCAATTACCGAGTTCCCCGAAAAAATTGTGAATGTAGGAACATTCTCAGTTGAAAGCATACCAATATAATGGAATCCCTCAGGATTTTTCTTAAATTCGTTAATGGCTCCCGCAGGAGTTTTGATTGTATTATTGTTTTTTGAAGAATGTGAGGATCTTTCCTCATAAGGAAGAAAAGACATTGAATTAGTCTAGATTGGAGTTAATAATAAAAAAATTTATACCTGAAAAATAAAAATGAATATTATAAAAATATTAAAATAATTAAAAAGAAATTAATATTTGAGAAAAACTTAATAATGGAAGTATTAATATGTGAAAGGATATAAATGAGATTAAGAAGCTAAGATATCAGCTTTTTTTTTTAACTTCCAACTTTCCCACTGACTACTCTTATTTACATTAAAATGAAAAGGAAGAAAATTTTATTTTAAAATTGACTTCCGATCACTGAGAAAAGATTAGCGGAGCTTATAGTAATAACTCCTGTGGGAAACATAAAATGAAATAATTTTTTTTATAAAGTGTAATGAAAAATTTTTTTTTTGTGTATTGTGTGGAATTTGTACCAGAACAAGAGGAATATTTTTGATTTTCTTTTGAGATTTGTTTGTAGATTGAGGATTTTGTTTTCTGATGAATCATTACGTGTTTCAGGAGAGAGATAAAGACAAAATCTTTTGATGAAACTCAAAGAGAAAAGTTAACCTTTTGGATAAAAAAATTCGGAAGAGTGAAAAAATGAGAAAAAAAAAGAAAAAAAAATTAAACATAGAAATCTGCTTGGAATTTTAAAATTTTATATGAAACCCGCAGGTCTTGAATTTCATTATGAAATTTTCTGTCATTTCTCGGTTTGTCACAAGAAACAAAATTTATACTATTTAGATTCTAAAAAAAATTTTTTTTTTGGGTTCCTTATTTATTTGCTTATATCTTTTTTTAGTTTTTAACCTTATATCTTTTAAATTATTTTTGACAATCTCTCGGAAATTAAGGAAAACAAGTAAATCCGATACCCGAATTTCGAAGTAATTTACAATTATTATGTAAAAAAATTTTTGTTGGAAATGCAAGACAAAGAGTTAGAAAATTTAAAACAGAATAATGAATTAGTAAAATTAAAATAAGAGCATAAAAATAAGTGCATTTTTGTGTGGCCTCCTCAGAGGTTAGATTTTTGTGATATATGTACCAGTGTTAGACAAATGGAATTTTGTGGCGACTAAACCCGCATGGCGACTAAACTCTTTTTAAGTTTATAAAGGTTTCAATTTCTTTTAACACAATTGATTTCGAATTTAATATTGTAAACATTTGTTTACAATCTATTCTCTTACTTTCTATTCATTAACCCCAAAAATAAATTTAAAAAATTTTATAACATAATTGTACCCCTCAGAGTTTAAAAGAATTCTAAAGAAATAATTAGATATATTTTGATTGAATAAAAAGTGAATTAATATGAAATTTTAACTATAAAATGATTCAAAACTAAAAAAAATTCATAGAAGAAGAATACTATTGTGAAATGTATTTAAAACGAATTTAAGAAACGTTATTCGTAAGAAATCGTTAATAATTTAGTAATTATAAAAATAATTGAATTTATAGAGAAAAAGTCAGATTTATAAATTTTCTGACATTTTAATAAGCTTTTTTTTCTTAGAGAATTTAGAAATTTAGAGACCTGATTTGCGAATTTACTAGAATTTATCAGATTTACGTTTTAGATTTTCATTTTTATTCCATGCCTCATTTTTGGGCTAATGACTGCTTATCGTCTTTTATTTTCAATTAAATCCTGAATTTTCCTAAAAAATTCTAAAATACCCTAAATACGGATTTTCAAGTAATTTACAATTGACTTTAGCTCTCATTTCGTAAGAATTCTTGTTATAGCCGGAAGTTAAAAATTAAAAATAAAATAAGAACTAGCTATAAGAAGTGTCTGGCCTTTAATTGGAAAGGATTTATTATGTTAACTTGCATGGCCTCCGCGGAGGTTAGTTTTCCTATGAATGGCTGACAGGAATTTAATTATAAATGAAATTGAATAATTTTTTGAAATTTTTTGATTAATTCGAAAATTAAAATAAGAAAATCTTTTGTTTTCCTACCGATGATTTTTGTTGAGGATACCTATTTATTAAAATTATATTTATATTAAAGAAAAATATTAATTTCTCTGTATTTATTATTACACACAAACTGAAAATAGATTTAAAATTAATAGAAAGAAATGAGGATTTTGTTGTAACGTTTAAACGGAAATGCTCCTAGCAAATGAATATTTCGTTTAGAATAAATTAGCTGGATGATAATGTAAAAAAAAATTTTTTTTTTAAATGAGAAATAATTTATTAGACCCTATATACAAATTTGTATGTGAAAGTTAAAAACGAAATTCTATAATTCTTGCGTGGCCTCCGCAGAGGTATACATAGTAAAAATCAAACGTCAGAAAATCCCCGAGGTGCCTAGAATGAAATTAAGTTGTTAAATCAAGTTTTTCTCAAAGTTCCTTCTCATCCCGGGGAGTCTTGAACGTTTTTTTAAAAGAGCTTTTTTTGAGAAAATTTTTTTAAATAAATTTAAAGTATTACTGGAAAACCTAAAGAGCTCGGTCGTTAAAAATTCCTTAATTAAAATAAAACGATGTGTAAAGCAACTAATTTTGCAGTTAAGGCATTACGGAAAAGTTTGTTTTTAGCTAGAGGAAGAAGGTAATTTGTAAAATTTCTAAAACTATTAATTTTCCTTTTTTTGCCTAATGAATATCTTCTGATATAAATTTAACCTGGTTTTTATTGATAAACGAATTTGATAATTAAACAATATAGGAAGTTTTCTTGTGTAGTTTTAAAGTAAATGCAACTTAGAAATTCGAAATTATAAACACGTTTGACAAAAACCCACAAAACATCTTTTTTTGCACCCCGCGGGGAAGGTTGAAAGTTTTGGAATAGAACGTTAGATAGTTAATTTACTAAGAAATTATTTTAAGAAAAGCTACTTTTAATTAAACGATGATCAATCAGCTTTATTTATAAAAAGGGAAAATAATTTTTTATGAGCAAATAGAGATATACGTTGTAACGCGAAGTGAAAAAATGAAGTTCAAACTTTCATTTTCTATTTATGAACCATTTTGAATGGGAAATGAAATAATAGATTTTTTATCTTTAATAAGTGAAAACATTAATGGAAAAATTTTTAGTGGCAGATTCAATTAACATTATTTTTAACATAAATGAACCCCGCGGGGTTTTCTGGATATTAAAAATCATAAAATTTATAATTCATTAAAAAAATGAATATCTTATTATTTAATAGAGAAATAAAAGGAGAATCAATATAGAAGAGAAGTTGAAGAAAAATTGATTGAATAATAAAAATTACTTTTCAAATTCTTTTTAAACAAAACAGTGCTTCGAGAGAAAAAATTTATATTTAGAAAGTAAGTTTTACTAATGTTTTTTGCTTAAATTCGAATTAAGTGACTAAGGAGAGTAAGAATCAATTGTTTTAAATTATCTAAAATTTTCACTTGCCTTTGTTGAGTCTTAAAATTTCAAATAAGAATTTCCATTTTGAGACACTTGCAGTAAGAATAATGAATTTTTCTACCCCCGCGGGGTGTGGAGCAAAATTTTGTTTGTTGTTGTTTGATTCGAGCTTATTTGTTGTCATTTTGGTTATCTGTTGCCATTTGATTTAAAGCAAAATTTAATGATAGAACTCAGTTAAATTTGAATTGAACATAAAAAAAATATTGTGAACGCCACAGCGTTTATTTTCAAAATGAATGATAATTAAAACCCCCGGGAATTCTTATTATATTATTTAAAATATTATGAACTAATTTCTCGTTTTTTTTAGAAAATTATCTGAATTGTCTCCTCGGAAAACTGGAATGCTTTTTATAGTTCGAAATCTTTTTTTTATTTGAATAAATCTCTATTAATTATACTTTTAGGTTCTTTTAGTTTACATTAATGGCCTCCGCAGAGGTTGGATCACATAAATTAACCCCCTTATATTTTCAAAAATCTTCATTTAAAAATTAATTATTCAAAATGGGGTTACTGAGGATAAAATAATTTTTTAAAGTTTATTTTTTATTTCATTATGATAATTACTCTTATTGATTTTTATGATTTTCCTCTTAAAAATAAATTTTTAACATAAACGACCTCCGCAGAGGATAGATCACTTTAAAATAAACCCCCTTATATTTTTTAAAATCTTCATTCAAATATTAATTTATTATAAAAATGGGGGTACCCGGGATTTGGAGCGCAAAAAATTTTATTTTATAAATTATTCATCCATCTAAATTAATAATATAGAAATTGAACCGCGGATTTTGAGGCCAAAAATTTATTTTAATTTCCATCTTTCAAAAATTCCCCGACCTATTCCTAACTCAGATCTCGGCAAAGGTGAGGAACCATCCGGTGCTACCAGTAAAGCGGTTGGTCCCGTTCCCCAGTGCCTCGTTAGTTAGTTGATGTTATAAGCAAAGTCGCGCATGCTGCAGACATGTGTGAACTCCGCAGAGTATAGAGAATAGGTGATCGCTCGCAGTGGGGGAATATATGGAGACGTCTCTCCTTTAACACGATGGATTGGCCGGCCGGCAACTCATTTGAATGAATGAAGAAGTGATCCACCTTTGCCTATTCCTTTAGGGCTTATATGCACCAGCCTACTTCCTTATTGCTTTCCCAAGGATAAGTTAGTGGCGATGTTTAGCTAAGATAATGGGCGGCTAATAACTCTCTGGGAATGGCCGTTTGTAATATTCTTTGCACCTTCCTGCAAACTTCCGTTAACTAGAGCGACATTGCTCTTCACGTGTTTTTAGGATGATATCCGCCTTACAATATATAACAACCCAAGAATTAAATAATGACTTTCCAATTTGTCAAGTCTGTATATGCTATAAAGAATTAAAAATTGTTGATTGTTTTAAAGGAAATAATAGAGAAGAATTTAGATTAAATATGGTTATTTAATTAATTTAATTTTTTTTAAATTAATTTTTAAAGGTAAGACTACCAGAATGGGCAGAAACATTTGAAGCATTTAATTTAAGTCAATCAGAATTCCCCCATTTTTCCATGCATTCTGGTCTTAAAAAACTTCAAATTAAGCATTCAAATCTTCAATATATACATCCATTAGCATTTCAACCACTTCCTGGAATTGAAGAATTAATTTTGTCTGACAATTTAATTGAAAAACTTCCAAAAAATATTCTCCAAACTATGAGAAATTTAAAAGTTTTAGATTTGAGTGGAAATAAAATTAACGGATTGGAAGGAATTGGAGGGCAATTAGCAAGTAAAGGGCAAATACTCGACAGTTTGGTTATTTCAAGAAATCCTTTTTGCTCTTTTAATACAAGTGAAGTTTTTAAATCACCAAATATATTAATGCCATCTTTACCACTTTCACGTCAAATTCATATTATTGAAATGGAAAGTGAATTTATTGAAATAAATGAAAATGAATGGAAATTTAAAATGGTTAGAGAATTTAATAATAAGATTGATTCTTGTTTTGTTAATAAATTACTTAGATGGGCACACAAAAAATTAGACGGTAACGGTAAAACAATAGTTTTTTTTGAATGGACTAAACGACCCCCTCTCCTCAAGGTAAATAACCGAAAATGTCTGGCCGTAAGTATCTTCTCCTGAATCGTTTGAGGAAATTATTAATCCATTAAATTTTTAGAGAAATTCAAAGACAGCAAATTCATCAGACATTTTTTGTATTTTACCTTTTTCTAAAAATAATTGGAAAGTTTTGAAAGAATTACGTGTTGATCAAAATAAAGATATTAAAATCCATCCAAATTCTTTAGAGAATATAGCCTCCCTTGAAATATTTGATTTTTCTAATGGAGGTTATTTTCCAGAAGAATTCTTTTTTGTATGGACTAAACGACCAGAAACTAAATTAAAACAATTTAAATTAAAAAATACAAAAATATTTAAATCAACAATTCAAAACAATTTTCATTTAAATAATTCAAAAATAAATGAAAATAATAATGAATTAAATTTAAAAAATAATCCTTGGACATTTTGCTCGTTAAATATGGAATTGCTTGAAATTGGGAATATTGGAGTTGGTTATGAATTAAATTTGAGGTTTTTCTCTCTTATAATTAATTTTATAATTAATATTTTTAGAGGATGTAAAAAGCTTAAATGGCTACATGCAGATAACAACAAATTTGCCAGTTCAATTTTTGGCGAATCTTCTGGACCAGAGAAACTTTTATCCGTTTCATTAAATTCAAATCTCTTTAAAGAATGGCCAGAAAGTCTTTTAGATGTCAGCCATTCATTGATCATTCTAAATTTGGCAAACAATTTAATTAACTATTTACCAGAAAATGGAAAGTTATTAATGACATTATTTCCTTGTCTGGAACAGTTGGATTTGTCCGGAAATAGATTTAATCGTTTCGAGGCAAGTTTTTGAATTTATTTTTGAGTTTATTTTTTGTTTGGTGGTTTTTATTTTTACTTTGGCCTCTAAAAAAAGATAAAACTTAAGCTAGTCCTTCAAAATATATTTATAATTAATTTCTAGTTGGAACCTTCACTAACAAATATCCCAACAAAACTAGCCTATCTAAATCTATCAAATAATCAACTCCAAAAATTCGGCAGTTCAATTAAAGAAGAATTTCCTTCAATCGAAGTTCTTGATTTATCAAATAATCAATTGAAAATATTTAATTCATTTGAATGGTTACCTTCATTAACGTTTTTATATTTAAATCAAAACAAAGGAATTAATATTCAAATTAATAAAAGAAAAACAAATTTTAAATTAATATTTATTCAATTAAATAATTGTTTACTTAAAGAAATGCCCGATTTTAGCAAGTTTTTGGCTCTTAGATCTCTCGAATTATGTGGAAATAAATTAACTGAAGTTCCTGGATATTTATTGCCAATTAATGTAAATATATTTAAATATTTTAAAAAAGTTTAGACAATTGATAGATAATTAATTTAACGTTTTCTAACAAAAATATTCTAAATTTGGATAGATCCTTTCAGGATATTTTAGACTTATTTAAATTTCTAACTATAAAATTGTGTCAAAAAATATTTTTATTTAGCGATTTCTTGAATATGATTTTCGGAATAATTCGTTGAATAAATTGGGCTGGGATTGGAGCAAAACACAAATTGAAAGAATATCAGAATTAAAAGTTGACGGGAATCCGTTAGATTGTGCGTGTCCTATGCCTGAGCGTTTAATAAAAATAGTTGGAGAATTGGAGGTAATACATATAAATTATTTTTAATTTTCTGTTAATAATTTTATACATACCGTATTTACTCGATTAATCCCCCCGAGGAATTATTTTTTCAACCCATCCGTGGCATGGGGAATTAATAGAGGGTGGGGAATTATTCGAGTTTTGAAATTTGAACGTGTATTAGGGTATTTGGGGGTGGGGAATTATTTTTTCAACTCATCTCTGGCATGGGGAATTAATAGGGGGTGGGGAATTATTCGAGGGTAGGGAATTAATCGAGTAAATACGGTATATTATATAATTAATATTTTTCTCAAACATTTTTTTAATTTTAAAATAAACTTTTTTCAGAAACCTAAAGGCTATATTTGTGTTCCTAAATTAAATAGCTCAACAAATTTTCATTGGCAACACCCTTTAGAGGCTCTAGATTTTATTCAAACAACTTCTAATAATTTCCATCAAAATTGTCCATCAAAATTTTCTTCAAAAATTAAAACAGAAACAAATAATTCAATTAATTTCTCTTTATTTTTGCTTCCAATTTTATTAATAACTGTGCCATTAATTATTGGAATTTTAATGTTATTAAATATTTCTAATTGGAATGATTTACATTGGGTTAAAACAACAACAAAGTCTTCAATGTTTGCTTACGAACCTTTACAAATTAAAAATGGAAATGAAGAAAATAATGTTGATAATGTTTAAATTTTGTAAATAAATTTTAAAAAAATATGAGAAAGATTTCTTTTCTTGATTTTCTAAGTTTTTCGATTAAATTAGACAGAAATAGTTTTAAAAGATTTTTAACATACCGTAAAAACTGTATTAATGTCCCTCCCTGAATTAGTTACCCCACCTGTATTAAATACCCCATGTAGAGGGAGATCAAAACAATAATTGCCCTCCCTCAAATAATTACCCCCTATTTTTTACTACACTAATTTAAAAAATTGTTAAAAAATCGTTATAAATTTTAAGGATAATATAGAAAAGAATCGGGAGATACTTTTAAAAGAATTTGGGGAATATATCGAGAGATTTGTGTGAGTCAAGACCTTACCTCTCCCTAAAAATTACTCAATTCTACCTAGATCCCTCTTTTAATAATGGCATTTGAAAATCAATACCAAAAAATATTCGTCTTCATTTGTATTGAGAGCATCTGACCCTTCTCCATCATATTCTGCATAAGCCTCTAACTCACAATTTGCGATTGACTAGGTAACTATATATCCCAAAACGGGATTATTGGTGGTATGGCACCACTTTTAGGTACACTATATAAAAGTATATTATGAGAATGTAGAGTATATTCCCTAAATAGGAATCATACATACTTGTATACATGTTCATCGTATCTTTATATATCCCAGGAAGGAAGCATTGGGATTATTGCACCATCTTAGGGTACATTATATATAAATATATTAAGGGGATATAAAATAACTGTAAAAATTTAATATTTATCACTACATAGGGTAACATATTGTATATCTCTGTTCATAAATTTATGATAAAATAAAAAATATCGAAGCCGAAATAACAATTGCCCTCCCTTAAATAATTACCCCACCTCTATTATTTACCCCCTCCAGCGAGAGATCGAAACAATAATTACCCAGGGTAATTAATACAGTTTTTACGGTAATGAAATTATTTAAAGCATTTTATAATTTTTCTAAAATAAATAAAGATTTTAGGGCAGTTAAATTTAAAAACAAAATTAATTAAAAAATCAAAATTAAGATAAAAAATTAAGAAAACTAAGACATCTAATATGTATGTATATATAAAATTCTAAATAGAAATTAAAAAATTTTTTTTTGGAAATATTGAATTAATTTGACAAAATTTATTGGATAAAGTATTTGTGGGAAAAATAAATGATTTAAAATACAATAAAATTATTTTTAAAGTAATTTAACTTTATTTCTAATATTAATAGAAAATATATTATACAAAAATATTTTAAAGCAATATCAGTAAATAAAAAAATTAAAATCATAAAATATATTTAAATAATATTTCCAGTAATATTTCTCTGTTTAATAATTTCTTCCATAAATCTTTGGTGTTCATTTATATCAAAACATTTACCAGAATTTGTGCCATATGTTCTTTGGCAAAGTATTGGATCTTCTATTAAAATACCTAAAAATATAAATATTAATTAAAAGATTAGAATGTGTTTTATGGTTTGGGCAAGGGATATTTTTATTTAACTTTCATTATTGATATCACGATTAGGGGGAGCGCATATTTAAATAAAAATATTTTTCTCAAAAAGTCAAAAATTTCCTATGTGTTTAAGAATTAAAAATTTCCCCTTCTTGCTAGAGGAAAATTTAACTAATTTCAAAAAAGGTAGGTGGAATCATTCTAACAATCGGCGAATGATAGATAAGATTATCACGAACAGTTCTCTTGTATTTTCAAATAAAATATTTAATTTACCGGCAATACAAGCAGAAACAAAACAAGAAATACAACCAGCCATTAAAGCACGCATAATTAATTTAGAGATTAAAGGTTTCTTTTGGGGAGACATTCCACCAAGTACTGACATTTGTACACCAGCAGCAATAAAATTACTAAAGCTACATAAAGCGTAAGTTGCAATCATTGCAGAACGAGGCTAATTATTTTGATTAAAATTTAAATTAATTTTAAAACCGTTAAAAGATGGAGAACTTCTCCAAGTCTTTTATAAGCTATAAAATCGCTGACTGCTATTTTTACACCCAATAACCTTCCAACTATCTAAAAATTAATTTTTAAAAAGATTCTTTTATTATTAAAAACCAAAGCTTGTTCAAATTCTGTTACTCCAATTAAGTAGGCAATAGGGAAAAAGGCATATCCAAATAACATCTCCAAACTCCACCCAGGATGACCAATTAAAGTGCCAGCATAATCAATTATTCCACTTAAAAGAGCCATAATAGCTACAAAAGAAATTAGACTAGCAAGTACTGCAGTGACTAAATGAACGGCTTCTAAAGAACCGGAAGCAACACATTCCATTGCATTCCTTTCTTTACTTAAAAAAATTTTGTTTAAATTTAAAAATTTTTTGTGAGGAATACCTCGGTGGTAAATCCAAATCATCAACTCCTTTAGTTATAGATTCCTCAGTTTCTGGATAAAGAAGTTTTGAGCAGGCTAAAGAGCCGGGGGCACCCATTACAGCAGCCGAGAGTAAATAACGAGGACAAGCACCAAAACTAATAAATACAGCAAAAACAGAACCAGCAATACATGAAAAGCTAAAATAATATTTTAATTATTGTCTATCCATTTATTTAATTAATTTATTAATCAAAATTTAAACAAATTACCCTGTAGTCATAATTGCATGTAATTCAGAATTAGTCATTTTTTCTATATAAGGGCGAATAAGCATAGGAGATTCTGCCTTGATAATATATTTTTTAAAAATATTTTTAATAAAGAAAAATACATTTCCTAAAAGAACACAACCACAAGCATTTAAAGATTCTGTGGCTGTTGTCCCCATAGTAAATTGCATTAACCAAGCTAATCTTTTCAGGACTGCTTGAATAATTCCATAAAAATAAAGAACAGAGACAAGAGCACCAACATAAATAATTACTTGAAGAAACTTTAAAAATATTATTTTTCGAAAAATAGAAAAAGATTCCCTAACCCTAAAAGCAACAACTGCCTCCATTCCACAAATATTTGGGGGTGATGAAAGAAAACCATAAGTAAAATCTGTTCCATTATAAGTGAAATCTAGCATTATCATAGCCATATCTGATAATTCAATAAAACGACTGGCACCCCATTCCTAGATTTTAAATTTGAATTTAAATTGTTAAAATCTTATTTTTATTTTATTTTAACTAACCCAACGTAATACAATAATTCCAAAAATAAATTGAAGCAAAAATCCCCAAAGAACAGGACGCCAATTAATCTATTGTTTGATTAAATTAAAAATGATTATTTAAAGAATACTTTAGTTGGTTTATAAGAACAAAGACACATTAAAAGAAAGAAAAAAGTGAGACCAAACAATCCAGATAAACGGTGAACACTACTAGAATTAATTAATTAATTAAATATTTATTTATTTTTTACTTTCTGCAATCCCAAATCATATAAGAAAGTGGAATAAGAAATCCAAATAAATTGCACAATCTACATATATTTTAAATTTAAAAAATAAAAAATATATTTAATGCCTTATTAAAGATTTATTCTTTTTAATAGCTTCAGTAAAAGAATAAAATTGAGCATATTGTCTTCTTCTAGTTATTATTTTTGTTCTTGCTTTCAAAAAAGGTAACAGAAATTTTCTATAAAAAATATAAAGCCAACATTGAAGTAAATATAGCAAGATTAAATGATTTATTTGAATCATGTAAAAGTGCCAAAACTTTAATTTAAAAATTTTTATTTAGAAATAATTTATTATTTTTTTTTTCTGACACCTTCAAAAGAAAGGGGAATTTTTGAGAGAGGTTTTCCTATACTCCGAAAGTTTTAGGATCAATTTACTAGTTAACTTTAGTATGTAGATAAAAATGAATTTAAAATAAGTATATTTAAATATATTCGAGATAATATGTAAATAAACTTTAATTAATTTATAAATTAGTTGATGTTGAAAAATTAATGGAAAAGTAAAGAATTACAAAAAAAGCATTTGTATAATTTAATTATTTACTAATTTAATTTTTATTTATTTATTTATTAAATTACCTAGAAATAAATGATAACCCAACAAAATTCCAAGGTTAACAATTCCATTCAAAACTTGTTTATATTTAAAAATAAATTCTTTACAAATTATTTGGAATGTTTCTATTATCAACATTGGATTATTCCAGCAATCAACATCCTCCTCATTTGAATCCTTTTTATTTCCATTTCCCTCTATTGTTAAAATTTTAAATTGAGAAGGTGTTGTGGATAATACTCCTCCATTTGTTTCTAATATTGTTCTCTCAGTTTCAGCCTTTTAATATTTGTTTGAAAATTAATTGAAATTGAAAAAATATTTTTTAATTTGATTTTATTGTTAAATGAGGAGGAAATAATTTTTATTTTAATTCAAAAAATAATTTAAATATAAATTATTACTATTTTTGTTTGTTCACTGTTAGTATCTTCTAATGTAATATTATTGTCAGAATTATTTAATTGTTGCAAGTCAATTGTGCTGCCACTGACAGAATCGAAAAATTTACCTTTTGGCTTTTTAGATGACATTTTAATTAAAAATAAATATTTTATAGAAGTTTAAATTTAAATAAATTTTTGAAAATTTTTATTAGAAATTAGATTGATTCTCTTTATAAAATTTGTTTGTTTACCTTAAATTGAAAGAGGTTTGATATTTTTTACTGTTATATTTAAAGAAAATAAATAAAAACGAAAACACAAAAATCTGTAATTAAAAAAATGAAATAATAAAATTAAATAATATATAATTAAAATATATTTTGTTAAAAATTACAATTATTTTTACCAAACTTTACTTAATAAAAAAATATTTAAATGTAAATAGCTAACAAATAAAAAAATAAATAAATATTTATTATATTAGTACATAAATAAATAAAAATGTTGTTAGGGGAAACTGGCCGATGAACATAAAATAAAGTAAAAATGTGTTGACGTAAAGGCAGAGAATTGCGCGAGAATTGATAAATTAAAAAAAAATATTGATGAATTGAAGAGCCAATTATTTAATGATTAGAGGGGAGGGGGTGGGGGTATAAGGAAGTGGGGAAGGTGTTCAGGAAAAGTATTTAATTATTAAAGAAAAAATTTATTTGGAGAAAACACTCAAGCTAAAAAAGGAATTGATGTTTGGAGAAGGATTTAAAATAAGGAGAGAAAAGGATGATAATTTGCGGGATTTCTTTATCCTCTTCATTTTTTTAAATTAATAGATATTTAATTTAAAAAATTAAAAATATTAAAATAATTAAATCTCTTCCAACATGATTGAAAATTCTCTTACTAAAATTTCCTCTTTTATGACGAAAAAATTTTTTAAGCCATTAACTATTTGATTGTTTGGCAATGAGATAATTTTTAATCAAATTATTAAATAATTATATAATTTGGTTTAAAAATCATACCTCTCCCTCTCTTTTTTCAAATTAATCCTTTCTCTAAATATTGAGTTATAATTTACTTATATATTAAATAAAAATTAAACTAAGAAAAAAATTTATCAAAAAAAACTAAATTTAAATATATTTTATAAAAAAATCTAAAAGATTTACTTAAACTAAAGTTGCTTTTATTTTTAGCTTTAAAAATCGTTTAATTAATAATTTTCGACAAAATTATTTTTCTAATATTTTTATTCTAATAAATGATAATTCTTATTTTAAGTTATCTCACTAGAATCATAGCTGTATCCGGTCAAAAGAATATTGAAATATATCTACGAGTTACTGTGTTAGGAAATTGTGTCACATTTATCTACTCCTCTCAAATTCTTTTGCATATTTGAGTGATAAGTTATACGATCTTTTAAATTATGTACAAAAATTATTGTGTGAATGTATTTAATTGGAATATCGTAATTGTTTTATATCGAGATTTTTTCGTATTTTTGGAATAAAGAGAAAAAATTTCAATAAAATATTTGGTAACGGTAAAAGAATTTTGCCAATTTAAAATAAATCCGATAACATTTTAGTCACAACTACTGCCTATTATTATAGAATTTGAAAGGATAATCCCCCAATAAAATTTTTTGCTACAATTATAGAAATATTGAAATTTTATATATAACGATTTTTGGTCTTTTTAGAGAATTCACATGATCTTTAAAGATTTAAAAATAAAAGACACCAATCAAAAATTTTGCATATAAATAAACATATGTACATAAGTAATAAAAAAATATGCGCACTCTCGCACAGGTCAAGTCTCGGTATTGGGTTATGGAAATGATGAGGAGGGAGGGGGGGGGGTCATTAATAAAAAATAATATTAAATAAAATTAAATATTAAATAAGCCTAATAAATATATTTAAAAACATTTTTTAAATTTATTTAAAAAATAATTTATATTTTAAAATAACTTCCAATCATCCAGTATTTCCTTGTACAGCTAAACAAATAAGGAAATAAAATACAAATTGATTTTTTGAATTTTTTTGTTAATTTGACATTAACAAATAATAAATATAGAAAAATAATTTTTATAATTTTACAAAACAATTATTAATTTATTACTAAGGAATTTATACAATTACTGAATTTATTAATTTTTTATAAAACTATAATTTTCATATATAAATAGTTATATTTATAATATTAAAGAATTGGTTATTTATCAAAAGTACGAGGAAATTTCTAAGAGTTATAATTGTGTTTAGGTTAACAGAAAAAAATCCTTGGTCATGTAGAGTACTTTATTTTCATGTTTATATCTTGCCCAAAAAATATATTTATATTTAATAATTTTATTTTCATAATTTATCTTCATTTATCTTCTAAATTTGTTTTTAATTTTTCAACTTTTCCATTTTCAGACATCTTAAAATAATTTCCATCAATAAGAACATCCAATTCTTCTTTAAATAAAGGAAGTATTTTATTTTTATTTGTTTTATTTAATTCTCTTTTATTTAAATATTTAATTATATTTTCCTTTTTTTGTTTAATATTTCCATTATTGTCAAAATAAAATTCATAAATTCCATCAGAAATTAAAGGTTCTATTTCTGTAATATTTAATAACAAAATACTATTGTCCTCAACATTATATTCTTCAAAATTTTCTTCAATTTCTTTATTAATTTTATAATAATAAATAAATATTTTTTCTTTTAATTTAATTAAATCTTTTTCTTCAATTTTTTCATTAAATATTTTACAATTAATTAACATTTCTTTATCAATTTTAAAATTAAATTCTAATAATTTTTTATTTAAAATATCAGATGCTAAATTAATTAAATATTCTCCTTTATTTTTAAATTTTAAACAAATTTTAATTAAATTATTTTTTTGATTTTTAAAATCCAAAAACCATTCAAATTTCATTAATTTAAAATCATCAAAATCTTCATTAACCTCTTTTGGTTCGATAAATAATTTATTGTGAAAGAGCGGTTTAATTATAAATAATGTCTATAAAAATTAATTTAAATTTAAATTTAATTTTCATAAAAAAATTTAATTAAAAATAATATAATAAAATTATGATGGTATGTATCAGGAATGTGCCGCCCAATTCCCGAAAATCGGGAATCCCCGACGATTTTTTAAGTAGGGATCCCGATTTCGCGAAAATCAGGAATTCCATTTTTTGTAGCAGGATCCCTGTTGTGTTTTAGTTGTGCCCAATTTACTATTATTATTATTTTATTAAAACTCTATTTATGACATCTCTACACATCAGAAAATATTAATTTATTTATGTTTACTTAATTTTAATTTTATTTTAATTCCCAAATTACCACAAAAATTCTTTTATTTATTAATCTTCCACAAATAACAATTCCCTCTCTATAATTATTATCAAAATCTTCAACAATATTTATTTCTGTATTTCCATCCCTAAAATTTGATTTCCCAACATAATAAATTTTTTTATTTGATTGTCCATTATTAAAATATGGTGTTCTATATCCTTTATTTGGAACTACAAAAATTGCTCTGACAGAATTGGTTATTTCAATAATTATTTTTAAAGTATTTTTATTTAAATAATTATTAAATTCAATTCTTTTTATATTTATATATCCATAACCTTGATTTTCAAAAATAAATTGTTCATCATTTTGAATATTTGATAAAATTAAATAAAATAATTGAAAAATAAATTGAACAAAAAATAAATTTTTTGAAAACATTTTAAAATTTATTTAGTAAATTATGGAATAGAAAATTAATATTTTTTGATGTTTGAATTTTTCTGAAAATAATTAATTATTAGGAGATTGTGTATAACAAATAATAAATATAACGATGATATAATTTTTGTATGTAATTAAATTCCATCATGAAATTCAACAAAAATTCTCAGGCAGATATGCGGAAATAAATATTATAATTAACTATGTAGGTATGGCTTCATGTTTTTAATTTTCCTCACAATAGATTACCTTGGAATTCTCAAATTTATTTATTCATAAAACTTGTAAAATTAAAATTTTAGGGGAGTTATTAATTAGGTATATTTATATTTATGAATATATAATTAAAAACTTAAAAAATCCTTTAAGAAATAATAACGCAATAAAGCACTTTGACAAAATATTAAATATTTAAAAGTAAAATTATCGAATAAAAATATTATTGACAGACTGACTACTTACTATTTGCACTTTTGTATAATTTTTATTTATTCCAATATTGATTTTTTAATTTTAGATTTTGTTTATTTGATTTCTCAATAGCCGTCTCGGCGAGAAATTTCAGAATTCCAATATTTTAATAAAATACTGGCTGAATTTTGGTTTTTGAAAGTTTAAAAATTTTAAATTTGATCTACAAATTGTAGACGATTGTCTTTAAGAAATAATAAATTAAAGTTTAACAAAAAATATTTTATTCGTTAAATAATGATCTAAATATGTACATATTTAAATAATTAATTCGCCGATTAAATAATATTTTTTAAATTTTAAACTTTACAATTAAATTATTCGTTAAATAACAGGTTAGTTAAAATTAAATATTTTTTCTCAATTAATTCATTTATATAGAAAATACTATATATATATAATTACAAAATTATTTAAAAATTTAAATTCTAATTACCTATATTTTGTTAAACACTCTTAATAATATTTCCAAAATTTTTGTTTAAATAATAAATCAAAATTTCAAATCTTTTCTACGACATAAGCTTCTGTGTCATACCATCACTACTAACAAGCTTTGCCACCCCGTACATAAATGAAAGTTAATAACGGATAATTTAAATAGATAAATATTAATCCCAAACATTGTCGAAATATACAAAAAGTTTTAGAAAAAATTATTAATTAATAATAATTATGACAAAATTAAAAATCTCTTTACTTTTTATCCTTACACTATTATTTATTTATATTAACTTAATTAATTCGACAGAAACCAATTCTGATAACAATGAAGGAAGGTAGTAAATTTTAAATTTACCATTTTAATGAAAGAAATGTTATACTAAAATTCTTTTTTTAAATAAAATTCCTATAAAATTTAGGCTAAAACGTTTTGGCGGATGGGGTGGTGGTACATATAGATATGGCCCTTGTGGCTACGGCGGATGTAATGGATATGGAAGTGGAGGGGGATGGATGAACATGGGAGCAGGCTATGGAATACGTCCAGTTGGTTGGCGACCATGGAGAACAGGTGGAGGAGGTCGTCATAGTCATGAAAGTCATAGTAAAGAAAGTTATGGTTAATTTTTGAATCGTTTTTATTATAAATTTATCACACAATAAAAAACTTTATTTAAAAATAATGTAAATAAATTAAACTTGACTCTTTTTGTGAAAATTGGTCTTAGCTTTTTGTATTAGTCTATCCGTTCACATTTTTATAAATTTAATTATTAGATGTTTTACAAATGTTGGAAAGATATTAAGAAATTAGATTTTAGATAAATATATACAAATAGCGGATAATTCGAATATCCAGCGGATATAACCATCATATCCATATCCGTACGTATCCGCGGATATCAGGATATTATCCGTACTTTATACCAAGCAAATGTTAATATTTAAAATATAATATGTAAAAAATTAATTAAGTGTAATATTTCTTTGTCTAATAATTTCCTCCATAAACTTTTGATGTAAATTTATATCAAAACAATTTTCTGATTGAATGCCATATGTTTTCTGACAAAGTATTGGATCTTCTATTAAAATACCTAAAAATATAAATCATATTTTATATAAAGTTTTGCTTAGTTTACCAGCAATACAAGCAGAAATAAAGCAAGTAATATTTCCTCCCAAAAGAGCACTCATAATTAATTTAGAAATTATAGGTTTTGTTTTAGGTGCAATTCCTCCAAGTATAGCCATTTGTGCACCGGCTGAAATTAAATTACTAAAACTGCAAAGTGAATATGTTGCAATCATTGCTGTACGAGGCTGTAAAGAATATTTAATATTTTAAGCATTCTTTTAGAAACCGTCAAAAGATGTAGAATTTCACCAAGTTGTTTGAAGGAGAGAAAATCACTGACTGCAATTTTTATACCTAGAAGTCTTCCAACAAGCTTAAAACAAAAAATTATATACAAAAGGATTAGAAAAAAAAACATTTAAGAGATTGTGTGACTTATTTGATGTTAGAGTTAATCGTTCATAGTTTTTTATATCCATTCTTATTAAATCTATCGTGATTATTAAGTTAGTATATTTTGGGATTTCCTGTGAATATTTTTACACTCCCTAACCAATCGTTATAATTTTTATATTAACATACTAAAGCTTGATCCATACCATCAGTAACACCAATTAAATAAGCAATAGGGAAAAGCGCATATCCAAACAATAACTCCAAACTCCATCCTGGATAACCTAATAAGGAACCCGCATATTCAATAATTCCACTTATTAATGCAGTAAGCGAAATAAAAGTAATCATACTAGCAACTAAACAATTAACTAAATGAATAGCCTCTGTTGATCCAGAAGAAATACTTTCCATTGCATTCTTCTTTTCACTTAAAAGAAAGTTAGATTATAAATTAAGCAAATTTTTTGAACACGCTCATTTTAAGCGGAATTAAAATGTAATTGCAGGATATGAATGAATAAATAAAATGAATAAATAAATACATATGAATGAATAAATAAAATAATTGTGCCCTGGTTTGTGCTCTTCTAATATGGTTTTATTCGATGCGCCATATACATATGTTTTGAAATCTCAATGGGATCCTTTAAATTTTCAATTCCGGTGAAACACAAATGGATGGATAGTAAAAACCTATACTTATAATATGAAAATATAATTAAATGTTATGGCATAATTGTGTGATAATGTTATATTAAATAATATAGATAAAATCCACCTCGGCGGTAAATCCAAATCATCAACTCCTTTAGTTATAGATTCCTCAGTTTCTGGATAAAGAAGTTTTGAGCAGGCTAAAGAGCCTGGGGCGCCCATTACCGCAGCTGAGAGTAAATAACGAGGACAAGCACCAAAACTAATAAATACAGCAAAGACGGCACCAGCAATACATGAAAAACTGAAACGATCAAAGTAATATACATATATGTACATACCGTATTTTTGTATTAGAGCCCCACGTTGAATTAGAGCCCCACGCTGTAATAAAGCCCCACTTTGAAGGATAGTTGAGAAATAGAGCCCCATGGGGCTTTAATACAAAAAATACGGTATGTATGTATCAACAATATCTATTATATATAATTATTTTACCCGGTAGTTATGAGTGCATGTAATTCAGAATTAGTCATTTTTTCTATGTAAGGACGAATAAGCAAAGGAGATTCTGCCTTAAAAATATACGTAGGTAGTTTATAAATATTTTTAATTAAAAAAATACATTTCCTAAAAAAACACAACCACAAGCATTTAAAGATTCTGTAGCTGTTGTTCCCATAGTAAATTGCATTAACCAAGCTAATCTTTTTAGGACTGCTTGAATAATTCCATAAAAATAAAGAACAGAGACAAGAGCACCAACATAAATAATTACTTGAAGAATCTTAAGGGAACTGAGAGTATTGTAAAATTTAAAATTATGGTTAATTTAAAGCAATCTAATTTATGCTTTTAAATTATTTATTTGTGAAATTTAAAAAATCCAACAGAATTCAAATAATTATTTTTATTTTTTTAAATAAAAATTAATCAGGAAACCTTAAAAGCTAATACTGGATGCATTCCACAAATATTTGGTGGGGAGGACAAAAATCCATATACAAAATCAGTTCCATGGAAAGTAAAATCAAGTATTGAAATAATTAAATTAGCTATCTCGCTGAATTTATTTGTACCCCAATCCTATAAAGAACATTAATTGAAGAATTTAAATACTTTCAGAACTAACCCAACGTAATACAATAATTCCAAAAATAAATTGCAGCAAAAATCCCCAAAGAACAGGACGCCATTTAATCTAAATATTTTATGTATTTATAATTAATTATTAGAGCTAGAGTAATATCTTTTTATATTTAATTTACTTTAGAAGGTTTATGAGAGCAAAGACAAAGTATAATTATGAAAAAAGTAAGACCAACCAATCCAGAAAGGCGATGTGGAGTACTAAAAAATAAATTTAAATATTTTAATCCCATGAACCCGAAACAAATATGTTCAAAATGCAGTCCCAAATAGGAGGTTTTCGACTGTTCGGGACACCGAAATATATTAATTTAATTATGTAAATTTTAAATTAAAAAATATATAATCGTAATGTTATTAATTAATTAATTATTCATATATTTTTTACTTTCTGCAATCCCAAATCATATAAGAAAGTGGAATAAGAAATCCAAATAAATTGCACAATCTAAATATATTTTAAATTAAAAAATATATACTACATATATTTAATGTGCCTTATTAAAGATTTATTATTTTTAATAGCTTCAGTAAAAGAATAAAATTGAGCATATTGTCTTCTTCTAGTTATTATTTTAGTTCTTGCTTTCAAAAAAGGTAACAGAAATTTTCTATAAAAAATATAAAGCCAACATATTGAAGTAAATATAGCAAGATTAAATGATTTATTTGAATCATGTAAAAGTGCCAAAACTTTAATTTAGAAATTTTTATTATTAAAAAATAATTTAAAAAATTTTTTTTCTGAGACCTTCGTAAGGAAGTGGAATTTTTGATAGAGGGGTTATCTTATAATTTATTTGAGGTAAATAAAACATAAGCTTTGACGTTAAATTTTAGACTTAATAAATAGTTTTGGAAGGTCCCTTGGAATAAAAATAAATGCCTTATCTCTAATAAGGCATTTATTTCCAAGGAACTTCCCAAAACCTTCACAAAATTAAAACAAACTTTTAAAAATACCTAGTTATATATTTACCTAAAAATAGATGATAAACCAACAAAATTCCAATTAATAGAATACCTCTAACAATTTGTTTATATTTAATAATAAATTCTTTGCAAAATATTTGGAATTTTTCTATTGCTAACATAGGATTATTCCAACAATTATCATCCTTTAAATTCATAAATGTTTTAGTAACTTTATTATTTATTTGTAGTTCCATTCCTTTTTCTTCACCAATATTATTTTCAATAAACAAAATAGCTACTTGAGAAGGAGATTCTTTTATTTCCTTATTAATCTCTTGGCATTCTTTATTAAAATCATTATATTCTTTGGAATTATTAGAATTCATTTGTCATAAAAATTGAATGAAGTTGTCATCTATTTAAGTATTTTCTATTTATTTTTATAATAATATTTATATGGATTTACATTAAATTTTTTAATTTATTTTTACAAAAATATATAAAAATATTTTAATGTAGTATTGCCAATTTCACCAAAAGAATATTAAATATTTTGAATTTAACATAAAATTCCATGTTAAAATGTTTATACATTTATAAAAATGCATATTTATTTATCTAATAAATATTCAAATAATATTCTATGTAAAGTTTAATTTCAATTTTTAGCAAAATACAAACTATACTAAAAGCAAACAGAAATTAGAAATAAAATTTTATTTAAATCTACATATTGAATAATAAAATTTGAATGAATGTTATAAAATATATTTGTTAGAATAAATGATAAAATCAATGAATAAGACTGATACATAAAGTAAATTAAAGCAAGTTTAGATAACTCAGTAAATTCAGAATCTATCAAAAAGTCTACCGATATGGATCAAATAAAATTAGATAATATTTTCAATTCTTAAAATTCCCTTTATCAAATTGTTTTTAGTCAAATTGACTTTGAAATTCATTAATTTAATAAATTTTTAAAACTTTTTTCTCTAAAAGTATTGAACAACAAACTTTTGAATAGGTAAATTTGTTTTTCACTTGAAACAGATAAATATAGATTTATTTACAAAAACTTCCTTTAAAAAAGTTGGGGTTTTCACCGATTTTTAAACATGTAATAAATAGATATTGCCTGTAAAAACATGTGTAAAACACGTAAACATCACCCAATCCTTATTTATTATTCCTAAAAATTTTAAACATTTCTAACTTTACTTTCTCTTTTAATCTATGTTAATCTAGTATGTGTTAATAATAATAATTTTTTGCTTGTATTTTTTTATTTGTTTTAGTTTTTTGCGACAACTCGAAGATCCAGATTGAAACACAAATTTACTTCTCTAAATATATAATTTACTTAAAAATAATTAACAGATCTCCTTTATAATACAAGCAGAGTTGCAAGGATAATGTAAAATATATATAATTAATTTAAGTTTATTTTGTCATTGAAAAATATCAATTTAAAGTTGAACAAAAAGTCTGAAGTATTTTATTTAAAAAATTAAATTTAAAGTTTAAAATTATTTTTATAAATTATATAAATATCTTTACAAATTCAAATGGAATCATATCAAATTTAAATAAAAAATCTCCTCTTATTGTATCAAATACTTGAGGAACCAATTCCTGAAATAAAAAAAAAGATAAAATTTATAATTAACTTGGATTTATTTCCTAATAATTTGTTTACATTCTATTTCACTTTAGTGAGAATTAATAGTTTGCTTCTACAAAAACTCGAGTCCTCAAAAAAAAGTTGGGTCCTCAAAATCGCGCGCGACGGAAAATTAATATTTTAGAGACTATCCCACATCGCTATAGATTCGAATAAATTTTATATTTTAAGGGAACTAATTTTTTATCCAGAAAAGCTGCTTTCAACTTAATTAATGAAATCAATAATTCAATCAATTCATTTCAAAAAAATTAAACATATGTAAATACTTTGCATGTTGCACTACATGATCTAAAGTCCCAGCTTCCTCAAAAAGATGTGTTGCCCCTTCAACAATAATTAATTCTTTTTCTTTGCAATTAACAAGTGCCTCCATTGCCCTTTGATTCATTCCAATAACTGGTTCATCCAAACTTCCAACAAGCATTAAAGTAGGTATAGCTACTTTATCCAAAACAGGTATAGCCAAATCAGGACGGCCACCACGGGAAACTACTGCTTTTATTTTAATTTCTGGATTGGCAGATGCAACTGCCATTAAAGCTGCACCTGCACCAGTACTGGAAATAATTTGATAAAGGTGTGAAATAATAAAAAAAACAATTTCCTAAACAGCCTTAAACCCCCAAAAAACTTGTAATAAACATGACAGAAATATAAAAATTTTCCTTAATTTCCCCACCTAGCCCCAAAATATCCTTGTGTGAATGTTTCTGTCTCAACATTAGAATGCACCCATTCTGAAGCTCGATTAAGTCGAGAAGCCAAAAGAGGAATATCAAAAACATTTTGCCGAATTGCCTCTTCTTCAGGTCTAAGTAAATCCAATAAAAGCGTAGCCATTCCTGCCCGCCTTAATTCAGCAGCAACATAATTATTTCTTGGGCTTAATCTCCCACTTCCACTACCGTGGGCAAAAATAACAATAGAACGGGCACCTAAAGGGATTCCGAGTAATGCTGAGAGACCTTCCGGTTCAATAATAATTTCTCTAACATCTTCTGTATCTTCTATCGTTAAAGTTGTTTTTGTTGTTTTTATTGTCTTAATTATTAACAATCTTTTGTTAAAAAATGATAAATTTTTAGGTAACAAAAAGGAAAATTTTTTTGGAAAGCTCATTGATAAAATTTAAAAAATAAAAATAAAATGAAAACACAAACAATTTGATTAGTCGAAATAAAAAATAACAAAAATCAATCCATTCCTTTTTTAATAGTTTAAAGAATTGATATGTATGTTATTTGGTGTATAAGTACATATTTTATTTACAGATGTAAACAACAAAATAAAATTGTTTATATGTAAAAAATGAGGTAAAAAAAGAAACGTGGCAAGCAAAAAAACAAATTAGTAGCCATAAAAATTTTCCTGTTATAGCACTAGATCCGACGGTTAGCGGAAGCAGAAATACTGCTATTTTACATATAAATAGAATTTGAAATGAAAAATTTGTTTTTTAATATCTTAGCTAGGTTTGTGTATTAAGGGAAAAACAGCCAAAAATAGCAAAAAATATCCAAAAAATAGCCATTTATTTGTCAAAGAGATTTGCAAAGCATTGATTAAAAATAAGAGTATAAAGAGAAGAAATACTAGGAGACGAGAAAAAATTTACTAAAAAGTAAATAATAAAAGGTCCAAGCCAGGGTCTTGTTTTTTAAATAAACAAAAAGCAGGCTTTAAAAATTACACATTGTGTCAAGTTAACGACAAATTATCTTTTGTAGTGGTGGGTATTTGAGGTTTTGTGACTTCGGCTCCGAAGGGAAACGGAAATGGTAATAATTTCCTGCTCCAGACTACTTCACCGCCTGAAGTTCTCAAAAAATATTTAAGAACAACCAAAAATGCCAGAATACCTCAACTACATTTTTTAAACTAAAGGGAAGAAAAATATGAAGCAAAAAAGAATTTTCTCTCCTTTTCTTGTTACAATTACAATTTTCGCCGCTCACATAACCTGAGTCTCAGAGGAAATTAATCGAGAAAGGACAATTAATTGAGGAAATAATATACATATATTCAGTTTATTAGTATCAAAAATTAACAATTTAAAAAGAATTTCCAAAGTATTGATCACAGCTGTTTATTTTAATTGAAAATTATTTTGAATTTTATTTTGCTTTCTTTTCATCTTCCATTTTTTATGCACAAATACATAAACATCATCTTATTAGAGATCGTTGTTTTTTGATTGAGACTGGTGTTTTTTTGCTTAAAATAATCATTTATTATAATGGCGGGAAGAGTGACAATAAAGCAGCTTCCATTTCCTCAGCATTTCCAAAATATTCATCACAGCTGATCATTTTAATTGAAAATAATTTTAAAATTTATTATTCTTTATTTTTACTCTCAATCATTTGTCAATATTTTATTACTTTTATATACTAACATTAATTTAATTTGTTCTAGTATTTATTGTGTAAATTAATTACGTCATACTATAAAATACTTATCTTTTAGTTATTTTAATTATATTTAGAAAGGAGTTCCTTTTTATTCGTCATTAAAACAATTTAAACTTTATCTAATTATAGAAAATTTTAACTAATTTGAAAGACATTGTTTAGTGAATCATTTATGAACTATAGGCTTTGAGTTACCCATTTAAATCTAATAAACTATAAACAAATTTACAATAATAAAACCTTAATTTGTATATTTAAGAATAGATTGTGTTAATTTATTCAAAATAATTTTATGTAGATGTTTAGGTATTTTATTTTTCCAATTTTGTTTTTCCTTAATCATTTTCGGCCACCATAACCGTTATTTCCAATACCACCAAAGCCACCAAGACTTCCTAGTCCAAAACTACCAAGTCCGGCAAGATTCCCAGTCCCTATGTTGCCAAGAGCACCAAGGCCACCACGGCTACTAAGGCTATTACCAAAGCCACCAAGTCCACCAAGGCCATTGCCAAAGCCACCAAATCCACTAAAACCATTACCAAAGCCACTAAGTCCACTAAGGCTATTACCAAAGCCACTAAGTCCACTAAGGCTATTACCAAAGCCACTAAGTCCACTAAGGCTATTACCAAAGCCACTAAGTCCACTAAGGCTATTGCCAAGGCCACCAAGTCCACTAAGGCTATTGCCAAGGCCACCAAGTCCACTAAAACCATTTCCAAGGCCACTAAGTCCGCCAAAATTACTACCATAGCTACCAATCCCACCAAGACCTCCTAACCCATTTGCGAATCCTCCAAGGCTACCAAGACTTCCAAGACCATTAGCAAAACCTCCAAATCCATTGTTTCCCCCAATTCCATTCATAGTATTACTCATCAAACCTGTTAAACCAAAACTTATATTTTTATTAAGAGTATATACATATAAGCAACCTCCCAAATAGCCAGGATAAGACATTGAAGAAATTTGTGAACCATAGCCAAAGTTTGGTATTTGATTGCTTAATTATGAATAAAATTAATAAGTATTTTAAATTTTTTAAATTTAAAAACCTATTTTAAATTGAAAAGTCCAACCCATAAGAAGAAATTGGTGACATTCCATATTGACCGTCAAGTCCCATACCAGAATTTTGAATGCCTATAATTAAATATATTATATTTCTTTTGAAAATTAAAGTAAATGAATGTCGAATTCTTAGAAGTCTTTAAAAGTTTTATTCTAAATTTGGATAAAATCTATATTATTCCAAGACATACCTTAGATTTATTTCAATCCAATTTACTATGTATTTAAATTTTAAATTCTTACCACTGCCATAATATATAGCGGATACGGTTATCATTGAGTTTAAATGTGAAAAATAAAATAACACGTAAAAACATAATTTCTGATATTTATTTGACATTAATTTAAAATTTAAATAAAAATTTAGAGAAAATTTTAAATTAATTAAAATAAATTTTTATAAAGAATTTCCAGACTGATGACATTTTTTGGCGTCGTATTGCTATAACGATGATAATAAGCTGACAAAAATTTTTTACTTTGTTTGAACAGTTCTTTTATTTATTATTTAGCTTCTATGTATTTATTTTTTTTTTGGAGAGATGGGAAATTTTATATTGAAATGAAATGAGGAAAAACTAAAAGAAATTAATTTTTTTGAAAAAAAAAGTTTTTATTCGTAAAAAAGTTTTATTACAAGCACTTCTTAAAAACATAATTAAATTTATTTTTTCATCTAACATATACATCAGGGTTGGGACGAGTTACCCGATACCCTAATTTTTTCTCACCCCATCCCATCACTGATATACATAAATATTATTTAATGACATAGAGATAGGTAATTTAAAAATTAATATTTTTTACTGTTTAGACTTTCGATCGTATCTCACAAAATATATTTACTAAATGGAATCATTAACACTAACAGGGAACCTTTCGAGGTATAAGCATATTTTATATTACTAAAGTAAATAAATAAAATTAAAATTATTTTGCACAAATTACTAAATTGAAGAAGTTAAAATTAATCGGCTTTAAATTTTTTAAAAGTTTATTCATTCTAACGGAAGTGATTATATCCTTGTTAATAAATTAATGTATCAAAAAATTATTTAAATGTTTCATTTTTAATACATATTATTTAAAATTAATAAAAGTTAATTTAAGCAATATTTTACAAAATATTTTAGATTTCCTTTTCAAAATCTTAACCTCGCCGAAGACATGAAAATTAAAAGCTTTTCAATTTTTTAAATTAAAATAATTTTAGAATGTGAACTTTTAACATACATAATAAAATTAATTTATTTTATAAAACTCGGTTAATTCCTAAAAATCAACAAACTCATTAATATTCAAACAAAAATTCATTTTTATTTTCAAAAACACAAATTTTATTTCCCTCATTCATTCAAAAAAAATTAAAAACAAAAGTGCATTTAGTATATTTATTAAATAAATTATTTTAATACATTAATTTTCAGCATAATCCTCTTTATATTTTTATTAAAAAGTACATAAAAATTTTTAAATTTTTGTCTGACTTCTGTCTGCTCCTTTCTCCTCATTTAAATAAATTTATTCATCGCCCACTTTTTTATATTCACATCCTTTTTAATAAGCATCTACTTATTATTTTAATTAAAATGAATATAATTTGAATAAATTTAATAAAAAAATTCTTTTAATTTTTGTTATTTTTATTATTTAAATTTTATTGTTAGGGTACTAAATGGAAGGATTATTCTAACAAAAAATGGTTAAACAAGGAAATAAAAAATAAGGGTTGTGGGAAAAATGCCTTGTTTTTTTACCATCTTCGTGAGGATAAAATGATGGGTAGAGTTAATAAAAATCCTTCTTGTCAATTAATTTATAGCCCCCCCCCCGTATATTTGTTTATAAATTTTCTTTTAAATATCTCAATTTTCTACTATTTTATGTTCATTTAAGTAAAAATATTTTTATATTACTTACAGGTGAAATTAAACAAATAAAATTTTGTTGTGTAATAAATAGATGTATAAAAATAGATTTTAAAAAATATATTCACATAAACTCTCGTTTGTACCAAAATTATTGTAAAATCCATTAACACATTAAAAGTTGTTTCAGACACTAAATATATATAAATAATTATTAAAATATATGTATTCCATCAGCATTTTCCTTTTAGAAAGATAAAACAATTTTTATTTTCTTAAGTACGAACATTATACCGGGATTTTAATAAATATATTTTTTTGCTTTTAATTATTTTATTGCTATTATTATTTGCTATATTGATGTTTTATTTTTCCATTTCTTTTAATATATTTATATATTTTTTATTATTTAACTTTAAAATTTAAGAAAATTTTTCAATTTTATTTTTAATTAAGTTAACTCAGTTTTTTCATAATTAATAAACAATCACCCAAACTATCATTAAGAAAAGTTTGTAAACTTTAGGTGGATATAAGTTTGTTTCATTCCTTTGTTCAACTTTTCACTTCTTCACATTTCAGCTAAATTCCCCACATTATAGTACATAAGCTGTCTTTTTTAAATTTAATTTAAAAGAATTTTTATTTCTTTTTAAAAATTATCGATCAAGTAAATCAAAATTAATTTAATCATTATTCTTTATAAAATGGGAGGAGGGGGGGGGTTGACTTTAATAGATTTCTGTAATGACTTCATAAATAAAAAGTTCTTTAAAATAATTAAATTTTAAATAAAAATAAGGGAAAATGTGGGGGAGGTGTAGAATGTCAAAACAACTTATTTTTATAGACAAATGTTCTTTTAGTATTTTTAAAAAAGTACTAGCTTACATACTTTAAGTAATGTAAACAAGTATGTACATATAAAAATTAAATTATTCTATTTTTGCCAAAAATATATTCCTTATTTACCTTTTTATTTTGCCTTTAAAATTTTCTTAAGTTTTTCAGAATTATATTTTTTGTATTACCTCCTATAGTTAAGCAGATCTCGAGCACCTTCCGGATATCCGGATCAGTAATCAGAATTTATTTAAATAATGAGAACTGTCCAGCGACGGAGAGGGTCTTGAGGATAATTCCTGAGGAGGCAATGTCATTGTAATAAATAACAAGTCGAAAATAAGCTTAGAGGAGTAACCCAGAGGAGTAAGTGTTTGGATATATGAATCGAGAAATTCGGGATATCCAAACTTTTTCGGACCCGGATATCCGGATTATCTGCATAATATTTGTTACAACTCTTAAAATTATTTCCTTTAATTCCATACAAATGTAATTGACAGATTTGTAAATATATGTATGTACATACTTAATCCTTTCAAAATTAATATTATTTATTTTATTATTAAATTTTTTATTAAAAATTTATTCTTAAATATAAACAAACATTTATAAATATATTTCTAAAAATTTCTTTTCTTGGTCCTCATATCTTTTCTTTAAAAAGAAGAGATCTCTTCTTTAAAAACAAAAAAAATATTAACTAAATTATGCATAAAAATTAAAAAAAGGGGGAAGAAAAAGCATTTAAAAAGTGTTTATGCGTGAGATATTATTATTATAAAGAAAATTAAAATATACTACATACATACAATTCTTTTTTTTTGCTGTTTTTGCTTTAGGGGGAGAGAAAGGGGAAATTTTCTTTTACTTAAAGCTTATTATTATTTTAATTTTAACGTTTTGTTAAAATATTTAGATTAGCAATGCTCAACTTCACAGCCATAAACTTAAAGCTTTTTGTTTGGCAAATTGATTATTCAATTTCTCCCACCCCCTCCTGTTAAGAAAACTTTTAAAAAATCCCATCATTCATTTTTATTTTTTTCCCTCTTTCTTTTTTTATTTTGTCTCAACAACAGCGGGTTTTATCTTCTTTAATTCCTTAATAATGAAAAGCTGCAAATTTAAATGAATAAAAGTTCATTTATTCCCCTAAGACATTAGTTAAAACATTATTTTTCTTCAATTAACAGAAAAGGGCATCCTTATCCTTAATTTAATATTATACGGAAGAAGTATTTAAAATTAAGACATTAAATTTTGAAATATAAAATTGGAATAAATTTTTTTAAATATCTGCTTTAAAATTAGCTAAAATAAAATATCCCATCTCTTTTTAATTTTACAACAACTTTAACAATTTTAATAAATTCTCTGATTTTTTCAAGAATTTTCTTTTAAAAATTAAACAATTTAAATGGAAACAACAACAACAATTCAAAGTTTCCATTATAATTTATTAATTAATAATAATTCAACAAAATCCATAACTACAACTTCAAAAATAATAAAAAATTGTTCAATGTTATTTTTGAAAGAATGGAGTCGTAGATTTGGGGAAATACAAAATACTGTAAATTAAAAAGAAATTTAAATTTTATATTTTAATAAAAAATTAGGTGGATATTATTATGTTTTGTTTATGTACTTTTGCTGTATTTTTAAATGTTTCTGTTATTCATAGTGCATTACGGCTTTTCCAAAAGAATTTTGACACAATACACGTTTACATTATTAGTATGACTATTGCTGATTTACTTATTGGTAATTAAAGAATTTTTAAAAAATAATTTTTAATAAACTGAATCAACTATTAATAGATAATTAAGAAATACAAAGATCCCGCTCGATTCCCGAAACATTGTAATTTTTTCCCATGCCAGCTAGATCCCTGGAATGAAATAGTAGAGTTCGGACCAAGACGAGATTTGATAAAAATCTCGTTTATCGGGATAGGTTATCGTACTGATATTCTTGACCAGTCATCAAAATCCAGTATAAGAGAGATAACAAATTTATTTAATTAGTTAATTTATACTACTATTACATCTAATAATTTAAACCCATATTCTTCAAAATTTTTAATTTTTAGTTTCATGTATGATGTTAGAATCACTTGATCGTTTATTCCTTTTTCTAACACGTTTACCTTGTTCTGCTTTACATTTTATTGGATGGATGAGTTGGTCAGCATCTAGTTTATCTTTAGTATTACTTAATAGCGATAAACTACTTTATTTTTGTTTTCCTTTACATTATCGAATAATTAAATCTGTTAGGAGAACAGTTAAACTTTGCCTTTTTGTTTGGATTTTATCTTGTTGGTTAGTTAGTCTTTAAATAAATTAATAAAATAATTAAAAATAAATTTTTTTTTCTAAAGTTTTGTCAGTTATGTTTGGCTTTCAAATATTTTAAATATTGGGCCTTCAAAATATTTTGTTAGATGCTCGGTTCTAAATTTTTAATAAATTTTAAAGAATTTTCTTTCCTTTAAAGACAAGTTTAAATACTGGAAAATTACATATTTTTACTTTTTATACACTTCTTGTTTGTGTTTTACCTATTTTCTCCTCATTAATTGTTAGCTGCCATCTGTTACGTTTGATGAGTCGAAAAAGAAGACACAGTCTTCGAACAACTTTACAAATTACAAGTTCTACTAGTAGTGAAGAACAAATAACATTAGCACCTGCTTTTACAAGAAAAGTAAAATTAAATATTAAAAATAATGGAGACATTCTCTTAGATTTTTATTTTAAATTCTTACATTTAATTAGCCCATTTTTAATTCGTTCCCCAATTAAAAATAAATATTTATTTAAAAATTATTTATTTTTTAGGTCCGTTCACTCGTTTTTATCTTCATAACAACAGTTTGGACTGCCATAAGCCTCTTGCCTTACCGTGTATTTGTATTAGCACAATATAACTATCTTGATACTATGCTAGCTGATATTTGTGGATGGAAGGCTTTATGGTTAAGTCAATTGGGGTGGCTACTACATTATTTACTTAAACTTAATCCGGTGTTTATTAAATATTTTATTTGATAATTTTAAATAATTAAAGATTGTTAATCCTTGTATTACGGCTTTTATTTACCATCCCTATCGAATGGATTTTGCCAAACGATTAAATAGACATTTTCACAGCAGTACAAGAACACAGGAGGAGGCTGAACTTTAAAATTTTATTTTGGGAATTTTTTAAATTTAAAAGAATCGGGTATTATATAAATAATTTGTTTTTTAACTTTTTATAAACAAATATTTGAAATTTCTAGAAAAACAATCCACATAGACATAAAAATTTTCTATCCCTAACTAGATCAATGTAGCTAAACTACAGAAACGAGTCAATAATGAGCTCATTTTCCAAAACTTTTTTTACAATACTATTTTTGATTGTTGACTTTTAATATTTTTAATTATTACTCATTTAATTTTAATTTTCAAATTAATAAAAACTGAAAAAAATTTTTTGAGTGAATATTCCATTTTAATATCCACCCAAGTTTCAACCATCGCAATTTTCATTTGTTATCTCCAAATGTACATGTAAAATCAAGATTACACAAAAAGAAATAAACTTCACATTAAGCATTCCACATGCTAATATTTACGGAAGCGGATTTTTAATATTTTAAAAAGGCAATTTATTTAAATATTTATAAAATAAATTTAATTTCATTGTCAATAAATTATCAAGACAGAATTTAAAGGTACATTGGTGTTTCTAAAGTAACATTTGTTAGAGCTTCAGTATACATTCTAGGTGTGTCTTCATTAATTGTTGATAGAGGCGGTGGTTGTTGTTGTTGCTGTTGAAGTGTTGATATATTTCCACCAAAATTATTAGGAATTGCAGAATTAGAAGCATTTTGGTCAATCATTATATCTAAATTGCCTATAATATTTAAATAATATTTAAAAGAAAATTGTATAACCAAAGGCAAATGGAGGCGCAAAAAATCCCTCAATATGAGGAGATGATGATTGTCTTGAGATTGGGTAAGTTGGAACATTAGTAGAGTGGTTGTTCAGAGAATTGTCAAATTTTTGATTGGAATCTTAAAATTATAAAATAAATTTTTTTTGAAATTATTTATTGAGAATTATTTAGATAAGTTAGCTTAACCGGGAATTGAAGTAAATGTTAAGTATCTAATTGAAAATTATTAAACAAATTAGAAGAAATGGAATTAAGTTTTTAGAGATTTAATTAGAGGAACTTAAATATTAATTTGTAAATAAATAAACACCTTCACAATTTATTGACATATCTGGGAATGATTGGAGCATTTCTGAACAAGAGGCAACCCTTCCAATTTGTTGGTGTTGTATATTTAAATTTTGTTGTTGATTTAAATGTTCTTGTGATAAATTATTATTTTCTCCAAAAATATTCGAAGAAAGCCAAAGATTTTCTTCTTGTGCCGAGGCAAAACTCATTTCAGTTTCTGAACGTGATTTTATTGAACAGGAGCGGGCACGACGATAAAAAAGATTTTCATCGTCAAGAGACGATATAAAATTGTTATATTCGTTATTCAAACTATTATTCCAAATATCACCATTATTTATTTGGTTAATATTAAATTGTTGCTGCTGTTGTTGTGGCGAATAATGTCCATCATTTACGCTCAAATCCTTAACAAAAAAAATTGAAAAAATATTTTCAATTTAAAAATAGTAGTAAGGGAATATCAAAATTAAAATAAAGTCTCCGCTAATTACATTCGAACTTTTTCTGACCCAGTGCCATAACTTCAATGAGAATGATGCATTGTAAGTACTTATGTTTCTACATATTAGAATAAAACAAGACAAAAAAATTTTATTCGATTAAATTCATATACTCGGAAATAAAACAATAATACATATATCCTTTATACAACGAAATTTATTAAATTATTCGTTTATATTTATTTTTATTCAAATTTGAATATTCTCTAAAAAGTCCTTAGCTTTAAATTACCGGAAAATTTTAATTAAAAAGATAAGATTTTAACTTACTTGGCAAGAAAAGCTTTGCTGTTTTACATCAAAAAGATTTGGTTTTTTGCTAATTGGTGGAGGCCGACTTATGCTAACATAAGGGACGTTTTGAGAGAACATAGTAATATTCTATAAAAAGATTTTACGATTTTCAAATTTCATTTTTAATTTCTTAAATTTTTCTTTTAATTTTAAAAATTATTAAAGTTACATTTGCTTGTTGTTCTTGTTTTAATAATTGTTGATTTTGAGCAGCTTCCCAACTTTGAGGATCTCTTTGCTTCCAAAGCAAGTCTTTTAAAATTGAATTTTCTCTTTCTAATTCAGCAATACGTGCATACAATTCTGGTAATTTTTGTCGAGCTTCAACTCCTTTCTTAAAATAAAATTTAAATTAAAATATTTAAAATTAAACACAAACAATTCTATATGCTTCTTGATATTTTCTATTTGCTTCTGCTCTTTTTTGCTTTTTTTCTACTTTTTTAACAACTCCATTATTATTATTAAAGAACATGTTTGATTCTTCTGTTGACATACTTTTGGCTTAAATTTTAAAATCTCGAATGGATTCTCTCCTCCTAGAAAAATTTTTCTTACCTCGCCCACGACAATAGGATGATACAGAGGAAGTGCCAAGCATTTATTAATTTATTAATTAATTTTAAAAATAAAAAAAACTAAAATTAAAATAATAAATTAACAGGAAATTAAGCAAAATATTTAAAAAAAATAAAGATTAATGGCAAGTATGCAAGCAAAAGTTTAACAAATTTAGCGAAAAGAGTTATTAATTTAATAAATAGATTTAACGAACATTTATTTAAAATTTAATTAATTAAAGAAAATTAATTTAATTATTTTTTCTAAAAAATATTATTTTTAATTAACAAAAGAATAATTTAAAATAAAAATAATTTTTTTCTAAATTTAAAAATGCCTTTTAAATAATTCTTTTAATTATTCACATAAAATAACCCCCTCACATGATTAATTTAAAAAATAATTTTTTAAGTTCCTGTTTAAAAAGGACAAAACAACAAATTGTGAAGGAGTAAAAATACGCAGATGAGTAGAAGAAAATAAAAGGGGAATGGGGAAGGGGGAAGCAATTATAATTTGTATTAAATTTTAATAGACGTTTGTTTGAAATTAAATTTAAATTTAATATGTAAATAAAAATAAATTTAGGCATATTTAAATAAATAATAAGGAAGTGTTCTTTATTTAAAAAATATTTTTATTTCCTTGTATTTTAATTAAAAAATATTTTTTTTAATTATTTAAAAATTTAAAAATGGTTGTTTTGACAAAAAAATATTAAATTGTTATGATTTCAAAAATAAAATAGAAGAGAACAAACAAAACAAACAAAAAAAGGACAAAAATGTTGATTAAAATAAAAAAAAGAGAAAATTTAAAAAAATATTAATTTGTGGATAATTTTAAATATAATATATAAATATTAAATTAAATTAAAGTATCATTCAAAGTTTTAATTTTTTAAATTAAATCACTATCAATTTTATTTCTATCGAATTTAAAAGAAAGGAGAAGTGTTAATTGAATTGACAAATTAATAGAATAAGTTAAGAGCAAAACCAGAAACAAAAATAAATTTATAAAAAAATTGGAAAATATTAATTTAATAATTTAAATATATTTTTTAATTATTTAATAGTCACTTCAATAAAATTTATTAACAAAATTGATTAATTCCCGAAGCCCCCCTTCGAAGAAAACTTGATAAAAATACTACTACGCACTCTTTAGAATACCTACGTATTAATTTAAAAAATATCTAAATTAATTATTGAATATTCGAAAAATAAAAAAAAATAAATTACAAAAAATATGCGCATAAAAATGAATGAAAAATGTGAGTTGGCTGTACAAAAAGTAGGTATTGTGAATTTGGCCAACAAAAAATATTCTTCCTCTTCTCTTCTCTTTAATAAAAGCATTCACAACATACTATTTATGTATTTTTATTTACGTGAATAGTTTTGTAAAAAAAGAATAATTTTTTGACTATTTTTCTCATAAAAATATGACAATCATTTTTATTAATTCTTTTACGGCGATCAATTCAACAATCTCGATTTTAAATAAATTTATTTTAAAAATAAATTTAAATGTTTTTGTTTACCTTTATTTATTTATTTAATTTATTTATTTGTTTTTCTTTAAAATAAACGTATCAAAACAACATTAATTAAAATTAATTTTTAAAATATATTTTTATTTATTAAAAAATGAAAAGAAAATTTTTATTAATTTTTCTCTATTTAATTGTAAGTATTTGATAAAATATTAAATTTAAAAGATAGTTTTTTTAAATTATTTGAAGCTAAAATTATTCGAAATTTCTCTTAAAATTCCACAATAATTTTTAAAATATATTTTTTTAATTTGAGTCAGTTTTTAATGGTACTTTATTAACAATGAAGGAAATTACAAAAAGAACACTCGTATTAGAAGAATCTGTCGGGAATTTCAAAAAAGGGAATCAGTATTTGTCTGAAAGAGTTCTTTTTACTTTAAGTGCTTTCTTTCCAATGTAAATTTATTCTAAAGATAATTTAGTATATTTTTAATTTTAATTATTAATTCTGATTATAAGGGCATTAAACTTTTAATTACTCATAAAAATATTATAAATTATTTAAAAGAATTTTTGTGAATTAACGTGTGAATTTAAAAATTAAATTTTAATTTTCTGAACATCACTTTTTTAAATACGAGGAAATAATTTAAAGTTTGTTTCTAAATATAAAAAAAGTTTAAGGATATGATTCATTTAGCAGCATTTATTGTTAAAAATCTAAAAGAAAGATTCTAATTATAATAACAAAAATATTTTTTAAAGGAACAGATTTCTAATTTTGGTATTTAATGGGGGAGGGGATATAGCTTATCGAGCTGACCATTCTGATTCTGTGGAATATGCAAATAAAAATGTTGTTATTTATATAACTATAGCTGGTAATAGTTATTTGGGAAGTAGAGATTGTTATGGAAATATTACAAATGAATTTAGAAGGTTATTAATTAATTAACTGATTAAATTTTAATTTATAAATTTCACTTTCAAAGCAATCTAATTTTTAAATACAAACATTTTTTATTTTCTTTTAGTTGTTATCCACAAATGAATAATTTACTTATTCGAATAGGAGATATATGTGGAGAAGAAGGTGGATATAATTCAGAATCTGTGGGTCTTCGCGCAGTTGTTAAAAATATTGAATTTGGGGTTGCAAGTTCCCTCCCTTCTTATGCTTTAAAAGACGAATTATTTAATTGTGATAATTCAACGGCTAAACGTTGGCGTGTTGTAATTGCTCTTTTTCAAGACTAGTTGGGAGTGGGAATAAATAAATGAAAAATAATATTTAAAAATTTTTAGTTCGGCAGCTCAAACAAAATTTTTAGAAAATTATGTTAGCAATTTTACAAGGTTTTTATATTTTAAATTTAATTTAAAATATATTAAAGAATAATTAAAGAATAAAATCAAAGGCAAATGGAATGTTTATAACTTGTAAAAATAATTCTACACTATTTGCTTCTGAACAAAATTCTGAAGAAATTTGGGAAGAGTTTTTAATCCAGTCAAATAAAGACGGCACAATTTCATTTAAATCAAGAGTTAATCAAAAATTTGTTTCTGTTGATTTAAAAAATGGAGGATTTTTAATTTTGGGAAGTGATATAGTTAAAAATGAACAAAAATTTATTTTTGAAAGGAAAGGAAATGAGGAAGAATATTCAATTAAATCTAAAATTAATGAAAAGTTTGTAAGTGTAAAGCTAGACAAGAATGGAATTTTAATGGCAGACATGGAGAATGTTACTGGATTAAATGAAATATTTGAATTTAATACTTTTATATCTGAAATTGAAAAGAATGAATTATTGAGGTACCTAATTTTTAAATAGAGAGAAGTTTCTATAAGATAACCCAATGCTAGTACATGTAGATAAACCCAGTTTAAGTTACGTTTTTAAAGTTTGATCGTGGTAATTTTTTAACACCCGACTCACAAACTTCTTTCAAATCATCTTTCAATTGTATGTATATATAAATTTCTGATTCCAACAACCAACGATCCCCTGTATTTTACAATTTTCAAAGGCCAGTATCTTGATCCCAATACATTTCCATAGAACGTGACTCTATTAAATTTATTTTTCAATTATGTAGTTTTCCAAATATTGTTAATGAAGATAATGGTGTTTATATTTCCCCTGTTTTTGGAATTTTTGCTCTTTTTGGCACATTTGTTGGCTTTGTTGCTATTGGATTAATGTTTGATATCAATTAATTAATTAATTTTTTAAATTCAAATTTTTTTTATTTCTTTAGGGGATTCTCAATTTTGGTTATGAATAAAGTTAAAGATAGAAGAGGTGATCTAAGTTTAAGAAAACAAATTTACTGGTTTCTTCGAATTCGAAAGGGATTGTTAAATAGAATATTGGATTGTACAGCCATAGATATTGAATATTTAATTTATTCTGGTAATTTATTTAATGGGAATCCTTATATAAATAAATATTTAAAAGGCCCAAATTCTCGAGTTTATTTTGGTCGTTATCGTTATTTAGAAGATGGAGTAATGGATGTTGTTGTTAAAGTTCCTTCGAAAGAAGCATTCCGATTAGATATGATAATTGAAGAAACAAAAATAAATGCACAATTAAAACATGAAAGAATTGTTGAATATATTGGTTATTATAGAGATGCTTTTAATGATATGAGAATTGTTAGTGAATATATGCCTGGGGGTGATCTACATTCGTTTATTAGTTCGAGAAAAAATGTTAAAGAAAAATTATTTAAAATTTAATATTTTATTTTGTAGATTTTAACTGTTGGACATATTTTTAATTTTATTGGCCAAATAGCTGAGGGAATGGAATATTTATCTTCCAAAAAGATAATACACAGAGATTTGGCTGCAAGGAATTGCATGTTTGATAATTTATTTAATTAAATAAATGTATAAAAAAGTCTAATTATCGGGCTAGTGAGCTGAGGCTTTTTTGAAACCTTTCTCATTTCAGTAGTCAGCAAATTTAAAAATTTTTTAGTAAAACAGGGCAATAACTCCATATTTCTCTCATTTTATAATTTTTTTTATTAAAAGGTTGAATCGTGATTGTACAGCTATTAAAATAGCTGATTTTGGATTAAGTCGACATTTCAATGCAGATGCTAACTATACTTGTTCTAGTCCTGTACGTTTACCTTTGCGTTGGACAGCTATTGAATGTCTGGGACAAAATGGGGAAATACTTCCATATAGCAAATTCTCTGAAAAAAGCGACGTTTGGTCATTTGGAATTGTTATTTGGGAATGTTTCTCTCGTGGAGAAATGCCTTATGGCACAGAAGAAGTTAGAGATGTTTTGCCAAAATTAAAGTCAGATTGGCGACTTCCCCGACCTTCTCAATGTCCAGCTGGACTTTAGTTTGTTAAAAAAACTATTAAAAAATTTTCCTTATATTTTTTCAGTGGACTTTTAGTTCTAAAGTGTTGGGATATATTTCCAGAGAAAAGGCCAAGTTTTTCTGCAATTTGCATTTCTTTAGAAGAAATATTTTCACTTTTAATTGTTGAAGAGCCAGATATTGTTGTCAGAGAAATTATTTGAATAAATTATTTAAAGATTCAAGTTTTTCTTGAAAAGATAAAAATAAAATACCTATTTGATTTTTTCGTGCAAATTTAAAAAAATTATATAGGGACACTATTTTTATAAGTATAATTTTCTATTCCTAACAATCATTTTTAGCAGAGAGAAGACCTAAAATTTACTTATAATTTTCCTGGTATTTTTACTTTGGATATTTTGCTTTCTTCCAAAAGTAGTATATCCCAAAATATTTATTTTCAAATGCATACTAACTCAATTAAAAAATTTTTATAAAAATAAATTCTTTAAAAATCAAATAACATTTTAAAAATTTATTTTGTCAATTTTTTTACTTTATTTTTTATTTTTTATTTCCTTTTCCAACACATCCTTACTTTCGCTTTCTTCATTATTTTGTGTTGTTTCACTTTCTGTGAATTAGAAAAATAAAAAAAATTTTTAGTTTAATTTATTATTAAAAAAAATATATTTTCCACCTTTATCATCAACATTGCAAGCAGAAGAGAAGAAATTAGTTAAATATTTCCAAAACGATTCTTCTTTTTTAATTTTATTTTTTAATTGTTTCTTGTTATTTTCCTGTGTTATATTTATTGCTTCGATTCTTTCTTCAAGTTTTGTTCTAATTTCTTCTTGTTCTTGTATAGCTTTTTCCAGAATATTTGCTCGATGCTCTATTTCATCATATTTTTTACAAATATTTTCTTCTAAAATAAAAAAATTTTTATTTAAATTTTATTTAAAAATTAATAAATTTTTGCAATATTTTTTATATAACAAGTTTATTTTGCTTTTATAATTAAATCTTTTATTATTTAATAATTTATTTTTTTCTAGTGAACTACCTAAAGACTAAAATATTAATAATAATATTTAAATAATATTTACCTTCATCATTATCCATATTGTTTAATTAAAATAAAATATAATTCTTAAATATTAAAAATTAATAAATTAAACAAAAAAATAACGTGTAAAATCTGAAAATTATAAAAAATAAATTTGTAATTTTTAACTTTAAATAAAGCAGGAATAAAAATTTTTAAAAATATTTTTTGGGTAATTTAATTTATTAAATAGGTAAATGTTATAATTAATTAAAATAGGTATGTTATTTTTAATTAATATTTAAATATTTATCTATTAAACATAATAAGATTACATCAAAAAAAACCTTTAGAGGTAACCTATATATTAAGTAAATATTTTGTTTATCCATTTTATTAAAATATTTCTTATTTTGCTCATTAGATGCAACTTCATGTAAACATTTTCTTGAATCCATTGACAATTTTTTCGATAAAACTTCCAGCTAATTTAAATAAAAATTTATTGTTTTATAATTTCCTATAATCTTATTAAAAATAGGCAGATTTTGGTCTGAATTAAATTTTTGATTTTTTTCCAAAAAAATCTTTGATTTTATGTTTTTTCAATATTTATGTCAGATATATTAATAATTTACAATAATGGAAAAGATCGAAAATAAAAATTTTAAGAACACATATCTTATCAGGGTCAGTTTTGGTCGTCTTTAAAAAATACTGTTAGACAGTTTCTATTTATACCAGTGACCAAGATCCATCTTTTATTGCTAAATTACCAAAAAGATCCTTCCAAAATGATGATCCTCTATTGATCTTAGTTCTTAATTTCCTATTGCTTTCCTCCAATTGTTCTATTCGCTGAAGAAGTTTTGCATTAGATTCAATCAAATTATGTAACTCTGTTTCTTTAGCAATCAGTCGATTATTTAGTTCATCAAGCACTTTTAAAATTTCTTTTTTATCTAAAAGAATAATAAATAAATTTAATTGATGTGTCTTAAAAAATTAGCTAAAAAAATAAAATTATTACATGGTATTATCGTTATAATTCCACGTTTTAATTCCATTTTGTCCTTTATAATTATTTTTTACTTGAGTAAATCTTAACTAGGTAATTTACTTAAAATTAATACGTTTTCTAATCTTTAAATGGATATCGAAAAAAGTACCTTGAATACCATCCATAATTTCTAAAATAAATAATTGAACTTGAACTTTAAATATTTTTCTGAAATTAACTAAAAAATAGAATCATTAACTGATTAAATATTATTATAGTATATGTTACATATTTATCTATAAATTTAAAAAAGTTTCATAAACTGATTATATGTATTTATTCCTGCATGAAAAAATAATGGTTATATATTATTAATATATTTCTTAGATTAATTTATTAAAAAACATTGAAATCAGAAATACTCCTTATTTTTAGAAGAGGGTTAGGAAGTCGTTATCCTAGAAATGGTTATTATTTTAAATTTATCTTAAAAACTTTTTTTTAAATCATTTGAATATTCTCAAGTATAATTCTGTTTCTCAATCAAACCAAGAACCAATCCAGTTAAAGAATCGAGATAACATATTTCCAATAGCCTTAAGGCAACTAGAAATAAAATTTCCAATTGCCGACAGGGCACGAACAATAACATCTCCAATTCCTCTAATAGCCCGTGCAATAACGTCCAAAACACTACGAGCACAGTAACCAATTCCACGACCAACTGCTCGAGCAATTTCACGAACTGCCTCGTTAATAGCCTCAGCTGCACTAGAAAGTGCAGAATTGCCTGAACATCTCTCGCTAGCTAAATATACATATGTTATTTTAAAGCAAAAATATTTGGAATGTTGTGACTTATAGGGGGTTTTTGTTGGCTGGACCGATTTCGACAAATGAGGTGTCATTCGAAAGAGCTCGCCGAGCTGAGTCAATCCCGCGGGGGAAGAAGTCGATCCGACAATCAGGGACCGAGTTACAGACCCCTGAAGTTTGAAAAAGAGAAGGGGGGAGTAAGCTCATTTTGGGGTGAAAAATTCGAAAATGCAAATAATAGCTCATTCGACTCGGCTCGTCAAGCTGAGTCGAATGACACCAAAATCAGCTCGATATCTTGATTCTGAGCCAAGATAAACAGGTTCAAAATGGTCAACATAAACCTATGGAGCGTCGGCGAGGCGCTTGTGCGAAACCCCGCGCTTCGCGCGGGGTTTCGCGGCACGCGCCTCGCGGGGCGTCAACGGTCGCTGGGTCTGGGTCAGTAACATAACCCTATTCCTATTTCCCTTACTCTGGACGTACTTGGGGCCTTTATAGCAGCAAAAACCTCAACAATGACCATAGGTAAGGAGCTAATACAAACGATCATAACTTTGTCCAATCAAGTCGGATTTCGGTGATTTTGGTGTCATTCGACTCAGCTTGACGAGCCGAGTCGAATGAGCTATTATTTGCATTTTCGAATTTTTCACCCCAAAATGAGCTTACTCCCCCCTTCTCTTTTTCAAACTTCAGGGGTCTGTAACTCGGTCCCTGATTGTCGGATCGACTTCTTCCCCCGCGGGATTGACTCAGCTCGGCGAGCTCTTTCGAATGACACCTCATTTGTCAAAATCGGTCCAGCCAACAAAAACCCCCTATAAGTCACAATACCCAATATTTGTTTAATTACGAACATTTCTTGTGTACATATTTTCTTATACCGTATTTTCTCTAAAATAACCCCCCCCCCCTCTAAAATAACCCCCCCCCTCTAAAATAACCCCCCCCCTCTAAAATAACCCCCCTCTAGAGGTCGATCGAAAAAAATAACCCCCGGGGGTTATTTTAGAGAAAATACGGTATATTTTTTTAATTTTAAAAATTAAAATAGGTATATTTATTTAAAGAATAGTTTTAGAATTTTAAAGAAACAATTATATAAATACCTTCTTGTAATTGCCGATTTTCTATTTCAAGTTGTTCAACTTGATTCTCAAGTTCATAATGATCTACCGTTCCATTCTGAATCATTGGCTCTATTTTCTTGATTCGATCAGAAATTTTTACAACTTTATCCTTAAAATCTTCACCGTTTCGAGCCTAAAAACATTTAAATATTTTTAATTTTATTTTTAAAAGAAATATATATTTTAAATTTAATTTAATATATTATATAAAAGTTTTGGCAGAATCGCTTTAAAAATTTAGAAGTCTTTACAGAGTTGAGATAATGGGCTGAAAGTTTTACATGTCCGGGGTCAAATTTTATGCCGCATATAGGAAAAATACGGACGGAAAATTTTTGGTACCCCTTGGTACCTAAATAATATAGGTGCCGGGGCTATCTCCGGAATGGGTATAGATGGGTTTGTCGGACTAACGGGAGGGCACTGAAGCACAATTAGACGATGTCGGATGTAAAAAACCCGAGGTCGAAATTCGAATTTAAAGGGTACTTATGCTTGACACAAAATTTAGACATTGCCGGTGAATTGTCGTGTGTGTCGGGACAATTGTCGTGTGTGTCGGTGGACACCAATTTATAGATTGGTGTCCACCCCCAGAAAAACCAATACTTTTATAGGCCCGAGGCCTGGTAGGGTCGATTTTTTGAAAATTCAAATTTTTTCGGTTTTTTGAAATTTTTTGGGGTATATCGAGGCTGAGGGTGGTTAAATATATTTTTATAAAATAGTGCATAAAATTTGCTATATATTAGGCTTTTAAAATGTTTCAAAAGGGTTTATTTTTGGGGAGTTATGATTTTTTGAAAAATTACGTAAATTTTTCGGTTGAAATTTTCGGCCAAAAAATTTTTTTTCCAAAAATGGGTATAGATGGGCCAAATGTTATATCAATCGAAAGCTCTCTTCGAGCTGAGCCTGAAAATATTTTTTTCAAAATTTTCTGACCATTTTATACAAAGTTACAAAAGGTCGAAATTTCGGGTGTGGGTGGTTTGGGGGCCGAAGGCCCCCAAACGGCGGGCCGGAGGCCTGCCGTGCGAGGGCCGAAGGCCCGAGCTTCGACCCATCCCGGAAGGCAGAGCAAAGAATCACCGAGGCCGAAGGCCGAAGAGTTTGGGAACGAGGGCCGAAGGCCCGAGCTTCGACCCATCCCGGAAGGCAGAGCAAAGAATCACCGAGGCCGAAGGCCGAGGAGTTTGGGGGCGAGGGCCGAAGGCCCGAGCTTAAGACCCATCCCGTAGGGCAGAGCAAAGACCCACCGAGGCCGAAGGCCGAGGAGTTTGGGGGCGAGGGCCGAAGGCCCGAGCTTAAGAGCCATCCCGGAAGGCAGAGCAAAGACCCACCGAGGCCGAAGGCCGAGGAGTTTGGGGGCGAGGGCCGAAGGCCCGAGCTTCGACCCATCCCGGAAGGCAGAGCAAAGAATCACCGAGGCCGAAGGCCGAGGAGTTTGGGGGCGAGGGCCGAAGGCCCGAGCTTAAGACCCATCCCAAAACGAATCGCGAGGGCCGAAGGCCCGAGCTGCGACCCATCACAAAACGAATCGCGAGGGCCGAAGGCCCGAGCTGCGACCCATCACAAAACGAATCGCGAGGGCCGAAGGCCCGAGCTGCGACCCATCCTGGAAGGCAGAGCAAAGACTCACCGAGGCCGAAGGCCGAGGAGTTTGCGGCGAGGGCCGGAGGCCCGAAGCAATGAGAAGGCAGGGCTAATCTTTGCTGGCGAGGGCCGAAGGCCCGAAGCAATGAAAAGGCAGGGCAAATTTATCTGTTTCTAGCAGCGCGCGAAGCGCGCCCCAAAGCCGATAGGCTTTCCAACGGGCAGAGCATAAAAAATCCAAAAGTATCGTAACAAAACATATTGCATACGTAACTTACCGCCATACCCCAATGGGCACAACTAGTTTATATATTCCTATAAAAGTATTGGTAAAATCTCTAAAAAAACTCAGATCTCAATTTGGAGTAGAGATAATGGGCTGAAAGTTTTACATGTCCGGGGTCAAATTTTAATGTATATATAGGAAAATTATGGACGGAATTTTTTAGGAACCCCTTGGTACCTAAATAATATAGGTGCCGGGGCTATCTCGGGACTGGGTACTGATACGTTTGTCGGACCGCTGGGAGGGCACTTAAGCACAATTAGACAATGTCAAACAAAAAAAAATCCAAGTCGAAATTCGAATTTGAAGGGTACTTATGCTTGACACAAAATTCAGACTTTTCGGTTAATTGTCAGGTGTGTCGGGATTTAAAATTCACGAATTTTCAAAATAACTCGAAAATGGATAAAGATAGAGGAAAATTTCTGCTGGTAGGATTTTAAGTTGAGATAGGTAGATATAGGTAGGAAAAATTTCGAACCCCAATTTCGAACTTTAGGGGTACTTATGCTTGACACAAAATTTTTATAAGAAATCTGTCCTACCGATAAATGTCGGATTTCTTCAATTTGAGGAAATCCTGGGGCAAATCTCATAGTTGAGAGAGAAATTTTGATGGACAAGTGAAATTTCGAGTGAAAATAGTGGGATTTCGAAACTTAAGCAAGTTTCGAGTTGAGGGAGGGTAAGTTGGGAGGAATTATAGTGGGAATTCGAAATTAGGGATCCTGGATTTCGGGATTTTTAGGGATTTTGGAATATGGTCGAATGAGTAGTCATTCGAAAGCGGATAATGAGGGGAGTTGAATGGGATAAATGGTAAAGCCGAAAGTCGAAGTTCGAGTTCGAACTTCGAAATCCGGGTTTTTCGGGATTTGTGGATATGGGCAAGTGGGTAGTCATTCAAGAGGGGATAATGAGGGGAGTCTAAAGGGATAAAGGATAAGTATGAAAGTCGAAGTTCGAAGTCGAACTTCAAAACCGGGATTTTCAGGATTAGGGTATATGGGCAAGTGGGTATTCGTTCAAGAGGGGACATTGTGGGGTGTGTAGTGGGATAAAGGATAAGGTCGGAAGTCGAAGTTCGAAGTCGAACTCCGAAATCCGGGATTTAGAGTTGGGATAAATATGGTCGAATGAGTATTCATTCGAGAGGGGATATCGAGGGGAGTGTAGTGGGATAAAGGATAAGGTCGGAAGTCGAAGTTCGAAGTCGAACTTCGAAATCCGGGATTTAGAGTTAGTATTAATATGGTCGAATGAGTAGTCATTCGAGAGCTGGAAGTAAGGGGAATTCCGTATTATTAGTAAAAATGTCAAAATTTGAACTTTTAGAAGTCAAAGTCGAGATTCGACATTTCCGGGATTTGAGATTTCAAGGGATATTGTCGAATGAGTAATCATTCGAAAGCATATCTAATGTGGATTACATTGGGATTAACCAAAAAGACTAATTTCGAAGTTTGTAGTTCGAGATCCGGGATTTGAGTCTGGGACTGAAATGGTTTTTCGACCATAACTTTTCGGGAAATTTTTTTAGAATTTTTTAGTCTTCTGATTCGGACTCAGCATGTTTGGTTTTACCATAGAACATGTTTTTTGAGCTAAAATTAAAAAATTTTATACCCTCGAATTTTTCAAAAGGGGTACCCCTTCTGAAAAATATTCGTGAATTTTTAAAAAATCATAACTACTTAGGGGATTGAGATTTTTGGATGGAATTTCTTTTATAAAATAGTACTTAAATTTAAGAATTTTTTAAAGTCAAAAGAGTTTTAAAAATTTCAAAACTGGAGCCTTAGGGTTCAATTTTTTAAAAATCCAAAATTTTCCGGTTTTTCTATAAATTTTCGAGATTCTTGTCTGCGTTTTAAACCGAAAGTATTTTTCTTGGATAGAGCAGATTTTTCTTCATCGGATAAGATTTTAAAATTTTGAAAAAAGGCCTATTTGAAAAAGTTATGATTTTTTGAAAATTTCAGTGATTTTTTCAGATAGAAATTTAAGGCCAAAAAATTTTAATTTTTAAAATCAAAATAGATATGGCAAATGATATATCATTCGAAAGCTCTCATCGAGCCGGATATAGAAATATTTTTTTCGAATTTTTTAGGTACATTTTGACGAATGTACAGAAGTTCGAAAATTTCTGGGTGGAGTACAGTATCCGGAGAAATGATGGGAGGGAGGAAGGAAAAATGATTGACAGGTGAAGTTGATGGCAGAGAGGCGAAATTTTATCCGTCTCTGACCATGAGGGGCAAACCGCAAATTGAAGAGAAGGTTAATTTAAATTAAAATATTTAAAGATTTCCTTTCTTTTTAGTTGAAAAATGGACTAGAAACCCCTATTCCTTTGTATTTACATCATCAGAATTCCTCCAAAAATATTGTTATCTGTTTAATTGAAGGAGGTTAAATTTTGTTTAATAAATTTATTCAAGTCCTCAATCACCAGTAGTTTAATTGTGGGCAACGCTGTTCCGCGCAAAGAAAAAAATGCGGATTGTGTTTACCACAATTTTTAATAATTTTCTTTAGCCTTTTCCTAGTAAAATAGTAGAATTTTTGTACAACTGTCCGAAAAGTTAATTTTAATCCAAAAAATTTTCAGGTCGACTTCTTTTACTTCAACTACCAGACATCATTAAAAGCAAAGGCGACATCAGAATTGTTTACTATTATTTAAATAAATTATTTAATTGTTCTTTTGAATATGGCTGCTTCAATATATTTATCTTCAATCCAGAATTAATTAGATTATTATTTGGAAATGCTAAACAAGTTTATATTCGAACCCTCGTTCTGCCATTTATGGATCGCAATATTGAAAATGTCTTGCAATTTATTTTGAATCATCTAATTAGCAACAGACTTAAAATTGATTTTAGTTTATCTGAAGAAGACATGGAAAAATATAAAGATATTTTATTTAAAATTTTAACGAAAGGAGACAATTTTAATGAAATTAATTTGATTAATTTATTAAATTCAACAACACTTTATGAAAATATTATTGAAGTAAGTTACCAATACTATAATAAAAATAAAAGTTAAATTTTAAGTATATAGCAACATCTAGAAACTGCTCAAAAATGGTCTCTTCTGTTATTTTTAATTTTGATAATCACACAAATCTTAAATTAAACGAGAAAGCAGAAAATGCTGAAATTAAACAATATGATGAATCTGATAAATCGACAAAATACCAAATAACCAATATTTTCAATCCAAAAGTGAGATTCTCATTTTACAGTGAAGAATGGAAACGTTTTTGGGATTTTGGAGTTGAAATCAGAATAAAGAGATTGTAGAAGATTTGTCGGAGAAATAAATAATTTTAAAATTTTAACGAAAGGAGATTTCCTTGACTTTCCAATTAAATTATTTTTAATATATTATATAAAAGTTTTGGCAGAATCGCTAGAAAAATTTAGAAGTCTTTACAGAGTTGAGATAATGGGCTGAAAGTTTTACATGTCCGGGGTCAAATTCAAATGCGCATTTGGGAAAAATACGGACGGAAGATTTTAGGAACCCCATGGTAACTAAATAATATAGGTGCCGGGGCTATCTCCGGAATGGGTATAGATGGGTTTGTCGGACTAACGGGAGGGCACTGAAGCACAATTAGACGATGTCGGATGTAAAAAACCCGAGGTCGAAATTCGAATTTAAAGGGTACTTATGCTTGACACAAAATTTAGACATTGCCGGTGAATTGTCGTGTGTGTCGGGATTTAAAATTCGCGTTTTTTCAAAATAGCTCGAAAACGGATAAAGATAGCGGAAAACTTCTGCTGAAAGGGCCTCAAGTTGGGATAGGTAGATATGGGTAGGAAAAATTTCAAAGTCGAAAGTCGAACCCGAAAGTCGATATGCCTCTATAAAAATTTTTGTAAGAGATCTGTCCGACCGATAACTGTCGGTTTTCTTCAATTTGAGGAAATCCTGAGGGCAAATCTTATAGTTGAGAGAGAAATTTTGATTGATAGGAGAAATTGGAAGCAGAAGCAAGGGTAAACTTGAAGCAGAAGCAAGTTTCAAGTTCAAGTAGGGGAAGTTGAAGCAAATGGGGGGAAATTCGAAGCAAGGTCGAAATTAGGGATCCGGGATTTTTAGGGATTTTAGAATATGGTCGAATGAGTAGTCATTCGAAAGCGGGTAATGAGGGGAGGTGAATGGGATAAAGAATAACGTCGAAAGTCGAATTTCGAAAGTCGAACTTCGAAATCCGGGATTTTTGGGATCGGGATATATGGGTGTGTGGGTATTCGTTCAAGAGGGGATACTGAGGGGAGTTCACTGGGATAAGGGATAATGCTCAAAGTCGAAATTAGAAAGTCGAACTTCGAATTTCGGGATTTTAGGGATTGGAAAGTATGGTCGAATGAGTACTCATTCGAGAGGGGATAATGAGGGGAGTTCGTTGGGATAAAGGATAATGTCGAAAGTCGAAGTTCGGAGTTCGAACTTCGAAATCCGGGAATTTCTGGATTGGGAATTGGGGTCGAATAAGTACTCATTCAAGAGGGGATATCGAGGGGAGTATAGTGGGATAATGTATAATGTTGAAAATCGAAGTTCTGAGTTCGAACTTCGAAATCCGGGAATTTCGGGATTTGAGATTGAAGTGAATATGGGTGAATGAGTACTCATTCAAGAGGGGATAATGAGAGGAGCTTAGTGGGATAAAAGATCAAGTCGAAAGCCGAAGTTTGGAGTTCGAACTTCGAAATCCGGGAATTTCGGGATTTGAGATTTAAGTGGATATGGGTGAATGAGTAGTCTTTCAAGAGGGGATAATGTGGGGAGTTCAATGGGATTACTAAAAATTTCGAATTTCGAAGTTTTTAGTAAGGTATTCGTGATTTGAGTCTGGGACTGAAATGGTTTTCAGACTCTAACTTTGTAGCAAAAATTTTTAGAATTTTTCCGTCAACTGATTCGTACTCAGCATGTACGAATACACTATAAAACACGTTTTTTTGTGTCAAAATTAAAAATTTTTGACCCTCGAATTTTTCAAAAGGGGTACCCCTTTTGGGGGATATTCGGGATTTTTTGAGGGGCCATAATTTTTTATGGGATTAAGGGAATTGGATGGGGTTTGGTTTGTAAAATCGAGTAAAAAATTAGAAATTTTTTGAAGTAAAAAAATTTCAAAAAAAGTCGAAACTGGGGGTGTAAGGGTCGGATTTCGAAAAACCCAAAATTTTTCGGTTTTTTGGAAATTTTTCGGGATTCTTGAAGGTGGTTCGGGCCGAATTTATTTTTCTTGGATAATGCAGATTTTTCTGCATATATTAGGATTTTAAAATTTTTAACAATGTAAACTTTGGCCAAGATATGATTTTTAAAAAATTTCTGTGATTTTTTCAGGGAGAAATTCCAGGCAAAAAAATTTTAATTTTCAAAATCAAAATAGATATGGCAAATGATATATCATTCGAAAGCTCTCATCGAGCTGGATATAAAAATATTTTTTTGAATTTTTTCGGTACATTTTGACGAATGTACAGAGGTTCGAAAATTTGTGTGGTGAAGTACAGTATCCGTAGAATGATGGGATGGAGAGAGGAAAAATGATTGACAGGTGAAATTGGTGGCAGAGAGGTGGAATTTTTCTCCGTCTCTGACCATGCCTGGCAAACCGTCGAAGAACTTAGGGGTGAATTTTGTATATTGGGGGAAATTTTGTGAGTGGATGAGCTGGATCCTGTTATGGATCCGAAGCAGAAGCATGCTTCTGCTTCAAATTTTGAAATTTGAAACTTGAAGCAAATTGCTTCAAGTTTTGAACTTTCGAAATTTGAAGCAAATTTGCTGCAAATTTTAAATGTTTGAAACTTGAAGTAGAGTCATAACACAGGGAACACGAGGGCCGAAGGCCCGAAATGTATCCTAATCGTTATAGGAATAGGATTATGTTACGAGCCCAGAACCCAGCGACCGTTGACTCCCCGCGAGGCGCGTGCCGCAAAACCCCGCGCGAAGCGCGGGGTTTTGCACAAGCGCCTCGCCTACTCTCCATAGGTTTACGTTGATCATTTTTAACATGTTTAACCTGGCCCAGGCCCTCGCCCTCCATCTAAAAGGAAGGGCGAGGGCCGAAGGCCCGAACCGACTCCCATCTAAGAGGGAGGGCGAGGGCCGAAGGCCCGAGCTGACACCCATCTAAAAGGGAGGGCGAGGGCCGAAGGCCCATCTAAAAGGAAGGGCGAGCTGGACACACATCTAGCTGGACACACATCTAAAAGTGAGGGCGAGGGCCGAAGGCCCGAGCTGGACACCCATCTAAAAAGAAGGGCGAGGGCCGAAGGCCCGAGCTGGACACACATCTAAAAGGGAGGGCGAGGGCCGAAGGCCCGAGCTGACACCCATCTAAAACGGAGGGCGAGGGCCGAAGGCCCGACTGGACACACATCTAAAAGTGAGGGCGAGGGCCGAAGGCCCGAGCTGGACACACATCTAAAAGGGAGGGCGAGGGCCGAAGGCCCGAGCTGACACCCATCTAAAACGGAGGGCGAGGGCCGAAGGCCCGACTGGACACACATCTAAAAGTGAGGGCGAGGGCCGAAGGCCCGAGCTGGACACCCATCTAAAAAGAAGGGCGAGGGCCGAAGGCCCGAGCTGAACACCCATCTAAAAGGAAGTGCGAGGGCCGAATGCCCGAAGTGACTCTAAGTGAAAGGATGAGTCCCAACTGAGGGAAGACGAGGGCCGAAGGCCCAAATTGAATCTTAGTAGAAGGATGAGTGAGGCGAGGGCCGGAGGCCCGAAGCGATGTAAAGGCAAGGCTAATCTTTTGTTCCAGGCATAAAAAATCGCTAGCGGCGCGCGAAGCGCGCCCCCAAAGCCGTTAGGCTTTCCAACGGGCAAAAGTATCGTAACCTAAAGAACCCCCCGATGTATTTTACTGCCACAGTATCGTAATAGGCACCCCAGTGGTTTTGAGGTAAAAAAATTTCGAAAAAGTTCTAAACTGACCCCGTATGGGTCAATTTTCGAAAAACCCAAAAATTTTCGGTTTTTTGAAAATTTTTTGTGATTTTTGCTAATGGTTCGGTCTGAGTGTATTTTTCCTGGGTTGAGCAGATTTCAATGAATCGGCTAAGATTTAAAAATTTTCAAAAAAGGTCTACTTTGAAAAAGTTATGATTTTTTAAAAATTTCAGTAATTTTTGTCCATCAGAAATTTTCGGCCAAAAAATTTTAATTTTAAAACATCAAGATGGATATAGCAAACGATATATCATTCGAAAGCTCTCATTGATCTGGATATGAAAATATTTTTTTCGAATTTTTTCGGTACATTTTGCCGAAAGTACAGAGGTTCGAAAATTTGTGGGGTGGAGTACAGTATCCGGAGAATGATGGGAGGGAGAAAGGAAAAATGATTGACAGGTGAAATTGGCGGCAGAGATGCGAAATTTTTCTCCGTCTCTGACCATGCCGGGCAAACCGGCGAAGAACTTAAAGGTGAATTTTGTATATATGGGGAAAATTTTGAGGATGGATAAGTTGGATCCTGTTATGGATCCGAAGCGGAAGCATGCTTCTGCTTCAATTTCTTGCTTCGAATTTTGAAATTTGAAGCTTGAAGCAAATTTGCTTCAGGTTTCGAATTTTTGAAACTTGAAGCAAATTTGCTTCAACTTTTAAAATTTTGATATGTGAAGCACTTTTGCTTCAACATTTGAAATTTCGTAAGTTGTAGCAAATTTGCTTCAACTTTTTAATTTTTGAACCAAAAATGCTTCAGTTTTTGAAAACCTGAAGCCAAAATGCTTCAAGTTTCGAAACCTGAAGCAAATCTGCTTCAAATTTTTATTTTTCATTTTTGAAGCAATATGGCTTGTGTTTTTGAAAATTTTTTTTAAAGTTTAGAACTTCGAAATTCAATTTTTGGGAATTGGGTCGTTATAGGAATAGGGTCGTTATAGGAAACTTGATCGTTATAGGAATAGGATCATGTTACGAACCCAGAACCCAGCGACCTTTGACGACCCGCGAGGCGCGTGCCGCAAAACCCCGCGCGAAGCGCGGGGTTTTGCACAAGCGCCTCGCCCACGCTCCATAGGTTTAGGTTGACCATTTTTAATCTAAAAGGAGTCGCGAGGGCCGAAGGCCCGAGCTGTACACCCATCTAAAAGGGAGACGAGGGAGTCGCGAGGGCCGAAGGCCCGAGCTGTACACCCATCTAAAAGGGAGACGAGGGCCGAAAGCCCGAGCTGACACACATCTAAAAGAGAGGGCGAGGGCCGAAGGCCCGAGCTGACACCCTTCTAAAAGGAAGGGCGAGGGCCGAAGGCCCGAGCTGACACCCATCTAAAAGGAAGGGCGAAGGCCAAAGACCCGAGCTGACACCCATCTAAAAGGGAGGGCCGAAGGCACGAGCTGACACCCATCTAAAAGGAAGGGCGAGGGCCGAAGGCCCGAGCTGACACGCATCTAAAAGGGGGGGGGGCGATAGCCGAAGGCCCGAGCTGACACCCATCTAAAAGGGAGGGCGAGGGCCGAAGGCACGAGCTGACACCCATCTAAAAGGAAGGGCGAGGGCCGAAGGCCCGAGCTGACACTTATCTAAAAGGGAGGGCGATAGCCGAAGGTCCGAGGTGATACCCATCTAAAAAGGAGGGCCGAAGGCCCGAGATGACACCCATCTAAAAGGGAGGGCGAGGGCCGAAGGCCCGAGATGACACCCATCTAAAAAGAAGGCGAGGGCCGAAGGCCCGAGCTGACGCCCATCTAAAAGGGAGGGCGAGGGCCCGAGCTGGCACCCATCTAAAAGAGGGGCGAGGGCCGAAGGCCCGAGCTGAAACCCATCTGAAAGGGAGCGCGAGGGCCGAAGGCCCGAGCCGAAGGCACGAGCTGACACCCATCTAAAAGGAAGGGCGAGGGCCGAAGGCCCGAGCTGACACGCATCTAAAAGGGGGGGGGGCGATAGCCGAAGGCCCGAGCTGACACCCATCTAAAAGGGAGGGCGAGGGCCGAAGGCACAAGCTGACACCCATCTAAAAGGAAGGGCGAGGGCCGAAGGCCCGAGCTGACACTTATCTAAAAGGGAGGGCGATAGCCGAAGGTCCGAGGTGATACCCATCTAAAAAGGAGGGCCGAAGGCCCGAGATGACACCCATCTAAAAGGGAGGGCGAGGGCCGAAGGCCCGAGATGACACCCATCTAAAAAGAAGGCGAGGGCCGAAGGCCCGAGCTGACGCCCATCTAAAAGGGAGGGCGAGGGCCCGAGCTGGCACCCATCTAAAAGAGGGGCGAGGGCCGAAGGCCCGAGCTGAAACCCATCTGAAAGGGAGCGCGAGGGCCGAAGGCCCGAGCTGACACCCATCTAAAAGAGAGGGCGAGGGCCGAAGGCCCGAGCTGACACACATCTAAAAAGAAGGGCGAGGGCCGAAGGCTGAACTGATACATCTAAAAGAGAGGGTGAGGGCCGAAGGCCCGATCTGACACTCATCTATAAGTGAGGGCGAGGGCCGAAGGCCCGAGCTGACACACATATAAAAGGAAGGACGAGGGCCGAAGGCCCGAGCTGACACACATCTAAAAGAAGTGCGAGGGTGAAAGGATGAGTAAGTGGAAGGATGAGTCCCAACTAAAGGCTAATCTTTTGTTCCAGGCAAAAAATATCGCTAGCGGCGCGCGAAGCGCGCCCCCAAAGCCGATAGGCTTTCCAACGGGCAGAGCAAAATTTAAACCTAAAGTGTCGTAACCAAATGCTCCCAGCTATCCGCCGCCATAAGTGGTCAAACCCATCGCTAGGGGGCCTATAAAAGTATTGGTTTTTCTGGGGGTGGACACCAATCATTTTGGGGTAAAATGGTTGAAAAAACTCAGATCTGATTAAGGTTTGCTCAGAGATTTTGTGGAGTTGTGGATTAGTCCTACAACTTTTTATCGCGCATCCAGGAAAATTATGTCGAATTGTGTGAGGTCACGTTTAGGTACCTAAATAATATAGGTACCGGGGCTATCTTTTTAATGAGTGGAGTTAGCGGGAAATTTCTGCTGGTAGGATGTTAAGTCAGAACAAGCTGATATATGTAGAAAAAAACTCGAAGTCAAAATTCGAATTTGAAGGGTACTTATTGGGGGGCAAAAATTCGGACTTCGGTGAATTTCCCCCGCTGTCGGTAAAGTCGAAATTTTCGAAACTCATCGACAATTCACGTGTGATACCTCAAATGAAAGCTCTGAGTGAGCTGAGTCTGAGGATTTTTAGTTCAAATTTTTCTGACCACTTTGGACCAAGTTACAGTAGCCCAAAGGTTCAAAATTCGGGCTTGTAAAATTGGGAAGGTTGGCTCCAATTGTCAAAAGTGAATTGAAACCCGTTTTCGATATCCTATGTTATAGAGCGTCCTCTGGCGGTCCGAAAAAGGTATAATATGTCGGGGGTCCATTTGAGTCTGAAAAAGTTATGGCCAATGTTCGCAAATGTCGCGAAACTTAAATTGACTGTAACTTCTTGGGGAAATTTTTTAAAATTTTTCTGACACCGGAAATGGATTCAGCGCATGTCAGAGTACCATATAGGATATTTTTTGGGTCAAAATTCGAAAATTTTGTCCCAACCCCGTTCAAAATGGCCCCATGTAAAATCGGGAAGGATGGCTCCAATTCTCAAAATTTGTCGTTTCGGGTTTCTTTGAAATCCTATGTTGTAAAGCGTCCCCTGGCGGTCAGAAAAAGGTATAATATGTCGGGGGTCCGTTTGAGTCTGAAAAAGTTATGGCCAATGTTCGCAAATGTCGCGAATCTTTTTTGGACTGTAACTTTGGTGAAAAATTTTTTAGAATTTTTCTGACACCGGATATGGATTCAGCGCATATGAATGCACCATATAGGCCGTTTTTAGGTTAAAATTCGAAAATTTTTGACCCTCGAATTTTTCAAAAGGGTTACCCCTTTTGGGGGATATTCGGGATTTTTAGGGGATCATAACTTTTTGTGGGATTATTGGAATGGGATGTGGTTTGCTTTATAAAATAGAATAAAAAATTAGGTATTTTTTGAGCCCAAAAAATTTCGAAAAAATTCGAAATTGGAGGTGTAGGGGTCGAATTTCGAAAAACCCAAAATTTTTCGGTTTTTCGGAATTTTTTAGGGATTTTTGTCGGCGGTTCGGGCCGAAGGTATTTTTCCTGGATAAAGCAGATTTTTCTGCATATTATGGGATTTTAAAATTTTCAAAAAAGGTTACTTTGGGTGAGATATGATTTTTTGAAAATTTTAGTGATTTTTTCAGGCAGAAATTTCTGGCAAAAAAATTTTAATTTTCAAAATCAAAATAGATACGGCAAATGAGATATCATTCGAAAGCTCTCATCGAGCTGGGTATAAATATATTTTTTTCTAAATTTTTCGGTACATTTTGACGAATGTACAGATCTTCGAAAATTTGTGGGGGTGAGTACCGTATCCGAAGAATTATGGTAGGAAGGGAGGAAAAATGATTGACAGGTGAAGTTGATGGCAGAGAGGCGAAATTTTTCTCCGTCTCTGACCATGAGGGGCAACCCATAGAAGAAATACTCTCCATAGGTTTACGTTGATCATTTTTAACATGTTTAACCTGGCCCAGGCCCTCGCCCTCCATCTAAAAGGAAGGGCGAGGGCCGAAGGCCCGAACCGACTCCCATCTAAGAGGGAGGGCGAGGGCCGAAGGCCCGAGCTGACACCCATCTAAAAGGGAGGGCGAGGGCCGAAGGCCCATCTAAAAGGAAGGGCGAGCTGGACACACATCTAGCTGGACACACATCTAAAAGTGAGGGCGAGGGCCGAAGGCCCGAGCTGGACACCCATCTAAAAAGAAGGGCGAGGGCCGAAGGCCCGAGCTGGACACACATCTAAAAGGGAGGGCGAGGGCCGAAGGCCCGAGCTGACACCCATCTAAAACGGAGGGCGAGGGCCGAAGGCCCGACTGGACACACATCTAAAAGTGAGGGCGAGGGCCGAAGGCCCGAGCTGGACACACATCTAAAAGGGAGGGCGAGGGCCGAAGGCCCGAGCTGACACCCATCTAAAACGGAGGGCGAGGGCCGAAGGCCCGACTGGACACACATCTAAAAGTGAGGGCGAGGGCCGAAGGCCCGAGCTGGACACCCATCTAAAAAGAAGGGCGAGGGCCGAAGGCCCGAGCTGAACACCCATCTAAAAGGAAGTGCGAGGGCCGAATGCCCGAAGTGACTCTAAGTGAAAGGATGAGTCCCAACATAGGGAAGACGAGGGCCGAAGGCCCAAATTGAATCTTAGTAGAAGGATGAGTGAGGCGAGGGCCGGAGGCCCGAAGCGATGTAAAGGCAAGGCTAATCTTTTGTTCCAGGCATAAAAAATCGCTAGCGGCGCGCGAAGCGCGCCCCCAAAGCCGTTAGGCTTTCCAACGGGCAAAAGTATCGTAACCTAAAGAACCCCCCGATGTATTTTACTGCCACAGTATCGTAATAGGCACCCCAGTGGTTTTGAGGTAAAAAAATTTCGAAAAAGTTCTAAACTGACCCCGTATGGGTCAATTTTCGAAAAACCCAAAAATTTTCGGTTTTTTGAAAATTTTTTGTGATTTTTGCTAATGGTTCGGTCTGAGTGTATTTTTCCTGGGTTGAGCAGATTTCAATGAATCGGCTAAGATTTAAAAATTTTCAAAAAAGGTCTACTTTGAAAAAGTTATGATTTTTTAAAAATTTCAGTAATTTTTGTCCATCAGAAATTTTCGGCCAAAAAATTTTAATTTTAAAACATCAAGATGGATATAGCAAACGATATATCATTCGAAAGCTCTCATTGATCTGGATATGAAAATATTTTTTTCGAATTTTTTCGGTACATTTTGCCGAAAGTACAGAGGTTCGAAAATTTGTGGGGTGGAGTACAGTATCCGGAGAATGATGGGAGGGAGAAAGGAAAAATGATTGACAGGTGAAATTGGCGGCAGAGATGCGAAATTTTTCTCCGTCTCTGACCATGCCGGGCAAACCGGCGAAGAACTTAAAGGTGAATTTTGTATATATGGGGAAAATTTTGAGGATGGATAAGTTGGATCCTGTTATGGATCCGAAGCGGAAGCATGCTTCTGCTTCAATTTCTTGCTTCGAATTTTGAAATTTGAAGCTTGAAGCAAATTTGCTTCAGGTTTCGAATTTTTGAAACTTGAAGCAAATTTGCTTCAACTTTTAAAATTTTGATATGTGAAGCACTTTTGCTTCAACATTTGAAATTTCGTAAGTTGTAGCAAATTTGCTTCAACTTTTTAATTTTTGAACCAAAAATGCTTCAGTTTTTGAAAACCTGAAGCCAAAATGCTTCAAGTTTCGAAACCTGAAGCAAATCTGCTTCAAATTTTTATTTTTCATTTTTGAAGCAATATGGCTTGTGTTTTTGAAAATTTTTTTTAAAGTTTAGAACTTCGAAATTCAATTTTTGGGAATTGGGTCGTTATAGGAATAGGGTCGTTATAGGAAACTTGATCGTTATAGGAATAGGATCATGTTACGAACCCAGAACCCAGCGACCTTTGACGACCCGCGAGGCGCGTGCCGCAAAACCCCGCGCGAAGCGCGGGGTTTTGCACAAGCGCCTCGCCCACGCTCCATAGGTTTAGGTTGACCATTTTTAATCTAAAAGGAGTCGCGAGGGCCGAAGGCCCGAGCTGTACACCCATCTAAAAGGGAGACGAGGGAGTCGCGAGGGCCGAAGGCCCGAGCTGTACACCCATCTAAAAGGGAGACGAGGGCCGAAAGCCCGAGCTGACACACATCTAAAAGAGAGGGCGAGGGCCGAAGGCCCGAGCTGACACCCTTCTAAAAGGAAGGGCGAGGGCCGAAGGCCCGAGCTGACACCCATCTAAAAGGAAGGGCGAAGGCCAAAGACCCGAGCTGACACCCATCTAAAAGGGAGGGCCGAAGGCACGAGCTGACACCCATCTAAAAGGAAGGGCGAGGGCCGAAGGCCCGAGCTGACACGCATCTAAAAGGGAGGGCGATAGCCGAAGGCCCGAGCTGACACCCATCTAAAAGGGAGGGCGAGGGCCGAAGGCACGAGCTGACACCCATCTAAAAGGAAGGGCGAGGGCCGAAGGCCCGAGCTGACACTTATCTAAAAGGGAGGGCGATAGCCGAAGGTCCGAGGTGATACCCATCTAAAAAGGAGGGCCGAAGGCCCGAGATGACACCCATCTAAAAGGGAGGGCGAGGGCCGAAGGCCCGAGATGACACCCATCTAAAAAGAAGGCGAGGGCCGAAGGCCCGAGCTGACGCCCATCTAAAAGGGAGGGCGAGGGCCCGAGCTGGCACCCATCTAAAAGAGGGGCGAGGGCCGAAGGCCCGAGCTGAAACCCATCTGAAAGGGAGCGCGAGGGCCGAAGGCCCGAGCCGAAGGCACGAGCTGACACCCATCTAAAAGGAAGGGCGAGGGCCGAAGGCCCGAGCTGACACGCATCTAAAAGGGGGGCGATAGCCGAAGGCCCGAGCTGACACCCATCTAAAAGGGAGGGCGAGGGCCGAAGGCACAAGCTGACACCCATCTAAAAGGAAGGGCGAGGGCCGAAGGCCCGAGCTGACACTTATCTAAAAGGGAGGGCGATAGCCGAAGGTCCGAGGTGATACCCATCTAAAAAGGAGGGCCGAAGGCCCGAGATGACACCCATCTAAAAGGGAGGGCGAGGGCCGAAGGCCCGAGATGACACCCATCTAAAAAGAAGGCGAGGGCCGAAGGCCCGAGCTGACGCCCATCTAAAAGGGAGGGCGAGGGCCCGAGCTGGCACCCATCTAAAAGAGGGGCGAGGGCCGAAGGCCCGAGCTGAAACCCATCTGAAAGGGAGCGCGAGGGCCGAAGGCCCGAGCTGACACCCATCTAAAAGAGAGGGCGAGGGCCGAAGGCCCGAGCTGACACACATCTAAAAAGAAGGGCGAGGGCCGAAGGCTGAACTGATACATCTAAAAGAGAGGGTGAGGGCCGAAGGCCCGATCTGACACTCATCTATAAGTGAGGGCGAGGGCCGAAGGCCCGAGCTGACACACATATAAAAGGAAGGACGAGGGCCGAAGGCCCGAGCTGACACACATCTAAAAGAAGTGCGAGGGTGAAAGGATGAGTAAGTGGAAGGATGAGTCCCAACTAAAGGCTAATCTTTTGTTCCAGGCAAAAAATATCGCTAGCGGCGCGCGAAGCGCGCCCCCAAAGCCGATAGGCTTTCCAACGGGCAGAGCAAAATTTAAACCTAAAGTGTCGTAACCAAATGCTCCCAGCTATCCGCCGCCATAAGTGGTCAAACCCATCGCTAGGGGGCCTATAAAAGTATTGGTTTTTCTGGGGGTGGACACCAATCATTTTGGGGTAAAATGGTTGAAAAAACTCAGATCTGATTAAGGTTTGCTCAGAGATTTTTTTGAGTTGTGGATTAGTCCTACAACTTTTTATCGCGCATCCAGGAAAATTATGTCGAATTGTGTGAGGTCACGTTTAGGTACCTAAATAATATAGGTACCGGGGCTATCTTTTTAATGAGTGGAGTTAGCGGGAAATTTCTGCTGGTAGGATGTTAAGTCAGAACAAGCTGATATATGTAGAAAAAAACTCGAAGTCAAAATTCGAATTTGAAGGGTACTTATTGGGGGGCAAAAATTCGGACTTCGGTGAATTTCCCCCGCTGTCGGTAAAGTCGAAATTTTCGAAACTCATCGACAATTCACGTGTGATACCTCAAATGAAAGCTCTGAGTGAGCTGAGTCTGAGGATTTTTAGTTCAAATTTTTCTGACCACTTTGGACCAAGTTACAGTAGCCCAAAGGTTCAAAATTCGGGCTTGTAAAATTGGGAAGGTTGGCTCCAATTGTCAAAAGTGAATTGAAACCCGTTTTCGATATCCTATGTTATAGAGCGTCCTCTGGCGGTCCGAAAAAGGTATAATATGTCGGGGGTCCATTTGAGTCTGAAAAAGTTATGGCCAATGTTCGCAAATGTCGCGAAACTTAAATTGACTGTAACTTCTTGGGGAAATTTTTTAAAATTTTTCTGACACCGGAAATGGATTCAGCGCATGTCAGAGTACCATATAGGATATTTTTTGGGTCAAAATTCGAAAATTTTGTCCCAACCCAGTTCAAAATGGCCCCATGTAAAATCGGGAAGGATGGCTCCAATTCTCAAAATTTGTCGTTTCGGGTTTCTTTGAAATCCTATGTTGTAAAGCGTCCCCTGGCGGTCAGAAAAAGGTATAATATGTCGGGGGTCCGTTTGAGTCTGAAAAAGTTATGGCCAATGTTCGCAAATGTCGCGAATCTTTTTTGGACTGTAACTTTGGTGAAAAATTTTTTAGAATTTTTCTGACACCGGATATGGATTCAGCGCATATGAATGCACCATATAGGCCGTTTTTAGGTTAAAATTCGAAAATTTTTGACCCTCGAATTTTTCAAAAGGGTTACCCCTTTTGGGGGATATTCGGGATTTTTAGGGGATCATAACTTTTTGTGGGATTATTGGAATGGGATGTGGTTTGCTTTATAAAATAGAATAAAAAATTAGGTATTTTTTGAGCCCAAAAAATTTCGAAAAAATTCGAAATTGGAGGTGTAGGGGTCGAATTTCGAAAAACCCAAAATTTTTCGGTTTTTCGGAATTTTTTAGGGATTTTTGTCGGCGGTTCGGGCCGAAGGTATTTTTCCTGGATAAAGCAGATTTTTCTGCATATTATGGGATTTTAAAATTTTCAAAAAAGGTTACTTTGGGTGAGATATGATTTTTTGAAAATTTTAGTGATTTTTTCAGGCAGAAATTTCTGGCAAAAAAATTTTAATTTTCAAAATCAAAATAGATACGGCAAATGAGATATCATTCGAAAGCTCTCATCGAGCTGGGTATAAATATATTTTTTTCTAAATTTTTCGGTACATTTTGACGAATGTACAGATCTTCGAAAATTTGTGGGGGTGAGTACCGTATCCGAAGAATTATGGTAGGAAGGGAGGAAAAATGATTGACAGGTGAAGTTGATGGCAGAGAGGCGAAATTTTTCTCCGTCTCTGACCATGAGGGGCAACCCATAGAAGAAATTAAAGGTGAATTTTGTATATGGGGGAAAATTTCCAGAGTGGATAAGCTGGATCCTGTTATGGATCCGTAGCTGAAGCAAGCTTCTGCTTCATATTTTTGCTTCATGTTTCGAATTTTTGAAACTTGAAGCAAATTTGCTTCAAGTTTTGAATTTTCGAAACTTGAAGCAAATTTGTTTTAGGTTTCGAATTTTTGAAACTTGAAACAAATTTGCTTCGTTTTTGAATTTTCGAAACTTGAAGCAAATTTGCTTCAACTTTTGAATTTTTGAAAGTTGAAGCAAAATTGCTTCAACTTTTAAAATTTTGATTTTGGAAGCAAAACTGCTTCAGATTATTAAAAAATTTTTTAAAGTTCGGAATTCGAACTTCGAAATGGTTTTTTTCGGAATTGTGAAGTATGGGGTGTGTGGTTTTATTCTTGAAGTATGGGGTGTGTGGTTTTATTCTTGAAGCAATTTTGCTTCAACCTATGAAATTTTGGTTTATGAAGCAGAATTTGCTTCAACTTTTTAAAAATTTTGTTTTCATCTAAAAGGAAGGGCGAGGGCCGAAGGCCCGAGCTGACACCCATCTAAAAGGGAGGGCGAGGGCCGAAGGCCCGAGCTGACACACATCTAAAAGGAAGAGCGAGGGCCGAAGGCCCGAGCTGACACCCATCTAAAAGGGAGGGCGAGGGCCGAAGGTCCGAGCTGACACCCATCTAAAAGGGAAGACGAGGGCCGAAGGCCCGAAGTGACTCTAAATGGAAGGCTGAGTCCAATCGGGGGGAAGACAAGGGCCGAAGCCCGAAGTGACTCTAAATGGAAGGATGAGTCCAATCGGGGGGAAGACAAGGGCCGAACTGGAAGCAAAATTTCGAAACTCGAAGCAAAATTTAGAAGCAAGATTTGCTTCCCGAAGCATTTCTTGCTTCAGGTTTAGAATTTTGATTGGAAGGATGAGTCCCATCCTAATCGTTATAAAAATAGGATCATGTTACGAGCCCAGAACCCAGCGACCTTTGACCAGCGACCTTTGACGCCCCGCGAGGCGCGTGCCGCAAAACCCCGCGCGAAGCGCGGGGTTTTGCACAAGCGCCTCGCATACGCTCCATAGGTTTAAGTTGACCATTTTTAATCTGACACCCATCTAAAAGAGAGGGCGAGGGCCGAAGGCCCGAGCTGACACACATCTAAAAGGAAGGGCGACGGCCGAAGGCCCGAGCTGACACCCATCTAAAAGGAAGGGCGAGGGCCGAAGGCCCGAGCTGACACCCATCTAAAAGGGAGGGCGACGGCCGAAGGCCCGAGCTGACACCCATCTAAAAGGAAGGGCGAGGGCCGAAGGCCCGAGCTGACACCCATCTAAAAGGGAGGGCGAGGGCCGAAGGCCCGAGCTTACACACATCTAAAAGGAAGGGCGAGGGCCGAAGGCCCGAGCTGACACCCATCTAAAAGGGAGGGCGAGGGCCGAAGGCCCGAGCTGACACACATCTAAAAGGAAGAGCGAGGGCCGAAGGCCCGAGCTGACACCCATCTAAAAGGGAGGGCGAGGGCCGAAGGTCCGAGCTGACACCCATCTAAAAGGGAAGACGAGGGCCGAAGGCCCGAAGTGACTCTAAATGGAAGGCTGAGTCCAATCGGGGGGAAGACAAGGGCCGAAGCCCGAAGTGACTCTAAATGGAAGGATGAGTCCAATCGGGGGGAAGACAAGGGCCGAACTGGAAGCAAAATTTCGAAACTCGAAGCAAAATTTAGAAGCAAGATTTGCTTCCCGAAGCATTTCTTGCTTCAGGTTTAGAATTTTGATTGGAAGGATGAGTCCCATCCTAATCGTTATAAAAATAGGATCATGTTACGAGCCCAGAACCCAGCGACCTTTGACCAGCGACCTTTGACGCCCCGCGAGGCGCGTGCCGCAAAACCCCGCGCGAAGCGCGGGGTTTTGCACAAGCGCCTCGCATACGCTCCATAGGTTTAAGTTGACCATTTTTAATCTGACACCCATCTAAAAGAGAGGGCGAGGGCCGAAGGCCCGAGCTGACACACATCTAAAAGGAAGGGCGACGGCCGAAGGCCCGAGCTGACACCCATCTAAAAGGAAGGGCGAGGGCCGAAGGCCCGAGCTGACACCCATCTAAAAGGGAGGGCGAGGGCCGAAGGCCCGAGCTTACACACATCTAAAAGGAAGGGCGAGGGCCGAAGGCCCGAGCTGACACCCATCTATAAGAAAGGGCGAGGGCCGAAGGCCCGAGCTGACACCCATCTAAAAGGGAGGGCGAGGGCCGAAGGCCCGAGCTGACACCCATCTATAAGGAAGGGCGAGGGCCGAAGGCCCGAGCTGAGCACAAATCTACACAGTACAGTATCCGGAAAAAGCACAGTACAGTATCCGGAAAAATGATGGGATGGAGAGAGGAAAAATGATTGACAGGTGAAATTGATGGAAGAGAGGTGAAATTTTTCTCCGTCTCTGACCATACCGGGCAAACTGGCGAAGAACTTTAGAGTGAATTTTGTATATATGAGGAAAATTTTTAGGGGGATAAGTTTTCTTCCAGGCATAAAAAATCGCTAGCGGCGCGCGAAGCGCGCCCCTAAAGCCGATAGGCTTTCCAACGGGCACAGCAACATCAAACTGCCAGAGTATCTTAAAACCCTTTCAGCTATCCGCCGCCATCAGTGGTCAAACCCATCGCTAGTTATAATAGTATAAAAAAAACCCCAACTTCAACTTTAAAAAAACTCAGGCTCCCGGCCGAAGGCCGGGAGCCCCCGGAAAGTTATGGAAGGGTCCTACAACTTTTTGATGGCTATTCAGGAAAACTCTAACCTCGGCGCCACGACCTTTCCTTTGCGCCGAAACGACCCCCTGTGATTTTATATCTCGTGAACCAGAACCTGGAGCAAAAAACTTCTGCTGGTAGGATTTTAAGTTGGAGTAGGTAGATATATGCAGGAAAAAAACCGGACCCGAAATCCGAACTTGGAGGGTACTTATGCCTTTCCAAAAACTCAACGACTGACGGTGAAATGTCGATTTTGTCGGACTTGAGTGTTGTTTTTAAGCTATATCTTGGAAACGGCTGGGGGGATTTAGATGGGACCTGGAGGGTTATAGGTAAGTGGCTATGGGGAATTTTTTGGGATAGGTCGTTTTGGTGCCGCACTTGAGTGTGGCACCGAAATGGCCGGATGAGTGCTTCAAAGCGTTATAACGCTTTTTTGAGAAGTGGGGTGTCTTGGGGCTTGGGATTGATATTGTAGGGCTGGATGTTGGGAAAATATTTGGTGTTGGACATTAGAGTCTCGGGTGAACTTTTGGGGGTCATATGGTCCAAAGTGTCTAAGTCGAAAAGTCGATTTTTTGTAGAGGGTCGTTTCGGGTTTCTTCGATACCCTATTCGAAAGAGCGTCCCCTGGGGCTCCGAAAAAGGTATAATATGTTGGGGGTCCACTTGAGTCTCAAAAAGTTATAGCCAATTTGGCAAAATGTCGTGAATCTTTTTGAGACTCTAACGTCCCGGGGAAGATTTTTAAAATTTTTCTTACACCGGATTCGTACTCAGCGGGTGTCAGAGCACCATATAGGTCGAATTTCGGGTCAAAATTCGAAAATTTTGTTTCCACGCCTATTTTCAAAGGGGTACCCCTTTTGGGGGATTTTTGGGAATTTTTAGGGGACCATAACTTTTTTTGGGATTTTCGGATTGGGTTGGGGTTTCTTTCATAAAATCAAGCAAAAAATTAGGTATTTTTTGAGTGGAAAAAATTTCGAAAAAAGTCGAAACTGAGGGTGTAGGGGTCGAATTTCGAAAAACCCAAAAATTTTCGGTTTTTCGAAAAAATTCCGGGATTTTTGCCGACGGTTCGGAACGAAGCTATTTTTCCTGGATAGAGCTTATTTTTCTCCATAGAATAAGCTTTTAAAATTTTTCAAAAAGTTCAAATTTGAAAAAGTTATGAATTTTTAAAAATTTGGTCGATTTTTTCTGCCGAAATTTTCGGCCAAAAAAAAATTTTTTTCAAAATCGATATAAATGGGCCAAATGTCATATCATTCGAAAGCCATTAATGAGGGGAGAATAAAAATAATTTTTCCGAGATTTTCTGACCATTTTGTACAGTTACAAAAGGTCGAAATTTCGGGGGTGGGGATACTCTCATACTCATATCACATCCTAAAGTATATTCCAGACTCAAATGACCAACTACTTATAAGTTCCCCACACGCAGCCCTACAACATCACTCCCAGACGCGAAACCCCCCCGGCCTCCAAAAAACCGCTATGAGCAGTTGAAGTATTCATCCGGACGTTTCAGTGCCACACTTTAGTGCGGCACCAAAATGGCCATGCCCATTGAATTCCCCATGGCCGATTACCTATAATCCCAATAAGTTATTGCCCCATTTGGTCTTTTTTAGATTTTGACCATTTTTCCATGTACCCTTTTGTCGAAAAAAGGGCTGGAGCTTTTATTTTTCCATTTTTTTAATTTTTTTACTTTTTTAAAAATCCCTAACATTTAATTTTACTTTAATGGGGAACCGCTGGGGCTTTTTAGCGGAAATTTGGGGTAGTAGGTAATCGGACCTGGGGAGTTCATTGGGCATGTTCATTTTGGTGCCACACTTGAGTGTGGCACTGAAACGTCCTACTTCGGAACTTTTTGTGCGTTTTGGTTTAAACTTGGGGATATAGGTAATCAACCTTGGGGAATTCAGCTAGCATGGTCGTTTTGGTGCCACACTTGAGTGTGGCACTGAAACGGTCTTTTTTCCAAATACCCCAAAATTAATTTTTAATTAAACTTTTATATATTTTTTTTATTTTTAGCCTAAAAAATTAAAATATTTTAATTCAAAAAATTATTTTCATTCAACATCAACATAATTATTCTATTTTTCAAAAATTTAAATTTTTTCGACAACAACAACAAAAAATTAATTTTATTTTTTCATCAACAACAACATCCAATTTCTTCAAATATTTTTATAAATTCTTCAACATCAACTCAACACCTACAAACAAATCATTATGGTTTGTTTTATAATTTATAATTTTTTTTAAAAAAACAAAATTTTTTTCACTAATTTATGATTTTTTTTTCAAAAAAAACAATTTTTTTAAAGAATAAAATCCCACGGATGTGGGTAGCGAACTTGTATGACCACTGTGCGGAGGGGTCATGCCGGTTTTTTCCCAGAAATGGGCGGAGCCGGCATGATCGGGGATTGGGTCATGCCCGTTTCCCTTTTGGGGGTTTGGGAAGGCTCCCCCTTCCTTCTGCACAGCGGGCCAGTACGACCACTGTGCGGACGGGTCATGCCGGTTTTTTCCCAGAAATGGGCGGAGCCGGCATGATCGGGGATTGGGTCATGCCCGTTTCCCCTTTTGTGGGTATGGGAAGGCTCCCCCTTCCTTCTGCACAGTGGGACAGTACAACCACTGTGCGGACGGGTCATGCCCAAATTTTTTTAAATTTAAATTCACTTTAAAAATTTTTTTACGATTTTTTTATTTTTAAGGTTTCTCAACGCCTGTTGCCGTCATCCAATTTGTTTGGTGGTTGGTCTTATTTGTGAGTTTTACTTTTTTAAAATATTTTTATTCCCCAATCCGGTTTCCTTCCCTGTCGGGGGAAGGAGATCTTGTACCCCCGTATGGGGAGAGTGTGGGGCACCAGTACGCGGGGGAGAACAAATACGCGTTCTGATGCCTCACTTGTGCGGACGGGTCATGCCCAAATTTTTTTAATTTTAAACTAACCTAAAATTTTTTTACAATTTTTTATTTTTAAGGTTTCTCAACGCCTGCTGCGGTCATCCAATATGCTTGGTGGTTGGTCTTTTCTCGTGAGTTTATTTTTTTATATTTATATTCCCCAATCCGGTTTCCTTCCCTGTCGGGGGAAGGAGATCTTGAACCCCCGTATGGGGAGAGTGTGGGGCACCAGGACGCGGGGGAGAACAAATACGCGTCTTGATGCCTCACTTGTGCTAGGGGTCATGCCAAAATTTTTTTTACTTTAAATAAACATTAAATTTTTTACAATTTTTTATTTTTATAGTTTCTCAACTTACTGCTCCCCTTCTTCAATATGCTTGGTGGGTGCTTTGTTTTAAGTGAGTTTATTGTTAACAATTTTTAAATTTTTTTATTAACTAAACTTTCAGTGAAAAATATTTTTTGGCTAATTTTTAAATCATTTTTGAAATTTTCTGGGAAAAACCTGAAAATAGCAAAACATTTTTTCAAAAAAATTCGATAAATATTTTTTAAAATTTTTGTCTAAAATTTTAAATTTTCATTTTTTTTGTTTTATGCGTCTGTTCGGAGGGGTGCTTCCTTTCCCACAAAAAGGGGCCTATGCATGACCTCTTCTGCACTAGAAGCACAGAGAGGCATGCAAGTTCTTCTTTGTGCCCCATTCCGTGGAAAAACCTGTATAATAAGGTTTCGGGTCCTCGCCTTGAAGGCCCACGGGATGGGATGAGAACGTGGAGCACCAATACTTGGGGGAAGAATAACTCCTTGTATTGATGCTTCACTGTGCCGACGGGTCATGCCAAAATTTTTCAAAATTTAATAAAACTTTTTAAAAAACTTAAATTTTTTAATTTTAAAAATTTTTCATTTTAGTGTCAATACATGCTCTATCTTTGAATCAAATTTTGGTGGCTTGCTTTTGGTTTCGTAATGTTTTTGTTTTTTTTTATTTTCGGCTTTTTCGGAAAAAATTTTATTTTTCAAACTTAAAATATCTAAATTCTTTAAAAATTTAAATTTTTGAAACTTTTCGATATTTTTTTTCAAAATTTAAATTTTATTATTGACCCCTGAGAGACGGCTGCACTAACGTTGCAGTACGACTCAGCCTTTAAAAATGGCTTTGCGTGGTGGGCCAATTACACACCACGTGAAAAATATCCTTTACAGATGGGGATACCACACATCTGTCCCCAAATTAAAAATGGCCGCTGGTGGGCTTGATGCACCAGAAAAAATAGTCTGCTGGCGGACTTTCCAACTGTTCTCAGCCTGACCAGTTGTTAATGGTTGGGACACCAGTACCCCCTTTTCACAATTTTTGGTCGTAGAGTGAAAACCATGTTTAACATGGTTGGCAACTCTACTTTTTGTTAAATTAATTCAATTTGTTTTTTTGTTATATTTTGTTTTTAATGTTTTAGCCTTTTTCTATGAGATCCGTCGCGTTATTATTTTCATTAGTTTTTTTAACTTTTTATTGAATCTTCATCGCGTTTTGTCATTTCACATTGTTTTCGCGTTTTGTGGCGAATTGCTCTTAATTTATTTTCTTTTTTTTCAGATATTTTAAATAATTATTTTATTTTCTATATTTTAAATGCCTTCAAGACAGCAAAACAACCGGAGGAAACGTAAGTTAAGTTATTTGGCTGAAAGTAAGTTTGGTAGTGATGCAACTAATAGTTGCGAGGTTGACGGGGTTTCCAATGATGGTAAATATTTGAATGTTAATTCACCCGGGGTTAGTTTAGGTGATGGTATTTTAGATAGTGTATCAATGGTTGATGGTGTTGAATTACATTCAGAGAATGTTTTGGTTGAGTGTGGGAGTAGTGCTGTAAGTAGTATGGTTAAAGGTACGAATGGTAGTGTTTTAATGGTTGATGGTTCTGAAATTAGGGGTTCTAATGTTGATGGTTCGTTACCTGGGAGTTCATTGGATGAAAGTTTTATTGTTGAAAATTTTTTGGTTGATAATTTTTTGGTAGATGGTTCTTTAGTTGGGAGTTCTGGTGTTGAAGGGAATTTAAGTTGTTTAAGAGACCAAGACAAAATATCTGTAGTGTCTCAGAGTGTTTCCATGGGTAGTGAATTGATGGATACCAGTTTAAATAATAATAAAGGTGGTAGACCTAGGAAGATTAAGAGAGCTGGCGGTAGGCCGAAACGAGATAGTGTGGGGAAGCATACTTTTGCAAATAAATCAATTGATTCTAATGATAATATGAATATTAATTTTGTTCCTGAATTTTTGTCTATTGATTTGTTAGATATTCCTTTTGGTCCTATGCCTAATGATGATAATAGGATTTTTACCGATGATATTGTTTTTTCAAGGCCCGAAATTAATAGTTTGTGGTCAGATCCTAATATGTGGTTACAAGATAGTTTCGTTTTTATTTACTTAAAATTTTTATCATATCGTTCTAATTTAAATGTTGTTGTTGTCTCGCCTCAATTTGCTGTTGTTGATTACCATTTTGGGCAGGGTGTTGAGCCTCCTAATATTTTTGATTGTTGTTTTAATTATAACCAGGATTATGATATTTTATTAATTCCAATTATTTTTCCTGGTCATTTTGGGTTGGTAGTTTTTGATCGTTCAGATCGTGCAAATCTTTCTTGCATTTTTGTTGATTCTTTGCCTTCTGTTAATCGTTTAACCGATGTTTCTTGTGGTGTTTTCGATCAGCGGCGTGTTGATTTAATTAAAAGGTGTATTTGTGATTTGACACCTGGTCTTTTTATTGACAATATAAATATTCAAGTTTTGCCCCGTTCTCAATTTACTGAACAAAGAGATGGGATTAATTGTGGGTTTTATGTTTGTCTTTATTCGGAATTGTTTTTGTTTAATAATAAATCGCTAATAATTCCAAATTTAAATATTCAATATGAGAGGAAGCGTATTTTATGGCACCTTTCACAATTGATTCTTTCGAATGATATTGATTATGTTGGGATTTTTGATTATAATCCTAGAAATGTAGCTCGTGTGAATAATCCTGTTGTGAATAATACATCTAATGTGAATTGTTTTCAGTTTAATTTAGAATTTCCAGAAGACATACAAGAAAATTGTGTAGTTAATAATTTTCCAGTAGTCAATATTGAACCAGATCCCCCTTCAGAAAATTTAAGGAGGTCTGAAAGGATTAGGTTGATGCAAAAAAATGATGTTTATGAGTTAAATATAAGTAAAATTACACTTAAAACGTTGAACGAAATTACATCTACTTGTCATAGAGCTCATAAATTATTTCCGTGTGCAGATGTGCGAGCTAGACACGTCGTTAATTATTACGATTCAGGAAATCTAGGAGATGAAGATTGTTATTATTGTGGTGCAATGTTGTTTAATTCTGAAGTTAATGATGCACACCTAAAAAAGTTTAAAAAGACTTCATCTTCGTATTGTTGCCGTTGCGGTTTGGTTGTACTCCCCTCATTTAAACCCCATCCGCAGTTATTAAGAGATTTAACTATGGGAGATACGCAAGATTCTTTAGATTTTTTAAAAAAGCAAAATATATATAATTCCCTATTGGCTTTTGCGTCAGTTTATGTTGGACATAGAGAAAGCAAACTCGATGGTGGTATCAGTTACATGTTAAACGGCGAGTTCGTTAGGAAAATGAGTTCGATGATTGCTGGAGATTCTGGGCCCTCATTTTCCCAATTATATATATTAGATGCTGATACAGCTTTTAAACACAGAGTTTCGAATATTGCATATGGTGGGGATAGAGTCAATCCAGAGTTGTTAAAGAGTTTAGACACTCTTCTCCGAAATTGCCACCCTCTTGCAAATACTTATAAAAGTTTTCATGAACAATATTTAGATAAATTAAGAAGGGATGGACCAGATTCAGTGGAAAACTTTAGACTTGTACTTTTGGAGGACCGGGAAGCGCCAGAGCTTATAAGAGATAATTCCTTACATGTTAGACAAGTGAATCTTCCCACAGAGGAAACTTTATTTTCATTACATACCGAGTCAAGTGAACCTCCTATTATAAAAGGTCTTTTTATCACTAATGAGGAAGGGAAATTATTTATTTTTAAACCACATCATCCTCAAACTGACACTTTGTGTTACCCTCTTTTATTTCCATGTGGGGATGATAGTTACCACCCTAAGATTCCATTTGCTAGAAAAGTTTTAAATGAAGATATAAGTGATAATGAGTGTTCTGATTGCGAAGATGATCCTCTTTTAGACACTAAGCGCAAAACTATTAGTATTCGTGATTATGTTAAATATAGATTAGCAGTAAGGAAACAGGAAGATTATCATAATATTTGGAATTCTGGGGAGGCTTAAGTCAAAAATTTGCTTTAGACTACGCAGCAAGGATAGATTCTGATGTGGCAGATTATTTGCGAAGGGACGATTTAGATTTAAGAGCTTCTCTTCCTGAGCCTGCTTTAAGATGGTTAGCAAGAGACAGTAATGCCAATAGTATTGCAGATATAGGACACTGTGTTATGTTTAGAAAAGAGCATCCTGGCACAAGGCCATATTTTCAAGACATGTTTTACGACGCGACTACTCTTATGGCAAGAAGCCGAAAACCTGAAAATGCGTCCTTTATGTTCACATTTACGAGTAATCCACGGTGGCCAGAAATTAAAAGAAATATGTTACGTGATAACCAGAAAAGTGTGGATAGATTTGATATTATTAGCAGAGTATATGAAGATAAATTAAGAGAAATTCATTACTTATTAAATAAAAAACATATTTTCGGAAAAATTTTAGGTTATGCAGAAAGTAGGGAGTTCCAAAAAAGGATTGGCGGTCCTCATTTACATAGAGTTTTCTGTACTGATATTGTTGCAACGCCCGATAATATTTCTAATTTAATTTGGGCACATATACCTCCTGAACCTCCAGCAACCGATAATTCACCATGGGCTAATTTCATGAGAAAGGTTCGGGAATTATTACCCCTTTATCAGTTTCATGACTGTGGGGAACATTGTAAGAAAGCTAATGGAAAATGTAAAAAGGGGTTTCCAAAACCATTTAGTAAAATAACAGTTTTGCATGCTAATAAGCCAGCAGAATACTATCGGCCTAGCCCAGACGATGGCGGTGAAACATTAAAAATAAAACGGGGTAGAGCGTGGATAACTTATGATAATACGAAAGTAGTGCCATATAATCCGCTCATTTTAGTTATGTTTGAATGCCACCATAACTTAGAATTCGCTTACGGCCAAACAGATAATTTAAAATACGCGTTAAAATATCCTTTTAAGGGGTCCAGCTTTTCTTACGTACGGAGTGAAATTAACGGTCTTATAACTGTAGATGAACCGTTGCATTATGCAAGAATGATATACCGTAGCCCGACTGAAGCATATTCTCGGATTATGTCTTTCAAATATGCATTTTTATCACATATAGTAATACCGTTAAGTATTCATTTACCAGACAACCAGAAAATTTATTTTACGAGTAAAAATGCAAGTAAAATTATTAGTGCTATTAATGCAGGTAAAATTCCAGATTCCCGTCTTTCGGCTTATTGGAAGTTATGTATTTCTGATTCTGCAGCTAAAAATATTCTTTTTGAAAATATTCCTGAAACATATGCATTTAATAAAAATGATAAAGTTTGGAAAAAGTTAAATATTTCTGAGAAAAATAAAAATCGTAAACCTCGTATCGGGAGAATTTATACCGTGTCCCCAAGAGATCCAGAATTGTTCGCTTTATATATTTTAACAAAACATTTTCCTGGGACACCAAAAGATTTGTTAACTGTTAATGGACATGAATGTCAAACCTTTGCCGAAGCGGCAAGATTGCGAGGGTTATTTGAAGATAATAATGTATGGGAGCGTACTTTAAGAGAAGGGTCAATATCTCTCAATCCTTCCCAAATGAGACAGTTGTTTGCAAATATACTCGTATTTGGTGGTACTGAAAAGTGTGTGATAGATGGGCTTTTACTTTGGAATATGTTTGTTGATCATTTTTATGATAGGAGGTGTACAGAAGCAGAGAAATTAATACGTATTGACAGAGCTTTAGCAATTATAGAAAAACTTTTATTAAGTAACGGTCGTAGTTTACAAGAATTTAACCTCCCTCTTCCCAATAATTCAATAAGAAACAATCCTGACAGAGCTCTTGATGAATTTTTCTTTCCACATCATATTAATGATGATGAAATGGATGAAGCTATAGATACGTCTATTTACGATAACACAAACTTAAATCCAGAACAGCAAAGATTTTTTAATTTAATTAGAGCTTCAGTTTTAGATCCTAATACTAAAAATAAATTATTTTTCTTGTCTGGTGATGGTGGTACGGGGAAAACTTTCCTCCTTAATTATATTATTTATAAATTACGAGAAATGAGATTAAAAGTATTAGCAACCGCCTCGACCGGTATAGCAGCCACTAATTTTTACGCGGGAGGAATGACATTCCATTCAGCTTTTAGATTCGGTATTAATGTGGAACCTGATGTAATTCCACCCGTAACCGTAGATAGTTACTTTGGGCGCAGAATAATTGAAGCTAATTTGGTAATAGTAGATGAAGTCACAATATTAAATAAAACAATTTTTGAAAACGTAAATCTTTTATGTAAGAAGTTAATTCCTCAATATAAAAACGAACCGTTTGCGGGAAAAATTGTAATAATATCAGGTGATTGGAAGCAGTCTCTTCCTGTAGTTGAGGAATCTTCGGCTCCTGGAGCACAGGTAGCAGCGTCGATTCAATCCTCGGAGTTGTATGGAAGATTTGAAAAACATAGGTTAATGCAGAATATGAGAGTAATTCCATCTGAAATTCAATTTAAGGATTGGCTTTATAGTATAGGAACAGGTCAAACAGGCGATTCAGTTATAATTCCTGAAGCTATGCGAGTTAATTCAAGGCAAGAATTGTATGCATTTGTTTTTAACACAGGTTTTGATGCACCTGTTACAGATTTGTTAAAACGTTTAATTCTTTCACCAACTAATAGAGTAGTAGATGTGATTAACTCAGAAATTATTGATTTAATAAACGCGCCTCTTCACGAGTATTTGTCAATAGATAGCCCTACAAGTGAGAACCCTTTTGCTTATAACTTAGCCGATTATGAAGTAGCCCAATTAAACAGACTAACGCCTAAGGGGTTGCCAGCGCACAATATAAAGCTTAAAGTAGGTGCAGTAATAGTATTACTTCAAAATTTAAATACCCAAAAGGGTTTATGTAACGGTACCAGAATGATAGTTAGGCGTTTACATCAAGATTTAATTGAAGCGGAAACTATAAGTGGTTCTTCAGAACGTGGTATTGTTGTGGGAATTTGCAGAGCAAGAAATAGCTATAAGGAACTTCGTCCGGACGGAGTTAGTTTTGAAAGATTCCAATTCCCAGTAAGGGTAGCATTTTGTATGACAATAACTAAAGCCCAGGGGCAAACATGTGAACGTTTAGGACTTGATATTCTTGATGAACCATTCGCACATGGTCAGACTTATACGGCTTTTTCAAGATGCAGAAGTGGGGAAAATATAAGAGTATTTGCACCCGGTAAAACGCCCGATAATAATGGTAATATTTCGATGAGAAATGTAGTAGCAAGAGGAATCCGTTTTGATTAAATTTAATAATATAGTAGAATGGAAAAATAGTGTTAAAATTTAGGTAAAACTTCTTTTAGGGGTATACTTTAAAATCAAAAAAAACGAAGGTTAAATTTTAGGGGTAAACTTACAAAAAAAAAACAAAAAGGCCAAAATAAATAAAAAAATAAAAAAGGCCAAAAGAGTGAGACCACTTCAACACTCTTTAAAAAAGAACGAGACCACTTCAACGTTCTAAAAAATAAAAAGGCCAAAATAAAAAAAAAAAAAAAAGGCCAAAAGAGTGAGACCACTTCAACACTCTTTAAAAAGAACGAGACCACTTCAACGTTCTAAAAAATAAAAAGGCCAAAAAAAATAAAAAGGCCAAAAGAGTGAGACCACTTCAACACTCTTTAAAAGAACGAGACCACTTCAACGTTCTAAAAAATCATAGGCCAAAATAAAAAAAATAAAAAAAGGCCAAAAGAGTGAGACCACTTCAACACTCTTTAAAAAGAACGAGACCACTTCAACGTTCTAAAAATAAAAAAGGCCAAAATAAAAAAAGGCCAAAATAAATAAAATAAAAAAGGCCAAAAGAGTGAGACCACTTCAACACTCTTTAAAAAGAACGAGACCACTTCAACGTTCTAAAAATAAAAAAGGCCAAAAAAAAAGGCCAAAATAAATAAAATAAAAAAGGCCAAAAGAGTGAGACCACTTCAACACTCTTTAGAAAGAACGAGACCACTTCAACGTTCTAAAAATAAAAAAGGCCAAAATAAATAAAAAAAAATGGCCAAGAGTCAGACCACTTTAAAACTATAAGTAAGAATTCCGACCCCACCGGGGCGGGGTACAGGGTTTGCCCGTTTACCTCCGTGCACCTCCACGTGGTGTACCCTGGGCATTGTTGTATAATAATAAAATGTTATACAACAATGGCTAAGCACGGTAAAAAACGGGATGATTTGAATTATAATAAAGAATGTAATTGTTTCTAGCGGCGCGCGAAGCGCGCCCCAAAGCCGTTAGGCTTTCCAACGGGCACCCCAAAATTTTACCGCCAAAGTATCCTAATAGGAATTGCATACGCACTACGCCGCCATCGCATACGTAACCCACAGCTAGTTATATTATACTAAAAAAAACCTCCTGGTGGCCCTCTTTTTGGGGGGGATTTTCATTCAAAAAAGTGCACAGCCTCCATGTTTGCTCGAGTATTTTTTTGAGTTGTACATTGGTCCTACAACTTTTTGTCGCGCATTTGGGAAAATTATAGATTTGGCGCCAAAACGTACCGCTGCGCCGAAACGGCCAAGTTGAAAATTCAAACGGGTGTAACTCGGAATGCGAAAGTCAGATCGAAAAACGCTTGGGGAAAGGGCACTGGTCCGGTTCAAGGTCTAAAACTCTGAAAAAATTTGGAGTCCTCGGATCATGCCCTGAGGCGGTAGGCGATGACAAAAATGGTACACTTTGTCCAAAATCGAGACATGGTGTCCGACGAAATTCACCGACAATTTACAAATTATATACCATTCGAAAGCTCTCGTCGAGCTAAGTCTGAAAAAATTTAGTTTAATTTTTTCTGACCATTTTGTACAAAGTTATAAAACGCCAAAGGGTCAAAATGTCCAGGACCCCTATCGGGAAGGGTGGCTCCCATTGGGTCTGATTATAAAAGTGCTTATGAGAAGCCAAATCGCTCCAACTCTTTTTTCATATGTTGGGGCCCTAAGTGTACTAAAATTTTGTTGGGAGACACTTGAGGCTGGGACTTTGATTTGGGGGTGATATGGTTCAAAAGGTAGAAGTCGAAAAATCGACTTTTTGTAAGAGGTCGAGTCACCCGTTTTCGATAGCCTAAGTGAAAGAGCGTCCCCTGGCGGTCAGAAAAATATATACTTTGTTGGGGGTCCACTTGAGTCTAGAAAAGTTATAGCCAAAATGGCCAAATGTCGCAAATCGGTTTTTAGACTCTAACTTCCCGGGGAATTTTTCAAAAATTTTTCTGAGACCGGATATCGACTCAGCGGGTTCTAAAGCACCATATAGGACGTTTTTTGACCCAAAATTAAAAAATTTTTTTCCCTCGTGTTCCCTTGTGGGCCCAAAACATTTTGTCGTTTTTTATGGGTAGCGGTCTTTTGTACCTTTTTTATATCTCGGGAACGGCTGTTGGGAATTGGATGGGACTTGGGGGATATTAGGTAGTTGCGTATGGGGAGTTTGATAGGCATGGCCGTTTTGGTGCCGCACTTGAGTGTGGCACCGAAATGGCCGGATGAAAAATTCAAAGTGTTATAACGGGTTTTTGAGAAGTGGGGGTTCTGGGGCCTGGGAGTTTTGTTGTAGGGGAGGCTGTGAGAAACTTATAAATAGTTGGACACTTGAGTCTCAGATGAACTTTTGGGGGTCATATGGGTCAATGAGTCGCGGTTTTACAATAAACTTTTTCTGAAGAGTCGGGTCAGCTTTTTTCTATTGCCTATTCGAAAGAGCGTTTCCTGGGGCTCCGAAAAAGGTATACTTTGTTGGGGGTCCACTTGAGTCTCAAAAAGTTATAGCGGATGTTCGCAAATGTAGCAAATCTTTTTGAGACTCTAACGTCCCAGGGAATTTTTTATTAATTTTTCTGAGACCTAATATGGATACAGCGCATCTAAATACACCATATTGGTCGTTTTTTGACCTAAAATTAAAAAATTTTTTCCCGACCCCATTCCAAAAGGGGTACCCCTTTGGGGGATTTTCGCGAATTTTAAAGTGACCATAACTTTTTATGGGATTTTCGGATTGGGATGGGGTTTCTTTTGAAAAATAGTCCTAAAAATTAGAAATTTTATCACCGAAGAAAATTTCGAAAAAAGTCGAAATTGAACCCATAGGGATCGAATTTCGAAAAACCCAAAATTTTTCGGTTTTTCGAAAAATTTTCGACATTTTTGCCGGCGATTCTACTCGAACGTATTTTTCCTGGATAGAGCAGATTTTTCTGCATAAAATAAGCTATTAAAATGTTCAAGAAAGGTTAACTTTAAAAAAGTTATGAATTTTTTAAAATTTGGGTGATTTTTCCGGCCAAAATTTTCGGCCTAAAAAATATTTTTTTCAAAATGGATATAAATGGGCCAAATGATATATTAATCGAAAGCTCTCATTGAGCTATGTTTAAAAATAATTTTTGTAAAATTTTCTAAACATTTTGTCCAAAGTTATAGACGGTTAAAGTTTTGAGTCTGGGGGTACTTATCCCTGGTGGGGTACCAAAGGAGGGGTAATAAATTAAAAAGACTTACGTTATATTGTAGAGCATCCTGAAACCCACCAAAAAACATTACTTTTTTGAGGATCCACTTGAGTCTTAAAAAGTTATGTCCAATGTTCGCAAATGTCGGAAATATTTTTGAGACTCTAACGTCCCTGCGAATTTTTTAAAATTTTTTCTGAGACCGGATATGGACTCAGCGCATATTAATACACCACATAGGTCGTTTTTGGTGAAAAAATTCGAAAATTTTTTCCCGACCCCATTCCTAAAGGGGTACCCCTTTTGGGGGATTTTCGGATAATTTTAAGTGACCATAATTTTTTTTAGAATTTTCGGATTGGGATGGGGTTTCTTTATAAAAATAGAACTAAAAATTAGAAATTTTTGAAGCCGAAAAAATTTCGAAAAAAGTTGAAATTGAACCCGTGGGGGTCGAATTTCGAAAAACTCAAAATTTTTCGGTTTTTCGAAAAATTTTCGGGATTTTTGCCGGCGTTTCGCGCTAAAAGTATTTTTCCTGAATAGAGCTTATTTTTCTCTATAGAATAAGCTTTTAAAATTTTTCAAAAAGGTCAACTTTGAAAAAGTTATGAATTTTTTAAAAATTCGGTGATTTTTCTGGCCCAAATTTTCGGCCAAAAAAATAAATTTTTCAAAATGGCCATAAATAGGCCAAATGTTATATCAATCGAAAGCTCTTATCGAGCTGAGTATAAAAATATTTTTTGCAAAATTTTCTGACTATTTTGTAAAAAGTTACAAAAGGTCGAAATTTCGGGTGTGGGGGGCCCAAGGCCCCCAAACGGCGGCCTGAGGCCCGCCATGCGAGGGCCGAAGGCCCGAGCTTTCAACCCATCTATAACACAGAGCAATGGTCAAAGGCAGGGCAGTCTTTACTTGCGAGGGCCGAAGGCCCGAGCTTCAACCCATCTAAAAGGCTGAGAAATAGTCGAAGGCAGGGCGAGGAGATGGCCTCGCCGTTTGGCGAGGGCCGAAGGCCCGAGCTTTCAACCCGTCTAAAGGGCTGAACAATAGTCAAACGCAGGGCAAATTTACCGGCGAGGGCTGAAGGCCCGAGCTTCAACCCATCTAAAAGGCAGAGCAATGGTCAAAGGCAGGGCAAACTTTACCGGCGAGGGCCGAAGGCCCGAAGCAACGCTCGGGCCGAAGGCCCGAGCTTCAACCCATCTAAAAGGCAGAGCAATGGTCAAAGGCAGGGCAAACTTTACCGGCGAGGGCCGAAGGCCTGAAGCAACGCTCGGGCCGAAGGCCCGAGCGATGTCAAAGGCAGGGCAATGTCAAAGGCAGGGCAAACTTTACCGGCGAGGGCCGAAGGCCCGAAGCAACGCTCGGGCCGAAGACCCGAAGCAACGCTCGGGCCGAAGACCCGAGCTTCAACCCTTCTAAAAGGCAGAGCAATGGTCAAAGGCAGGACAAACTTTATCGGCGAGGGCCGAAGGCCAGAAGCAACGCTCGGGCCGAAGGCCCGAGCTTTCAACCCATCTAAAAGGCAGCACAACGAATTAAAAAGCAGGGCTAAACTTTGCCGGCGAGGGCCGAAGGCCCGAGCTTTCAACCCATCTAAAAGGCAGAGCAACGAATTAAAAGCAGGGCTATACTTTGCCGGCGAGGGCCGAAGGCCCGAGCTTTCAACCCATCTAAAAAGCAGAGCAACGAATTAAAAGCAGGGCTATACTTTGCCGGCGAGGGCCGAAGGCCCGAGCTTTCAACCCATCTAAAAGGCAGAGCAACGAATTAAAAGCAGGGCTATACTTTACCTACGAGGGCCGAAGGCCCGAGCTTTCAACCCATCTAAAAGGCAGCACGACGAATTAAAAAGCAGGGCAAAACTTTGCTGGCGAGGGCCGAAGGCCCGAGCTTTCAACCCATCTAAAAGGCAGAGCAATGGTCAAAGGCAGGACAAACTTTATCGGCGAGGGCCGAAGGCCCGAAGCAACGCTCGGGCCGAAGGCCCGAGCTTTCAACCCATCTAAAAGGCAGCACAACGAATTAAAAAGCAGGGCTAAACTTTGCCGGCGAGGGCCGAAGGCCCGAGCTTTCAACCCATCTAAAAGGCAGAGCAACGAATTAAAAGCAGTTTATATCCATTTTTTCAGAGCAACGAATTAAAAGCATTTATATCCATTTTTTCAAAATGGATATAAATGGGCCAAATGATATATTAATCGAAAGCTCTCATTGAGCTATGTTTAAAAATAATTTTTGTAAAATTTTCTAAACATTTTGTCCAAAGTTATAGACGGTTAAAGTTTTGAGTCTGGGGGTACTTATCCCTGGTGGGGTACCAAAGGAGGGGTAATAAATTAAAAAGACTTACGTTATATTGTAGAGCATCCTGAAACCCACCAAAAAACATTACTTTTTTGAGGATCCACTTGAGTCTTAAAAAGTTATGTCCAATGTTCGCAAATGTCGGAAATATTTTTGAGACTCTAACGTCCCTGCGAATTTTTTAAAATTTTTTCTGAGACCGGATATGGACTCAGCGCATATTAATACACCACATAGGTCGTTTTTGGTGAAAAAATTCGAAAATTTTTTCCCGACCCCATTCCTAAAGGGGTACCCCTTTTGGGGGATTTTCGGATAATTTTAAGTGACCATAATTTTTTTTAGAATTTTCGGATTGGGATGGGGTTTCTTTATAAAAATAGAACTAAAAATTAGAAATTTTTGAAGCCGAAAAAATTTCGAAAAAAGTTGAAATTGAACCCGTGGGGGTCGAATTTCGAAAAACTCAAAATTTTTCGGTTTTTCGAAAAATTTTCGGGATTTTTGCCGGCGTTTCGCGCTAAAAGTATTTTTCCTGAATAGAGCTTATTTTTCTCTATAGAATAAGCTTTTAAAATTTTTCAAAAAGGTCAACTTTGAAAAAGTTATGAATTTTTTAAAAATTCGGTGATTTTTCTGGCCCAAATTTTCGGCCAAAAAAATAAATTTTTCAAAATGGCCATAAATAGGCCAAATGTTATATCAATCGAAAGCTCTTATCGAGCTGAGTATAAAAATATTTTTTGCAAAATTTTCTGACTATTTTGTAAAAAGTTACAAAAGGTCGAAATTTCGGGTGTGGGGGGCCCAAGGCCCCCAAACGGCGGCCTGAGGCCCGCCATGCGAGGGCCGAAGGCCCGAGCTTTCAACCCATCTATAACACAGAGCAATGGTCAAAGGCAGGGCAGTCTTTACTTGCGAGGGCCGAAGGCCCGAGCTTCAACCCATCTAAAAGGCTGAGAAATAGTCGAAGGCAGGGCGAGGAGATGGCCTCGCCGTTTGGCGAGGGCCGAAGGCCCGAGCTTTCAACCCGTCTAAAGGGCTGAACAATAGTCAAACGCAGGGCAAATTTACCGGCGAGGGCTGAAGGCCCGAGCTTCAACCCATCTAAAAGGCAGAGCAATGGTCAAAGGCAGGGCAAACTTTACCGGCGAGGGCCGAAGGCCCGAAGCAACGCTCGGGCCGAAGGCCCGAGCTTCAACCCATCTAAAAGGCAGAGCAATGGTCAAAGGCAGGGCAAACTTTACCGGCGAGGGCCGAAGGCCGAAGCAACGCTCGGGCCGAAGGCCCGAGCGATGTCAAAGGCAGGGCAATGTCAAAGGCAGGGCAAACTTTACCGGCGAGGGCCGAAGGCCCGAAGCAACGCTCGGGCCGAAGACCCGAAGCAACGCTCGGGCCGAAGACCCGAGCTTCAACCCTTCTAAAAGGCAGAGCAATGGTCAAAGGCAGGACAAACTTTATCGGCGAGGGCCGAAGGCCGAAGCAACGCTCGGGCCGAAGGCCCGAGCTTTCAACCCATCTAAAAGGCAGCACAACGAATTAAAAAGCAGGGCTAAACTTTGCCGGCGAGGGCCGAAGGCCCGAGCTTTCAACCCATCTAAAAGGCAGAGCAACGAATTAAAAGCAGGGCTATACTTTGCCGGCGAGGGCCGAAGGCCCGAGCTTTCAACCCATCTAAAAAGCAGAGCAACGAATTAAAAGCAGGGCTATACTTTGCCGGCGAGGGCCGAAGGCCCGAGCTTTCAACCCATCTAAAAGGCAGAGCAACGAATTAAAAGCAGGGCTATACTTTACCTACGAGGGCCGAAGGCCCGAGCTTTCAACCCATCTAAAAGGCAGCACGACGAATTAAAAAGCAGGGCAAAACTTTGCTGGCGAGGGCCGAAGGCCCGAGCTTTCAACCCATCTAAAAGGCAGCACGACGAATTAAAAAGCAGGGCTAAACTTTGCCGGCGAGGGCCGAAGGCCCGAGCTTTCAACCCATCTAAAAGGCAGCACAACGAATTAAAAAGCAGGGCTAAACTTTGCCGGCGAGGGCCGAAGGCCCGAGCTTTCAACTCATCTAAAAGGCAGAGCAACGAATTAAAAGCAGGGCTATACTTTGCCGGCGAGGGCCGAAGGCCCGAGCTTTCAACCCATCTAAAAGGCAGCACAACGAATTAAAAAGCAGGGCTATACTTTGCCGGCGAGGGCATAAGGCCCGAGCTTTCAACCCATCTAAAAAGCAGAGCAACGAATTAAAAGGCAGGGCACAACTTTACCGGCGAGGGCCGAAGGCCCGAGCTTTCAACCCATCTAAAAGACAGAGCAATGAATTAAAAGGCAGGGCACAACTTTACCGGCGAGGCCGAGCTTTCAACCCATCTAAACGGCAGAGCAACGAATTAAAAGGATGGGCAAACTTTACCGGCGAGGGCCGAAGGCCCAAGCTTTCAACCCATCTAAACGGCAGAGTAACGAATTAAAAGGATGGGCAAACTTTACCGGCGAGGGCCGAAGGCCCGAGCTTTCAACCCATCTAAAAGACAGAACAATGAATGAATATGCAGGGCTTAACTTTACAGGCGAGGGCCGAAGGCCCGAGCTTTCAACCCATCTCTGAAGGCAGGGCTAAACTTTACCAGCGAGGGCCGAAGGCCCGAGCTTTCAACCCATCTGAAAAGCAGAGCAATAGTAAAAGGCAGAGAAAACAACTGGCGAGGGCCGAAGGCCCGAGCTTAAAACCCATCCCGCAACGAATAGCGAGGGCCGCAGGCCCGAAGCAATGAAAAGGCGGGGAAAAACTTACCGGCGAGGGCCGAAGGCCCGAAGCAATGAAAAGGCTGGGCGAAAACATCCATTTTTCAAAAAAATTTTAAAGGTGGCCAAATGATATATCAAATGAAAGCTCTCAGTGAGCTGAGTCAAAAAATAATATCAGAAAAATTTTCTGACCATTTTGTACAAAGTTATTCTTGGGCAAAACTTCGACCATCGCAAATAAACATTCTAGCAGCGCGCGAAGCGCGCCCCAAAGCCGTTAGGCTTTCCAACGGGCACCCCAAACTAAACAGCCAGAGTATCCTAATAGGAATTGCATACGTAAGTTACCGCCATCGCATACGTAACCCAGAGCTAGTTACTCTTATACCTATAAAAAAGACAAATTTCCATTTTAAAAATTCATTTCGGCCGGCCGAAGGCCGGACGCTCGACAGAAGTGTGACATCTTGGGGGCAACTTTTTATCGCGCATCTGGGAAAACTATAGACTTGGCGCCACGACTTTCCCTTTGCGCCGAAACGACCCCCCTGAAGTGGCTATCTCCTGAACGAGAAGTCGGAGCGGAAAGGTCCCGCTTGGAGGGCACTAGAGCACGATTAGTAGATATCAATTAAAAAAAATTTCGAAATTCGGTGAAGTCTAAATACCGAAGTGCCGTGCTAACCCTTTTTAAATGTTGGCAAAATGTGGTGCCATTGGGTGTTGGCAAAACGTGGTTTTGCTATATCTCGGGAACGGCTCGGCCGAATTGGATAGCACCTGGGGGGTTATAGGTAAGTGGCTATGGGAAATTTTTTGGGATGGGTCGTTTTGGTGCCGCACTTGAGTGTGGCGCCGAAATGGCCGGATGAAAATTTCAATGCGTTATAACGCGTTTTTGAGAAGGTGGGGGTCTTCGGGCCTGGGAGTGATGTTGTAGGGCTGGATGTTGGTAAAATATTTGGTGTTGGACATTAGAGTCTCGGGTGAACTTTTGGGGGTGATATGGTCCAAAGTGTCGGGGTCGAAAAGTCGACTTTTTGCAAAGTGAATTCTAACCCGTTTTCGATAGCCAGATCGAAAGAGCGTCCCCTGGCGGTCAGAAAAAGGTATCATATGTTGGGGGTCCACTTGAGTCTCAAAAAGTTATAGCGGATGTTCGCAAATGTCGCGAATGTTTTTGAGACTCTAACTCCATAGGGAAATTTTTTAAAAATTTTCTGAGGCCGGATTTGGACTCAGCGCATGTCAATGCACCATATAAGCCGTTTTTGGGGTCAAAATTCGAAAATTTTGTCCCACCCTCTATTTCCATAGGGGTACCCCTTTTGTGGAAATTTCGGGATTTTTTGGGGGACCATAACTTTTTTTGGGGTGGAAGGATTTGGATGGGGTTTCTTTCTAAATATAGTACTAAAAATTAGAAATTTTTGAAGCCGAAAAAATTTCGAAAAAAGTCGAAATTGAACCCGTAGGGGTCGAATTTCGAAAAACCCAAAAATTTTCGGTTTTTCGAAAAAATTTTCGGATTTTTGCCGGCGGTTCGAGCCGAGGGTATTTTTCCTGGATAGAGCTTATTTTTCTCCATAGAATGAGCTTTTAAAATTTCCAAAAAAGGTTAACTTTGTGAAAGTTATGATTTTTTGAAAATTTGGTCGATTTTTTCGGCCAAAATTTTCGGCAAAAAAAATTAATTTTAAAAAATGGCCATAAATAGGCCAAATGTCATATCAATCGAAAGCTCTCATTGAGCTGAGCTCAAAAATATTTTTTGTAAAATTTTCTGACCATTTTGTACAAAGTTACAAAAGGTCGAAATTTTGGATGAGGGGTTTGGGGGCCTAAGGCCCCAAACGGCGGCCGGAGGCCCGCCGTGGGATGGCCAAGGCCGAGGAAGTTGGCGAGGGCAGAAGGCACGAGCTTTCAACCCATCTAAAAGGCAGAGCAATGATTCGCCGAGGCCGAAGGCCGAGAAGTTGGCGGGCCGAAGGCCCGCCATAGGCGAGGGCCGAAGGCCCGTCTAAAACGCAGAGCCCATCTAAAACGCAGAGCAATGATCCACCGAGGCCGAAGGCCGAGGAAGCGAGGGCCGAAGGCCCGAGCGATCATTACATCTAAAAGGCAGAGCAATTGTCAAAGGCAGAGCATAGATCCTCCGAGGCCGAAGGCCGAGGAAGCGAGGGCCGAAGGCCCGAGCATTCATTACATCTAAAAGGCAGAGCAATAGTCTAAGGCATTGCATAGATTTTCCGAGGCCGAAGGCCGAGGAAGCGAAGGCCGAAGGCCCGAGCATTCATTACATCTAAAAGGCAGATCAATTGTCAAAGGCAGAGCATAGATCCTCCGAGGCCGAAGGCCGAGGAAGGCCCGAAGCAATGAAAAGGCATGGCTAATCTTTGCCGGCGAGGGCCGAAGGCCCGAAGCAATGAAAAGGCAGGGCTAATCTTTGCCGGCGAGGGCCGAAGGCCCGAAGCAATGAAAAGGCAGGGCTAATCTTTGCCGGCGAGGGCCGAAGGCCCGAAGCAATGAAAAGGCAGGGCTAATCTTTGCCGGCGAGGGCCGAAGGCCCGAAGCAATGAAAAGGCATGGCTAATCTTTGCCGGCGAGGGCCGAAGGCCCGAAGCAATGAAAAGGCATGGCTAATCTTTGCCGGCGAGGGCCGAAGGCCCGAAGCAATGAAAAGGCAGGGCTAATCTTTGCCGGCGAGGGCCGAAGGCCCGAAGCAATGAAAAGGCAGGGCTAATCTTTACCGGCGAGGGCCGAAGGCCCGAAGCAATGAAAAGGCAGGGCTAATCTTTGCCGGCGAGGGCCGAAGGCCCGAAGCAATGAAAAGGCAGGGCTAATCTTTACCGGCGAGGGCCGAAGGCCCGAAGCAATGAAAAGGCAGGGCTAATCTTTACCGGCGAGGGCCGAAGGCCCGAAGCAATGAAAAGGCATGGCTAATCTTTGCCGGCGAGGGCCGAAGGCCCGAAGCAATGAAAAGGCATGGCTAATCTTTGCCGGCGAGGGCCGAAGGCCCGAAGCAATGAAAAGGCATGGCTAATCTTTGCCGGCGAGGGCCGAAGGCCCGAAGCAATGAAAAGGCAGGGCTAATCTTTGCCGGCGAGGGCCGAAGGCCCGAAGCAATGAAAAGGCAGGGCTAATCTTTGCCGGCGAGGGCCGAAGGCCCGAAGCAATGAAAAGGCATGGCTAATCTTTGCCGGCGAGGGCCGAAGGCCCGAAGCAATGAAAAGGCAGGGCTAATCTTTGCCGGCGAGGGCCGAAGGCCCGAAGCAATGAAAAGGCAGGGCTAATCTTTGCCGGCGAGGGCCGAAGGCCCGAAGCAATAAAAAGGCAGAGGTAATCAAACATTTTCCATGCATCTAAACTTTCTAGCAGCGCGCGAAGCGCGCCCCAAAGCCGATAGGCTTTCCAACGGGCAGAGCCAAAATTAAACCCAAAGCAAAATTAAACCGCCAGAGTATGCTATTCGCGCCATCGCATACGTAACCCAGAGCTAGTTTAATATATTATATAAAAGTTTTGGCAGAATCGCTTTAAAAATTTAGAAGTCTTTACAGAGTTGAGATAATGGGCTGAAAGTTTTACATGTCCGGGGTCAAATTTTATGCCGCATATAGGAAAAATACGGACGGAAAATTTTTGGTACCCCTTGGTACCTAAATAATATAGGTGCCGGGGCTATCTCCGGAATGGGTATAGATGGGTTTGTCGGACTAACGGGAGGGCACTGAAGCACAATTAGACGATGTCGGATGTAAAAAACCCGAGGTCGAAATTCGAATTTAAAGGGTACTTATGCTTGACACAAAATTTAGACATTGCCGGTGAATTGTCGTGTGTGTCGGGATTTAAAATTCGCGTTTTTCAAAATAGCTCGAAAACGGATAAAGATAGCGGAAAACTTCTGCTGAAAGGGCCTCAAGTTGGGATAGGTAGATATGGGTAGGAAAAATTTCAAAGTCGAAAGTCGAACCCGAAAGTCGATATGCCTCTATAAAAATTTTTGTAAGAGATCTGTCCGACCGATAACTGTCGGTTTTCTTCAATTTGAGGAAATCCTGAGGGCAAATCTTATAGTTGAGAGAGAAATTTTGATTGATAGGAGAAATTGGAAGCAGAAGCAAGGGTAAACTTGAAGCAGAAGCAAGTTTCAAGTTCAAGTAGGGGAAGTTGAAGCAAATGGGGGAAATTCGAAGCAAGGTCGAAATTAGGGATCCGGGATTTTTAGGGATTTTAGAATATGGTCGAATGAGTAGTCATTCGAAAGCGGGTAATGAGGGGAGGTGAATGGGATAAAGAATAACGTCGAAAGTCGAATTTCGAAAGTCGAACTTCGAAATCCGGGATTTTTGGGATCGGGATATATGGGTGTGTGGGTATTCGTTCAAGAGGGGATACTGAGGGGAGTTCACTGGGATAAGGGATAATGCTCAAAGTCGAAATTAGAAAGTCGAACTTCGAATTTCGGGATTTTAGGGATTGGAAAGTATGGTCGAATGAGTACTCATTCGAGAGGGGATAATGAGGGGAGTTCGTTGGGATAAAGGATAATGTCGAAAGTCGAAGTTCGGAGTTCGAACTTCGAAATCCGGGAATTTCTGGATTGGGAATTGGGGTCGAATAAGTACTCATTCAAGAGGGGATATCGAGGGGAGTATAGTGGGATAATGTATAATGTTGAAAATCGAAGTTCTGAGTTCGAACTTCGAAATCCGGGAATTTCGGGATTTGAGATTGAAGTGAATATGGGTGAATGAGTACTCATTCAAGAGGGGATAATGAGAGGAGCTTAGTGGGATAAAAGATCAAGTCGAAAGCCGAAGTTTGGAGTTCGAACTTCGAAATCCGGGAATTTCGGGATTTGAGATTTAAGTGGATATGGGTGAATGAGTAGTCTTTCAAGAGGGGATAATGTGGGGAGTTCAATGGGATTACTAAAAATTTCGAATTTCGAAGTTTTTAGTAAGGTATTCGTGATTTGAGTCTGGGACTGAAATGGTTTTCAGACTCTAACTTTGTAGCAAAAATTTTTAGAATTTTTCCGTCAACTGATTCGTACTCAGCATGTACGAATACACTATAAAACACGTTTTTTTGTGTCAAAATTAAAAATTTTTGACCCCTCGAATTTTTCAAAAGGGGTACCCCTTTTGGGGGATATTCGGGATTTTTTGAGGGGCCATAATTTTTTATGGGATTAAGGGAATTGGATGGGGTTTGGTTTGTAAAATCGAGTAAAAAATTAGAAATTTTTTGAAGTAAAAAAATTTCAAAAAAAGTCGAAACTGGGGGTGTAAGGGTCGGATTTCGAAAAACCCAAAATTTTTCGGTTTTTTGGAAATTTTTCGGGATTCTTGAAGGTGGTTCGGGCCGAATTTATTTTTCTTGGATAATGCAGATTTTTCTGCATATATTAGGATTTTAAAATTTTTAACAATGTAAACTTTGGCCAAGATATGATTTTTAAAAAATTTCTGTGATTTTTTCAGGGAGAAATTCCAGGCAAAAAAATTTTAATTTTCAAAATCAAAATAGATATGGCAAATGATATATCATTCGAAAGCTCTCATCGAGCTGGATATAAAAATATTTTTTTGAATTTTTCGGTACATTTTGACGAATGTACAGAGGTTCGAAAATTTGTGTGGTGAAGTACAGTATCCGTAGAATGATGGGATGGAGAGAGGAAAAATGATTGACAGGTGAAATTGGTGGCAGAGAGGTGGAATTTTTCTCCGTCTCTGACCATGCCTGGCAAACCGTCGAAGAACTTAGGGGTGAATTTTGTATATTGGGGGAAATTTTGTGAGTGGATGAGCTGGATCCTGTTATGGATCCGAAGCAGAAGCATGCTTCTGCTTCAAATTTTGAAATTTGAAACTTGAAGCAAATTGCTTCAAGTTTTGAACTTTCGAAATTTGAAGCAAATTTGCTGCAAATTTTAAATGTTTGAAACTTGAAGTAGAGTCATAACACAGGGAACACGAGGGCCGAAGGCCCGAAATGTATCCTAATCGTTATAGGAATAGGATTATGTTACGAGCCCAGAACCCAGCGACCGTTGACTCCCCGCGAGGCGCGTGCCGCAAAACCCCGCGCGAAGCGCGGGGTTTTGCACAAGCGCCTCGCCTACTCTCCATAGGTTTACGTTGATCATTTTTAACATGTTTAACCTGGCCCAGGCCCTCGCCCTCCATCTAAAAGGAAGGGCGAGGGCCGAAGGCCCGAACCGACTCCCATCTAAGAGGGAGGGCGAGGGCCGAAGGCCCGAGCTGACACCCATCTAAAAGGGAGGGCGAGGGCCGAAGGCCCATCTAAAAGGAAGGGCGAGCTGGACACACATCTAGCTGGACACACATCTAAAAGTGAGGGCGAGGGCCGAAGGCCCGAGCTGGACACCCATCTAAAAAGAAGGGCGAGGGCCGAAGGCCCGAGCTGGACACACATCTAAAAGGGAGGGCGAGGGCCGAAGGCCCGAGCTGACACCCATCTAAAACGGAGGGCGAGGGCCGAAGGCCCGACTGGACACACATCTAAAAGTGAGGGCGAGGGCCGAAGGCCCGAGCTGGACACACATCTAAAAGGGAGGGCGAGGGCCGAAGGCCCGAGCTGAAAGGGCCTCAAGTTGGGATAGGTAGATATGGGTAGGAAAAATTTCAAAGTCGAAAGTCGAACCCGAAAGTCGATATGCCTCTATAAAAATTTTTGTAAGAGATCTGTCCGACCGATAACTGTCGGTTTTCTTCAATTTGAGGAAATCCTGAGGGCAAATCTTATAGTTGAGAGAGAAATTTTGATTGATAGGAGAAATTGGAAGCAGAAGCAAGGGTAAACTTGAAGCAGAAGCAAGTTTCAAGTTCAAGTAGGGGAAGTTGAAGCAAATGGGGGGAAATTCGAAGCAAGGTCGAAATTAGGGATCCGGGATATAAAAAATCCAGGCATAAAAAATCGCTAGCGGCGCGCGAAGCGCGCCCCCAAAGCCGTTAGGCTTTCCAACGGGCAAAAGTATCGTAACCTAAAGAACCCCCCGATGTATTTTACTGCCACAGTATCGTAATAGGCACCCCAGTGGTCAAACCCATCGCTAGTTATTAGGTATATTTATTTTCTCTCGTAGGTAGAATTAATTAAATTTTTAATGACAATTTTTCGTGAATAATTTAAATATTTATTAAATGCCTTTACTTACCTGTGTTCTTTGATAAGAACTACAAGATGAAGAACTACCTCCCATGTTATTTTTTAAATTTATTTATTTTTATTTTGTTCTATAATTTAAAAGATTTTTAAATTTGATTAATTAAAAAATATTAGAAAAATAAAGAAAAGATTGATTCTGTTTTGATTTTTTTATTAAAATTAAATATTAAAAAGTTTAGCAAAATATTTGATTTGTTAAAAAATATTTATTTAAATATTATTTTAAAGAGAAATAATGTGAATAATTTCAGCTAAACTTTATTTACAACAAGGTTATTCAAAAATGTATCATTTTAAAAAGTGAGAAAGACTTCTTCACTACACGAAGAAAGTGAATCAAAAGGATCTCTAAAAAATTAAATCAAAATTGTCCATCCATTAACCTAACACTGAGTCACCATATTTTTGGAGAAGTAGATATGTGACCGTGCAAAGAGCAGAAACACATTTTTACATCTTTATGAACAATTTTGTAAATAATAAAAAAAATAAGAAGCAAAGATTGGCCAATGTAAAATTAGCATTTTGTTTTGTACAAATTTTCTACAAATATATTTTTTTGTAAAGGCTATATGTAAAAGAAAAGATGGTAAAATTAACATTTGAGAACAAAACATAGATTTTAAGACATAAAAATTAAAGGGTAAAGAACACAGAAATAATCTTTAAAACTCTACCGGTAATATTCAAAAAAATTTTTTCCAGGGACTATTTTAGGAAATTACGGTAATCTTTACAAATAGGTATTTTTCATTTTTTTCATTTTACCTTTTATTAATTAATTATTTTAATTATTGAATAATTACTAATATATTATTAATTAATTTATTAAGTAATCACAAATAATATTATTAATTAATTTGAGGAATATATTAATAATATTTAATGTATTTTTATTTATTTTTTTTTGTACTTTTAATCCATTTCACCAACAACATTTAAAAAAATTTTTTTATTTTAAAATCGAATCAAATTAAAAAAAGTAGTTGTAATTATTTGAAAGAATAAATGTTTTGTTTTTTTATTGTTAACAATCATTCTTGTGATTGATAAAAATTTTGATGAAAAAATGAAAGTAGGCCAATAAAATATATGTGTTCTTACTAAGAATTTAGTATGTAGATGTTTTAATATATTTAATTATTATATATAAATTCGAATAAAATAATAAATCAAACAAATAAACGTTGATGCGACAAATAAATTAAATTGTATTATACATACATATTTAAATTTTTATTTTATTACTGTTTTTGGGAGCTTCTAATTAAAAAATATATTAAAAAATATAAACATTTCTATTTAAGATAATTCTAAGATGAATAAATAAATTCACCAATTATTAACAATAAATGTACTTTCCACTTACTTTCTCATTATTATGTCTATGTATACTCCAAAATATTGTAAGTTGATTTTTGATAATTAGTATCTTGTTATTCGACATTAAAAGCTAATTAAATATTTAAAATAATAGAGTTATTATTTAGAATACCGTTTCATCTGAATTAATTTCTGAAATTGCAAAGAAAGCATTTGATTTGGAATTAAATTCTGGAAATTTTATTTATGGTAACCAACATATAGCTGATGCAATTTTAAAAATGCTGACTCTCTTCTATCCATTGTTAACTATTTTTATATTATTTTTGAAATTACCTATGTATTTTTAAATTAAAAAATTTTTAAGCCTAAAAAATATTTCAAAAAAATCTTTTATTAAAATTTTTGTACAGTCAACGTTTTATGATTTTTGTTGCTAATGATGGTGGGAATATTGCTAGACGTACTGATCATACTGAATGGTTTAAACAAAATGATAAACATGTTACTATTTATGTTACAACAACAAGTAACTCTTATTTGGGAAGTAAAGATTGTTATGGAGATATTTCTGAAGAGTTTAAAAGGTTACAGATACTTGATAAAACTTGATAAATCTATAAATTCATTATAAAATTTAAAAAAAAACAAAGAAATTTTCCAGTTGCTATCCAGAAAAGGATAAAATACTTAGAAGAATTGGAGACATGTGTGGAGCGGATGGAGGTTATAATCCAGAATCTGTAGCTGTACGTGCCGTTGTAAGAGCTGACGATTTAGGTTTGGCTAGCTCTCTTCCTGAATTTGCTATGAAAGACGAAATTTTTACATGTAAAAATGCTACATCTCCAAAACAGCGCTGGCGTGTTGCTATTGCTTTGTTTCAAGATTAGTAAGAGAATTTTGAATAAATGTAATTTAATCACTCCTAGCTTATTTTGGACTTAAACTTTTTTTAATTTTAATTAATTTCAGTAACAAAGTATTGGACGAGTTTATAATGGTTAAAAATTCAGAAAATAATATGAGGTGATAATTTCTAAAAATTCTTTAAAAACGCTGTTTTGTTAGTTTCAATTCTCAACTAGGAACTAAAAGCAACATTCCTTTAAACATTCCAACGATTATTGCTGAGGGTAGGCCTAACAATTTTGAGACAAATTCTTTAGTGAATATTCCATTAAATAATTTATATTTTGGAATTGCTGCTTTATTTGGAATTTTAATTACTCTGATTTGTATGGCAATAATGTAAAAAATAAATTTTAAATTAAAAATCGTCCTAAATAATTTTTCTAAACTTTAGAACAGTCAGTATATGCTTTATAATTAAATACAACCAAAAAAAGAAATTAATTTGTTTGGGGAAGCAATATGAGTATTGTTGACAATTAGAGACGACGTTAAAGACTAAAGAATCTCTCGGATTTCGGCTTTGGAGTATTTTAGGTCTTGAACATCTCTATTAATATGTATTTAAAATTTTATATTCCTCCAAAATAATTATTTTAAAAATTTCAAAATTTATAAAATAGAAAAATAAATATTTAATCAAAAATTTTAACTGTTATTATGCTCTTCCCTTTCATGAAATTAATCTTCAATAAAATGTCCATAAATATTATAAGTAAACGGGTTATTTTCCAAATCCTCTCCAAAATTCGTTTCAACAGAACAACACAATAAATCAACAAAAGGTTTATAATCTTTACATATTCCTTCAATTTTTATTTTTTGACCTTAAAATAATTAAAAAAAATAATTTTCTAAAAATATTTTCAAAGACCAATAAGGTTCCCATTTTGTGTAAAGAAAACATAGGGCAATTCTTTATCTTTTGGAGGATATACTAATCCACACCCAAATATATCTTCATTCTTCCAAATAAATTCATTTAATTTAAATTCTCTCTCTTCATTATTTAATATATTTTTAATTAAAGATTTGTGTGTCCATAATTCAATATAATAATTATTATTTCTAAGACCAAAAGCCATCCAATTTTCATTAGAATTTTTCTCAGGCTCAATAAAACATTTAATTTCATAATAAAATAAAGAATAAGTAGTAGCATCATTATTTAATTTATTAAACGAGTTTACTGCCTCAACACGTGAATATTTATTTACACCTAAATTTAAATAATTGATTAATTAATTTGTTAAAAAAATTTTTGTTAAAATATTTAAATAACCAATGATGAGGAACAAAAAATGGGATATTTAATTATCTCTTTTTGAGCTACATGTACAAGCATAACCCAAGGTATATTAGGCAAATTTTTGTATACAATTGTTTAAATTAATGTAGCAACCCCAAGCCTTCGGGGACGGGATCCTCGGAGATCGGAGTTTCGGGGGACGGGATGCCATCCTAATTTAAATTTTACTTTATTTAGAAACAATTTTTAGCGAAAAAAGTATTTAAATTTGATCAACTTTTATATTATTTAAATCTTTCCTAAAATTTTTCCTTTTTAAATTCACTTCTACCTTTATCGTCTACTCGTTTATTATATTTTAATTTCCCATCCAATTTCACTCGAATACATCCATTTCCTTGAATACATTTTTTCTCACATTTTTTGTTACAGCAAGGATTAATGTTTACAACTAATTTCCAACTATTTGGATGATTTACAAAATTCTAAAAAATTATTTTAATTTTTAAAGGAGAGAAATGAAATATAAATACTCTCATTTGTTAAGCTTTAATAAATATTTTTTAAAGGTTTTTTTCAATTTAATTTTAATTTATATAAGTTTTTACCAAACCCTTTTCCTTTTTTGATTTTTCTAATTCAACTTGTGATTTATTAATTGTTTTATTTGGCTCTTCGTTGTTTTCATTAGCCTTTAAAAATACATTAAAATTAATTAATAACTCTGATAAAATCAAAAACAAAAAAGTTTTAACTTTTAACATCCTCCCAACAAAATAATATTTATAAATACACAATACCTTCTTAGCTTGTTTTTCAAGAACTAAATCTTTATTTTCTAATTCTCCGACTTCTACTACTTTAAGTTGCCAATTTATTTCTCCCGTTATATTTATTTGTTTAATCATCTTTTTCTTTAATTTAAAATATTTAAATTAGGTTTTATTTTTATACCTTTAATTTTGAATTGAAATTTAATGATTCATTAGACATTTTGGGGAATTTAATGATTTTACGAAAAAGAATATCTAAAAATTTTGAAAAATAAAAATTAAAGAAACAGATTTCAAAAAGAATTTGACGATAAAAAATTTCTAAAAACACCTTTATTTCTAATTACTAACTTTTTAAAAATAGAATGTAGTACTATTTAACGGGGATTTTTATTTATAATTATTTGTGCATTAATTTGAGGTCAGAGCTGTTTCGAAGCAAAAATTTGTAGATTTTTCCTAATTTTGGAAATAATTTTTTTGGAAGTGGAAGTATAGTCATAAGGAGGTGTTTTCCAACAAAATATTTAGAACCCTAGTAATTTTAAGCCAAAATTAAATAATGATTTTCTATTAGTCTTCTAGTTAGCTGAGGACAATATTTAAACAATAATTTAAAAAAATTTGGGGTCTAAAGGAAAAAAACACGAAAATAAGCGTGTAAGTATAGTAGTTATGTGGAGCACTGTATGGAGGAAAACATTACTTCTTTTAGGAATAGGAATGTGAATAATATTGAGGAGATGGAAAACTTTATATATGACAGGGGAACTGTTATAACAAGTTGCAACAGTTGCAACAGTTGTAACAGTTATAACAAGTTAAAACAACAAGTTAAAGAAAAGGGCAATATTTAATTACAAAGAATATATACAAACAAATTATAAATTTTAAATTTTAATTAATTCTTACAGAAACATTTTTAATCAAAAGAATTGTTTAGGTAAAATTTACAAACCAATATGTATGTAATTGTAATTAAAATATAGTAAAGCAGAGCTAGGCTATATCTACTTAACCTTTCTTCAGTTAACCGGACCAATCTAGGAATTATTAATTCGTACACCATTTTGGAATTAAATGAACACAATGTAGGAATTAAAAAGCTACATATCTGCTTTACAATAAAAAATATTTTAATCAAATAATATATGTATAAATAAATATTTATCTTTAAATTGATATTATTCATTAATATTTATTATTCATTACCATTTTCTACCCTTAATAAATTTGGAATAATGTTCACTTCAGCGAATCTTTTACATACTTTTTCTAAAATCCCTATAATATCTCAATCCGAAAAATGATATCACAATTATTTAATAACGTAAATGCTTTAATTAAAACTTGTTATAAACCCATTTTTTACTTAATTTTATTTTTACTACGTGCTAATTAAATTTCAAAATCTTGAAAGGAATGGAAACAAAGGAAGGGAAAGTTAACATAAATTAAAAATAAAATGGATGTTTTAATCTTTTATTGTTTCTTTCTCTTCTGCTATAATTATTGCATTTCGAACATTTTCATTAATTTTTTCAAAATTTATTTCCTCAACAGTATTATTAACTATTTTAATTACTTCAGTACATAATGTCTCTACGGTGTTCAAAAAATCCTTTTTAAGAACTTTTGCTTTTTTAAAATCAAAAGGTCCAATATAAGTATCTCTCATTATTGACCAAAATATCTTTTTTTGATTTTTAAATTTTTTAATATATTTATTATAACATTTATCTCCATCCTCAATTGAATATTCCCTTCCAATATTGCAAATATAACTGGCCAAAAAATTAAAAGAAATTTTTCCAAAATTATCAAATTCTAATTTTAAAGTAAAATGAATATTTATAAATTCATGTATTTTTCCTATAATTTCTCGTGTTAATTCGTTAAAATCTTCTTCCGAAGGTTTTAATTTTCCTTTAAATGTTTTTCTAATTTTTTCCCATAAATTGCCATTTTTCTTCTTTAAATATTTATTTTTTCCAATAATTAATGACAAAATTTCTGACCATTTATTGTAACCAATTAATTTATTTATTCCAAGTAATTCATCTGTTTCGAGTTGGAATGGACCTGAAAATTTAAAAGAATTATAATCTAAAATTAAATAAAACTACCAATTTTAATCTTGAAATTAATGTTTTTGAATGATACAAATTAAATTAAACAATTTTTAAAATCAAACCATTATATCTTTTTGGTGAAAAATCCTCAGGTTCGTAATTCAATTCCCACGGATATTCTCTCAAATTCTGCCAATCACTTTCTTCATTAAAACCTAATTTTCTTTTCATATTTTGTACAAAACTAAATAAAATATTAATTCTATCGTCTTCATATTCAATTTTAAATCCTTTATTCTCAACAATTTCTTTTACTTCTTTTTTTACTTCTTCAATTTCAGTAATTCCATCTTCTACAATTCCATTCAATTCTTCTTCATTTTGAATAATTTCTTTACCTTTTTCTTTTTGGTTATAAACTTGACTAGTACTTCCAATATTATTTGAGGATCCTTTTAATCGGAAAAAGTAATAAAGTTGTGGAATATTCAAAAAAGGGCCTTCAAAGAATTGAATTAATACAGCAAATAAACAAATATCTGCCTGAAAGAAATATTTTTTTGTTTTAAATTTTTGTTAATACAAACTAGGGTTAAACGGTATCGGGATCGCGTCAGGTATCGGGCGGTATATTCAAATCCCGATACCGTTTAACTCTAATACAAACAAACATTTGTAGGTTCTTCTCCAAAGAAAAAATAATTTCCAACAATCATTTCTCCAATTAAGATAAATTTTTATCAAAATTTTTGATAACTTTATTAATTGTTTTAATTTTTTTATTGGAAGAAATTTGTTGAATTAACTAAAAAAATAAAAATTTTTAAAATAAAAATAATTAAATTCCAACCATATTTTCAAAATTATTTTCTCCTTTAATAAAATATTTTTTAACAATATTTTCAATCCATTCATCCTTTTTATTAATAAAAACACCCCAATAACTCAAATCAAATATTTGTTTTTTATTCCCCCCTTCTACTAATTTATCAATATATTTATCAAAAAATAATTTAATATCCTTATCATCCTTTTCGTGTTTTTCAACTCCTTTTTCCAAACAAAAAAGTTCATTCCAAAATTGTTCATCTATTTTAACCAGAAAAGCTTCATTGTGATTAATTTCAATTATTTGGGGTTTTTTATAAAGTTCTTCCAATTTAGGCAACAATTGTTGATGTATAGCTTTATCTTTTGCTAAAAAATCAAATCCTCCATTTCCTTTCAAATCTCTAGTTGTTCTGTCTTTTATTAAAATTCTAAAATTTAAAGTTTATTAATTTAAGGGAGGGTGGTCCTTTCCAAATCACCAAAAGTGGTCATTGGATTTCATAAACGGGGTAAAAAGAGAAATTAAACTAATGATTTTTCTGGAGATTTTTCTGGAATTTCTCTTTTTTTGCGCTGCGGACGCAAATTTTGATTTTTGGATGTCTTTATGCAAAATTTTTTCCTTTCTAAAGAAAAGTTCAAAAAGAGCGAAAGAAGAAGCAATGTAGAAAATGGCGAAAAAAGATAAAGAGATCAAAGCAATGGCAAATGCTCTCAAATGAGGTTAAGGGTTTAAAGAGGAAAAAACATACGGAAATAATATATTATCAACAATTTCTTCAACCTTTTTTTCATTTTTATTTTCGGCTAAAGGTTTTCCTAAATGTTTTAATTTATTTATAATATTTTCCATTCCTTCAATAAAATCTCCATTAAATTGAATAAATGGAACTTGGCCATTCTGAGGAGAACCAAGTTTAAATTGGTTATTAATTCTCTTTAAAAGTAATATTCTTTTTTTGAAATGAAAGTGGAAATATTTTTTTTTCAAAAAATCTCGGTAATTTTTTCTCGATTGGATTGCTTGTTTACTTACGTTAAGAGCAGACACAATTTCAGTGCCGTAGATTCTGCCCTACTAGCGGGAAACAGACCAGTTGGCGGAAACAGCGCCAATACTTTGTTTGATACCCCTTTTTTCCTTTCTATTTTTTCATTTGACTCAGCTCTTCGGGCTGATTCGAATAACACTAAATTAATTAGACAAAACAAATTTTCCATTTATTTATTTTTAAAATAAAACAAACATAAAATTGAATTTCTTTTAATTTTAACCAAATTTCCAATTTAAAACAATTAACATCCAAATCAGGCAAAGAAGAAATTCTTGGATATCGAATTAAATAAACAACATTTTCTTTCCAATTTTCAACCAAAAGTTTTGGATTTTCTGTTCCAATTTCTATTGGATATTTTAATAATAAACCTTTTTTTTAATTATTAACATTAAATTAATTTAAACAAAAAAAAACTTACAAAAAATATTTGAATTATTTAAAATTATTATTAAAAATAATAAAAATAACATTTTAATTTAAAAAATCCTGAATCTATTTTATATTTAATTTTGAGATATATTTTTGTCTAAAATTATTTATTTAATTTTATTTAATTAAAAATTAAAAAATATTTTTCTTTATTTTTGGCATTTAAAATGCCCAATTAATGTCTGCTTATATTTCATAATGAAATTTAAAAATAAAATTTTTTAATGAATATACGGATTTTTATTTAATTGCACTTCTCTTTTTAAGTTTCCGAAAATGAATAAAGAAAAGTGCAAAAATGGAATTAATTAAATTGATTTATTAAAAAATATTTTTTAAATAAATAAATTAGTATTAGGAAATAATTAAAAAATTTTATTAATTTTAGATTATAATAAAAAAAAATCAAATAAACTTTATGTTAAAGACAATTAATTAAAATATACAAAAATATGTAATTATAAATATAAAAATATCAAAATTTATTAATTTCAATTTTCTTATTTAAATTATTATTTTGTTTTATATTTACTTTAGTAAATAGTACAGCAACATTGTTGTCAGCTACAACATTCTTTTTAAAATATTTTAAAAACCATTTAAATTGTATTTTTAATGCATTTAAATGTTCACTACTAAAAATAATATTTTTTTTAATTTAAATTAATTTCAATTACCTTGTCATAAAAATAGCTATAACTTCTGAATTTGTTACAATAGATGTTGTAATTGAAAAATAAATATCAATTTTTTCTAATTCATTAGAATTAATAATACTTAAATTTTCAACATAAAAACGAACAATTAAATTTACAATTGAACAAAAAATTTGTAAAAGAAATATTAAAGCCAAAGATTTGTAAATTAATTTACGGATAGATAAATCTTTTTTTAATTTAAAAAATATTTTAATTAAATAATTAATTTACCTAAAATTTCTTTCCCAAAAATTATTTTTATTAAAATAATTATATAACAAAATAATGTTAGTATAACACAAATTAATGGAAACATTTTTCCAAATTTGTCAATATAAAATAATAAACAATTTGTTAAACTAAAATTTAAATTTTATTAGATTTTAAATGATGTTTTTTAGTTTCATAAGCTAAACGTTTAATGGGCTAGGAAAACGGAATCTTTTGGAACTCAGAACTCGGAAGAAATGACTTGGTAACTCTGAATTCCGAAACACCCAAATTATTCAGCACCTTTTCTGACTTGAAAAATATTTTTATTCTTTTTATATTTTCATCAAAATTACCCAAGTATTTATTAGTTAAATTATATTATTAAATAACTAACGAATTATTTCCTCCAACTAAAGATTGAATAATTATATAAGTATTATAGGTTGGATAAATTAATGGCATCATTGTTAAAAAAGACCAGTAAAGTTTGCTTTTCTTTTGTTTATACCTTTAATTTAAAATATTTGAATATTTTATTTAAATATTTAGTACAGGGTGTAAATTAGGAAATTATATATTTATTTTTTTATTTCAAATTTCACTCGGAAAATTATTACCAAAGTGGAAAATAAATTCCCAACATTCTATCAATTCCAATAGCCAACATATAAGTAAAAGCTCCCATCATAAAAGAGAAAGGTATAATATTAAATATTACACAAAAATAAATATATTTTGAATTTTTTTCAAAATTTGGAAGAATATATTGTAAAATATAGGGTATTAACATTATAATTTTGGAAAAAGATTGACAAATTGAATATAACCCGAGAAGTGTATGACAGATAGTGTGGAGTTTTCTTTAAATTAAATTTTTAAAAATTAATTTATTTAAAATATTATTCTACTTATGTTTAATCGTCAATATAACAATATTTCCGTAAAGTAAAAATCCAATAATGTCGATAAATAAATTTATTGTTTTTAAAATAAATAAAAAGTTGCCCATTTTTAATTTAAAAGATTAATTTCCTTAATTAAAAAATAATTGAAAGAAAAATTTTTTTATTCTAAGAAGTTATAGTTTCTAATTTAAAATGTTTAAATAAACTAACAATTTATATTATAATTTTATTTAAGAGAAAACTAACATAGTATTTACTAAAATTAATTTTCTTTAATTTTTTGTAAGCAAAGAATAATTATTTTTTAAGATAAAAAAGGATGGAACAATTTTTATTTAATTGAAGATTCTAGAAATAATAATTTATGAACGAAAAGAAAACGAAATAAATATATTTAATTATTATTTAAGTTCTGTTTCCCATTCAATTGTAAAATTTTTAAATTTCCAAATAATTGGTTGGCCAAAATGTAAAGCATCAATTGTTGAATTTTTCCAACTAAATAAATTAATTTTAATTTAAAAAAAATCATTTTTTTTGTTAAAAAAGCAACAAACTTAAAAGGAGGTAAATTACTTGGACCTCCATGAATTGGACCTCCAATTACCTTAAGATAAAAATTAAATTTAAATTCAAAAAAAAATTTACAAACTTCAAATTGAAATTTATTAAAAAGTTTATAATTAGTTCCTTTATAGTCGATAGTTCCTTCATTTTTAAACCCCATATCTGGTAATTCCCAAGTTCCATTTAAAGGATTTAAATCACTTCTTGTTGAAATACCTCCCTTAAATTATAAATAAGAACCTCTTTTTTAGATATCCACAAAATTAGGTAAATACTCCCCAATTTAAGATAAGGGTTTCTTAAATTTGACTGGCCACAGAAAATTACAATGGGAAATTAATATTTCGATCCATCCGTCGAATGGGGAAGTATTCGAGAGAGAGGAAATATTCAGTTTTGAAATTTTGCGGTGGGGAATTGTTCTTTCAATCCATCATTGGTATGGGAATTAATCGAGACTAGGGAATTAATCAAGAAAACCCCGACTATACTGTAAGATTTTTAACTCCGAGTGGGTATCTTCAAATGAGTTTCGAATATATTTTTATTTATTTCAAAAACAAACATCGGCTGTGTATGGTGGGTCACATTTACATTTCGAATATTCATCGTGTTTGTAATCATTATATCTTAAATATTTATTTTATAAATTATTTTATTTCGCTTATTATTGGAGAGGGCGATTAAGGCTTAAGGTGGTAATTAATTGAGAGAGGACAGTTATTCTTCAATCATTCCACTATTTATTAATAGATTTATCATTTCTAATAGATACCGGACCGAGACGGGACCTCGAATAAAAATCTTGATTGAATTAATATTTCCATCAAATATTTAACCCTAAATATAAAACAAAAATAACCACCTCATTAACTCCCTTAATGTTTCCATATCTTTAACTTTATTATGATCTCTTTGAAATATTTTAGCTCTAGGTGAATAACCCCAACGCCACCAATTATTAATATTTGCTTTTTCAGTAAATCCACCCAAATCAGAAATTTTCTTTAAAAATGGAATATTATATGATGGCCAATAATTATATTTCCTTAAAAACCAAGTCATATCTCTGCTAACTGTTGTACCTCTTTAAAAAAGGGACAAAAAATATATTAATTTTTATAAAAATAATTTTAACGGTATTTGTTCAAGAATCCAAAACAAATCATTTTTAGGCAATTCTTCTCCAGGTTTAAATAATTTATAGTCGATGACCTGAAATTATCAAATATATTTAGAATCTTTATTTTTATCATCCTCGGGAAGAAAAAATTATCATAAAATGAGTTTATATAATTGAATTTTAAATTATGTTTACTGAAACAAATTAAAGAAAAATTTGTATCTTAAAGTGAGATTGGTTAACTTAAGGACCAATTTTACAAAAATAAACTTGCCATCCATTGATTGTTGTATGTTCCAGAATTGTGACTAAAATAATCTCATAGAGCAAAAATTTGTGTAAAAACTTACAATCCAAAAATGGTCATCCAATCCTTTGAGGTTTTTGCCAATAAATTAGCAATAAATGACCTAACCCAACAATGAAGTTGACCTTTTGGTTGTACATTAGAATAAATAGATTCATTTCCGAGAATTATTGTTGTCTCCATTGAAAGCTAATTTAAATATTATTTGATATCAAATAATTTAATATAAACAAACCAATCCAGCACTAGTTATTGTAAAATCATCCTGTGATGCAAGAGCAGCTGGATAACCAGAAAAAGCAACAGTATATCCGGGAACATTATTAGGATATTAAATAAAAATTTTAATTGGAAATAATAAAATTAGTTGAACCATAAGCAAATTTATAAAGTTTTAATATTCTGTTCATTGTATTTAGACCAGCCATTGTAACATGGGCCATTAATCTTCAAATATATTTTTAAATTATATGTCGAAAATTAAAATATATTTTAATAGTGTTTAAGATGAGTTGGAAAAGAAGCAAATTTACATAATTGAGAACTTAAATCAAGTACAGCTTGGATTATATTATACATAGGTATTTCAGAATATACGTGACTGGGCCGAAAAAAAAGAAAAAATACACATAAGATTAGAGTTTCCGGTCAAACTCTTAGAATAATATCCCAATTAAACTCTTAGAATTATTAAAGAATAATTTAAATTATTCTAGTCAAATAATTAATTCATTAGATTCACTGACATGTCTTTATTTCCTTCAAGTACTTTAATAAATCCAGAGCAATGACTATTTGAAGAATAATTAGTTTTAGGTTTTTTAAAAACTCTATCCAAATCATAAAATTCCCCAGCCATTTGTATTTTTAAAATTGGAGTAATTGCAAATCTAACTCTTGAAAGATAAAATTGTTTCTCTGGACCATAACCTAAAAAAATAATTTTTGGAAATAAAAAATTTCAAACACCAAACCATCTTGAATTCCAGTAAGTTGGGTATATGTCTAAAAATTCCAAGAAAAAAAATAAAATTAAATTTAATAATTACTAAATTAACATGCCGCCAATATAAATCTGTTGGAGGGTTTGACATAACCTTAAAAAATATTTTTTAAATTAAATTCTTTAAAATTTACCCGTGATTCAATCCATTCTAAATTCAGCTTAAGATAGTTAAATAATTTTAAACAATATTCTTTAGCATTTTTACATAATTGGCTAACAGTGTTTAAATAATGATAGTAAATTTGTACTTTTGTTAATAAACCTTTAAATTAATTAATATTTATTTAAATATATATTCAAATAACCTTCAACAAGTCCAGCTGCATATGCTTGCATTTCTACTGGAAAATTTGGAAAGGTTTCAACTTCAAGAATACCCCATCTAAATAAATATATGTAATTAAAAAATTTTAAGGTTAATTTCAAATGTTAAATTCCAATTATAAAATATTGTTAATAGCCTCAGAAAACCGAAGAATCTAACGTGATCTAAAGTCATTAATTGAAATGCCCTACAACATTTTCTGTTAAAGCGGCACTCAGAGATGATATCAAAAAATAGTCCATTCATTCAGAGTACTATTTACATTAAGGACCGGACCGAGACGAGATGTCGAACGAAATCTTGGTAAACGAGATCGATATTTGTTCGAATAGATCGCAATCTCTATTGACACTCCCATTTCGGGCGCTAAATGTTATAGTCTTTGTTTAATATAAATTAAAATAACCCAGTCTCATTTTGTGCATTTCTATATTTTCCAACGGCAACAGTAAAATTATCAGGACATTTTTGAACACTTCCTTCTAATTTATATAAAATAGGTAATGACTCATTACAACAAATATACATAATTCTATATCCAAATAATTTATTTAATTTTGATTTATTTGATAAATATTTTGTTGAAAAATATTTTTGTTGTGAACTAAAAATAATTATTTTAATTAAATAATTAATTAATTAATACCTTTCCAATTTTTTAAAATTTAAAGATTCATTTAAATTATTTTCATCCCAAATATCATTATTTAAATCTCTTAATGATAATACAAATGTAGCCAGTAAAATAATTAAAATAAATATTAAAATATATTTTAATTTCATCTAAAATTAATTATTTATTTCAGAAAATATTCTCGTTAAATAAAGAAAAATTGAAACTTATCTAAGAGAATTAAAGAATGTTTTATATTGGAAATTGATATAATTTCTTATCCTTAATATTATTTATTTATCACAATTGTGATAAAAAAATTTTTGATTACTATTTAATATTATATAATTATATTTTTATATAATAAATATTAGGTATATTAATATATTTCATTATATTCAAAAATTTTATTATAAAAATTTTATTATTTATATAATTATGTTGCGTATAGACGAGAGCTCTTAAACAGTTTAGTAAAAAAGCCAAACAATAGTTATTTCTTCATTCTTCTCTTAGCTTCTACAAACATACATTATTTTCTACGTGTGATAAAGTATCTGCTTGTCTTCGTCTACGTAAGCGGGGTCATAACACTCAAACTTATGAAAATAAGATTCCAAAAACAAATTTTCTCATTAATTGACCTTTTTAAAATATTATTGAGAATTTTATTTTTGCCTTTCGTTGATTCTAAATAACCTCATTATGCACTTTTAAGGAAGCTAAAGCAAGAAAAAAAATCTAATGTCTATGAAAATAATTTAAAAAATATTTTCTCATATGTTATTAAGGGCAACCTAACAGTAAATAACTTATTTAAAAAAAAATAAAAAAATTAAAAGTTTCTTTACGCAATCTTTTTTTTAATTTAATAATTTAAATTAAATTCCTTAAATTTCCCACAACAAATTTAGAAATTCAAAAAAATATTTTAAAAATTAAAGAAAATATTTAAATAATGCTTCTCATGATTGATTAAACATTTATTTTTTTACTTGTGAGAATTTTAATTTAATATTTTAATAAAGGGCAAAATATAAAATAAAGGTAATTTTAATTATAGCCTTATATTTTAATTAACATTTGAAAATTTAAATAATTTTAAAAAATAAAGAAAATAATTAATTAATTATTAAATTTAAATGTTATTTTTATTATTTTTAATAATAATTTTAAATAATTCAAATATTTTTTGTAAGTTTTTTTGTTTAAATTAATTAATGTTAATAATTAAAAAAAGGTTTATTATTAAAATATCCAATAGAAATTGGAACAGAAAATCCAAAACTTTTGGTTGAAAATTGGAAAGAAAATGTTGTTTATTTAATTCGATATCCAAGAATTTCTTCTTTGCCTGATTTGGATGTTAATTGTTTTAAATTGGAAATTTGGTTAAAATTAAAAGAAATTCAATTTTATGTTTGTGTTTTATTTTAAAAATAAATATAAATGGAAAATTTGTTTTATCTAATTAATTTAGAGTCATTTTAGAGTCATTCGATCATTCGATTCAACTCGAAGAACTCTATCTAATGATAAAAAATTAGAAAGGAAAAAAGGAGGAGGTATTAGCCAAAGTATTCCTTACAGAAATAGTTATTTTTCAATTAAATTAAGATAAATTTTTTTAAAAAAGATAATTGAGAAAATATTTTTAATTTCAAAAAAAATAATTATTAAAGAGAATTAATAACCAATTTAAACTTGGTTCTCCTCAAAATGGCCAGGTTCCATTTATTCAATTTAATGGAGATTTTATTGAAGGAATGGAAAATATTATAAATAAATTAAAACATTTAGGAAAACCTTTAGCCGAAAATAAAAATGAAAAAAAGGTTGAAGAAATTGTTGATAATATATTATTTCCGTATGTTTTTCCCCTTTAAATTTTTTAAAATAAATTTTTTAGAATTTTAATAAAAGACAGAACAACTAGAGATTTGAAAGGAAATGGAGGATTTGATTTTTTAGCAAAAGATAAAGCTATACATCAACAATTGTTGCCTAAATTGGAAGAACTTTATAAAAAACCCCAAATAATTGAAATTAATCACAATGAAGCTTTTCTGGTTAAAATAGATGAACAATTTTGGAATGAACTTTTTTGTTTGGAAAAAGGAATTGAAAAACACGAAAAGGATGATAAGGATATTAAATTATTTTTTGATAAATATATTGATAAATTAGTAGAAGGGGGGAATAAAAAACAAATATTTGATTTGAGTTATTGGGGTGTTTTTATTGCTAAAAAGAAAAAATGGATTGAAAATATTGTTAAAAAATATTTTATTGAAGGAGAAAATAATTTTGAAAATATGGTTGGAATTTAATTATTTTTATTTCAAATTTTTATTTTTTTAGTTAATTCAACAAATTTTTTCTAATAAAAAAATTAAAAAAATTAATAAAGTTATCAAAAATTTTGATAAAAATTTATCTTTAATTGGAGAAATGATTGTTGGAAATTATTTTATTTTTGGAGAAGAACCTACAAATGTTTGTTTGTATTAATGTTAAACGGTTTTGAAATAATTATAACGATCCTAATACCAATATTGTCTCGGTATCATTAAAAACCGGTATCGGGATTCAAAAATTGATAGTATAATACAGCCCGATACCGTTTAACTCTAGTTTGTATTTACAAAAATTTAAAACAAAAAATATTTTTTTTCAGGCAGATATTTGTTTATTTTCTGTATTAATTCAATTCTTTGAAGGCCCTTTTTTGAATATTCCAATACTTGATTACTTTTTCCGATTAAAAGGATCTTCAAATAATATTGGAAGTACAAGTCAAGTTTATAACCAAAAAGGAAAAGGTAAAGAAATTATTCAAAATGAAGAAGAATTGAATGGATTTAAATATAATAATGGAGAAATACCAAATGGAATTGAAAAAGATGAAATTGAAGAAGAAAAAGAAGAAATTGATAAGAATAAAGGGCTTAAAATTGTATTTGAGGATGATAGAATTAATATTTTATTTAATTTTGTACAAAATATGAAAAGAAAATTAGGTTTTAACAAAGAAAGTGATTGGCAAAATTTGAGAGAATCTCCATGGAAATTGAATTATGAACCTGAGGATTTTTCACAAAAAAGATATATTGGTGTGATTTTAAAAATTATGAAAATTGTTTGAATATTTTTTAATACAATTAGACCTCAATTAAGGTGTAACAGATATCCTTAATTTTAGCCAGATTTTAAAATAAGGTTGGCAAATGGGTGCGAGGAGTATATGTATTTAGTGTAATGTAAAATGAATATAACACATTTTCATACTCGTTCTAATTCTTCTGTTTTACAATTTAAAATTATTTTTTCAGGTCCATTCCAAATAGAAACAGATGAATTACTTGGAATAAATAAATTACTTTTTTATGAAAGAATAACTGATCTTTGGTCATTAATTACTCGCAAAAAAAGATTTCAAAAAAATAAAGGAGATAAATTATGGAAAAAAATTATAAGAATAATAAAAGGCAAAGCAAAACCTTCAATAGGAGATTTTGATGAATTAATACAAAAAATTTTAGAAAAATTAATTTCATATATTCACAGCACTTTTTGGGATGAAATTAGAATTAAATATTATGGAACAATAACTTTAAATTGTTTGGCTAGTTATTTGTGTAATTTGGGAAGAAGAAAAACTTTACAAGAGGGGGAGGATTGTAAAGAATATTTTTTTGAAAAAGTAAAAAAACAGGGGGAAATTGTTTTTAGAGACATTGAACTATTTAATGTAAATTCTGCTGAAAGTTTAAAAGAAAAGAAGAAAGAAATAGCTTTAACATCTATTCATCAATGTTATATTGCTGCTAAAATATCTAATGAATCAATTAAAGAAATTAATGAATTAAAAATTAATGAAAATATAAATAAAGCTATTAAACAATTAAATAATAATGAAGAGGAAGAGGAAGAAAGAAATTAAAAAAGATGAACAGTTTTGGAAATGGATGGAAAAATATTGATAATAGATTTATTAAAAAGTGAAAAACTATGTTAATTTTAATCTTGTAGATATTTACTGATTATTATGTAGGGATTGGTCAAAATCAAAATTCGATTAAAATTTTGCTAAATTTTGATCAAAATTATTTTTCGATATTTTAAAAGTGTCGGCCCCAATTGAAATTTTTTTGACTTTAATTTTGAATTGTCAAGTCTTCTGATCCCTACAGTGCCTCTCTATTATATACAACAATCCCCCTGTATTAAAAAAGGAAGGGGGGACGGTATAAGATTAAAATCATTGATTATTAGAAAATAAATAAATTTAATGTAAATCTAAATTGAAATTAAAAAATTCCTTTCAAAATACATATTGTGTATGTGCAATTAAAATAAACAATATTTTTCAAATTTTTAAAAATCAAAATAGATAAGAGTAAAATTAGATAAAATCTAAATAATAAAAAGCAATAAATATATTTAATTTAATCAGTAAATTGTGTAATACAAATAAAATAAATGAAAAAAGATAAAAATGATTTTATCAGTAAAAGCTAAATAAACAATTATAAATTTTGCACAAATAATATAAAAAATAGTCTTAAATTATTTGTAGCAAATAAATCTAGTATTCCGTAATCAATTTCTTAAATGATACTTTAATAATAATAAAATAATAAATTATTTAGAATAATAATAATCGTTTAGACTTGCAAAATTAGTGTTTTTGTCTACCTTTAAAAATACTTTTATTTGTATTTTTCAACCCTAACCCTACTTTGTTTAATCAAATAAATGAATTAATTAACATAATCATGTATAACTACGTAACAATTCTATTTTGTAAATTTTAATTTAACTTATTTTTTTTGTCTGTTCAATAATTAATTTTAGATGAAATTAAAATATATTATAATATTTATTTTAATTAATTTATTGGCTACTTTTGTATTATCATTAAGAGATTTAAATAATGATATTTGGGATGAAAATAATTTAATTGAATCTTTAGATTCTAAAAAATTGGAAAGGTATTAATTATTTATTTAATTGAAATAATTCTTTTTAGTTCACAACAAAAATATTTTTCAACAAAATATTTATCAAATAAATCAAAATTAAATAAATTATTTGGATATAGAATTATGTATATTTGTTGTAATGAGTCATTACCTATTTTATATAAATTAGAAGGAAGTGTTCAAAAATGTCCTGATAATTATACTGTTGCCGTTGGAAAATATAGAAATGCACAAAATGAGACTGGGTTATTTAAATTTAAATTAAACAAAGATTAGAAAAATTAGGATCCGAAATTTGAGTGTTAATCGAGAAATGTGATCGGTATTTCGAACAAATATCGATATCGATAACCGAAATTTTGTTCGAGATCTCGTCTCGGTCCGGCCTTTAAAGTAAATACTTTAAATGAATGGACTGAGTGCCGCTTTAACAGAGAATTTTGTGGGGCATTTCAATTAGTGAATTTAGATCACGTTAGATTCTTTGGTTTTCTAAAGCTAGTAACAATATTTTATAATTAAAAATTAACATTTGAAATTAACATTAACATTTTTTTTAATATTTAGATGGGGTATTCTTGAGGTTGAAACCTTTCCAAATTTTCCAGTAGAAATGCAAGCATATGCAGCTGGACTTGTTGAAGGTTATTTGAATATATTTAAATATTTACCTATAACAATTTAAAGGTTTATTAACAAAAGTACAGATTTACTATCATTATTTAAATACTGTTAGCCAATTATGTAAAAATGCTAAAGAATATTGTTTAAAATTATTTAACTATCTTAAGTTGAATTTAGAATGGATTGAATCACAGGTAAATTTTAAAAAATTTAATTTAAAAAAATATCTTTTAAGGTTATGTCAAACCCTCCAACAGATTTATATTGGCGGCATGTTAATTTAGTAATTATTAAATTTAATTTATTTCTAATCACAATTTTTAGACATATACCCAACTTACTGGAATTCAAGATGGTTGGGTATTTTTATAAAAATAATTTTTTATTTTAAAAATTATTTTAAAGGTTATGGCCCAGAAAAACAATTTTATTTTCCAAGAGTTAGATTTGCAATTACTCCAATTTTAAAAATACAATTGGCCGGAGATTTTTTTGATTTGGATAGAGTTTTTAAAAAACCTAAAACTAATTATTCTTCAAATAGTCATTGCTCTGGATTTGTTAAAGTACTTGAAGGAAATAAAGACATGTCAGTGAATTTTATGAATTAATTATTTAACTAAAACTGCATACCTATTTCCAGAAAAAAATTTTGATTGAAAAATATAAGCAGATCCTTTAATAAAAGCCCATCAGAGGAGACCCATTGAAAAATATAAGCCCAGGGTTTTACGGTAATTTAAAATTATTCTAAGAGATTAATTGGAATATCGATAGATAATTTAGTTGTAATTAACCTAATCCTTATTTTTTCTTAAATTAAAATAATTTAATTTAACAGATTAATATCTCATGTAACCATGCTTGGATATAAATCCATGAATAGAATGTTAAAATTATATAAATTGGCTTATGGTAGATATGACAGATAAATAATTTAAATATTAAATTAAAGATCCAAAAGAAGTACCGGGACATACAATTTCAATTTCTAGCTATCCAGGTTCAGTAACTTCTCAAGACGATTTTTCATTGACAAGTGGTGGATTGGTGAGTTTATATCAGGGTTGTACCCCGAAGTTTTGTGGGCGTTCGGGGAACGAGATTTTCAATAATTTAACGTCATAATTAATTAATTTTAGGGAATTTTAGAGACAACAATTACCCTTTCAGATGAATCTATTTATTCAAATATAAATCCAATTGGGCAAATTAATTGTTGGCTTCGTTCTCTTATTGCTAATCAATTGGCAAAAACTTCACATGAATGGGTTCTAATTTTTGGACGGTAAATTTTTTTCAGTTATTTTTACTAGAATTTAATAATTATTTAAATATAAAAAATATTTTAATTAAATAAATTTTTAGTTTTAATTCTGGCACATTAAATAACCAATGGATGGCAAGTATTTTTTTAACTTTTTGTTGAAGAAGAATTAGATCTATAATTATTATAAAATCAAAATTTCAGGTCCTCGACTATAAATTATTTAAACCTGCAGAAGAATTGCCTAAAAATGATTTGTTTTGGATTCTTGAACAAATACCGTTAAAATTATTTTTATAAAAATTAATATATTTTTTGTCCCTTTTTTAAAGAGGTACAACAGTTAGCAGAGATATGACTTGGTTTTTAAGGAAATATAATTATTGGCCATCATATAATATTCCATTTTTAAAGAAAATTTCTGATTTGGGTGGATTTACTGAAAAAGCAAATATTAATAATTGGTGGCGTTGGGGTTATTCACCTAGAGCTAAAATATTTCAAAGAGATCATAATAAAGTTAAAGATATGGAAACTTTAAGGGAATTAATGAGGTGTTTATTTTTGTATTAGGTATTTAAATTAAATATTTGACAACAATATTAATCCAATCAAGATTTTTATTAGAGGTCCCGTCTCCATCCAATCTCCATTAGCAATGATAATCTATTATTTTATATAATGATAGAAGAATAACTGTCCTCTCTCTTAATTAACACCTCTAGCTTTAATTTCCCTCTTCAATATATTTCTATACTTTTATAAATTTATATTTAAGATATAATGATTACAAACACGATGAATATTCAAAATGTAAATGTGACCCACCATACACAGCAGATGTTTGTTTTCAATCAAAGCAAATATATTCGAACCTCATTTGAAGATACCCACTCGGGGTTAAAAAATCTTACAGTATAGTCGGGGTTTTCTTGATTAATTCCCTAGTCTCGATTAATTCCCATGCCACGGATAGGTTGAAAGAACAATTCCCCACCCCAAATTTCAAAACTAATATTTCCTCTCCCTCGAATACTTCCCCATTCGACGGATGGATCGAAATATTAATTCCCAGTGGTCAAAACAATTCGGTAATTTTCTGTGGCCAGTCAAATTAAAGAAAACCTTATCTTAAATTGAGGAGTATTTACCTAATTTTGTGGATATCTAAAAAAGATGTTATTATTTATAATTTAAGGGAGGTATTTCAACAAGAAGTGATTTAAATCCTTTAAATGGAACTTGGGAATTACCAGATATGGGGTTTAAAAATGAAGGAACTATCGACTATAAAGGAACTAATTATAAACTTTTTAATAAATTTCAATTTGAAGTTTGTAAATTTTTTTTGAATTTAAATTTAATTTTCATTTTAAGGTAATTGGAGGTCCAATTCATGGAGGTCCAAGTAATTTACCTCCTTTCAAGTTTGTTGCTTTTTTAACAAAAAAAAAATGATTTTTTAATTAAAATTAATTTATTTAGTTGGAAAAATACAACAATTGATGCTTTACATTATGGTCAACCAATTACTTGGAAATTTAAAAATTTTACAATTGAATGGCAAACAGAACTTGAACCGATTATTATTTAATTAATTTTATTTATTTTTTATCCTAAATTATTACCAAGATTTTAATTTAAACAAAAATTTTTAATTCTCGACCATTCGAACAGAAATTTTTCAAATAAAATCTAAGAAATAGTATGTTTAATTGTTGCCAAGCTAACCACTCAAAACTGTGACAAAAATACATAGTGCAATACTTTAACTGTTTAAAAACAATTAAAATTTCAAATAAGAAGCTTTATTCTGAATATTTTTCACTAGTTTTTCTTGCCGTCTTTCTCAACATTGGATTTAATTAGTTAGTTATTACATAACATTTTAAAATGTTTTGACAAACAACACTCAGACTTAACACTCTCTCCTCATGTTTAACCTCCTCTCTCCTCTCCTCCTCCTCGTCTTGTTTAATCCCCTTGTCAGTTGATTGCTTGATTGCGAAAAAAAATTTTTTAATTGATTATACACGTCTTCATTCATCGAATTATCGCTAAAATTGGCTTCTTATTTTATTTACATTCATTAATTTACATATTTCCCCAATTAAATAAATTAATAAAAAATTACATAAAATTTTTTAAATTAAGTTAAAATCTGAATTTAAAAATTAATTTTAGATTTTTTTATGATTATTTATTTAATTATTTATTTTCTTTTATTAATTTTTGCTGAAGCAATAGACGAGATTAATGTAAAAATAAACGTAAAAATTAAAAATTGGAAAGAATTAGAAGAAATGAGTGATTTTATAAAGGAAAATTCTCCTCGTTTTGAAGTAAAACTCTGTAAAATTGAAAAAGAAGCTGGAGTAAATATTAAAGAAATTGGAATAGTAAAGACAGAAGATTATGATATTGCACGTTTTAATTATTTTGAAAATTTTGAAGAAATGGGAGAAATTAAAGAGGGGGAGGATGAGAGTAGTATAAAATTTACAAAAAATAATCATTTCAAAATTGAAGTTTTTAAATTAAATAAGGATAAAAAGGTTTTTAATTTTATTTTAGACATTGCCATAGCTGAACGAAAATTTATTTCCTTCTATTGAATCCTTTTTTTCTTCATTTTTTTCTTTAATTTACTTAATTATTTCTTTGTTGTTTTGTATTATTTATTTTATAGTTATTATTTAATCAAAAATTTGACTTGGAATATAACAATAATATTATAGAAATTAATTTAAAAAAGGGAGAGATTACACAAAAAATATTTGAAAATAATTTTGACAGACCTAAAAAATATATTAAATTTGTAATTACCGATGTTCCTGACGAAGATAAATTTACAATTCATGATATTGAATGCACAAAAAATTACTCTAAAAACAAACTTAAAGATACAAGTCAGTTCTGGGCAGAGAATATTAAACAAGTTGCAATTAGAGAAAATAAAATAGTTTGTCCAGAAAATAAATATACAATTAATTATGAAAAAATAGGAGTAAGGAGATTAATTAAGGTAAATTAAAATTATAATATGTAAAAATTTCGAAAATAAATTTTATTTAAATTAAAAAATTGTTTTTCTTGTGTTTTCTTGCAATTATAATTTAATATTTTTATTTAATAATTAAAATACTTTTAGAAAGCTGAAGTTGAATGTGACGATGAAGCAATATTTGAAACTAATGTCTACGAAATTTATGTGAAAGTTGTAAAACAATATCTTAAATTTAGTAATTGTAAATTAAATAGAAATGATTCAGAAAAGTTATTAGAAAAAATAAATAAAGAAAAAGAAGCGAATCTAAAAAAGCAAAAATCGAGAAAGTTAAAAGGAAAAGTTTACGAAAAAATTAAAGAAACAGGTAATTTTTTAATTAATATTTTTTATCTAAATTATTAGTAATATTTTTTTAAATTAATTTAATTGATTATAGAAGAAGATGATGCTAATATAACACTAACCAGTTTTATAAATAAAAAAAGAAAAGTTCAAGGTGGAATATTACTTAAGTCCGGAATTTTCATCTCCGAAAATTTCGTCTCCAAAATCCCCATTATACAAAAATTAAGTTTTTTAATTTTATGATTAAATAAATTCTACACGACCGCAATTCTAAAAATAATCAACTGAAACTCGTAAATTTCAGTAGCAAAAGACTCGCATTTCCAGTCTGCGCAATATTTGAGGATTTTGAGCGCAACTTTTGAGTTTTACAAATTTGTAGAATTTGTAATAATCATACATAAAATAAATAATAGTTTGAACAATATTATTAGGTAACTAACATAGTTTGTCTATAAATTTAAAAAAGACCTAAAAAACGTAAAAATATATTTACAAAAATTGACCAATTCTGATTTTGTTAATTCTAAAATGAGCTTAATGCTCAATATACACAAAAGTGCCATTGTGGGTAAATTGGAGACAAAATTTCCGGAGAAGAAAATTCCGAACATAACAATACATTTAAAGGTAAAATTTTGGATATTTTTTTACATTTATCTGATAATACTTAAAAAATATTTTTATTAAATTATTTTTGGATAATTATTTTATAATTTGTATATAAAATAATTTATTTTAAAAATTTTAATTCTTATTTATTATTAAAATTATTTAAATAAAAATTCAGAAAATTAAAATTTATTTTAGATAAAAGTAAAAAAACTAAAAATAATGAAGAAAAAGATGAGGAAAATATTGAATTAAAAAGTAAAAAACAAAAAATGATTAAAGGTAATTTAATTAATTAAAACCGTAAAATGTATTTATTAACCAATAATTTTACTTTAATAATCTTTAATAATAGAATGACACTCACATAGAGTGTACTATTTTATTTTAAAGAAAAATCTAGTCATAAACATTTATATATTCTTGAAAATTTATAGTGAGTGAAATTAAAGAAGAAAGCTATGCCAATAAACATTCAAAACAAATTGGCCAAGATTTAAAATCCTCTTCCTCAGCTGTAAATGAACATCCGGGTAATTTTTTTAAATTATTAAATTAAACTAGGGCTGGACACACAATTTTAACCGAACAAGAACCAGTTAATTACTGGTTGTTTCCAGCCCTATTCTAAATTTATATAACAAATTGTTTTATTGGATAAATTTTTGATTATACCTCTTAAATTGTTATCTAATACTGTCTCTAATCTGAAATTAGTGGATCTTATAATTAATTTTAAAAAATGTTTTTATCTATCTAGAAGAGAAAGAAGCAATGATTAATCCTGAAACTGTTGATGAGAAATTTAACCATTTACATCTAACAGGTTTTTTAAAATATTAATAAAATATTAAAATATTTTATTTATCTTTTTTTAATTTAGAAGGAAGGAATTTACATCAACAACCTTCATCTCCAAAGCCTGTAGATTGTAAGAGATCGTATCGTAAAATATAATATTTTTATTTAAATAGATGCTTGGCTAATGAATCAAAACGTTCCATGCCATTCACCCGAATTTATGGACGATGTATCAAATATAGGAGGAGGAATAAACGATTCCGATAATTTACTAAATGATTTTGATGACCTTTTTTGAATGATTTATTTATTTTAATGTGTATTTTTTAAAGCAAACACGAAGAAAGAAATTACTGAGTAATCCATAATTTAAAAAAATTTTCAATTTGTTTAACTTGATTTTATATGATAAATTGTTCAGCACGTTTAAGACATTCAAATAAATTTTCTAAAACTCAAAACTAAAACTTTACGTGACTCTAGAAGAAAATCAAAACAGTCCAAAGGTTGACTATAACAATCATAGTCTTTTAGGGATACAATTTAATTTTAAAAAATCTTAATAAAAACACAAATTTCTGAATATAACAATGCCCTAATATGGATCTCAAATCCCATAATCCCTTACATATATCCCAAAATCACAAAAATGGAATATGTAGTCGAAAAATTTTGAAATATAAAGTCATAAAATGGAATATTATTTAAAAAACAAGTACAATTATTTTTTATTTTTTAATCTAAATTTATAATTATTTTTTTAATTACTCAAAAAATTAATTCAACAACAATATAATCACAAAAATTAGATCAAAAATCTGCAATTCTTTAGCTTCCTCAAACAATTCTTTATTGTCCCAATTCAACAAAAAATATATTTTTAAACAAATCATTTCTTTTAATTTTATTATTAAAATAATTATTTTTAAATTAAAATTATTTAATTTAATATTATGTTGGCGGGGGAAAAAGAATCATTATAGCTTCAATTTCTTCAGAATTACTGCAAAGTTCACAAAATGGAGGGATAAACATTATTTTTTAAATAAAAAACGGAATTTTAAAATTATGAATGAAATAAATAAATATTTTTATTTATTTAAATATTATTTTCTTTTTTGTTTTTTTTCTTTTAAAAATTCAAATTAAATTAGTATCTCCCCCTCCTTCCCACTTTCTTTTAAAAATTAAATAAATTTAATTTTAATAAAAAATTTTATTTCCCACACATTTTTGTGTTATGAAATTTGCAAATTTTGATAAAAATGTTTTTTAATTTAAAGTTCCATAATAAACAAAATGATTTATTTAATACACCCACTTATATGTTTATTTAAATTATTAAATTAAAAATAAAAAGTCGCTTTTAAAAGTACAATTTGTGAAATAAAAAAATAAATTAAAAAATTTTAAAGAAATTCACAATCTAGCCAAAATATTCCAAAATTCATTTTATGCCATCAAAAAACGATAAATAATACTTGAATTTGATTGGTAAATAAGTAGTCGGAACTCCCAAGTTAACGTTGGATTTTCTACATGAGAGGTATCGCAGTTAAGTTCTGAGCAAATTAAAATAAAATAAATGGAAATGCAAGTTTCAAAAAACAAGAATAATATGTACATAATAATAATATCGTTGTACGAAAATAATAAAAAATGTTATGACAAACAAGTATTTTAAATCTTTTTTTAATCAAAATAGAAATAATTTTTCACAAAACACCTCTATAATGTTCACAAGCTGTGGAAAATTCATTGGATGGGGGATGGAATAGAACCATTACAGAAAGACATGTGCCGAAATCAAACCGAATAATGGGTTAATTTTATTCATTCAGATTTTTTCTGCAAGTGCGGACACAACAACCTTTATTGTCAAAAAGTTTTTCTAAAAAACATTCTCTCGTCATTTAAAAACAAAAATCATTAAAAAATAGTTTTGTAACGCCATGCTTATCATAAATTCTTTTGTGAAAAATTTTTGTAGCGGAATTGCCCATAAATAAAAAATGACGTGAGGTGATTATTTATTTATTTACCTTCCGTTTTTGAATCATTGCTTATATTGAAAAAAATACCTAAAAGAAAGTATTATGTATTTGAAAATTACTGAGCAGAAAAAATGTTTCAACATGAAAAGGACAACAAAAAAAGAGAAACATTTGATTACTAAGGATTTTGGATGAGAAAAAAAAGAAAGGGGGGGGGGGGGGAGGATATTAAATAGATATAAATATAAAAGGAAAATAAAAATAAATAAAAATAAAAACAAACTTTTATTTTATAAAAAAAAATAAATTTTTTTATTTATTTAATTCTTCAAAAAATATTTTAAAGAAATGTTCTTTTTCAATAATAACGGAAATACAGAATATGCAGAATTAGAAGCAATGCTTTTAGCTAATTTCCCCCCTCCTGTATAATTATTTAATTTAAAAAACAATTTTTATAATAAAAAACAAGAATCGAAATCTCTAAAAAAATACACGCCTTTCATCATTCTCTGGGAATAAGAAAAACAACAATGACTACAAAATTAATTTGATGATATTTTATCGTTTTTTGTGCAATTAATAAATATGTATATTTAATTAAATGTTATTTATTTTTATTTGTATATTTATTATAAAATAAAGAAAATCTTATTAGGATTTTTATTTATAGTATATCAAAATATAAACAAGAATATTTAATTAAAATGCGATAAAAATAGGTAAATATTAATTTGTCGTTATTTACATATTTTTACATTTTATTTATTAATTAAGTTAAATACTTACATTTAAAAAAATATTTATTTATTTAGTTATAGAGTAATTACTTAATAGAGTTAATAACTATATCCTTTTTAGGTCAAAAATATGTAAGAGAAAAAATCAGAAATTTTTGATATTGCCAGATATATTTAATTTCCTTTTTGTGTGAATCGAAAAGTCACAAATCATATGGTATTTTTACTAAATTTGTGGAAGGAAGAACGAAAGTAAAACAGTCTTTTGGAATTTAAAGTTTAAAAATCTTTAATTATTATAAAATTTAGGGTAAAAGTATTTTAACTATTACTAAAATATTTAACAATTTAAAAAAATTAGTAAAATTTTTAAAAAAATAAATAGGTGGAATTTTAACGTTATTTAGAAAATAAAATGAAGAAATCAGTTCAATTAGATTTAAATTCTTGTCTAAAATATTTTAATTAATTATTCGTTAAAAACCCTTCATTTAATTCTTTTTAGTTCAATATAATCAATTATTTTTATTTAATTTCCTTTGAAGTTTAACCGGAAATTTAAAAGAATTACGCAAATAAAAGGACAAAAATAAAATAAATCAGTAAGGAAAAAAATTGAATTGACAAAAAAAGGAAAAGAATTTGCAAGGAAGGAATAAAAATAAGGGAAGATTTGGCAAAATGTTAATAATTAGTAAGGATGTGTTGCATTAAATTTTGAATAAAAGGATAAAAGTTTTTAAAATATCAAATCATTCTCTTAAAAATATTCTTGAATAAAATTTAAACTCAAAAATTAAAAGAAAAATGAATAATACTTCATTTTGCCTTGGTGGAGCGGAAGAAATGGAAGCCTATATTTTGGCTAACTTTCCGCCTGTAACTTGAAAAAAATGTTTAACTACAATAAATTAAATAATTTAAAATAATTGCTCTTCTTTGATTGTCTTCTGTTTGTTTTTCAAATGAATGAAATTAAGGAAAGTGAAAAAACACATACAACACAAAAAAACTTGAATGTTGATTGAAAATGAGAATTTGGCTTTTGAAAATGAAAATAATTTGATATAATCTTATTTAGTATTTTTTATTATTTTTTGTTGTTGTATTTAATTGATAAATAAATTAAAATATATAAATTGTAAATTATTTGATCTTTAGTTTATTGCTTTTATCAAACTTGAAATTTCGAGATTTAGCTTCTAGTAAAAGCACCTTAAAGTTAACAGTTTTTTCATGCTCTTTCAGACTTATTCTCATGTTTTAATTTTTATTTCCGGTTCTCCTCCTATAGTATTGACAGTCAATCGGAAAACTAGGTAATTTTATTAGTTAATTCTCCAGTTTATCCAATTTTTTACTAACTATTTAAATTAAAATTAATAATTTATATTTGAAATAAGTCAATGAGATAATTTTGTTTTTTTTTGTTTATATAAAATATTTACTTAAAAATATTTTTAATTAAATATTTTCATAACCTTTACATCATTAATTAAATATTAATTTTTTGTTTATTTTCTTACCTTTTAAAAACAAATTTTCAAACTTAAAAGGAATGATAACATTTTATTTATTTACTATAGACATGCAAAAAACATGTGAATAAATACTATAGGTATTTTAATTTAATATTGAAAAAATTTTTTAAATTAAGTTAAAGTTATTTGAACCAAAAAAATTGCAGGTAAAATATTTAATTAATTTATACTTTAAGATTATTAATAAAAAGGAATAAATTAATAATTTAAATGACAAAAATTTACAAAAAATAAGTGCATTTGACAAAACAATTTAAATTATTTCACAAAAATAAATAAAAATAATTCAATGTCTCATAGATTGTTTTAAAATTTTTAAGGAATTCTTTAATCGGAAATAAGGTGTATTTTTGAAAAAAATATTATTTCATTGTGATTCATTGGTTGTTGAATTGTTGGCACTCATATATATTTTCAGATTGATTAAATAAAAAGACAAAAATGTATAGCAAATATTTTTTGTACAAGGAAGTGATTAATTATTAATTTTTGACCAAAAATTGTGTTAAAAAAGAAATTAAATTTAATCATACTTTAAAAAATTTTAATCATATATTAATAAATAATAATAATAAAATGGCAAGTTTTGAAATCACGAGGAATTTAAAAAATATTTATGCAGTAACACTTCCCTAACCATATAAAATAAACAAAAAAATTATTTTTGGCAATAAAATTATTTCTATTTTAAATTTACTTCTTAAATTCAACAATAAATTAATATTTTTAAATTAAAAGAATAATGCCTGGAAATGGAAATTTTGGAGCTCAAAATGCTGAAGAGCTTGAAGCACTTTTATTATCTTTATTTCCACCCCTATAATGAATTAATATGATTGAAAAAAAAGAGGAAAATAATTATTTTATTAAATTGACGAAAAAATAATTAATTAATTTGTTTTGTTTGTTATTTCAAAAATAAATTATTTGAATATTTTTATTTTATTTTAAATATAAATTTTAAATATATGTAAATATCCATCAGATTAAGTATCAGGGGTGGGCTTAGTCTCATATTTCGTGTCTCGTATTTTGTGGGACTAGGCCCACCACTGTTAATTATGATTAATTATTAATCCCGATTTAATTTTGAAAGGAAAAATTACTATTCTTCAGAATAAATATTTCAACTTTTTTCACAAGATATTTACAAAAAAACACATAAATTTACAAATATAAAAATATATTTTGTGTGTATGTACAATCCATTTCTCGATCGATTCAATAAAAATAAAAATGCTCACTTTCAATTTTTTGTAATTTGTTTTCTCCCAAATTCAATCCATTTTAACTATTAAATAATCCAAAAAATAATAGGTAAATATTTTAATTTTTAAAACAAATTTTATATTCCACCTATTACGTTTTTTGTTTATTATAAAATTTCTTTTTTCATAAGATTTAACTAAGTACAGAAAAAACTTAGTAAGTAAAAACGATCAGACAAATAAATTGCTTACTAATTATAATCTATTTTTTATTATTGCATAGTAAGTAATTACAATTCCCTCCTTTCTTCCCCATTCATTTCACCAAAAGTATTTAAATAAGTTTTTAATTATTTTATTAACAAAACTTCCTTTAAATTAATTTTTAAATGACTCATTGCTTCACAGCAAGTAGTACTTATGGAACAGATAATTCAACAGAATCAACTACTCCACTCGAGAAAAAGGATGATAATGAAGGGAAAAATGAGAAAAAAGATATGAAAAGTCAACGAAAAATTGAATATCAAGATTTAATTTTGATGGCTAAAAGTGGACAGGGAGATGCTTGGAAAGCGTAAATTTTAAAATTTTAATTAGAAATAACTATAGAGATTGAAATAAATATAAGGAAGTCTAACAGTAAGGAAGTAAAAAATTACATACTTGCCAATATACTCAAAAATTGGGTGTAGTTTTGACTTAAAAATTCTATCTCGTTTTTATAGTACTTGAACTTTATAAGTAATTTAATTTTTAATTTATTAATCAGAATAGCAAAGGAAAAAGAAGGAAATACAAAAGTTGTGGTAATTAAAGCACTCCGCGCTCCTTTTCTCTCTCCAGCTGCAGCTAAATACACATTACGTGAATTGACTTTACTTTCTACATTAAAACATCCTAATGTATATATTAAATAAATAAATAAAAATAATTATTTTTTTAAAGTTAATATCTTTATATGATATAAGAATTCCAACAAAAATAAAACCTTTAAAGAAATTTGATGAATTACATTTTGTGACGGAATATTTTGGAAGAACTTTAAGTGAGAGAATTTCGGAAAAGAAAAGACTACAAAAAGTTTGGACACATCAAGAACTTTCTTATTGTATAATGCAAATACTTTGTGGGGCTAAATATTTACACGAATCGGGAATTGTTCATAGAGTAAGGAAATTTTCTTTTAATTAATTAGCAGTGGCTCAGCTTCCAGAAACAAAGTTTTTAGAAGTCGCTATCCCCTAGATCCAGAATCAATTTTATTTTAAATAAATTTATTTAAAATTCTAAGGATTTAAAACCAACAAATATTGTAATGAATGAAAGGGGAAATGTTAAAATTCTTGATTATGGTATTGCTAGAGATATTTTACCAGAAAATCTAACTCCGGATGCAGGTACACCTTTCTATCGAGCACCAGAATTATTTCTTGGAATAAATAGTTATGACAAAAAAGGTAATTGAATATTTTATTATTAAGAATAAATTTTTAATAATTTTTAGTAGATATATGGTCAATTGGCTGTATTTTTGCTGAATTAATTTCTGGTAAAATTCTCTTTACTGGTATAACTTTGTCTAGTCAATGGAAACAATTTATTGAATTACTTGGAAGTTCTCCTTCAGATTTGGAATTTATTAAATCACTAAATCTTAAAAAAACACAACGAACAGTTATTGATAATATTGAGGAACGTCCTCCAATTGATTGGGAACGTTTTATTCCTGATGGAGCTATTCCTAAATTAATTAGTGAATTTCTTACAAGTAAGATTGGAAAATATATTTTTTGTTTATTATTTCAAATAACATTTTTAATACACCTAAATATCATACACTTATTTAATAGTTAATTTCAAATGAATTCGAATATTAATAAGGGTCGTCTAATTTCCCTCACTGGCTAGATTAGGGGTTGAGCCTGAGGATTTTTGAGGAGATGGAGGTGTAAACGGTTAATTTAGCAACAATACAAACCAACCACTTAAGGCATTCGAAAAGGATTCAAGTTTAAATCAGTTTAATAGAAAATAAAATTATTAGAATATTCAAAAAATATCCCCAATTCACAAGGATAGGCCGGTCAGTCTTTGGAATTTCAATTCATTTTAAGAATATCTAAAAAATAATATATAAATTTACATAGTTGGAAATGTTCGTCAACTTCTTTCCTCAATGCTTGTATTAGATCCATTTAAACGAACAGATGCAAATAATGCCCTTTCTAATCATTATTTTGATATTTATCGTGGTTATTTAAGTGCTAATTTACTTGCTAAACCTGAAAAGATTTATGATTTTCAAGCAGAAATTAAAACATTACAAACAAATGGAAATAATTTAGATAAATGGAAAGGTTTTTAATATTTAAATATTTAATTATATTTTTTTAATATTTAAAGAAATTGTTCTCACAAAGGTTAATGCATTCAAAAAGTCTTGTTTACCTCATTAAAATCATTTTAACTTTTTTTTTCTCAATTTCACTGAATTATTTTATTCAAAATTTTTATTTAAAATAAATTTTAATATTTTATTTTGCACTTTTGCCAATAAATAAATTTTACATTGATTAATTTTATAAATAAATTATTTAGAAAAACATAATCAGACTTTCCTCTCTCTTTTATTAGTAGTTTATTAAGAAATTTAATGCCTAATAGGTAAATTAAAATAAAAATTTTCAAATAAATTTAAATTTTTATTCCTTTATATTAAAATGAATCCCGCTATTTTGGCCATTAATCCCTCAGAAGAAATGTGGTCGTAGTTAACATTGTTCAAGGGAAACTCCCTATCACAATTCTTTTTTCTGATATGTCACTTCAGTTGATACAAGCAAAAGTGGCATTTGTTTTACACCCCCCAAAGATTGGAATTTTCAATTAAAAAATTTTTAGCGTTGTTTTCATTTTACATATGTCCTAAGCATAGGAATTAATGATATGATACTCTTAATAGAAGTACCTAAATCCCGGATCCTAGTATGATATTGTTATGATTACATCGACATAATATGTCATTGGCATCCTGGATTCGATGATGCAAAATGAAGTTAGAACTCGCGGTTGATTATTTATGTTCAAAATAATTTAAATTACAATAAATTTGAGTAAATGAACGAGAACAATAAATGCTCTTATTTTATTAAAATTTAATTTTATAGTATTAGCTGCGAAGATCTGCGAACATAAATTATAATTATTTTTTAAATAAAAATCAAAGGTTAAAAAGCAATGGCATTAATTATTTTCGCCTTTTATTTGAATTTGTTTAATCTTTATTTAAAAGTCGTTTTTCTTCCACCTCAACCACATTTCAATGAACCTCTTGGTAATTATTCTTCTGATATTGAACATTATTCAATGAATGGAGTTGAGCTGACAAATATTTTACCTCATATGAAAGGTAATTTTAATAATAGATATCAGGGCTAAACCAAGGGTGAACCTCCTCTTTTGAGAGGTGAAAATTTTGAGAATAATGGAAGGCTAAGCCAGATTTCTTTCTTTTCAGTTTTCAAATTTTTTATCTGCGGCTTATGGGTATTTGCGTTTTTCGAGTTAATTTCGTAAAAGTAACGCAAACCGCAACACAAGACCAAAATTTAACGAAAGTAACGTAAAGTGAAATTAGCTCGCCGTCCCAACTCAAAAACGGTAGCACTATAACTAAACTTTATATTTATTTACACAGATAATCTTCGTAATTATTTATTCAATAATGCGAATATTGCTTTAATTAAGGCAACAAATATACTTCGTATTTTCAATACTAACTTTTACGAAGAACATTTTGGTAATAATTCACCCAATCGAAGTATTAAATTATTTTAACTAAAAAATTAATTTATTTTATTTTATTTGAAATAACAATTCAATTCTATGAAACAAATGAAAATGTAGAGCATATTGTTACTAATGCAGATGCTTCAAATCATCATCATGTTCATGGTAATGGGCATGCAAATGGTGGACATATGCCAAATTATTTTACACAAGAAATTAATCATTTTGGATATGGGACAAACAAATATATTTATAAAGTAAAATGGCAACATCGTCAAAATTTAAAGAATATTGAATATATTGAAAAGTTTAGATATAATCAGGAAAATAAATTTGTTCATTTTACTCAAAATATCAGACTCGAAACAAATGATAGGGCTGTTTTGGTAGTTTATCAAAGTCGGATCCAGCACTTCAATATTGACAATTAGAAGATGACGATATCTGAAACAATTCAACAAATTTGTCGAAGCTTTGATAAATTTTTAAATATTTTACTATCGAGAGAATTATATTTCGAATATCCAAAATTCGAATATCCAAATATATATTTATTTTATTTTTTGTATTTACATAGATAATAAATTATAATTTAATGGAGATAAATCATAAAAACAGCTAGAAAAATGATGAATAATAACACTAGAAAATTACTAAAAAATTATTATTTTTTATTTAACCATCAGAAATGATTTCCAAAAATAGTTATTTTTATCAAATATACAAATCTCTTTAAATGATTTTTTTAAATTAATATTAGTAATTGTGAGATTATGGAGAGACATTCTTCAAAAAAAAACATTTATTTTCGATAATTAAAGTTTAAATTGATTTCATCCCTAACAAAATCTGCTCCTACTGTTTTACCCATATCTTCAAATAAATTTTTAAAATTATTTTAAAAAAATTTTGTGGAATGTTTTGTTATTTTTATTTATTTTATTTTTTTATTTGTATTATTTTTAATAAAACGTTTCAACAAGAAACAAATCAAAAGAATGATGAAGAAATGGAATGTATGAATGAGATTAATGAAAAGGAGATAAACGAGAATGAAGCGTAAATCTTTATTTTTTAAATTTTTCATTTAAATTTACATTTAGCCTAAATTTAGAGTGATATTAAAATTAAATTTAATGTTAAAATCGGATTTATTTAAAAAATATTCTAACTAATATTAATATACCCGATACTCGACCGGTCTTCTTTTCGACCCGAAACCCGATCCGAAGAAAATTTTTAAGATCCGATCGGAAATCCGATCCGAAATTCTCGACCCGGCCCATCCTTGTGTGGTCTATTAGGGAGCGTGTTTGTGTTGGAGAGCGTGGTGCCATTAGAGCATTTACGGTACTTAGAATTGAAATACCCTCAAATATAAATCAATTTTGATTAAAATTTTAAAGAATTCATTTAACAAATATGTGCAATGGTCATTATAAAGCAGATTATTTAATATCTGATCAATGCTTAACTAGACCAGAACATAAACATGTAGAGTCATATAGTTTACATTTTTATAATAAAAAAGGATTTGCTTGTGACAAAAATGGGTAAAAAATATTTTTTTAAATTTATTTAAGTGAATATTTAATTAAAGATTAATTATTTGTTTTCCGAGTCAATTGGACGGAAAAAATAGACAAAATGGAATTCATTCAACAATTCAATATCGTATATTAAATTCACCTAATGTAAATGATAAAATAATTTTTATACTAGTTATTTTTTAAGAACATAATTGCCTCAAAATGCGAAACTCATCGAAAAAGATTTTGTCAAAACGAAAAGAAAACTAAAAATAAATTAAATTTATGTAAAGAAGGAGGACCTGCTGATTCACCTTGGCATGGAATTCAAATTAAAACTGACGAAACAAATAATAATTCAATTATTTTAAGTTTGTCTGTAACTAATAAAATGTGTATAAAATAAATAAATAAAATGTATATATTTTATTTAAAGTTATCAACTTGGTAAAATTGAGGAATTTTTTATTGAATTTGGACGAGAAAAAGATGTTTTTTCAAAAATAGTTACAATTTCAGGAGAAGGTGAATTAATTGAAGATTTACTAATTTTGAAGTTAATTTTGGAATAATTTATCGATAGTTAATTAAATACTTGTTAAAGCAATTTTTTCATAATTTATTTTTGATTTACCTAATCTAAAATATTAATTTTAAGAAAATAAAAAAGTTATTGAAGCTGATGAATTACTTCGGAAAGAATTTCTCAAAAATTCAAATTTGGGCGCCTATTTGCTTAATTATGCTGGAATATGGACTTTAGGCATTGATTTACTTCCAACAGTTGCCAAACAAAATATACATTTATTTGTTTACAGAGGATGCTATTGTTCTATGAAAGCATGGGTTGATTTTATTATATTTAACAAAATAATTTTTAATAAAAAATTTCGAGGAATAATTAAATTTTTGCTAAAAACTAAATTTGTTCATTTAAAATCAGAGTTCTTTGGAAGAAATACTTTTTAATTTTATCTTTATTTAAACATTATCTATTAAGTTTCGAAGACCATACAGAAATATTCCTCAACATACTTCACGTATCGATACAGGCAGTAATCAATGTCGATCCAAACATATATCCAAAACAACTACTCCATTAAAAGGATTTAAAGCAAAGAAAAGTATTGTTATTAAACTAACGACAGATAAATATTCACGAAAAGCTGAATTTGCATTACAATCCAAAGATGGCTCCAATCTTGTGGATATTTATATTACTAATAAAACAATATTGTTTGGTCCTGGAGATGTAAGAATGTATTAATTCTTGTTAGATTAAGTTCAAAAATAAATAGGAATTTCTAGTAATTTGTCTAAACGGAAAAATTTGTAATTTCAAAGATAAAAGCATAGATATTAAAATTTGTAGAAGAGGGGATTCAAGAATATATAATATATTCCTGCGATGTTCTTCCAATCTGGTTAATAACGCAACTATGAAAGATTGAGAGCTTTCAGAATCAAGTCCCATTCAATTTTCGATAATTTCAGAGATAGGTCCAGCTTCTTTACTTCTTTATTGCAGAGTATAATTGAAGTAATTTTTTATAGGCTGAAGGTCATTGGTATCCATCTAAAGTGAAATTAACTGATTCACAAGAAATATTAGAGGCTGGAAAAGAAATTAAAATTACAATCCAAGCATTTGTTTATCACATTGTTATATTAATTAGTGGATTTCCTAAAATGGTCAGCACATTTTGGCCTTTCTTTTGGTGGAAACAAATGCCTTATATGGCTGTTAGTAATGTATTAATGACTGGAGATTTTGCTCTCTTACGATCAGTTGAAATGATTGATTTTGATGTTAATTAATTAAATTTTAATTTTCTTTTAAATTAAATTTAAGGATGTTGAACATATCCCTTGCCCATTTTCACTACATCTTGATAAAGTAATAAAAAATAAAACTCGAATAGCTTTTCGTGGAATTGTCCATGAAGATGCCAAAAGTATTTCCTTCAATTTTTTGCATGATGCTCCTAAATGGCATAAATATTGTAATTTAATCATATTATTTATAATTAACGGGGAGTTAATTTGGAAAAATTACAAAGAACACAAATGTTATAGGATGGAAAATGTCTTGGCTCAGCTATCTTTTTTGTTGAATTGTTCCAAACTGCGTCTATTATCTCAAAATTAAAATTTCTGTACTGCTATGTTTAGTTTAATTCTTTTATTAGTTAGTTTTATTATCAGCAAAAGATAATAGATATTTTGAGCTTAGAAGACTGCCTATAGAAATTAATAAAATTCTTCGAAAAGATTCATTCATTAATTATTTTTAAATTAATATTTTAAATTAGAATTTTTGGATAATTTAAAAAAATAATAAATTTAGTGGGTGCTACTGTAATGCATCTCAATATTAATTTCACTCGAAATTCAACAAGCTGGTGGTCCTATTATGTAAATTATAAATAAATAAATACATATATTTATAAATTAAAATTATGTATTAGGGAGGTGAAATATTCCGAAATGAAAGAATATCTGAAATTGTTGGCTTTCAAAGAGGAAAACCATTTGAGTTTATTATTGTTGTAACAGACCATTCGTCAAAAGAAATGGGTATAGTTGTAAAATACTCTGCTTTTATAAATGGTGAATTTATTGGAGCAGTTGAGGGTGATCTTCCAATATGGACTATAAATTGGATTAGGGTATGTTATTTTGAAATTTTAAATTTTAAAGTTAATTTTGGAATAAGGGATATGCATATAAGTATGTACACAAAAATGGATAGGTACATGCTAAAATGATATTTTCTGGTACCCAATCCCTCCATAATTCAATATAAAATGAGAATTATAAAAAAGGAAACAAAATATTAATTAATTTGAATTTTTTAAGGTAACTGGACAAATGACTCTTCTCCAAGAACCAGTCGTCGATTTCTATTTATGTGTAAATATGTGGAAATAATTTTTACATATTATTTTCTAATTAAAATACTTTTTCTCTAAATTTTCATATTAAAATTTATTTTCATTATTTTAATATTGTTATTTATTATTTTAGGGAGAAATGGAACATTTCTACAAATTCCAATTGAAGCATTTGCCTTATTATGGATCAAGATATTGCTTAGAAGCTACTGTGCCACCATATAATGAACTGTCAGAAAGGAAAGGATTTGAAATTAATTTCTTTCACGAATCGACAGAATTTGATGAAAACAGTTAATTTCCATTTAATTTACAAAAAGAAAAAAATTTTTAGTTGGGGATACTGTTCTTCGAATGAATTTTGTTTTTGATATTAAAAATGCTTCGAATGATTTACTTTTTCTTGATAGTTATCAACACAGCAAAGAATCTTGGGATGAAATCGAAATTCATCCAAACCCTATTGGACGCTCTGGAGTGACATTTGATATTCGAATTTATGCAACTTCATTTCAATTTCAAATCAGCATAAATAACGGAATTGATTTAATTAATTATAGATATAGATTACCTCCTTGGGCCACGAATTATATAACGGCGAGTTTTTATATTTAGAGAATAATTAGAAAATATCGTTGAGTTTTTCTTCAATATCTACATAGATTTTATGTGTCACTATGAGGAAAGCCATTAAATTTAAAAAATTCTAATTGTCCAGCCCTGTTTTGTTTAATAATCTTCCAAAAATAAAATTTTTACAAAGAAAAATTACCACTAAAATTTTACTTATTTTTTTATTTTCTAATTTTTTTAGGTCAGTGGAGATATAAATGGTGTATTATTTGGTAACAAATCAAGTAGATGCAAAGCTTATTATGAAGTGGAAAAAAATACAAAAAAAGCAGAAATTCCGTTCCCGACAGATATTTACCAAGTAGACCCCAACCATCCATTAAAAAATGGCGATTTAATTAGCATACAAGGAATTGTTAAATTACCAAAAAAATTTCATGAGAATGCTGTAAATATTAGTATAAGTTTTTATCATGAAGCTCTAGATTGGCATCCTTCTGGTAAAAAAAAAGTTTAAAATTATTTTAAATAAATAAATATTTAGTTGGACAAACAGTCTTTCAAGCTAATTTCTCTTTAAATTATGTTACATTCAATACTTATATGGTATTTAAAAAATATTTTGATTTAAATTTAATTAAATTTAAAGGAAGTCTGGAAATTTAACAAAACAGAAGAGCCTATTTACAAACTTCGTAGGCCTTTAGCAATTGGACAGTTATTTGATTTAGAAATATTTATTAATCAAAAGGAATTTAAAATTCATTATGGAATAATGCAAAAAATGAATTATACACAACAATTACCTTCTTGGACTATTCAATATATTAAAGTAATTATTTTAAAATAAATAATTATAAATTAATTTGTAGGTTGATAGTGAGGCTTTATCACTTCCACCTAGAGGGCATTATGTTAAAATCGAACGAATGATGGAAGAATAATTGTTAATTATTTCTCCTATATTTTATAAAATAAAATTTAAAGCCACTTGATAAATTACATTAATATTAAAAATTAATTTTTATTTAAATATAAAAATAAATAATTAAAATTAAATATTTCTTCCTTTTATTAAAATCCAATTATTTAAAGTATATTCTAAATTAGCATCAATTCTAATTTGTTCGTCTTTAGGTAAAATAGTTAATTTACTTCCATTAGCAAGTTTAATATCTTCAATGCTCGGTAAAGGAATTCCAATATTAAAAGAAGATTTAAAAATAACTTCAAGTATTGGAATACAAACAAGTGAAAATTTATGAAGAAATCTTTAAATAAAATAATTAAAATATAATATAAATTGTCTCATCTCCGCCCCTCCTCCCCCCTAAATAGATGGTTGATGGATGAACTTCTTCAGGGACTTAACAAATAGGCCCTTGAAGATTAATTAATCTGATTCATCAATTAAAAATTCCAAATAATCTCCACAGTTATGTTATGTCGAAAAACATGATATTCTATCTTTTTGCCCCACTATGAATTATAAAACTAACTTATAATTACCCTGGGTAATTATTGTTTCAACAACTCTGGAGAAAGTAAATATTTTTAAGGGGGTGAGTATTGTTTCAACCTTTCGCTGGAGGGGGTAACTAATAGAGGGGGGGTAATTATTTGAGGAAGGGTAATTAATAGAGTATATACGGTATACAATTCTAATGTCAAATCAAAGAAATTAATTTAAATTCACTTTATATTTAGGTTTAAATTTTATTTAAGCAAAACTTACTGTTCAGAAAAGTTTCCAATTGTACTGTTTATTTCAGAAAATTTAACCTAAAAATTTTTAAAACTTTTTTTTTATTTATTTTTTATTTACTTGTAAATTTATTAAATTCCCTTTTAATCGAGTATTTTCAAAAAATGGTTCAATAATTGCTGTTGAATTTGCTGCCAGTCGAGCTAAAACCTAAAATATATTTAAATATGGCTAAACTTTTATTGCTTCGACACCATGGGACGGCTGCGCTTCAAAACGGCCCACCCTTAAAAAGGCCCACTTCAAAACGGCCCACCCTCAAAATGGCCCACTAATTCGACATGGTCGAACTCGGTTTGTTTTGGCCTGATTTTTGGATTTTTTGGCGTTTAGCGTATTTTTAAAATTAGAAAATAGAGTTTAACGTTTTCGCGGAGATCCCTAGAGAGGATATCGTAATAGACTATTTTTTAAATTTAAATATATTTTATACATTTTGATTATCTTGCCAAGGTGAAATAAGTAAATCAACAAAAAATTCAGCTTCCAATAAAATATTATTTTCATTATATTCTTTTGAGGAAATAAATTTTAAAGTTGGAGGAAGCATTGAATGGAAATGAAAGTCGATATGTTTGTCTGGATATTCACGTGCTAATATTGGGAAGAAAGTGCCCAGACAGATTTGATAAATATGGCAACTGAAAAAAAATAATTTTGAAAAATAGTATTTATGTCTGTATCTATTTATGACGCGAGATTTGGATATACATTTTTTGAGAAAAATTTCTATTAAAATATAGATGGATAAAAGGTTATACGGAGGAATTAAATTTAACAGAAAAAAGCAGATAATTATCCAAAAATGATAGTTTGAATTAATACCTAGTCTGAAGAAATCTTTTTAATCTCCCACTCGCAAAGTTTGGACCAATTGTAATTTGAAGAATGTCTGATTTATGTAATGACCAAAGTAAACAATTAGGAATACTACTATGAATCCAAATCTTTAAATAATTTTAAATAAATAAATTTCTTTATAAATGTTTTTACAGATGCCATCCACTTAATTCCCGATTCTTTAACTGACATTTCTGTTGAAGGCCCAAACGGACAAATTTCAGAATTGTTTTGTGCTAAAACATCAGTAAATAATTTGGATTCGATAAATGTGCTGAAAAATGAATGGATAATTTTTATTGGGGTGTAAACTAGTTTTGAGCCCCCCCCCCCTCCTTGAATTAAGTGGATTAAATAATTATAAAAATTCGACAAAATGTTATCCAAATTAAATTTATAATTTATTATTATCCTAAGAGAGTTGCCTATTTTCTGGCAAAAAAATCAGAATCATAGGAATAAGTTGGCGGCAGTTAAATAGAGGTAAAATACAAAAATTTGTATTATTGAAACCAGCAAACTTCTAGGTGATTTTTCTCTATTTAATTTAAAAATCTGATTTTTGTATTTTATTAGTTAGTTTCTTTTTTGTCTATTCTTAATTAAAAAAAAGAATTGTTTTTCATCGATATGCCAAAGCATAAATATAAAGAATGAACTTAACTAGATTTACTTAAGTTTATCATTTTAATTGTATTTGAGATTTTCTGAATAGAAATGATAAAAAATATACATTTTAATTTAAAATATAAATGATTTTATTAAAAATATTTTTGCCTTGTAATTTGAGGATCATTATCAAAAGCATAATTCAAAAAAAGCAAATCACCCAAATCGAAAGTATTTGGAAGCGAAATAAGAAAATTATTTAATTGTCCAAGTATTGTTGAATGAACAATTTGACAAAACTTTTTAAAAATAAAAATTAAAAAAAATTTTTTCTCAATTTAAAAACTTGATCGTGTAAAGCTTCTTTCAATGCATTACTTAAAGGAGTTTTAAATAAATTAATTAACCAAGGAATAAAGCCTCCGCCTATTTCAATTTGTAGTTTATCTACTGTTTAAAATTTAAAAAAATTAATTTTTAATTCAGATTTTCTATTTAATTTTTTGTTTTTGTTTCGTGTCTTGACATCGAAATTTTATTTTATAAATTTCAATTAAAAATTTATTTCCTAAACGAAAATTAATGTCCTTATTTAATTGTCAAGTGCCAGCAACGGACACACAAAAGGGCATGTCTGTCTAATGACTTTCTCGTGTTTTTTTTAAATAATTACTTAATTTAAATGCCCTTTTTAATAAAAAATTATTTTTTAATTGTCTAGGTAGACAGTCAGAAATTCTTAAAATTTGCACTTTTTAACTAAAAACAAAAATTAATTTAAAAATATTTCAATGGGAAAATAAAAGAGGAAAATTTAATGTCGGTGAAAAAAAAAAGATAAAAGAGATAAAAATAAGAATTATGAAATTTTGTTTATAATAAAAATCAGCCAGTATTTAATTGGCTTTATTTATAAATAAAAATAAATTTATTTACTTTAAAAGAAGGAAATTTTTATTTTTAAAAATAAGAATAAAATCAACCTTCTTTTCTCTAAAAATGAATAATAATATTCAAATTTTAATTTTTCTTTCCCTTCTTTTTACTTTTGTCTATTCTATTGAATATAAAGGAAAAATTGTAACATTTCCTCTTTTAACAAAAGATTTAAAAGAAAATGATTATTCAAAAAATTTCACTTTACGTTTAAAATATTCACAACCTGATTGCCTTATTAGTTTGATGGGGAAAATTATTGAAGATAATGAAAAAAATCCTGAAGCTAAAAGAGAAGACATAATTTCAGGAAAAGATGTAGACAAAAATAAAGGAAAAAATGTAGAATTAACAATAACTTGTAAAGGAATAAAAGTAAAATGTGAAATTAATGAAAAAAAATTATTTTCGGGGAATTTGTGTGAAATTGGTGTTATTTTATTTAGTAAAGAAGAAAAAAAAGTTTATTTTCATATAAATGATGTTGTTGGATATGAATTAGATTATTCTGAAGAAAAAAATAATGGAGGTGGAAGTTCTTCTTCCACTAGTGGTAAACATTAAAAAAAGAGAGGAGAGGGGATGAATGAATATGTAAATAAATGAAGAATTCCTTTTAAAAGAAATAAATTTTTATTAAATAAAATTATCTTTTTAAAATTTAAATTTAAATTATTTAATATTTAATTTAAAAATAAATATTTAAATCTAACCATTTGCTGCATAACAACTAAAAACTTCAAATTGAGGTCTTTCATTTTGGTGATTAATCCCTAATTCTAAAGCTGAGGTTATATTCTCAGCAACAACTTGTACCCACCCAGATGTTGAAAACTTTGGAAATATTTAAATATTTTTTAAATAAATAAATAATAATTAATTTAGTACTTTAATTCCCAATAACCAATAATAAGCACTCCAATATCCTCTTATTGGAACAACTCCATTTTTTGATACAAATCTGATAGCTCTTGGAGGAGCTAATTGGAAGCGAAATTTTGGTGAAACAAATAAAGAAGGCAATATATGTAAATCAGAAACGTTAACTTGTCCTCAAAATAAAATTATTTTTTAATCCAAAAAATATAAATTTTGTTTTTATGTTAAATATTAGAGATCGAGGTGGGCCTGGACCAAGGCCTGGGTTTTTCCTGTACCCAGAGTCCAGTTACAGGCATTTTTTGACCTTCCTGGGTTTTTCCTGGGCCTGGGTTTTTTCCTGGACTACAGGCCCAGAATTCGGCACAAGTCGACAAATCAAACTCCAGAGTCCAGGAACAGTTCCAGGCTTTTCAAAAATCTCGATCTCTATTAAAGATAATACTTTAAAAAGATAATTTGAATTTTAGTAGAAACTTTTTCAATACAAAATGTATTTACAGAAAATCAAAAAGTGAAAATAAAAAAATACCTGATCCAGGTCCATCATCAATTGGAAGTACAATATCGGGAAAATTAGTTTTAGGTAATTCTTTGTTGACCAATTTATGTCCAATTAAGCCAAAAAAGTCAATACCATATTTACTTAGCCTAGCAACAAAATTTGGATTTTGTTGAGATTGGGAAAGGGAGAGACATAAATTTATAGACAAAAATAATGTAAATAAAATAAAATTTAATTTTTGAGGTCCTTTTAACATAAATAAATATTTTCTAAATATTAATTATTTTTTAAGAGAAATTTTAGTAAAAATAAAAAAAAGTAATGGGGATTACTCTAAATTAATTTAGAGATTAAATAAAAAATTTATTTTGTTAAAAACTCTTAGTTAATAAAAAAATATTGTCGATATTTTAACAAAAATTATTTAAAACGTCATGATAATTTTTGAAAAAAAAAGATAAAAAATTTTCTACAGTTAAAATAAAAAGAAAAATTTTTACATAGTTTAGATAAAAAAACACAAATAAAAAGTATTATAAGAAAAATTTCTGATAAGATAATTATTAATTACTCATAAATAATTATAAAAAAGTTAGAATAAAAGAACGATTTTAAGAAAATTTTAAAATTAAATAGCACAGGAAATTGTTTATATTGAAAGAGATTTTGGTAAAGAAAAATCTCAGCCTTTTAGGTTCGGCTCGAGAAATTAATGGGATTTCTAAACCATTTTTGCAACATTTAAAATATACATTATTTAAAAAAAATTTTAGTTTTATTTTTGATTTGGCAACTTCTTCAAAATAAATATTAATTAGTTTAAATTAACATTAATTTATAATTTTATTTTTCTTGAATTCTAAAATCTTTGTTTTCTATAAAAATAATGATGGAAATAATTAATAAAAAAATATATATAAAAATAAACAGAAGAAATATTTATTTATTTAATAACAAATTTATTAAAATTATTCTTTGTTGACATTTTTTATAAAAATATACTTTTCCCTATTGCCTAAGGAAAAGCTTTACGTTTTGGCCGTATATACTAGAGAATAGAAAAAATAAAATAAAAAAATATTTTGTCGACAGACTTAATCCTTATTTTTTTTATTTTCTCATTTCCTTTTTCTTCATTTGAAAAAAAGAAAAGAAAAGTTATGTCTTTGGCTTTGCCTTTAGCTATTTCAATTTTTATTACTTTATTTTCATTTGTCAATAATTTTTTAGTCGATATTTAAAATGTTTATTTTAATTATTAAACAATTTTTAATTATTTTTATTTTAATTATTTTATTATTTCCACCATCATTTTATTCAATTGTGACAAGAAAAAGAAAATTAATTTGGTTATTTAAAAAAAATTTTTTTTAATTAAAAATTTAATTTTTTTAAAGTAAAAGAACCCCTTTTAATCGAAAAACAACAAATTATAAAGCTTGGAGAGAGCAAATGACTATTTGTGAATTACTTGAAAATTATGACCCGGCAGTTCGTCCATTAGGTCAGATACCCAATGCCGAGAGACGTGGGCCTGTTATTGTAACTACTTCTTTATTTGTTAATTCAATTAGTGCTGTTAGTGAAAGAAATATGGTTATTATTTTAATTGAATATAATTACAAAAATTTAGTTTATTCCTTTCTATCTAATTTTTTTGAGAAAATTCTTGTGTATTTTGTTAAATCTAAGTTTCACTAAAAACAATAACACTCTCTGATAGAAATATCTAGCGAGAGAGTAAAAAATGGAATGGGGAATGCCATTCAGTTTAATTAAAAATAATTAAATAATTTAATTTAATCTTTGTTCATAAAAATCTCGTATATTTAATCTCTCATATATCTTTTGTCTCAACATTATAGGTAATCTAAATAATATTTAATTTTTTCTAGGAATATGTTGTACAATTCCGTTTTCAACAGCAATGGTTGGACGAACGTTTAGCTTTTAAAATGAGTGAGGCAGCTGATTTGCAACAAATTAATCTTGCTAGAGACCAACCTATTTGGATTCCTGATAGGTTAAAATAAATAAATATATTTAAATTATTTAAAAAAATAATAGTTTCTTTCAAAATGAACGTAGTGGTCATTACCATATGTTAGATCAAGAAAATCGTTTTGTACAGGTTGATGTTGATGGACGTGTAACTTATAATAGAAGATTAACTTTGACATTAGCATGTAATATGAATTTACTTAGGTATGTAATTAAATTATTTAAGAAACTTTTTATATTATTTCTTTTCCTATTTATGTATTTTTTAATATTTCCTCAAAAATTAATTTTTAAATAAAATTTTTCTAAGTATCCATAAATACTTAGGTATCCAATGGACGTACAACTGTGTTTAATAGACTTTGCCAGTTGTAAGTTTTTGGATTTATTCAATTATAAAATTTATTAAAATATTTTTTAGATGCTTATACAAAGAATGATATTATATATCAATGGGATAATGTTGGTATAGAAATTTCTGATACAGCAAATGGAGCATTACCTAATTTTGAAATTGCTTCATTAGATAATGATACTTGTGATTCTGATACAAATACTGGTTTAAAAAATTTAAAATAAAAAATAAAATATTTTGTAAGGATCTTATTCTTGTTTGCGTGTTCGTTTAACTTTGAGGAGAGTATTTTCATTCTTTTTACTTCAATTGTATATTCCTTCTGCTATGCTAGTTGGTAAGTGAAATTACCGCAAAAACTGTATTAATGTCCCTCCCTCAAATAATTCCCCGCCTGTATTACTTACCCCCTCCAGCGAAAGGTTGAAACAATAATTACCCATGACAGTTAATACAGTTTTTACGGTAGTATATTTGGAACGAAATAGTACCCTTTCAGTGTCATTCTTTACCGACTTTAAGTTTTCGAGGGTTGGTATCGGGTTCGGTATCGGGGGTTCAGGTGTTATAATTCTTATTGATATCTTCAATCTCACATTAATTCTTTTAGAAAATTATCCCTTTATTAAAGAAATTTCACTTTTTTAAGGTGTTTCTTGGGTTTCTTATTGGATAGACTGGAAATCCACAGCTGCACGTGTACCTCTAGCTATAGTTACTTTACTCACAATGATTACTCAATCACATGCAATTAATTCCAATTTACCTCCCGTTTCATATGCAAAATCTATTGATATTTGGATTGGTGGTTGTGTTGTAAGTCCTTTAAAAAAATATTTTTATATTTAATTTTTCTAAAAAAAGGTATTTATTTTTGCTTCATTAATTGAATATGCAATTGTTAATTATATGGGAATACTTGAAGAACATAAACAAATGCGTAAAATAACAATGAATAGAACAAGATTAAGTAATGTATTGGGGGATCAAGTTATTCCAAATTTTGATGAACAGCCAATTAAAAATTTAAATTTTCCAAATGAGAAAAGAGTAAATTCTTTAAATATTTTTTTGTGAAAATAAATATTTATTTTTTAGAGTTTATTAAGAAAACAAAGAAAAATGCAAGTCGATTTACGTTTTGAAGACCAGGAAGATGAACAAACAATGGAATTAAGTAATGTAAATAATAATGCTAGTCAAGAACATAAAGAATTATTTCAAAATGTAGAGCCTGGATGGACAATGCAGGCAGAGCTAGCTATAGCTATTTATCTCCTTTAGCTAGTCCAAAAGGTTATTCGGCGGCTGGGAACGAACAAGCATCTTCAATAGACCGGACTGATGTGTTATCCATAAATTACACCACGCCGCCTACGCACAGCCTTAGGGATTAAATAGCTATATGCTTTACATTATTTTTTATTTAGATATAAACTCGAAAATAAAATAAATTTCTTTTTAAGGATGTTACAGATTTAGTTTATTTAGGTCAGAGAAAAAGAGTTGAGGTAATTTTTAATTTTATACGCAAAAATAAATAATTTTATTTTAAGTTAGTTCGTTGGTGTTCACTTCTAAATGAACGAGGTCGGGCTGAACGGATAGATATTATTGCAAGAATTTTATTTCCTTTGGCTTTTGCACTTTTTAATGGTGTTTATTGGAAAGTTAGATTATTTTAATTATTTTTTATTAAATATTTAAATTTTTAAAGGTTTATTTAAATGATGTTTATGATCAACATGAAATCATCTAATAAATAATATTTTTTATTTTAAATTATCCAATTAAATATTTAATATAAATCCCTATTATGTTTTTTCTTCTTCATAAAAATAATTTAATAAAAAGAAAATATTTATCCTCGTCTTCAATTTCTTCAATTGCTGCTCCTATAAAGTAATTTACTCGGTGGACGTGCAGAATTAATTGCAGGAGGTAAACTTGGCCCAACTTTAATCAAAGTTCTTCTATACGGAGCTACAGTAATTATTGTAGCTAAAGGATTTAAAACTGGAATCCAGTTAATTATAGGCCCCATAAGCATTGTTAGACAAATAAACCAGTCACTTGTAGCATCAGCAATAGATGCAAAAGTGACAAACATAAAAACAAGAATGTCGAGGACAGGAATTGATGCCTTGTGAAAATAAAAAGATTATTTTCTCTTCGGAAGATTGCAAAACGCTCAAATTAATTATCTAGGTTTAGGGATTATCCAAAAATTTTCAGGTAATTCCTTGGGATATAAAAATCATACATTGTAAGTACGTGTCCACCAAAATTTTAAAAATTATTTTAAATAAAAGTACCTATTCTAAAAATTGAGGCTCAGTTCCTCAATGGGGTATTGTTATTTTTACCCTTAAATATTTTTGTTTGTGGGCTTATAACAAAAAAATAGGTTTATATTTTTTTATTTACTTGTATAGCCATATTCATAGTCATTTGTCTGTTTAATTCATTTACTCGAGGGCAAGTACTACTTTGTTTTAAATTTTTGCGTATATAATCAACTATTTTTGAAAAACAAAACCAAATAATTACATAACAAAATATTCCATAAAGAAAAAAACAAGCAAGCCAAATAACCCAACGAATATCTGACTAAATTTTGAAAAAATAAAGAAGTTTGTTTAAATTTTTAATGTCCAATCCCAACACCGAACTACTAATTATAACTTTAATTATTTCTACCCTATTTCCATAAAGTGTTGGACGCAATGACATTTTTGTATTATTATTAATTGTTTCTCCCAAAATTCGAAGAATTTGTTCATTTTCAATTTTAGCCTCATAAGATGGATATCCAATCCAATAAAAAAATGATAATAAAATTCCTTCAGCAATTGCAGCTATTGTTAAAATTAAAAAATAACCTCCAGTTTTTATCTCAATATCTCTGAAAAAAAAATTTTTTTTTTAATAATTCTTGTATATCTTAGAGAATTAATAAAGCAGATGTTTCATTTAAAAAGTTTATGTAAAGAATCTTGTGTCTTTATGTAAAATACAAAATAAATACTTTCCACGTTTCAACGAATTTAAGAATGATAATTAAAAAGTTATAGGTCTCCAATCTTTGGGGGACTAAAAAATAAAGAATATGAAAAATAAAAGAAGCCCCCAAAATCCACAAATAATTCTCGGATTTTCGTTATCTAATATCATTTAATTTAATTTAAATTACTTATAATAATAGTAGTTTCTAAACCTGCAGAGAATTAAGTATCTATAAAAAAATTGGACAGCAACTCCAACACTAACAAATAAACTAATAAAAAACCAAAAATCATAAATTAAAATATTCCAAGGCCTCTCCCAATTATTAACTATTCCATTTTCTATAACAATAGCTATACCATCTGCCACAAAAATTATCTTTAAAAATATTTTAAAAATTTAATTTTAATTTTTAATTTACTGGTTGTACTAAATGTCCAAATATTAAAAGTGCCAAATCGCAAAAACTTGTTTGTAAAATTATTTTTGCATAAACTCGCATTTCTTTTGGTGTTTTATTTGCTACTAGCCAAATAACAAATAAATTCAAAATACCTCCAGTTGTTAAACAAATTATAGAATTTATATTATAAATTTCTTTTATTGGAAATCTATTGTTACCGTTCATAAATGAAGAAATAATTTAAATAAAATTAAATAATAATTTAAATACTGAAAATTAAAATATAAATATTTTATTTTAAATATTCTTAATTAATTGGGAAAAAAATGATTTTAAATATAAATCTAAGCAATTTTAAAATTTTAATAAAAATTTAAAATATTCACACATTCAAAAAGTATTTTTAAGAAAATAAACGTTCTTTCTCTTCAAATTTCATTATATCCTTTTGGTTTATATGTATGTATGTTATAGGAGATTACGGAAATAGAAATTGCAAGTATAGGAAAGGATTTCAACAGAAATTTTTATTTAAAGAAATTTTTTTATTGAAGGGAGAAATAAAGAGATTTAACATAAGGATACATATAAAGCTTTTTTTACCATAAATACCAATTTCCACGTTTCAAACTTTAATTTTCACACACTCAAAAAATTCCAGCGTTTTTATATAAATAAAAATTCAAATAAAATTTTAATTATGTATTTAGCTAATAAAAATATTTAAAAATTTCTTTTTATTTAAATATTTTTTAGAATGTTATTGTTGAACTATGAACGGTTAGTTTCTAATGTCAAGGGAAAATATGTATACCTAATCTGGCAAAAAATAAATATTTTTTCTGTCCATAATAGAAAAAAAGTAATTATTTAATATACGGAAAATAATTAATTTATAAAGTAACAAACATTAAAAATAATACATATATTTAATAATAACAACAAAATACAAACTCTAAAATAGCAAACAAAAATTATAATCTAGTCCAAATTTAGATATAATTCTGGATATATTTGGATACAAATTAACAGTTTTTATGCAATAAATTTATTTTTTTAACAAAATATGGAATAAATAAAATTTAGAAAATAAGAGGAATTTAAAGAAAATTAATTAAGAATTTATTACTTTTGTTTATTTAATTTCCCTGAATTTCTCGAGTTCAATATACTACATATACTTAAAAGTATGTAGTAACTAATTATTTTTTCCTTTTATCTGCCAATTAAATAATACAAAATTTATAAAAAGTTTAAGTATCTAAAGTCTAATCTTTAGCGTTTCTTTAATTAAAAATATTTACTAATAGCGTTATTAAAAATATTTGGTTCAATAATTATTTTTTTAAAAATGTCGGCAAATAATCTTTTAGGTAGTAAATGTTTCCATCGATAATTTTAACATCGATAATTTTAACATTGAAGAATATGGAAGAGAGGGGAAGATAATTGCGACAAACGCAGAATGGATGCGATCCTCTCTACTGGAATACGTAAATGTCTATGGCTTGACAGAAGTCTAGACAATAATTAGAAATTCGAAAGGACAAAAATATCCTTAAAAGTCCCATTATTTTATATCAGAATAAATAAATTAACTCAATTTCTACTTTTGTTTAAATAAAATATTAATTTTTATTTTTAAATATCTAAAAATAGTTTTTTCTAATTCAATATAATATTATTTATTAATTTTATTTAATTAAATTTAATTAAAAATCTTTAAAAAATAATTTTATGTTTTGATTAAATAAAAATAAATAAAATATAGAGAAAATAATTTTTAAAAATATTTTACTTGTATTTCACCAAATATCAGAAATACCTATAATAAAAAAAATGAAATCACAATTAAAAAATAAATTTAAATCGGCCAAAAAAAGGTGGAGATATTTTTTGCTAGTTTTTAATTAGAAATTGATACACAAAAAATAAATAAAAAAAATTATTAATTTTATATTAAATTTCATTTAAATAAACAATGTTGAAATTGTTCTGTATGGAAAAATTTTAAAAAATTAATTAAATAAATTTTAAAAGGAATTTTTGATTATTAAAAATTTTTCCAGTTAAGTTAATAAATAAAATATATATTTATGCATTATATATAAATTTTGTGCTATACCAGATGGTTTTCTTGAAAGTCTATCTATTGAAGAACTTATGGCTCGGTTTATGCTAAATTAAAGCCATGAAAGCAGTACTAAATTTATTTTTATCTATTTAAGTTTTTAAAAGAGAATGTTTAAAAACTTTAATTTAAGAATAAAATTTTGTGATATTTTTTTAAAATTTTTCTTAGAAAAGTTAAATAATTTAAATAAAAAATATATAATCAAATTTCAATATTTTATTTTTAAAAATGTAAATATTTATTTAAAAATTATTTAATTAATTAAAATTTATTTATTTTCACTTTAAAAACTTTTAAAATTTAAAATTTTCTGTTTATTAATCGCTTATTATGATCAATGATTATTTAAATATTTCCTTGTCTATCCCCCCCCCCCCCCCCGCATCTCGGGATTTTAATTTTTAATTCCTGCTTAAGCATTATATGCAGTGTGTAAGAGGCAAGGAAACAATAGGGGAGAGAAGGCATTTATTATTTAATTTACTTCCTTCCTTCCTCTCTGCTTTCTTATAAATTCTTTAAATTTTAAAAATTTAATTTTAAAAATTAAAAAAATGTTTTTATCAATAATATTTATTTATTTAATTTTAATTTCTTCTCTTTCTTCTGGAGGACCACCAACTCCAAAACGTTTATTTCCATCCATTTTACCACCAAAATCTGTTCAACATAAAAAAGACAAATCATTTGAAAAATATAGATTTTCGACTCCCTTTAATGAAAAAATATCTTTTGACAAAGAACTTAAAGCATTACAAAGGCAGTCAACATCGGCAAACGAAAAATATTTTGAAAAAATTAAAAGATCTTTTACAAATGTAAAAGATATATTAAATCCTTTATTAACAAAGGCTTCAGATCCAATTAGCTTGGATGCTTTTAATCGATTTAGCAGAAATTTTGTCGCTGCCTCGCCATCTTTAACTTCTAATTCCCAATATTATTCTAGAAGGAAGGGATTATCTCGGTTATTAAGTAAAGAAGTGGGGATTTTTAGACAGACTCCGAAGAAACGATTAAAAGAAACAATAAAAGAAGTAAATTCCCCAAATAATTCATCAAATAATGAAAAACAAATTAAAAAAGCAAGTTCATGGCCGAGAACGATTCCTTCTCCAAGATGTATTTCTATGCCAAAAGTGGATAGAGGAAAATACTATTTTGTTGAATTTAGACATGAATTGGCCGATCCTGATCCAATATATGTTGAATTTGAAAATGATCAACCATTTGATAATGGAGGTATTGCTGAAGTAAGTTTTGGAATAATTCTCCGTTGAAAGAATTTTCAGTCCTTATTTTGGAAATCGGAATCACCAACCCAAAAACGTCAAATTACAACCAGAGAAAATTCCCGATTTTATAAGCTGTCCAAATAATCAAAATAATACATATATACCTCCATCCATTAAATAAATAAATAATAGGTCTACAAAGGTAAATATGAAAAACAAAATGTTGCTGTAAAATTGATAGGAGAGGGAACTGTTCATTATCTGCCAAATTCAACATGGAGACCTACAATCGACCAAATACTTACTGATCCAAAAAATGAAGTGAAAGTTTTAAAAGAATTTGAGAAATATTTTAATGAAAACAGAAAAGTTAAAAGACGTATAATTCAACTTATTGACTCGTAAATAATTAATTATTTAAATTAAAAATTAATTTAAATTATTTTAGAGGATATGTCAAAAACACCGATTTCCTTCTGAGAAAGAGCAATTATTTTGCTTTTATTATAATTATGGAGTTGGGGGAAGAAAATTTTTATAAAACAATGATTAAAGATTTTGAAGAAAACGCAAAAAGTTTTTATAAATTTAATGAGAATGCTTTAATGAAAAAATTAATTGAACCTATTAAAGTGCTTATTCAAATACATAAAGGTTTGTTTTAAAGTAAATATTATTAATTATTTAATTCTGTAAAGCATATAGCTTATTTAATTCCTAAGGCTGTGCAGTATGCGGCGGTAATGGATAACACATCAGTCCGGTCTATTGAAGATGCTGGTTCGCCCCAGCCGGCGAATAACCTTAGAAATAGATATAACCCAGCTCTGCTTTACCTATTGAAGTGCTTAATAAGTAAACTGAAATATTATAAGCCAATTTGGTATAAAAAATAAAATTATTTACTATATTTAATTTTTAGTAGCAATCCATATGGATTTTAAACCTCAAAACCTTTTATTTGAAAAAGGAAAAAATTCAATTTTAAAAGCTATAGATTTTGGTGGAAGTGTATTATTGAAGGATAATAATGGAAATAAAAGAAACAAAATAATTATAAAAAATGCTACTTCCTCTCCTTATTTTCTACCACCCGAAATTAATCGGCAATACCTTCATTCTATTATAGACAAAATTAAAGAAAGTTCCAACGAAAATAAATATAGTTTTGAAAGAAAATTTATTGATATAAATGATAATATTATTGTAATTTTTATAAAATACCTATTATTGGTTAACGATTTCTAATCTTAGCTTTTTTAATAATTAAATTTCTAATATCCTAGTAAATATTCATAAAAAATTCTTTTAAAAAAATAATTAAAATATTTTTAAAGTTAATTGCTTCAACAAAAACAGATAGTTGGGAATTTGGAATTATGATTTTACAAATGATACTTCTTAATGATACTGCAATAAATTATGTTGGAAATTCTAATTGGAAAAAAGAAATTGTAAAAAATTTGAAAAGAAAAATATTTTTAATTTAATTTTAAATTTTTAAGGTTGAAACTTTGTCTAAAATTAACAATTTTTACACAAATTCTGAGGAATGGATTGAAGGAGGAAAAGAGCAAATGGAATTATTTAACTCAGAAATAAAATTATTATTAGAAATTAGAATTAAATATCCAATACTTTTTTTACTTTTATCGGTTTGATTTTTATATTCAAAAAATATTATTTATGCTTTAATTTTTTAAAATAATTAATAACTGGCTGTATCAATATCTACATAAATCCTCACTGTTCCCAGCATTATAGGTATTTATTACTCCAAGATTTGGTAATACATACTTCGTGCTTTACACTACCCAACACATCTCTCAGAGAGTCCATTAATCGAATTTAACATTGTAGCCATTACTCTTTATTCCTTTTAAAATAATTTCTAAAATATTTTTTATTAGGCTTTAATGAATAAATTGCCAGAAGAACGACTGTCAGCTGAAGGAATTCGTAATTTTCTGAAGCTAAAATGCAATATAATTAGTTTTCTATCATCTAATGCAACTAGTGGTTTTATTAGTATGCTAGATTTGAAAAAACGAAATTCATTTTCCTTCACTGATGAACAGGTCAAATTATTAGAAAAAGGTGATAAAGAAGAAGAAAATATTTCGAATAAATATCACAAATTGAGAATTGCACCTTTATGTGATAAAAATTTTTAATTGTAAATAAAAACCCACACATTTTCTTTCTTCCTCAAAAAGATTATAATTTGGCAGAGTACAACATATCAGAGATTCTGCCGACAAAAAAAAACAAAATTCCCGATTTCGGGAAATCCGGTCGGCTGTATTAATACCGAAAGGCTAGCATAGATATGAAGACCCAGAAAAACGAAAAATAAATTTTCTGCCTTATTTCTAATCATTTTGAGGATGAAAGGAAGGAAGTGTTGGTACACAAATGTAGATATTAAAATATGATAATTTATATATTAAATATATTTTTATATTTTACATTTAAATTTATTAAAATATTTTTATTTAATAATTTGCTTTTTGTTTTTTCAATAGTCTCAGATATACATAGTAGTTTAACTAAATTAAGATTTGGGAAAAAATTGTTTAAATTAATTTTAAACGGTAAAATATTAGAAAATTTAAGACAAGAGAACATTCTAAATCATTCCAATGTTTGTAATTATAATTAGAATTTTTTCTTTAATCTAATTAGATAATTTAAAAGTAATATTAAATAATTATAAGATTACGTCTTTTAAATTTAAAATTCAATAAATAATTAAAATTAATTTTAAAAAATTATTAATTAAACTCAATAAGAAATAAAGATTTTTTAAATTTTAATTAAAAGCTAAACTAATAATTATTCTATTAAAAATTTAAAAAAATATACATACCATTTTGTACCGAAAAAATAAAAATAATTTTATTTAAAATTAAATAGAGAAATACAAATTTGTAAAGTTAAGAAGAAAAATTTATTATTTTAAATTTGGATAGAAATGTTGGATGGAGAGGATTCAAATTCTAAAAAAAAATTTTTGTGGAATTAGCTTTAATTTTACCATTTTTGGAATAAAATTTAATTAAAAACTTTAAAAGAATAAATTAATATTTTCTAAAAAAAATAAATTTTCTTAAATAAACATTTTAAATTTTATTTTATTTATTTAAAGCAGGGTTTCGATATCTGCGGATTTTTCCTCATTTTGTGGTTTTTTGATAGGGCGATGAGGATTATTTTTAAAAATGCGGATTTGCGGATTTTTGTGGTCTTTTGAAGATTATGAGGATTTTTTATATTTTCTTGTGGTTTTTAGCATAAAATGTCATTATTTTTCCGCAAAGACCTCAAAAATCCTCAAAATTTTCGCCTGCGGCGCTGAAAATGGGAGAAATCTGGCTTCTTGGCCTTCCAAAATTCTCAAAATTTTCGCCTGCGGCGCAAAAAAGGAAGGAATCTATGTCCTTGATTTTCCAAAATCCTCAAAAATTTTTTCCTGGCCTAAAAATGAACGATTTTTGGCTTAAGGATCTTCCAAAATTAAAAAAATTTTCGCCTGCGGCGCTGAAAATTAAGAAATAAAAATTTGCGACATCTTCCGCGACAAAAATGCAAGTGTGATTTTTCAGATAGTTGTTAGATTTTCATAAGATGATCATTAGTGTTATGACCCCGCTTACGAAGAGATCAGAACAAAACGTTTATCGCACAAAGAAATACAGAGCAGGTGAAGGTAGGTAGAAGAACTAAAACTGGGAGAGAGAACTAACTATTGGCTGGGCTTTTATACTAATCACTCTAAGGGCTGACGCCCATACACAACACCTCCCCCCTTGAAAAAAAGGTTCGGCTTCACTTAAAGCCGAAGCTTTACAATATACTTAACTTTGCCAGCCAAACAAACAACAACAAAAATACATACAAAAATTTGGGGGAATAAGGGCAATGGGAACAAAAAATACATACAACATTACAAAAAATACAACAATAATATTATCACAAAATTTTATTTATTTATTTATTTTACACATCTATATCTCCATCTGTTTATCCTCGTCTTCAGCTTCTTTCATTTTTGACTTGTTCCCAACATTGTCCTTCATCTTTGACTTGATCTTCTTGGAGTTGTCCACAGCGCTGGCACTCGAAGAAGTTACACTACTTTCACTCACTATTGTTTCTTCACTAATATTCATCCTTTTGATGTCTTCATTCAGCAACTTCTTTTTATTACTCCACTCATCACGCCGAATTTCTTTAAACGACCTGGTTACAATACTCTTTAGCACTGACACTTTGACTTTCCAGGCGTTTTCGGTTTTGCGCAAAATTTCACCCCTCAACCACTCAATTTTGCCACTTCTTTTATTTGTGTTCTTCACTTTCACTTTTGTCCCGTTCGGAAACGCATTTTTCTGTATCTTGAATGTTGCCTTCTTTTTACTCCACTTGTTGTATTTTGGCTTTTGATTTTGCACTGACACTTCTTTCAAGCCCGGCAAACCCAAGATACTCATTTCACTATTCACTAGATGGAACTCCATAAAGACGTCTTTGTCTTTCACTTTCACTTTGCTTTTGAACTTTCCTTCAATCTCCACTTTGTTGTCTCCCAGCCCAATACCACTGTAATTCACTTTTTCAATTTTGGGCTGGCCAATACTCTTCCACACTTCTTTATTGACAACATTTATCTGCGAAGCAGTGTCGACAATCATTTCAATATCCAATTCTCCAAACTTCACTTTTTGTTTTATCCACTCTTCTTTTTCTACACTTTGCATTGGATCGAATATATCCAGAATTGCACAATGTGGAGACCCTGAATGATTATTATTATCACTCCACTGCCTTTTAGGCTGATATTGTTTATCATTCAAGAACTTACAATGCATCCGCCAGTGACCAAAACGTCCACAATGACTACACTTTTTCTCAATCACATTTTGTTGATACTTGACGTTTGGCTTGGTCCACTTTGGTTTGCACTCGAATCCATTTTCACTTTCACTATCTTTCCAACACTTCACTTTTTCCACTGTGTTGACTTCAGGTACTTCTTTCTTCACTTCACTCATTTTCTCTTTTACTAGATACAGTGCCTCACTTTTGTTGGCCATATATGCCCGACACTCTTCAATCACTTCTTTTAAGGTCACTGTATGCCCCTTTTCACTTTTATTTTCAACACTTTTCATGGCAACTTGTCGCACTGAGGTAGCATCACTGGGCATACCTGAAATAAAAATAAGAATTTTCAATTCTTCGATAGACAAGGCCATTTCTGCACGCTCACATTGAGCATTCACTACGTTCCCAAACTCAACAATATCTTGAAGGGCACTACACTTAACATTTAAGGCCTCGAACCTTTTCAACAATTTAGACCTATGGTCACTAAATTCTTTCACTAACTCATTGCAGAGTTCGTCAAACTTCATCTCACTCAATTTGGTTGGCAGCATCTTCCTTTCAATTTGGGCATACTCTTCTGGCCCCAATTTACTCAACAACAATCTTACTTTAGAGGATTCTGGCAGGGTTTTACCCTCCTCCTCAAAATAGGACCGATGCCTGCCCAACCAAGACTCAAAGGTCATTCCACTCGTCAAATCAAAAACAAACTCACCGATCATGCCAACCAATTTACTGTATAGCTCGGTGTCGTTCATCTCACTTGGCTTCAACAGCCTCACTAACATTTTCTCAAAATGCTCCTGTTGAGCTTTCAGCAATTTCTCGAGCACTTTTGCGTCCATTGTTCACTCACTAAAATACAATTTTTTTATCACTACACTAACACTAATCACTACAATTTCACTAACCTTTTGGTTTTATTACACTACAATTGTCCACACAGCTTTTCTTTCCTGAATTGCACACAGCTTACGTTGACGAGCCTCACTGAAGTTGACGAACTTGTTTGACGAGACCAGGTTCTTTTTTACTCGACCGCGCCACTGTTATGACCCCGCTTACGAAGAGATCAGAACAAAACGTTTATCGCACAAAGAAATACAGAGCAGGTGAAGGTAGGTAGAAGAACTAAAACTGGGAGAGAGAACTAACTATTGGCTGGGCTTTTATACTAATCACTCTAAGGGCTGACGCCCATACACAACAATTAGTAATAAAAAAATTGCTTAATTCAATTGTAGAAGACGAAAAATACCATGCATAAAGTGATTTTAATTAAATTTTTGGGTTTAATAATTTTTTGCGGATTTTTGATATAAAATGCGGATTTTTTCGATCAATTTTGCGGATTTTTAAAAATTCGAGATCGAAACCCTGATTTAAAGGCAAATAAGCCCTAAACAAGTATCGAGTAAAATTTTAATTTCTCTCTTTTCATTTAAAAGAATTTTATTTTTAGAATTGATTTTTAAATTAAGAAATATTTAATATATTTAATATTTTATTTAAAAAAAATTTTTTAGAAAAAAATGTTTTCAATTAAAATTAAATTATTATTATTTTTAATTTTATATTTAATTAAATCAACTATTCAAATTAATTTAGAAAATCAACTTGAGAAGTTGGAAGGAAGTTTGTTGTTTTGATTAATAAATAATTGTTTTTTTTTGTTTTTTATTTTTAATAAAATAATTAATTTTTAAATTATATATAAATAAAGTAAATTAAAGGTATTAACGAAATATTTCAAATTATTGAAGATAAAAATTTAGATCCGGAAGATAAAAAATGTAAATGTGAAGGAGAATATAAATTTAATTGCTCTGAAGGTATTTATTAAATAAATATTTTAAATAATTATTTTAAGCTTGTTCTCCAAATGGAATTAGCTTTTTGGTTGAAGGATTGGAGAAGAGTGATTTTGGATTGAGTTTAGGTAGTTCTGATTATCAAAGAAGTCGAGAGGCAAATGGCAAGTTTAAACAATAATTTTAGTTAAAAGAAAAAAGAGTTTTTAATTTGGTTTGGAAATAAAATAAACAGGATATGGAGGTGTTGCCCGAAAAGGAAACATACTTTCGACACGGAACTTGCTTCGAGATACGGGAAACCATAGAAAACCTGACCCGAAACGACTTTCTATGGAAATTTTTTTCAGAGAATGAAGAATTCGGGCCCTCTGTCTTTCAAATTAATTATAATTTCGACTCCTGTTATGCAAAGAGACAAAGTGTGTTTTTTCATGTATCGCAAACAGAGCTGCGTCGAAACAAAAAACCTTCGAAAATCGAAAGAAAAAAAGGCGAAAATCGAAATTTCGACGCAGCTCTGATCACAAACCAGGACAATCCGCAAAAAAATCTTAACAATTATGTTAAATGAATGGACACGAATTTTTAAATTTAAGGCTTTATACACTGCAATAAAAATAGCTCAGACAATCTAACATTATTGAATGTGTTTTATGATAGTCAGAAAACTCCAGATAATTATGCCCCAGAAGTACATATTTAAAAATAATTAAAACTTTTTAAAAATAATATTTCAAGGCAATTCGCATTCTTTGCCTCGGAAGTGGAGGAATGGATAATTTTTGTGTTTGTGATAAAAAAGGAGATTGTTACACATCTGTTAAAAATAATACACCAACTTATGTTGAATTGGCGCCTTATTGTGATCCATATGAAGGTATTAGGAAAGGCTTTTCTATGATAAATCTCAAATTTTAGGTCCAAATGTTTATATAGAACTTTATAAAGGTGAACTTAATTTGGAAAGCGACAAAACAAAATTATATACACAAAAATTTAACAATGGTCCTTTTGGTTGTGGCTCTGAATATATGAAAATTTCTGCGGTTAGCTGCAATGGATGTTCAAAAATTGGAGAAGCAGTTCGTGAGAAGACATGTAAAGGGGATTATGTTCCGAATAAATTAGACGCGCAAAATATTCGAGATATTTTATTTGGCATAAAAGGAACAACAATTAATCCGTAAAAATTGAAAGAAGATTGTGAACGGGCTAAATATCTACTATCAGAGATGTGACAATTTCGCCTTTTCTTTATCTTATGGACTTGACCTCTCTTTTTAAAATCGGTTCTGGGAGACCTCTGCTACATATTAACCACCCATCTATTTTGCTTTCTCGTAAAATCAAAATCTTCTATCTGATTAATTATTCTTTTATTTAATTTATTTGACTCTTTTTTGAGTAAATTATTTAAATTTATAAATTAAATTATTAAATTAAAAAAATTTATTTAAAATAACTGACGGAAATTAAGTGGAAACTCCGAAATTATGAAATTACATACATATGTACATGAATTTGTAAGACTCAAATAACAAATAAGCTTAAAATTTTGTTAAAAATATTTAATAATTTATTGAAATTATTTTACTAAATGAGTGCCTTGGAATCCTCAAATAAAATTTCCCAGAATCCAATTATTTTACAAGATTTAAATTTTAAAATTAGTCAAATAATTATTGGAAATGTTCAATTAGATTTACATCCAAAAAAAGAAAATTTGCCTTTTTGTCTAAATAATTTTGATTTTGTTGGAGCAAAATGTTCGGTCACTTTAATTGAAAAAATTGGGGAAAATTTTAAAATGATTGTTGATTGTGCTAGTCCTTTTGAGAAAGAACAAATTTTTGAAGGTTTTTAGAAAAATATACTGACTAAAATATTTTTAACAAAATCAATCCTAAATTTAAATCGGTAATATTGAACCTGACAGACTCCATTTTTCTTCCCAAATTTCTTCCTATATATTTGCAGAATGTTCAGACTTCTTCCCTTCTTCCATCCCAATTTTCCTTTCTTCCATCAAGACGAAATAAAAATTAAGTCCTTTTAATTGTTTGTAACTAAAATATAGAAAGGCAATTGGAATGGAAGAAAGGAAAAAGTCTGACCATTTTGTAGATATATGTATAGGAAAAACTTGGGGTTGAAAAATGGGGTCTATCAAGTTCAATATTACCAAAAAATCTCTCACGATTTAATTATTTAAGCATTACAATTAAATGGAATAAATGAATTGTCACAAGTTACTCATTTAGTAATTACCCATTGGCATATAGATCATTGTGGTTTAATTAATTTATTTAAAAATGCAAAATTAATAACACCAGAAAATATTAATTTAAAAGATTTTAATCAAATATTTGAAATTCCAAAAAATATTAATTTTAATAAATATTCTGGTCATTCTTGTGCTGATTTAATTGTTTGTATTAATTTAAATAAAAATAATTTGGTTATTTTTTTAAAATATTTTTTTAAAAAATAATTAATTATTTTTAGAATATTTCTGGTTTAGTTGACAAAAAATATTTTTTAAAAGAAAAAGAAAATTTTAATATTTTAATTTGTGGTTTGCTTTTAATAAAAAATTAATTAAAGAAAAATTATTTTTTAAAGGAGATATTTTTGAATTTGAAAATGATTGGTTAGGGGAAGAAATTTGGAAAAGTTCTTCTTTATTACCAGACAGACAGTCGATAGCTAGATGGCTTTGTTGGAATAAATCAGATTTTATTATACCTGGGCATGGACCTGGATTTTCAATTTTAGACAAAGAATATACTTCGCAGGGACCTGTTTTTGGAAAAATATTTGTCTGTTTTTAATTTAAAGAGATTAAATTTTGGGTATTTTAAATACAAAATACTAAGAATTATATGCCCCCAATAAATGAAAGCTAAATTTTGGTTGAGGAGTTAAAAATTTTTAAATTATTTTTTATATTTTCAATCCAAATATATGTAAATTAAAAGAGGGAAGGATGGAAGAACAATTTTTATTTAATTTTATTCTTTTCAGTTTGAATCAGACAAAATTCCAATTTCTCCTCAAAAATCCAAAATAGAAATAAAAGAATTACTTCAATTTAATGTTTCTATTAAAGAAAATCCTTCACTATCAATTTATATTTATTTAATTAAATCAATTAATTTAAATATTTTAGTAAATACGGGAGGGATAGAACAAAGAAATTATTTAATTAAAGGTATTTACGTAAATCTATTTTAAATAAAAAAGTTTTTTTTTAATTTAAGCATTAAATTCAGAAAATCTTTCTCCTTCTTCCATTAATTTTGTTATAATTAGCTGTCCTGGAGAACATTTTTGTGGAAATTTGGCTGATTTTCCAACATCAACAATTTTTATGTGTACAGATATTGCTGTACCTGGTCCTTTCTATGCTACATTTGATCATGTAAATAATTAAGTATATTTATTTTAAAAATATAGAGAATTTTGTAAAGTAAATTAAATTATAATAGATAATGTTTAGTGGTTAGTGTGTGGATTATTTATAGATTAGAAATCAGAAACCTGGGAATGAATGGGTGCTAGATTTTTGTGTAAAATTTTGAAAATAATTTTCATAACCCAAATTTAAATTAGCCTAGTAAATAAAATTCAGAACTGCCCTACCTCCACATTGGAAGAGAAAATTTTTATAGTAATAAATTTGGGTGTTTGGTTTTCGAAGAATATTGAGCCGGGTTTTCAGAATTCCACTTTAAACGGGTTAAGAAAAATTTAATTTTAAAAAATAGTATTTATTTATTTAGTAAAAATAAATTTAAGCATTTTACTTTTTTGGATGAGAATGGACAAATAAGTGTTTGGCGTGATTTAAGAACAGATTCAAATGATAAATGTGTATTATCAATTTTGGTTGATAGAGAAGGGGAAGGAAGGAATTATGATTTTATTGGAGTTAGAATTGACGAATACCTTCTTACTCGTTTTGGGTTAAATGAAGAGAATGTTTTAACCAGAAAGACTTTTGGTGAAATTCCAAAATGTACCTGTTAGAATTTTTGTTAATATATGTTTTTATCTTATGCTGCTACATATGTGTATTTATTTAATTTATTAATAAAATACCCAGAAATTTACATAATATTTATATAAAAATTTTATTTCTTGACGTTTTTTCTTTAGAATCTAAAAAATTAGTTAGGTTTTATTAATGATAAAAATTATTAAGGACAGTTTAATAAAGCGAGGGATTGGGGGGGGGGAGGGTGACTTTGATTATTTTGATAATTTTAGAATATATTGGAGCATCAATAATTACATTCTAGGGATAAATTAGATAAACAAAAGGTTATTGACCTAAGAAAATGCAAAAGAGTTGCTTTATTAGAATTGTTACCATGGAAATATTTATGTAAAAGCTACTTCTATTTAAAAATATGTAAATAATAATAAAAATGAAAAAATATTCTTAAAAATTAAAAATGAACGTTGGACAAGGAAATTGTTCTCTTAAAACAGCATTCGGCTTTAGTTTTGCCCACAGATTGGTTGCTGCTGCTTCTGGTTCATTTGATGAAAGTGGTCATGAACAGTTAGTTGTTGGTACAGAAACTGGAAAAATTTGTCTTCAGGGAAGCGGTTGGATTAAAATTTTTAAAACTAGAAGAAAAAAAATATTTTTTGTCAGAATCTGTATTTCATGTAAATGATAAAATAAATTTTTTGAGTGTCTACAAACACAATAGGAGAATAAAAGAACAATCCATCAAGTCTTCAGATAATTCTGAGTATGATATTGTGATTATTGGCACAAATGTAAATATTTTTTTAAATAATAAATGAATTAAATACATATTATAGTCGGACCTCTATTTTATAATAAAAATTAGGTATATGTATATAAAATCAAGGTGTATCCATTATTAGGGGCAGCGGCTATACATCTTTCCTCACCCAGCTCGCAACAAATTAGAAAAAATATATCTCGAATTGAGTGTGTATTTATTATTAGGTGTATGTAGATATAAAAAATAATTTATCCATTTTAATTATTTTTAGAATAGTTTAATGGCTTTCGATGTATTTAATAATAAAACAATTTTTCATCGTGAAATCACAGAAGGAGTGAATTTCATCAAAGTTTATGAAGCATTTAAATATTTTTAACAATAATAAAAATTTTAAGATTGGAAATATAGATGAATATAAAAATGAAAATGTTATTATTTGTGGGTGTGGAACAACTATTTGGGGTTAAAATAATTATTAAAATATTTTAAAATAAATTTTGAGTAATTTTTAGGTTTCCAATTAGATGGAAAAGACTTATTTTGGACTGCCCTTGGTGATCAAATTAATGTGTTAGAACTTTGTGATATGGATGGGGATGGCCTAAATGAAGTTTAGAATTAATTAGAAATATTCTTTTAATAATTCTTTAGCTAATTGTAGGCACAGATGGAATTGAAATTAAGGCAAAAATATATACCTATTTTTATAAATTAAAAATTATTTTTAAAGGTTCTTAAAAACGCTTCCTTTTTTGCTGAATTCGACGAAGGAGATCCAACATTAGCTATTATTGCTATAAAGTTAATTTTTGTTTTTACTTATATTCGTTAGTATTTTAACAACCCCAATCCTCTTTTAAAATATTTAGGCCAGCAACTTTTGCTTTTGGCCTTTCATCTGGTGTTGTTGGTGTTTATGGACAAGGGGAACGTCTTTGGCGCGTTAAAACAAAATCAAGAATTGTATCTTTACTTTCATTTCCTGATCAAAATCATGTTGCCTGTGTTTGGCAAAATGCAAAAGTAAATAAAATTAAAAATATTTTTGACAATAATATTCTTTTTTTAATTCCCCTGAGATTGATATTCGTTCTGTATCAACTGGAGAGATTCGAACAAAAGATCAATTAGAAGGCGGAGAATTAAGTATAGCTTTTTTGGTGGATTTGGCTGGTGTTGGGCCTTTGGATTCTGGAGAGGAACAGCCTCAATTAACATTAGTTTTTAAAAACGGACAAGGCTTTTAATAATTAAAATTTTGTTTGGTCTATTTCCATTTATAGTTCGTGCTTTGGAATTTAGAAGTGATCCAAGTTCAGTTGATGAAGGCCAGCAACTTCGCGAAATAAATCAACGCAAACATGCATTACTGGTTAATTTAAATCGAATAAATTTAAAAAAATATTTTGTTTAATATTAACTCCCTACTCCTTCCCTAAGGGAATCGACGAGAAATATTACTGTAATAGGAGTGTATTATTTTAATATTGACATCTCGGCTTTGAAGAAAATATACATGATATTAATGGAAATTTATTTTTTACAGGAAGAATTAAGAGTTTACGAACGTCCCAATGCTGGAGGCACCGAGGATCCCACAGAAAGAATTCCTTTGGAATTTTCCATGGTGCCTGTTGGGACTTCACTTAGTTAGTCTTTATTTTTCCTAATTTTTAGTTTTTTATTTTCAATAATTTTTGGTTGTATTCTGGATTTGACTGGAGGATTGTCATCAACATTTAGCATCGGTCGAAGCAGCATTTCGAGCAATATGAGTGAAATTTCTGGAGCTATTCGTGAAAGGGAATCGCTTTGTTTAAGACTAACACTTTCTAATGAAGTACCAATTCGAGCTGCACTTCTCTTTGCTGAAGGAATTTTTGATTCAGAATGTTATACTGTGTAAAGAATTTTTTTTGGAAATAATCCAAACAAATTCCAATTTTTTAGTCATCCAAACGGAAAAGAAAGCGCAGAATTAAATGTCAATTTTTGTCCTGCAAAAAATGTTTTTGCAGAATTATTTATAAAAGTATTTGCTGGCTATTCAATTGAGTACTTTTTTTAATTTATTTTTTTAAAGAATTTTTTTCTTAGACGTCAATTGCGTGTATTTGAGGTTAACCAAGTTTTACCTCGTTTTGTTACTTTTGTCCAAATTGATCAATCTATTGCCCAACAAAAACCTCCAGAATGTTTTGTTTCATTTCGTTTGCAAAGTAGAATTGATCAACTTCGTCTTTGGATTTGCGAAAATTTTGCTTTTGTTGATGAAGAAAAATTGCAAAATGAGCCTAGTTTAGTCGCTGAAAGTGAGGGAAATGACGGGGGAAAGAAATTACAGCTTTACTTTTTTTGTACAAGAAATCAGGAAATGCTTTATATTAATTGGGATTTAAATAGGTAGTCTGTTATATAATAATCTGTTATATATAGGATGAGACCCTTTTAAAATAAATAAAAAAAATTTTCAGTGGAGAATTCCAATTTAGACACAATGATATTCAAAATGTAACAGATTTAATTCAGGTTTAAATGATGTAAAATAGCACACAACAAAAAATATTCTTTAGTCAATGTGTGCAAATATGAATGTGAGAGAATTACGTAGTAGGGCTCACTTCCCTTCTATTTTGGCAAATGTGAAAAATATTGTTGAATCGGTTTGCCTTCTTTAATACAGTCGATTCGAATGTAGTTTTGTAGAGAAAAATTTTCGAATTTTTCTAAAATTCATAAACAAAAATAGAATTTGGATTCTTTTTTCGATCAAAAAAAACTGGGAGCAACCCATAACCTGACAGGTAGTCCATGGCAAAGACTAAATAATCGGATTAATGCTAAAATATTTTTGTCTTTCAAAACTAAAATTAGGATTACCACAAAATTTAGATGGATGAACGTTATCAAGTAAACGAAAGATTGTCTAGTGAAATGGTCGAACGCATAAATTTTGTGAGAGAATGTGTTGTTAGGGCAGAGGATATGCTCGTTATCCGAGATTTGTGAGAACACTAAAATAATTTTTTACTTAAAATTATTTTTAAATATATTAGTTCTGATGCAAGAAAACTTTATGGTCGATTAACAATTTTAAATAAAGAATTAATTGGACAGAAAGTGAAATGATAATTTTAAATTAAAAGCAAAAGTATTTTTAGACGGTTAGAATGGCAGCACGCAAAGAATTACTAGACGGGCTTAAATTATTAAATGTTTCAATTGATCAGTTTGCCCGTTTACGAGTTGGAGAACCTTCATATTCTCTTATAAAGGAGTGTAGAAAAGCAATTGCGAACGATAATTTAGAAGCTCTTCCAAAACTATTTGAATTCGGTGTTTAAACTTGGATTCGATAAAGAATTTTATTAATTAAAAAAATAACAGTTATGTATTTTTTGAATTGTTAAATGTTTAAATGAAAATGTAGAAATATTTTATATACGTACTCCCTATCGGAAAATATTTTTATTATTAAAAAATACTTATGCGTACATACAGTGCCGGAAAAAAAGATAGGACCAGAGGCTGTTAAATTAGTCATTTTCACTTATCTCTTTTTTAATACCATTTAGGAAAAAGTTTCAACACAAAAATTTTAGGCCATTAAGTGCTCTTTAAAATGAGTATAAATATAAGTCAAAAAATTTTAAACAAAAACTACTCAATTTTTGGGGTTTTTGTTTTGTTGAATTTTTGTCTTTCTTGTGAAAAAGGACTTTCCTTGATATGAAAATTACTAGAATTTATCAAGAATATTTGTAAATACCTATTCTGTATTAAGAGCATGGCGACTAATATCGTCATAAACTAATTGCCCTCATAAAAATGAGAGAAAATTCCTTCCGTCTTTTCTAAGGGAAAATACGGTATTCTGTCAGGCGCCGAAAGGTACATTTTTAAAAATTTAAATGTCAAATCGTTTAAGCTTCGAAATGCCATTAAGGTTCAGGATGAAAAATTACGAATATGCAGAATTATGATTTGTTTTTATTGCATAATTTTCATATTCAAACAAGTCTAATAAAATTTTATTTCAGAAATCAATTTTGACCTTTGCGTCACTTTTGACGTAAATAAATAAATAAAAATAAACTTTTCCTCTAAATTTCCTTCTATTTTTTTGTTCACTTAATCAATAAATATTAAATTTTATGCAAAACAACAAAAATTCTTCTGAACAAATACTTGTAAGACGTTTGCGTCCAATTTATGATGCTATCGACGCTGGACAATACAAAAAAGCAATATTAGAGGCAGACAAAGTTTTAAAGAAGCATTCACAAATTAACGGAGCTCGTGTAATTTATTTATATTTTTTTGTAATTAATACTTTATTAATTTTAGGCCCTTAAAGCTTTGGCACTTATTAGAACAGGCAAATTTTTAATTTATTATTTGAATACTTTTATAATTTTAGACCGAACTAATGAAGCGTTAAATATTCTAAGGAACCTCGAAACAGATCTCGCTGATGAAGAATTTAATGAAAATACAATTCAAGCAGTTTGCCATTGCTATAAAGTTTATTTTAAATTCTTTAAAAATTAAAATCTAAAAAAATATTTAGGAGTTAAATAGTCCAGAACGAATTGTTACACTTTATGCTTTATTGACCAAAAAATATCCTAAAAACGAGAAATTGGCTCGAGAATTGTTTTTTGCACATATTAGGACAAAAGACTTTCGACACCAGCAACAAATTGCCACTCAACTTTATAAGGTTTTATTTGTTAAAAATAATTTTTAAAATATTTTTTGAGGACACAAATATGCCTCAATATTGTTGCTGGGCTATTATGAGTATTTTAATGCAAGGATATCAAAATAAAAAACTTGCTGATTTAATGCTTTTTCCACTCGCTGAAAAAATGCTGGAAAAATTGCCAATAAATGATTTATGTCGAATGCAGGGAGGTATAACCTTTTTTTATTAATTTTTATAAATTGGAATTTCGCATTATCTGTCTTTTTCGCACTACCCATGTTGTAAAATTTTCATTATAGCTAACAATATTTCCTAGTTAAGAAAAGAAAGGGATCACTTATTTCCTTTAAAACATTTTTTGTTTTTATTTGGAAGATAAACTTTTTTGGGAACAAATTCTTCATTTCAATCTTATTCTATACCTTTTTTGTTAGCTCTATTATTCAAAAAATGGAAACATTTTTTAATTAAAGTATTGGTTTTTAAACTTATTGTTAGTTTTTCAAATCAATTTTATATTCCAGTTTGGACGTAGATAGTTAATAATGTGAAGTAAAATAAATTTTTATAAGGTATTGAGTTACGTTTAATTATGCTTGAATCTCGTGGAAGAATTTCAGAAGCAATCGAATTTATTGAAGTAATTCAAAGGCAGAGGCTTTTTACGGATATTGACAAAATGAGATTAAAACTTAAATTAAACAATTTATATCGGGCATGTGGAAGTTCAAATTCTTCAATTAAATGCATTGAGGAAGAGTAAGTTTTCGGGCTTGGCGACTAAAATTTAGAGAATCTTTTTGGTTAAAATTCAGAAATTTATATGAAAATTTTTTATTTAAAGAACAGAAAATAATTAGGAGAAGATAGACAGACCATTTTATTCATTATTTCGGCCACTTTTAAATTTTTTGAATGAAATTAACCTTAAATTTATTAAAATATTTTTAAACTAAAAATGCATTTTAGTATGAATGAATGGACGAATTGGGTTAATTTAGTCGATTTAATAATTACAAAAGTTTCTTCAATAGATGATCAATCACAAAGAGTCAGGTTTAAACATTTTCCTTTTTACGAATTTACAAAGAAATGTTTATAATTTAAAGTTCTCTAAACAAACATATCGAAATGTGGGATGTTTTAATGAGTGAATGTTATGCAAAAGTTCAGCATGCATCTGAATTACGAGGTCCATTGATGGGCCGTTTACTTTTTATGGATAAAATTATTAATTCCAATATTTTAACAAAAGATCAATTAATCGAAACAAAACTTGGTTTTTTTATGATTTTATAAATTATAATTTAATAAATTTATTTAGGAAGTCCTTTAAAGGCATTAGAAGAACTTGCAGATATTGTTTGTGACAGACCTTTTGGCTTTGCTGATATGAAATTATTTCTTCATTTATTGAAAGTTGAAGAAGGGAAACAATTATTGGATCATATTTCTTTTATTACTGCTGGCATTTAAAAGAATATTTTGGTTTTATTAAAGATAAGTCGGATTTCTAGGCATTAAAAAGCAAAAATGGGTATTTCAAATAAACCATTTTTGATAATTTTTTTTAGAATTTCAGTCAATTATAGATCATTTTGTGGTTTTTGATTGATTTTAGTAAAATAGCATATTTGTTTAAAAATTCGACTCTTAGTAAAGAGCGACGTAGTGATTTATATTAGGTTGTTTGCAATAAATATTTTGTTGTTGTATCATTTTTAAAATTTTTCTCAATTTTTAGAATTATTTTTTGATTGAAAAGTAAAGAATTTTCTAAAAACATGTCCATAAAAATTTTCTTATCTTATTTTAAGGAAATTTATTAGCCAGAAATGAGGCTTTAGGGATCAATTTTAAAAATGAAACACGTTTTATTTTCATTGTTGTATAATATTAAATATACGAAAAACTAATTTTTTTTGTTGTTATAAATATAATCTATTCATCTCTATCTGAACTTTATCAGAATATTAAAATAACTTTTAGACAAAAATGGAAGATTTAGCAAGTCCAGAATGTTCAGGCGTTGATTCGAAGAGGATTCTACCAATTGCAACAAACGAATCCGTTGGCTCATTCCCTTCAAGATTAAAAATCAACAAAAAAAGGCAAGAAGGAAATCCTCTCATTAAATATATTCGAAATGTTGTTTTTGAATGGGACTCAGAAATAAAGTAAGATAAACAAATTTTTATAAATTTTTGTTTTTAAAGGAGTGACTTTGAATGTTCTCGCAATTGTGGCATTGTTTACCTCAGTGCAAAGTATCATAAATTACATCCTGGATATATTGAAACTAGATTGAAGGATTTATCGAGATATAGAATCAAGGTTTTTTCGTTATAAATAATTAATTTTTTAATCGGAATAACAATATGGTGAAAATCTTTGGGGGAAAATTGATTTGAAATTAATAAATTTGGCATCAAAATAATTAAAATTTAAAAATTTATTAAGATTCTTTTACTACTCGTCAACGTGGATGACCCATCCTTTTTGCTTCGCGATTTGAATTTGCTTTGTTATCGGGTTCAGATTACTCTTGTTTTAAGTTACTCTGTCGAAGAGGCTGCTGAGTATGTTGAAACTTTTAAAAAGACTGAAAACAAGAACTTTGAGAAAGCTTTGGAAGATATAAATAAATGGAAGCAACAATAAATATTTAAAAATATTTTTAACCGGTTATATTAAATATTTTTTTTTTCGTAGACGTTTTTAATGTAAAAACATTCGTTTCTTGCTTGAAATATTTTAGCACTTCATTAAAGTTCTGTGAGATATTTAAATATTTTATGTATACATAATTACTAAATATTTCAGCAAATATGTTCAATAATCTTTTTAACTGCAAGCTACAATTATTAGCTCTCAAAAATTTGAACAACAGATATTCTTTTTGTGTCAAACAGCCTTCTATTTATTTTCGACGACATTTAAATATTACACAGAAATTTTTGATCTCTTCTAATGCTAGCAATAGACTACAAGCGAGGATATTTTTAAATAATTTATTAAAAATTGGAAGAAAATCAGGGAAATCTTTGCGATTGTTTTCTTTTTCAATTGGAATTTTTTATCCAATTAGCAGGTTTTTAATTTTTAAATTAAAAATGTCTAAACAATTTAGATAAAATTTTATATTGCCACGGAAAGAGAATTCTGTTATTGGGCTAGAATGTTTCCAAAAATGTTTTAATTTTTCACTAATACAAACAATTTTAACTTCAAAAAATTTTCTCTGATACGCCCGAGATTCCTGAATTATTAAAAAATTTTTTATTTGATTTAGAGTAGCACAATGCAGACAACAACAATCTACTCGTATTGACCATTCTCATCGACAACGATCTATTCCTCCATTATCAGTCACATGGACAGAATTTTGGTTATTGATTAGGCCTTATATTCATTGGTTAATTTGTGCAGCTTTGGTAATTCTTTAATTCAAAATTTTGTTCCAACTTCTATTTCAAGACTGCTTGTTGTGTTGCTGCTCTCAATATTCAAATTCCGATAATTCTTGGCCAGCTTGTCAACCAAATTTATTCTTTTATTAAACAAAATAATGTTGATGTTAATTTGGGTGAATTAAAGCCAATTGTTTTTAAATTAGTCTCTGTTTATGTTGCACAGGTTTGTATTAGAATATCTCAAAAATTTATGTCTTCTATGAATTTTTAGAGTAATTTTTAATTAAAAGTAATTTTTATAACTTGTAAATTAAAAAAACACAATTCGAAATAAATGTTAAAATAATTTTATGTCCATTTTACAACCCACAATTTTATTTTTCCCTTCTAACTTTTTTAGGCTTTCACCACGTTCTTATGTATCGTGTCCCTTTCACAAATGGGAGAGAGAATGTGTGCTGATTTGCGTGTTCGATTGTATTTTTACTAAACTTTCAATCTTTTAACCAATATTTTTTTAAAGATTCTCTCATCTTCTTGAATTACCAATGCCTTTTTTCGATGCTCAAAATAGCGGAGAATTAAGCGATCGTTTAAATTTTGATGTCCAACAATTCAAAAGTTCTTTTAAAGAATGTACAGCACAAGGATTGCGAACAACTGCACAGGTATTTATTTTAAATTAATTTCGAAATAAATGCTTCATGGAGGGTTGTTTCAAATTATTTTCTACCAAAATTTTCTAACTTTTTTATTTCCATTAATTTTTTTGTTTTATTCTTAAACCCACGGTTTATGGAAAAAATTGTCCTAGTTAATCTTATTATTGTTTTTTTCAATTTTCGGATTGTTGGTTGCATCTATTCTCTCTACTTATTAAGTCCACAAATGACTTTATTTACTGTTGGAATTGTTCCAATTGTTGTTGTAACTGGATCTTTATTTGGTACAATTCTTAGAAAATTAAGTGCTCGAGCACAATCACAGAATGGAGTTGTTGCTGGAGTTGCATCGGAAGCATTCCAAAATATTCGAACAGTTAAAGTATTTGCAATGGAAGAAGCTGAACAGAGGTTTTTTCACTTTTTTTTACTTTTTTCTCTCTAATTTATAGCGGAAGTTTTTTTATTTCTGGAAGTCCCTTGGATTAATTTTAAGTATTTTTGCCAATCATCTTTTTAAAATCATTTCCGACTAATTTTTTATACATTCATATATTTTTTATATTTCTCTTTTAGTCTCTATGAACGTGAAGTTGAAAAAACAAAGTCACTTTATGGTCAACTTGGACTAGGCATTGGTTTATTTCAAGCTGCTAGCAATTTATTTCTTAATGGTTTTTCTTTTAATTTTTCTCTAATTTTATAAATATATTTTTAAGGTTTAATACTTGGTGTTTTATATGGAGGGGGACAATTAGTAATTTCTAATGTTCTTTCTCCTGGTGATTTAATGGCATTTTTGGCTTCTGCACAGACTATTCAACGTTCTCTTGCTCAACTTTCTTTTGTTTTTGGTAGTGGAATAAAGGTTTAAAAATTTTAATGAAATAATATTCTAATATTACTTCTGTAGCTATATTCTATAGTATTTGTTTAACACAAAATTTGTTTAATATATAGACTAATATTACATTTTTAATTTTATATTAAGTTAAGGTTTGGTCTTCATGTGGAAGAATTATGGAAATTTTGCGTCTAGATCCTAAATACGGCAAAAGTGGAACATTTGTTATTCCAGCACACAGTCTTGTTGGAAATATTGAACTATCTAATATTTACTTTTCTTACCCAACGCGTCCAGGTCATGAAGTACTTAGAGGTCTGAATATGAATATTGGAAATGGACAAACAATTGCAATCTGCGGATCATCTGGCGCAGGTTGTTAAGTTTACTTTTTAGATTGATATTTTTATTATAATTATGGATGGGAAAAATCTAAATATGCAGAAAAAATAGTGAGATTGTGAAAAATAGTGAGATTGTGGTCTCTTTGCGGACAGGTAGATAGCGAACTGGACATTTACCTATTATCTTACTTATTAGCAATTTTTTAAATTTATTGAAATAGTTTTAAGGAAAGAGTACAGTTGCCGCATTAATTGAACGTATTTATGAACCAGTTGCTGGCAGGATAAAACTTGATGGTATTGAATTAAATAAATTAGATTCAAAATGGTTAAGAAGAAATGTTATTGGCGTTATTTCGCAAGAACCTGTTCTTTTTTCTACTTCGATTAAAGAAAATATTCGTTATGGGAAAATTGATGCAACGGAAGATGAGGTTTCTTTTTTCAATTAAGAATAATTTTTAATTAATATAAATTTAGATTAAACATGCAGCTGATTTGGCAAATGCTAGTCAATTTATTGAACAATTTCCTGAGGGTTATGATACAATTGTTGGGGAACGAGGCGTTACTTTAAGTGGGGGACAGAAACAAAGGATTGCTATTGCTAGAGCTCTCCTTAAAAATACGCCAATTCTTATATTAGATGAAGCAACTTCTGCTTTGGATACTGAAAGTGAACGTTTAGTGAGTGTTATGGTTTATATTAAGGCATATTACCAAGGGTTCCTGAAGGTGGTGAGGGTGGGGTTTTTGAATGTTCTTGGAACCAGAACCATGAACGGAACATTTCATGGAATCGTGAAAACATTAAATAATTTGTACTATAGAATTGTTTTCAGATTCATCAAGCTTTAAACCGAGCATTAAAAGGTCGGACAGTTATCGTCATTGCCCATCGGTTAAGCACGATTCGCAATGCTGATTCTATTTATGTGTTAGAAGGCGGTCAAGTTGTTGAGGTTTATTAATTTATTAAAATGTTATTTAGGTTTATTTTTAGAAAGGAACACATCAACAGTTGATCAAAAATACAAATGGAAAATATTATGGTTTAGTTAAGGAACAAGAACACTTTCAGAACAATGACAAGGAACGAATTATAGGTGGTTGATTTTATTTTTGGATTAAAGACTTGAATTATTTCAAAAATTTTGTTTTCATCTTTACAAATGATAAATTTACTATAATTTTCTAAAAAAGGTATAATTTATGTCCTAACATAAGTATGAATCAATTGAAATATATTTAAAGTGAATCCCATTAAAATCAAACTTTAATTACAATTTTATATACAAAGTCGTCCTTTAATAATCTTTCTTTGTTTTGTAGATTAAATATAAGCATTCAATTAAATATCATTTTTTAAGAATAGCTAGTGCATTTGTTGTTTGGCGGAGCACCCATTTGACTTAGGACACCTAAACAAAAAATGAGGCACGGAGTACAAATAATATTAAGTTATTCTGATCATAAACAGATAAAATTCCCAAGATCGAATCCAATACCGGGATCTTACCCAGGAACATTTTTAAAATAAACTTACGGTCAAGCCAGGCTAGAGGCCCATTCAAATGAATTTCAAGCCAGCATGGAGTAGAGGTAACACTCTGTCGATGGTATTCACTTCCCCAACCTTTTACAAATGACATACGAATTGTACAAAATCTAATATTTAATTAAAAATTTTAAATGTTAGGCACATCTGTTAATAGGAAAATCCCCTCGTGCCGTAAGTTCGGAAAGGAGTCAATCATTTTCTTCTTTCAAAAATTATATAGAACATCTGTTCTAAACTCTAAATCAATTTAGAGAAATCCCGATACTCATATCAAGAAATTTTTTTATTAGCAGTAAACAATTTATATGTACCTGGTTAACGAATAGACAGATTCAAATCCTTGTTTTACTGCTGTATTAAGCAGCTTTCCAAAATCTTTCATTGAAAAGAGTTTAAGATTACAATCTGTAAAAACAAAATATAATTTCAAATTTAAAAAATACAAAAATTGAAGGCTGGTCAGAAGATAAAAAATACGTTAGATTATAAAATATTTACAAAAAATTTTATTTAAATTTTAATTCCATACATTGTGGAACTTTATAAACAGTCGCAGCTGGCGCAGAAAGTTGTGCAGAAGCACTGGGGGCTTGAATAAAAACTTTTGCAGTTTCACTTAACGTTTCACAGTAAACATCGCCTCCAATGCTGTAAATTCGAGCACCTTAACGAGAATATATTTTTAGATATTATTTTATATTTAAAATTTGTCTTTACCTCGTCCAATACATTTACGAGCATTAACAACATCCTGGGGTCTATGCAGATTAGGAAGTTGACCTAGACAGAAACGGTCCTCATCGGTTGGAGAAGTGTAACTGGAAAGATGGAATTAGAAAATAATATTTTTGATCAAAATATTCAAATAATAAACTTAAAAGAGAGTTGAAATATACACCAGCTCTTATCCACCCAAATCCCTCTTAATCCAGCTAACAATAAGTTCCCCGATATCACCCTTAATCTGCCTAAATCCCACGATAATCCACCCAAATCCCGCTCTGATATCACTCGATATCCCCCTTTATCTACCCAAATCCCCCAATGAAAAATATTCATTTATTTTCTACTCGGAGCCAACATGGAGTGGCTCAGAAAATCACCGGCTCCGGAGCCAAGGTTTGAAAGAGGTCGGACCCTGAGCTGGATCCAACAAATGCCCAAAACACAGCAATAGTTATAGATAACCAAAAAGTTTATTTAAAGTAACATACCCATCAATTACTAAACTTGGCTTTGAAGCATGAAAAACATCGCCAACACGCTGATTTAATTCATAATAAGTCAAACTACACCAAAATGTTGGTTCCTCATATTCTACTATTGAAATAGCCGCTGCTTCTGCTGCAGTTGAAGGAATGTCAGCATTTGTAGGTATTTGTTGTTGATTTGATTCTTTTCTTTCATGCATTTCTGTGGTACGCTCCATTATACGATCAAAACGGGCCGATTCTTCTACCAAATCAAAAGGACCGGAACGATTTTTGTTGAAATTGAATTGATTCTAAATTAATTAAAGTTAAAACAATACAATTTTTTCAATACAAAATTTCCAACCTGGCTCGTAAAAAGTGGACTAGATTGTTGGCCATCAGCATCGGAAAGAGGGCTATTTACTTGCTGATCCATATCTAGATCATCGCTCAAATAGCCTTGTGGGGAAACTGAAATTTTAAAATTTATTTTAAATTAATAACTTATAATTATAATATATATAAGTTTATTATGTAATGACTACTATGGATATAAGAATAGCTAACACAATATATTATGGATATATCAAATCCTACGATTAGCTAGGATTAATAAAGAATAATTATGAACATCGGGACATTTCGTAACAATTAAATTGACTAATGGAGTAGTCGGTTCATGGAAAATTTTCTGAGGATATTCGAAACCGAACTGAAAACCCCAACAACCCTGCTGCGAATAATCGATCAGAAAGTTAAATTTGCAAGACAATTTAATTTAGATATATGACGAAAAATAGTCTTACATTCATGTGAAATTGGTGAATTCATCCCCAATGAACTTTCTACTGAATTTGGACCAGCAAAACCGCTGTAAATATGATTAAAAGTGTGAGGTATGTTAGAAGACGAGGATGTCGATTGATGTTGATTTAATTCATTTCCATTACTTCCACCACTTATATCCATCATTTGAATATCCATAGCAACTCCACTATCATTCTCACTGGTAGATTGAAGGTCAGAAGCGAAAAGTTGAGGTTGAAGACTAAGAATTTGTTCATAACTCAATGTCATGTTTGGAACCTTAAAAATTATAAAAAAAACAAATTAATTTGTAATCCCCAGCCACTTAAAATCTCAAAACTAACTTTAGCATCAAGTCCTCCATCTTCCGATGCTCGAATAACGCTAAAATTCTCAGGACATTCCGTAGCAGGATTTCGGCGAACAACGACTTTGGGATGTTCTAAAAATTAGAAAGAAAATATTTAAAAATAAAATTTGAAGAAACTCGGATTTTCAATTGTTTCATAATGGTATGGATTTACACAAACTTGTTCAAGCCGTTTGTTTTTGTTAAATGGGTAGAGACAATTAGAGGTTGGACGAAGTTGATGATGTGTTAAAATATCTGCGAATACAAAATAAGAAATTAATTTTTAAAAATTAACTTATTGACTCTAATAGAAGCCCATCGCCAATAGAAGCCCATGCCCTATAAGAAGCCAACTCAATGGGCGGTATCGAAAAATCGTTTCGTAAATATAAAATTTATTTTTCGTTTCATTGAGTGCAAGATTCTATTTTCGCCCATCTCAGCTCTACAGGTGATAAAAACATAATTTACGAAGGGGTCTTATAATGTCGGACATATATATATGGTTATGTTAGACGATAGATAATTTATGTTCCTTTTTAAAAATAACATACTTTGAAATCTGCAATACTTGCAACATAAAAAATGTGGAAAGGATTTCATTTGACCACTATATGCAGTCCGTTCTTCTGGGGGTCTTTAAAATGAATAAAATAAATTAACAAGATTTTTAACATTTCTGTTTTCTTTTTCAGTTTTTAAAAAGCTATCATATTATTTATTGATTACTCTTACATTGTGTAGACAACACACGGTGTTTCCGAATTTTCTGCTGAAATTGCTCGTTGCAACCCCTCCAAACATTTACTTTTTCGAAACTTCTTCAACAATAATTTCAATTCAGCTTTATCAGCAGATGCACGGTCATTTTTTGGCTAAAATTGATAAAAGGAAATGAAGTTACCCAGAAAAGAATTTTAAAAAAAACCGATTGATCTCCAGATTCAATCTGCTCATTTCCAGCAAGCATTAAATGCATTAAACTCTTAATAAACAAAATAAATATTTATAGAAATGTAATAAAAACCTTTATTTTCTTTGACCCAAGTCCTCTCATTTCGAAGAAAATTTGAATTAATGATACTTTATTTTTGCAAAATATTAACTATTTATTGAATTAAAGTTTATTAATAAACACTCACAAAACAATAAAACAATTATGTATGCAAATGCATAACAAATCTTCTAATTTAGTGATTATTTCATCACTACCCCCAAAAAATAATCGGACAAAAGATAATCTTTAAAAAAGATATTTAGTACAAAAAATATCTTTTGTCAAATTTCCTTTTGTCCAGGCACAAATATTTCAAAACAACTTTATTTTTAAGAAGAATCGAGAAACAGAGCGGTTTATTTTTTTATTTAAGTCATGCGTCTGTTTCCCGCAATCTGGAATTGAAAAAGATTTTTTTTAATCAAAAATTTTCAGTAGATCTTTACAAAAATATAAATATCCTCGAATAACTGCCCAGAGCAATTATTCGAGAAAAGAAAAACGAACAGATTTCCGGCCCTGATACAAAATATTTGATTCAATTTACGATATAATTTTAAATTAACAAGTGAGAGAATTGGTTTAATCTATTTTTTCTAAAGATACCCAATTTTTAATTAAATTGGGTAAAGATTTTAAATTATTTTTAAAAAATTTGGAAATAAGTTTCAGCATCTATTTACTATAAGTATAATGTTTGTTAATACAAACTTTAACCACCAAACAAAAAAAATTCAAAAATTAATTTTATTTCACAAATATTGTAAAAGTGGTTGGAGATTATTTTTAATTAATTAAATTATTCCCAATTTCCAAGTTTCTTTCCTCTCATTCTTTTTATACTGGCTGATGTTCTCTATTTGTAATATATTCAAATATTTGTGGTTGAGTTTGAACCTTTCTAACAAATTTTATAATAGCTGGATATTTGTCTAAAATTTGTGGTTCAAAATGTCTAACTGTTGTCATATATTCTTTAAATTTGAAGAAATGTTTTTATAAAAATATTTTCTTTTAAAAAATACCAGCAATAACAAAATCTACCCAAGTAATTCCACTTGGCAAAAAGAATCCACTCCCTGACAATTTCAATAAATTAACATAAACTGGAAAATGTTTTTCAACATTAGGTAGAAAAATTGCTTGTCTAAGTGTTTGCTTGAGAAAATAATAGTTTATGTAAATAATAATATTTTTAAAGCCCGGACCGAGGCGAGATAACGATCGAAAATCTCGGTTACTGAGATCGAGATTCTTTCGAAATCTCAATCCTTGTACGAACCCTCCCAAGCCCGGGCTCTAATTATTTTTAAAATTTTATTTTTACTTTATCTCCTTGATGGAATCCAGCAACAACATACATATATGGCTAATATATTTAAATAATTAAGACTAATCTATCTAAATTACTTGTAAATCCATAGCTACATCAGCGTGGAAATCAGAAATTTCATCAACTTTAGCCTGTTCCCAATTATCTCTGCCAGAAAGTCCTAAATAAAACAACGTCTTTGATAAGAAATAAACAAAACCGAATTGTCTTGCCAAATATCGAGCGATTGTATGGCAATAGGTTAATGGCTTTCCATCAACCTAAAATATTTTATTTAATTTTCAATATATTTTAAAAATTTATTTAAATTTATGATATATGTACTTGTCAGTTATCTCCCCACATTTCCTTTCTCTCCTTCCTTTCTTTTTTATGATTGTGATTTTTGTGATATGTACTTAGCTCGTGGAGTTACTTTATCGAGTGTGACTAAAATTACTGTATTTGAACCTTCTTGAAAGTTTGGACAAAGAGCTTGATCATTTATTGTGATCACCCAGCCTATTCTCTGTAGCGGCTTAAAGTAAAATTCGGGGAGGTAACCGATTATTCTTAATAAAATTTCAATTTTTCGATAAATTTATAAAGCACTTACCTCAAGAATTGGAACTTTTCCGTAGACAGTACCTTCAATTATTTGTTTTATAATATCCCCAAAATGAACCTACTATCTTTTAAAGCTAGCCATTGTTTTCGAGAAATACGAACATCATCAAAAGGTACATGTGCGTAATGGAAAAGTAAACGAATTGGTTCACAAATTCCACGCGCATCAAAATAAATTAATTTATAATTAGTCATTTTGTAAAGTCCACTCGGTCTTGCTGCTGATTCTATAGATGGTGATGGAGGAGAAGGAGCTTGAGGGCCAGAAGGAGATGGTGACTTTTTAATTAAAAAATATTTTCTTAAAAATATTTTGAGAGACTTGCGGAGGTATTTGAGGAGGTGGAATAATTCCTGGAGGTGGCATAGGAGGACCTACAGGCACTTGAGCAATGGAAGATGGCCTTTCTTTGGGGGAAGATTTAGATTCTGGCTGAGAAGCTTTTAAAAATAGAAAATAATTTTTAAATTTAATTTGTAAATAATTAATAGTATTTATTTATAAAAAATCAAACAAGGAATTGGTTTTTGGACTATAATTGTTGTTGTTTTTGGCATTTTTGTTGTTGTCATTGTTAACGTTGATTTAGTTGTTTGCTGTCCAAAATTTTTATTGATATTTGATTTATTCACAGAATTTCCATCAACTTTTTTCTTTTCAGCATTCGGGACAGATGGTGCCACTTAAAGAGAAAATACTAAATATTTTAGTTAAACTAAACTAAAATAACCTCTTTGACGGTTTCCAGAATTTACTAACTTTCCATTTTCATTTTTCCCAACAGTTTGTCCCTTCTTTGAAAATGTTTTGCGATCTTTTATTTGAGATGATGAAGGCAGCGATTTATCTTCAATTTCATCAACTATTAATCTAACACCCCGATTCTTCTCATTTTTTTCTTCTTCCAATTTTTCTTCTCCCTCAACTTCATCAGTTTCTAAATTATTCCCTTCTTCCTCTTCTTCTTCTATTCCATCATCTCTTTTATAACGGTTTTTTTGTTTTTCTTTTAAAGGGAGTCGAGAAACAATTTCAAGTTTTCTAATAGATGAGTGAATATTTACTTGTTGGTTAAGATTTGGCAATTCCTCTAAAAAGCCATTTGGTGGGACTGGAGTAAAAAAGAAGTTTGTCACGTTTGTCAATGAAGTACTTCCATTATAATCAACAATTCGGGGCGCTTAAATTAAAGCAAATATTTAGTTCTAGATTGGAATTAAAAACTGATTTTGTTTTTTCTAGAAATACCGAATATCGAGTCTTAATTTTTTAAAATAATTTTTCATTTTTTATCTCTTTTTTTTTGTATTTTTTCTAAGCCCTGCCACTGAGTCTAACCCCGCCCGAAACAAATCGAATATAATAATAAATGCTCTCAAACGTTTAAGAGGCAACCCTAGTATTTTCATCATTTTACATAAATTTTTCAACTCTCAAACCCTTTAATGTAGATTTTTGATTAATTTTGTGTATCTCTTTATAATTTTTATTTATTTCCTCCTTCAAAATTTCTAATCTTCCTTTAACACAAGTGTTTAGAATAATTAATTGAATAGTTAAATAACACAAAAACAATAAAAATTTCGAAGAAAATTTAATCATTTCTTTAAATAAATTATTAAAATTTAATTTAAATAATTATTTCTTTTTAGTTAATACAAAAAAACCTTAATTAATTAAAAATCTTACCTAAATTATTAAATTAAATAAATTATTTAGTTACCTAATTAAGGGCTATATTTTTTAATAAATACATATACTAGATACTTTTGTAAAAAATATATTAAAAATGATTGGTCACCTGGATATATTTATATAAAAATAGACTATGCGCAATTATTTTCCCAATTTATTTTTATAATCCAATTTTTTAAAGAATAATTTTTGGTAATTAAATTAGTCAGTTGTTTAAATATTTGGATATATTTTTTAAATATTAAACAATTTTTTTGTAATTTAATAACGTATTTTTTAGTATTGAAGATCCAAAAGCTAGAAACTCTCTTCAAGTATATTTTGAGATAAAAATATTTTGAAATTTTGTATTTCTAATACATTTAAATCAAATTTATTTTCATTTTTTGAAATTTAGGAAAAATATTTGGAAAAAAAATATTTGAAAAGTCCCTAAGAATTCTTAGTTCCGGAAACCGGAGCCTTATCTCATAATTCTTTTTTTTCTACAAAATATTTTTCTATTATATTTATGTACATATTCCTCTTCAAATGAATTTTATTTTTCTTTCTTCTTCCAAATATTTATTGAGGTTTTGTTCATATAATACATATTACTTATCCCTCATGTTCATTTTAAAAAAAACAAAAATTTATTTTTCCAAATAATATTGATTTATCGGAAATATTAATAAATATCTATGAGAATGCTTAAATATATTTTTATTTATTTATTAGCTATCACTGCCGGAAACACTCAAATGCCTTTAGAGAGTTGCTTTTTAACAGCTTTTATTGAACACTTCATGAGACAGCCCTTTTTTCTTTCTTTACCTGAAGCAGCTGTGAAATAAAAACAATTTTCAAATAAAAAGGTAAATTTTATTTTTAAATTTTATTTAGAAATTGTTAAATATTTTTTGTTTTTTTAAAGAAAATTATATTAATGTTGTTCATATAGGGAGAAAAATCAAAATAATTAGGGAATTATTATTTACTTTATTTATGTTCTTAATAAGAAAGCTATCATTTAAAAAAATATAAGAAAAATCTTCGAATTAATTTAAATTTTGTAAACATTTACTTATTTAATAAATTATGTATAAAAATTAAAAATACTTTTAAAAAGTTTACTTAAAAATAATTATTTTTATGAAAATAATTTGCCATTTTTTAGAATTTTGTTAAGAAGTTAGGCTCAAAAAAACAAAAATGAATGCTGGCGATAGAATTGAAGTTAAGGAGACAGGTAAGAGATAAACAAAAAAAATTAAAAATAATTTTTTAAATTTCTTTCAAATCAAAATAATATTTTATTAAAGACAAAAATTATTATTATTATTATTTATTTTTAAATATTTTCTAGATATGAAGCCAAATATGGTCACTCAAGCGATGGATATTGTAAGGGATGGAATACAAAAACACAGTCAAGATAAAGTAATTTAAAATAATGATAATATGTAAATTAATTTTATTTTTTAGGATATTGCAAGTTTTGTTAAAGATACTTTTGAACAACGTTTTGGCCCTACTTGGCATTGTGTAGTGGGAAGGAGCTTTGGTTCTCGAGTCTCTTATGAATTGGAGACTTTTGTATTACTTAAAGCTAATCAACATACTGTGCTGGTTTTTAAATGTGGATAAAATAAAAAGGAATAATCAAAAAAAAGTAAAAATTATATTTTTAAATAATAATCAAAAAAATTTTTTAAATATTTACATAAATGTTTTACACAATTCATGAATAAATGTTTTTAAGCATGAGCAGGAAATAATCTAGAAAACATTAATTAACTCAGTAACAATTCGGCTTAGACATATAAATCAGTTACGTTGGAAAATTAAGTAATTTTATTTCCAAAATATAATCTCACTTCGGTTATAATCCCACTTAATGGCCAGCCCCTAGACAATGATAATGTAAGAAAAGTAAAGGTGTAAGAAGTTTCCTGCTGTGGGTGGCTAAGCTCTTGATGAACTCCTACTACTATGATAACGAGATTCAACTAATGTATTTTTTTATTTTTATATTACCTGGCACAGGAAACGGATGAAATATTTCCGAGGGTTTTCTGGAGCAAGCCAACCTAACATCGTTCTAAATATTTATTCTTTTGAATAGGGGATTAAAAGTGAAGTTTTCCAAACAGCTCTGTTTACGATAAATTATTTTACTTTTATTCTTTAATATACAAATTTTTACTTTTACATACCTACATATATGCACTTTACCCTCATTAAAATTTAATTTCAAAATAAATATTTTTCTCAATAAATTTAATTGATTTTAAAATAAATAGTCTATAAAATAAATATTCTATAAAATAATTAAAAATATATTTAATTTTTATTTTAAATTTCGAAAATGATTTTGAATTATTTAAATAAAAATGCTCAAACAATCCTGTTTCTTGCTGTTTTAATAACAAGTTTTCCAACAGAAATAATTAGTGGATGTTTGTATATATATACATATTTTATTTATTTTTATTAATTAATTTAAATAAATAATTGTTAATTTAGGTATTAATTCAAAATGTTTTGGACATGAAAATCAAAGAGAGATGATAGAAAGTAAAATTATAAAGTTATTAAAATAAAATTTTGAAATAAGTCCAATCTTAATTTACCAATTCCGGACGTAAATTAAAAACTCGATAACGATTTTTGGTTGGGATCGCGATAGGTACTTTTTCGTTATATTGTTGAAATTTGCGAAATTACATTAAGTTTGAAAAGGTTAGGTGCAATTAACCGCAACGATCAGCTGTTAAGCGAGATGAGTGCCTCCATTGGATATATTCAGCGGATCTTCTAATATTAAAATCATTTAATTCTGAATCAAATTAAATGATTCAGCCCTTATAAACCTATTTTGACCAATAATTTCATTAAACATTAGGGGTTTGGTATAACTTAAGAGTACCCCCAGCTAATGTCTCCTGTCCAAATTTTAAAAATAACAAGCAAAGGTGGTACAAAGGTATATTTAAAGAAATTTTTCTATAAACTAATTTTCTTAAAATAATCTATAAAATAATAATTTTACTAATATTATTAGCTCAATTATCTTCGACTAAATTTGAAATAACTCAAAATAACGCAAGATTATGTGTTAATGAAATAATTAAATATTTCAACATTGCTGTGGGAGGAGAAAAGGTTAAATTCTAAATTAAATAAAATTTAAATAAAAATTATTTTTATAGGAAAACGAAACTGAAAATGTTTTATTAAATCAGAAGAAATTTTATAAAGTTTCAGATAAAATAAAAAATCATTTACAAAATTATGACAAATATTTTTATAATTATTGTAATAAAGCAATAAAAGATAATGGAGATAACACACAATTGGAACATTTAAATTTTGTGTCAAATAGCCAAAAAGCTTCTCTTTTTATTTCTACTGGATTTCTAATTTCAACAGCAAAGTTTTTGATTGAGGGATTGGGAAGTTCTAATAATGTTTGTTTAATTCATATATACAAGATGTTATTTCATAATAGAAGGACAGTATAAGTATATAGCTACAATATGTCCAGGAAATTCATAAGACGCACAATCCCGGATATAAGAAATAAATTAGATAAATGTTATTTAATTAGAATAAATAACGATATATTCTAGGAATAACAGTATAAATATTGTAGTATTATCGATATATTTATGTTTACTGTTTTATATGAGGATAGAATCATGAATATACATAAAAGAGATATGTTTATAGGCAAAAGAATAAAGCTTTCTATAATGCCTTTTTCAAGCGAATAAATCTTTTATTAATTTTATTTTAAATAAATTTTAATAAAAATTAACAGATTATAAGTAATTTACAGAATTAACAGATTCTAACCTTTAATTTTGTATATTTTTTAATTAAATTAATATTTATATTTTAACTATAAGGGATGGAAGTTTATAATAATTAATATTAACATGATAATTTTTAAAATAAAATTAATTTTAAAGGGATTATTTACTGAATTTACAAATAAATCGTCTACAATTTGGAACAATTCAAAAGTTATATTATTAACGGAGTTAACTAACGAAAATGTAGGCACATGATTATTTTAATTAAATTCTTATTTTAAGGTTAAAAATCAACTTTTTGAGTTTAATTTAGAAAAATTTGAAGAAAAATTGCGTGAGAAATATTCTGTTTCAAATCAGTCTATTAGTAGTGATAACAATAATTAATTAGAAATTAAAATATGAAATTTTATTTATGGTGTGTAAAGAAATTATACGTCCAATAGGAATTATTTTGTTTAATAATGTTTTTCTAGAATCGATTTAGGCAAATTTCTATGGCAATGTTATTAGTAAATATTAGAGATTGTATCCACAATATTTTTGGAATATTTCTCCATCGGTTTTTATTGGGGGGGGGGGGGGGGGGGAGGATCTCAAAAATGTTAAAAGAGTTATTTTTGATTTTTATTGGGAATGATCAAAGAAATTTTTATTGAACTTCTCAAAACCTAAGGTGGATGTATAATTTGTTAATACAGCAAAAGAAAGAGTAATGATTAAAATATTTAAAGAACAATTGTCTGACATATTAATTAGTATAATTAAAGTTAATTTTATTTTCTGAAATTTTTTAAAAATAAATTTAGTGAATATTTGATAATTAATTCAATGTTTAATTTCTCTCTTTTCTTCAATTAATATATCCATTTGGAGAGCGTATATACCAATTATTTAAATGTACACAGATATCTTCAATTCCATATTTTGGTGTCCAATTTAAATTTTTCCTAGCATTTTCTATTTCACAACGAATTGAGGAAATATCTCCAGGACGTGGAGGCATAATTATTTTATTTATCTGAAAAAATAAAAAGAATAAAAAATTTAAAAATAAATTAATTAATGACTGGTTTTCCACAAGCCTTCTCGTAATTAGCTACCATTTCTAAAACTGTATGATCACGTCCAAGGCCGAGATTGTATACCTTAAATAATTTTATGTAATTTTTAATTTGAAAATATTAAAAAATACAAAATTAAATTTAATTTCAAAATGTTTTTTAAATTTATATTTTAAAATTAAATGAATTTTTGTTTAATTACTTTTGGAATTTCTAATAATTTTAAAATTTATTTTTTTTAAATATTATTATGTAAATAAATTCCCGATTTCGGGAATTGGGACAGCACGATCCCTGTTATTATTTACTAACTTCAATATAATTTTCATTTCCTTCATCACCAATTATTTTTCCATTTTCATTAAAATATTCATTATTTTCTTCTTTATTTTCATTAAAAACTTCAATTCTTTCAACAGACTTTACTATAGCTAAAGCTACATCACAAACATGAACAAAATCTCTACTTCCAGAACCATCACGTGTTGGAAATGTATTTCCACAAATATTTATTTCTTTTCTTTTTCCAAGGGCAACGGAAGCAATTAGAGGCATTAAATGCTTTGGACCTTCAGAATTTATATCATCTCCTAAAAGTCCACTTGGATGGGCACCAGCAGGATCAAATGCTCTCAGAATTATTATACACCAATCCTATAAAAATGATTAATTTAAGTGAACCAAATTAATTTGGCAAGCTAAACTATGTATACCCCCTCCCCACACTTTTTGGTATTTTTACTTTCAAATTTCTCAGTCAGACCAAATTATCATTATTATAAAATATTTCTTAACCTTTGAACTTTTACAAACATCTCGAAGTATTTGTTCAACCATAAATTTAGCCCATCCATAAGGATTTGTAATATCAACCCCCGTAGAGCTATTCTCAGTCACCGGCAATTCTTTTGGCACTCCATAAACTGTTGCACTACTCATAAAAACTAATTTTTTCTTTTCATATTTTTCACACATCTACATAGATTTAATTAAATAATAAAATTTAAGAAAAATATTATACTTTAAGTAAATTAATTGAAGAAATTAAATTATTAGCATAATATTCTAAAGGATATTTAATTGATGGGGCAACACCTTTTGATGAAGCTAAGTGAATTACAATATTAAATTTCTCCTTAAAAATATTTTTTGTTTCAATAAAAAATTAGGTATATTTATTTTTAACCGTTTTAAATATATTCTCTAATTCATCAATATATTGTAAATTACAACGTTTAAATGTTAACATTGAGCCACGACAATTAGCCAAAATTAACACTCTCATTAAACACTGAGGCAAAACACAGACTTTTTCTTCTTCTAATTTATTAATATTTTTTAAAAATTAATTAAAAAAGTTATTTTTTAATCAAAGTTTGCCTGGTGAATACTTAAATATAGAGGATTCACTTATGGTAATATTGTTCTAGAAGGCTAGTCAAAGGGACTTTTATTTAAAAAAATGATTGGAGTGATAGTCAGATTAAAATTTAAAAATAATTTAAACAATTACTTACCCCGATTTTTTGAATTTCCAAGTGCAATAACTTTAAACCCGGCATTTAAAAGTTCTAAAACAGCATGAGATCCAATATATCCAGTTGCACCTGTTACCAAAACACAAATTTCTTGATTTTTATTTTGTAACATTCTCATTAGATTTAAATAATTTAAAAATAAATCTGTGATATATTAATTTTAAAAATAAAAATATATAAAATTAAACAGGTAATTTCTTTGGATAAATAAAACAATTATTATCGAAATTAAAAATGTTTATTTAACTGCAATCAAAAAAAAGTACAAAAAATAATTACTAAATTTATGATTTAACATCAAAAACAAAAACAGGACTTTAAAAATATTTTTTAAAATAAAATAATTTAGATAATCTTTATAGAAAAATATTTTTAAATGAAGAATAAATAATTTTTATTTTTGTGATTAATTAAAAATTAATTAACTAAAATTTAAATTAAAAATTTATAAAAAAAATAATGGAAAATTAAATAAGAGAAATTTCAAAAAAGTAACATTAGAAAAATAAAATAAATTTAAATAATTTATATATATATTCTTTAAAATTAACATCGAAGATCAAAAAGGAATATGCGATTAATGATAAAATCTATCGAGAAAATTTAAAAGGAATATTTTTAAGATAAAAACTAGTTTTTAGTTAAAAGAAGGATTTAAATGAAAAAAAAGAAAAAGATTTTTAATTTAGAAAATTCCCTTTTTTTTTAAATATTCTTTATTTAGAGAAGTCCGCTTTCTCCTCATTTATTTTCCCTCTCAAACTCTTCTTTTTTTTCTTCTTCAATTATTTCCAGTTCATTTACCACCCAATGTGACTACATAAATATATTTTTATATGAATAAAAAATTATTAAAAATTAAAAAAATAAAGAGAAAATTAATTATTTATTTTCCTTCTTTATTTCAAATTCAAATAGTTAGAATGGCACATTTAACAAAACTTTTCCCAATATTTATTATTTTAATATTTTTGGCATTTCTTTATATTTGTAAATATTTACCTTTAATAAATTCAAAGAAAAATGATGAAAATGAAATTAATAAAAAGAATATTGAAAAAGTGAAGAAAATTAAGTTGGTAATTGAATATTTAAATTTCTGCCTGCGACAATGAAACTGGGAGATTGACGCTCCTGAAAATTATATCAAAATCCGGCTCTTGGTATACAAAATCTTCGATTCGAATAGCAAAACTGATTTTTGTTCTGGGGCACATTTTTTAATAAAAGTATCTAAATATGCCCTCTCTCGTATCCCTCTCCCTCATCCGTTTTCTAGTTTTAAAATTAATTTGTTCATTCAAAAAATCTACAGGTCTGTTGAAGCTGAAAATTCTGAAAAATTTGATTGTAAAAATGAAAAGGTTATTTCTAAATAATTTAAAGTTAATTTAAATTATTTTTAGATGTCCTATAATTGGCAAATTTTAAATAAAAGTGCAGGAAAAATAATTGAGGAAGTTGGAAAAGAATTTGATTGCAAACATATGAATATTTTAAATAAATATAAATTAACAAATCAAATTAAATTACCAAATAATTATAAAGTTAAATATTTTTAAATTAAATATAATTAATTTTGTTTTTAAGGCAACAGAACCAGGAGAGAAAGAAGATAGTGCTGTTTTTGTAACAGCTTCAGATGCTAAACAAATAGATGCAGTTATTTCATTAATTGGTTCAATTAAACACAGATTTGGGACAAAGCAAAGAATTATTGTATACGATCTTGGGGGAATTTTGTTAAATGCTAAAATGGTTGGTTAGTTGGTTTTTTTAATAGGTAAAGGCGGGGGGGGGGGAGGGGAGGGAGGAGGAAATATGTAAAAAATATAAAAACATAATAAAGAGAAATCAACAACAAAAAACAACAGAACATGGAAAGGCTTTTATGAAATAAAAAAAATTTTTTTTACAAAAATTAAATTAATTTAAAAAATAATTTTCAGATGTATTATATAAAAAATCTTTGTTCAGTAGAATATCGTCGTTTTAATTTAAACCAATTACCTCCAAATTTACGTAATATTAAAACATTTGCTTGGAAAATATTTATTTTAGCGGTTTTTCTTTTAAATTAAAATTAAAAATTAATTAATTAATTAAAGCAATCACATTTGGAATTTAATACTTTTATTTATGTCGATACTTCTGTTAGAATATATAATGGAGATTTTGACAGGCATATTTATGGAATTAATAAAAGAATCCTAAGTCCATTTCTTTTTAATATGGGGACAAATCATGGAATAAAAAGAGCTACTTTGCCCGGTAATTAAAAAAAATAATTTTTTAAATAGGTCTTGGCATTCAACTGGGAAATAACTAAATTTTTCTGAAAATCCGTTTTCTTGAAGTTCAAACTTGGAGTTTGGTTTAATAACATTTTTTAAATTTTTGGGATATATGTCCAATTAGTTTGGAATTGTTCGTAGTTTATTCGTCTATATGAATAAGTTGAAATGCTGTAGGTCTAAAACTCGAAAACATTTATAGATCCAAATCAAAAATTAGAAAAGTGTTATTTGCTAAAAATTGTATATACATCAGGGCTGGATCCGCTTTCGCGTTCCGCTTTCTAAAATTCAAAATTCTCCAGCCCTGATCTACATATATTTCTGTCAACATATAATTAAAATAAAAATTTAGTTATAATTTCTAATTTAAACAGAAACATTTCAATATCTTCCTCTTTATACTTCTGATGAAATTGATATTGAAATGCAAGAAACTCATTTTATTATTATACAAAAAAGTGAATTTTCTAAAGAAATATTAAAATGGTTTATTTAATTTTTAATTTTTAATTTAATTTCTAAAAAAGGGCAATTTTATGTGCTTTAACTAAAGAATGTTTTGAACCTAAAAATAATACAAAATGTGAAAAAAATCAACTTTATGTAAAAGATGATAATCTTTTTGGAATATGTCATAAAAATGATAAAAGTGTTCTTACTATTTTAATTAATAATGCTGAAGAAGAAATAATTTCTAAAGGTTTTTTTAAATCTTTTAAGAAGTATTAAGGAAGAAAGGTAATTTTAATTTGCATGGTGTTAGGACAAATCAAACTCTAGTCGCCAAGCTGAAAAACTGTGTTTATTCCAGACATTTCCCTTAAGAGACATTTTTCTTATTGTGAAAAAATAATTTTAAAAATATTTTTTTATTTTTTTAGGTAATTCAAATTTAATACTTCATTCAAGTTACAACCACCATAGCCGTAGACTTAGTATTTTCCCATTTACTAATTACCAAATATTGAGAGATCATCGGGATAATCCAGAAGAAGTTCTTAAAAGACATAAATGTTAATTTATTTTTAGAAATTATTTTAGAAAGAAATAAAATTATATATATTTTTTTAAATTCAGGGAATTTATTAAGAAATTTAAATTGTTTAAATTTTTTGTGATAAATAAAAATAAATTGTTTTGCTATTAAATTAATTAATTTTTAGTTATTTTAAGTCTAAAAAATTTATCTAGAATTTATTAACCTCATTTAGAAAAATTAATTTAAATAATTTAAAAAAAGTTTTTATAAATATTGTAGGGATGATTCACCTAGAGCATTTAAAACACTTAGGCGGGGGTTAAACTATCTAAAAGGATAAAAGAGAAAGCATTAGTTTAGGGTGCTAGCAATAACTACGAGAAGGCCGCAGGTTGAATCCTGTCCGGTGGCTAAAACGTTTGCTAAATATCTTTTGTATTTTATTTATTTTAAAATAAAATCCGCGGAGATTTTTTTTATAAAAAATTGATTTTCAATTGCAAAAATAGATAAAATTAATTAAAGAAATTTTTTTCACGAGGGGGATAGCGAATAATCACGAGAGACCAATCATTAAATATTAATTAATTAAAATAAATGCCCAAACATCAATTTTTATTTTTAAGAATTTAAATAATATATCTTATTGTAGAGATTTTAAAATAAATTTTTAATTAAGAAATTAATCAAAAACAAGTTTTTTTTTGTTTTGCTAATTTAATAATGTCTTTTGATATAGGTAATTTCAAGTTTCGGCACTTTGCAGTTTCGAGAATTTTAAAAAATTCTTTGCCTAAAAATAATTTAAAGAAAATTTATTAAAATTTTACAATGCTTTTAAAGTTGAAACTAAAAATTACTAAAAAAATAATTCGAAGTAATATCAGTTTCTGTTCTGCTTTTGTGGAATTTCTCTCATTGATACAAAAACTAAAGCCTCTTTTTTAGTGCCGTAGGTATTAAAAAATTTAATTTTTAGGCATAATTTAAAATTTTGCTTTATTTTTACTCGTTTAGTAATTTTTAATAAATATATTTTAAAAACACAAAAAGTCAAGAATTATTTATTTCCTTAAGTAGAAGTGAAACGAGTAGTAAGTTTAGGATTCGAGCCCTCTTTATTTCAACAGAAGGGAGAATGTACATATATGTACATTTGTGAGGGTATACATCAAAGCTTGGAGAAATCTAAAAATAAAAAGCGAATAAAATGTGAAAAAATAGAAATCCGTTACGGCTCTAATGCCAAATCTGGAATCAGGATCCGAATCTGGCAAATTTTTTACACCGATTTGGGACCCGGATCCGGTTTTGGAATTTTCCCATTTTTCTTGTATTTTTTTCTAAAAAGGAGGATTTTTGACCTCTAGCTTCAGAAAATTCAAAAATTTTCGCCTGCGCTAAATGCGAAATTAGCCCAGCCCTGGTATACATAAGTGTGAATATATTCCAACTTTTTATTAAAATAATATATTTTTTAAAACATAAATGTTGAAATTTAAAATAAACAGAAAATATATTATAGATTAATTAACAAATTTAAATTAAATTAGTCAATTAAATTGATTTATAAGAGTTCAATCATTAAGTGTATTTTGGCCAAACTACATATATGGCCAAGTGCATTCAAAATAACTCATACCCTCTCTTTTTTTTACCATTTGATAAAAATAAAATATAATCTATTTTTAAATATTTATTTATTATTAAATTAATTAATTTATTTATTTATTTTTAATTAGAAATTATTATTTTCTGTCAATTTTGATGAATATAATTATTCTTATTTATTTCTTTTTTATTTTTAGCATTTTTCCTTTTCAAGTTATAGGACCAAACGGTAATTTTTTAAATTTAATATTTAAATAAAATATAAATTAAAAGGTTGGAATATTATAAAGAAAGATATAAAAAATAAAAATATTTATCGAGGTAAAGTTAAAAAAATTAATTTTAATTGTAGCCATATTTAAGAGCCAAAACATTTAATTGAAGGAAATGATGCAAAAGAAATAACAATTAAAATAATTGGGGATATCAAAGCTTATCTTTATTTAAATCAACAACTACCAAGTTTAGAGAATAATGTTAGATTTTTAAATTATTTTGTAAATCTTTTTAAATCAAATCAACAAAAGTATCTTAATCAAATTAAAGAAAAAGAAACAAATAATTATTTTAATAAAAATTTAAATAATGAAGAAGTACCCCCTCCAACAATTTATTCTAAGTTAACTAATCATGAAAATATTATTGAAGAATATTGTAATGGTATTTTGGGAATTTCTGATGATGGAAGTAGTAGTAGTAGAAGAGATATTATTAAAGAAAGGGAAAATTTGAATTCTTTTAATTTATGTAAAATTGGGTTTATGTTTGGATTTGCTAAATTTTTTGTTAAATTTTTTTTGGAAGAATTGAATAAAACTGGATATTCGAGTGAAAATGAAGAAAATGAAAATGAAAGAATTAATTGGGGAAATTGGGTAGAGGTAAATAGATAATTAAGATTCAGTTAAAATTATTTTTAGGGAACAGAAGAATATTTAAATAATTGTAATGAAATTTGGGAAAAGGTAAAACAAACATATATTTCGAATACTGAAAATTCTAAAATGAAAACAAAAAAAGTAAGAATTTTTTAAATTAATAAAGAAATATATTAATTAATTAATTAATTTAGTCTAAAAATAAATTTGAAGTCCTTAATTTGGAAGAAATTGAAGAAGAAATTAAAAACAAATATGAAATTGAAGAAATTAGCGAATTTGATTAAATTTTGTCCTGTTGTTTTCATCTTTTCTAATTTTTCCTTCTACATATTAAGTTTTTTAAATATTAGAAATTAGGGGTTGTATATTTTGAGATTCACGATCGCCAAAAATTTTGATCAACCAAATATTCGTTACCTTTATTTGTTAATCATTTAATCCCCAAGAATTTATTTTAATTATTTAAATGTTTCTAAAATTATTTTTATTCATACATTATCTTTTATGGATTATTCAAGAATTATTCAAACTATGTAATTATTTTTTAGTAAATTATTTTATAAATTTAAATTTTATATTTTTATCTTGATGATTTTTTGAATTAATTCATCTTTAAATTTTAATTTTGAGAATGGCAAAAGTTTGCTTTCAACAAAAATTGAAAAGCAAGGATTTTCATATAAGTAGGCAGATGGAGAATAAATTAAATAAAATTAAAATCTCTCTTAAAACAGCTGTAAATTATTTTTGAAATATCTCTTTAAACAGCTATTTTTCTAATAAATTTCGGCCGCGTTTAAATAAATAAAATTTATTCTGGTTGAAATAAAAAAAGAAAGGAAGGCTTTAGATTATGTATTTACCCTATAAAGAGTATAAAAAGGAAAACTTTAAATTAATAAAATATTTAGTAGTTTTCACAAATTAATAAATAAAATTCTCCAACAAAATAACTATTAGGTTTAGAAAACTTTTTTCTTTTATTATTAGAAAATAATTTATAGAAATTTGGTGTTAATTTTTTTAATAAAAAAATTTCTAGAATTATTTTTAAAAAATTAATCAAAATAAATTTATTATTTATTAATTATTGTTAATTATTAATTAATCAATTAGTTAATCAATTATTAATTATTGTTTAACGTGATTAAGGGCAAGAAAGGGGAAAGGAGAAAGGATATACTACAATCAATCCCCTTATTACTCCCCCTCAAAAAATTTAAAAACTACAAAATTCGATTATTGCTATTCTTTTTTAATTAAAAATTTTAAATTATTAACAAGTCTAAATAAATATTTAAATTAAATTAATTTAAATTTTTATAAATTTGAATAATGCGTAAAATTATTATATCGAAATTCCTTCTATTTTCCATAATAATTTTGCCATTCCAAGTGATTGCCCCCAAAAATAGTATTTTTAACAATAATTAAATATAAATAAAAATTAAATTTTAAGGATGGAATTCTTTTAAAAATAGTATAAGGAAAGTTGGAAGTAGCAGCAGTGGTACAGGTCTAAATAAATAAATTAATTAATTAAATTTAAAAAAGACAAACATGTAAGATTTAATTTTATAAAACTTTCATAAAAATTTTTGGAAGTTTATTGTTAGTATATTTGACATATATGTTTGTCAATAAATACTAAATATTAATTAAAAATATAAAGCGTGTTTTGTTTATTTCTTTAAATCTCTTTCAAAATAAATTGGGAAAAGTATAAATATTTGGTGAATTTGGCATAACACAAATAAAAATTGCCAACTTTCTTATAAAATATAAAAGTAATTTAGAAATTAAAAAAATTTATTTAAGGTCCCAAGTATCAAATAAAAGAAGGTGATGCTAAAATTATAACTTTTAAAATAATTGATCTTATCAAAGAAAAACTTTTTCAAGAAAATAATTTGGGAGAAGAGGAAGAGGAGAATATTGTTAACCAAGTATAAATATTTAATTTAAAAAATTATATTTTTAAATTAAGAATTCAATTAAAATTTTATTAAATCAAATAAATTTTAATGAGGAAATTAAAAATAAAGAAATAAATTTAATTACTGACCGTGAAAATATAATATATGAATGTTGTGAAAATATTTTGAATAAATCGGGAAATAAACATAAAGAGTTAGAAACACTCGATTATTTAAATTCTTATAATTTTTGTAAAGTTGGGTTTTTATTTGCCTTTGTTAAATTTTTTTCAGAGGAGGGAATATTTGTGAATGATGAGTGGAAAAATGTATTTTAATAAAAATTTTAATTTAAATTTTTAAAAAAATTTAAGGAGACAAAGAATTTTATAAATATTTCTTATGAAAGTTGGGAAAAGGCTAAAAAAATTATTTTGGGTAAATCTAAGCTATTTAAAGAAAGAAATAATGATGATTTAGTTAGAGAAATTAAAGAAATAAAGGTGAAAACAAAAGAAGTATTTTTTAAATTATTTAAAATTATTTAAAGAATATTCCCTTAAAATAAATAGAATATTTAAAGTAAATTAATGTATTTCATAAATATAAGATTAATATATTTATTTATATGTTTTCTAAAAATAAATAAAAATTATTTAGTATAAGAAAAATGTAAAAAAGCTCAAGTTGAAGAAAATTAAAAAAGAAATTGAAAACAAATATGAAATTGAAGAATTTAATGAATTTGATTGAAAATATCTTTAAAAATTAAAAGAAAATATTATTTATCGTTATTTGGCGAAACCTAAGCTTTTACTGGAAAAACTGAAAGTTTTTTTAAATTCTATTTAAAAAAGTTAGAAAAACCTGACATCTTTTATAACTAAAAATTCTGATTTTTTAGTATAATTATTTAACAATTTAAATATTAGATATCTTTTTTTTAAATTATTTATTAAAAATATTTATATTTCTAAAAGTAAAAGAAATTTTTTAAGCACAATTTATTTTTTATGTCTAAAATACAAATTTAAAGTATAGGAGTCCCAAAAGCTATTTGTCTCTTTTCGATATCCAATTCATTAATCCCTCTAACAAATTTAAAAAATCCATTTAATTCTCCCCAATTACTTCCAAAAGAATTTATTCCAAGCCAATATTTTTGAAAACTTCCATCAGAACAAGTATAATTACCATAGCCAATTAAACGAACAGCATGTCCAATACAACCACCAATAGAGCCTCTACCTGCGCAGGGACTTTCTATATAATTGTAAATACCCGATTTGTAATTCTGAAAAAGTATATTTTTAAACAAATTATTTGAAGAAAAAATGTTTGTTAATTAATAATAAGATAATGATAATTGAATGGTTGTATTGGGACTTCAGAAAAATTTTTTTAATTTAAAATTGAGGTCATTCATGAATCGAGGAATTGCTCTATTGCTCTTACATATACAGATTTTTGACACGGATATTTCTACCATACCATACAATAGTATATTAGATTTTAAATACCTCAACGAAATCTCTGTGGAGCAAAAACGAAGCACTGATTGATCCATTATTAAATATTTCTTCTTTCATTTCTTTTTCCCAAGTTTTTTGGCCTTTAGGCAAATTAGTAGCATATAAAGCTCTGACATTTTTTGCTAAAAAATGCAGGAAGGTTACATCATTTTCCCAAAATTTATAATACCTTTTCTTTTGTCAAGTTCATATTCAAAAGTTTCATTTCCATAAGCTGTATTCGAACAAATATCTTTACAGTTCTTTTTAAAGGCATATTGAGGCGTAGTTGTTGCCTCTTCAATTGGCGGAAATGGATATGGAATACATCCCCCCATTTGGAAATTATGTCCACTAACAACCCCAACCTTTTCAAACCACTGCCAGGCTATACCTGATGACCCACCAGTACAGCTAAAATATATTTTTTAGAGAATAAAAAATAATTTATTTTTGATTAATTTTATTTTTGGAAGAGTAATGGAATTTTTTTTAGAAACTCTGCCCTCTATTTTTGACAAAGTTTTGAAGTCTTATAACTAAAGATTGTGATTCGAGATGAGATTTCAAACCCCGAGACTGTTCAATAATCTCAAAAACACCGATATTTTTGAATAAAATATAGTCCCAGATCCTTTTAATTATTTTACGTAAACTAACGCATCATGATTAGGAGAATCCGAACAGACAGCAGTATCATATGCAGAAGCGAAAAAAGAATCTATCACTTCTATTGGAATTTTATTTTTAACCATTTCAATACATCTACGATCAGTAAAAGTGGAAGTAGCAGAAACTGCCCAACAATCTTTACAAAGTGATTGGTCTCGAATATTGTCAATTCTATTAAAAAAAATTTTTTTTTGAATTAAAAACCCCTTATTAATTACATTTCTTTACATTCTGGCCATTTATCTCGAATATCAAAAACATAATCGTTGCAAGTTATATTTGCTTAAAAAAGATTTTTTTAATTTAATTCCAAATAAATTATTTACTCAATTCCCCCTCATCATTTTCCAAAACAAATTTTTCAACAAATTTTAATTCTGGTTCAGTAACATTAGAAGGTTCTATTCTTGGAAGAGAACGAGCTTCTGCTTCTTCCACACCCGGAGGCAAAACATCCCCACCAAGCATTTCAATTTCTTCATCACTTAACAAAGCTAAATGTTCATTTATACCGCTCTACAAAATTAAATTTAAAAAAATTTTTTTTTAATTTTAATATTATAAGTACCTTCCATTTTCCTTTTAATCCTTTTACTTTCTCCTTTCCTTTACGTAATTTTGATAAATTTTTATTTTTTCGACCTAATCTTGTTTCTTTTTCAGATTTTCTTAAATTATTCCTTCCTTTAATTATTTTTGTTTTAATTTCCAATTCTTTTTGTTTTTCCTCATTTTCCAAGTCTTTTTTCTTTTCGCTTATTTTTGGATGATTTTTATTTCCTTCTTTTTTCTTCTCTTCATTTACTTCTTTTATCGTTTCATTTTTTGGTCTTTCTTCAAAAGAATTATTATTTTTAATTTCATTTGCTAATAAATTAATTAAAATTTTATTTTCTTTTTCATCTTTTTTGGGATTATCTTCTTTTTTAGCTTCATCTTTTTCAAGTTTATTCTCTCCAATTTTAACTTCTTTGTCAATAATTTCAGTTTTATTACTAGTCTAAATATTATAGATAATTTTAATTTTTAAAATATTTGAATAAAGTTGAATCCTAATTACTCCAAAGAATTAAAAGAGTCATACATATTTAAAATGAGGGTTTCTTAAATTAAAAATTATTTTTTGAAAAAATTTCTTAACTTATCCAATAGTTTTTATTGCTAAATTTAGAAAATAAACATTTATTTAAAAATAAATTTCTTATCTCTTAAACGCATTAACAAAGGAGAGTGTGTCCGTGGGACTTAGTGATAAAATTTGGTAGACAGATACATAGATCATACCCTACTTTATTATGAAATTTTCACCATTTTCGGTGCGGAGTACTGTGGACCGAGTTATCCACGGTACTTTATTTAAAAAATTTTATACAAAAATCCTCAAAAATTGTCATTAAATAAAATTTTGAATCTCATACATTGACAATAATACCCATGTCTAATAGTATTTGCTTACCTCTTCTTTTTGTTTATGATGTTTTTTATTTTTATTTTCATGATTATTGGCAGTTGTTAAAACAAAAATACAAATAATATTGAATAATAAAAAATAAAATAAAAATAAATTAATTGATTTTCTGACCATTACTAAAATAATAATATTTTTCTCAAAAACAAAATAGAAATTCTTAAAAATCAGAGAAAATGAACAAAAATTGTTGTTATTCTTTAAAACAGGGCTTCGATTTCTGCGGATTTTTCCTCATTTTGTGGTTTTTTGATAGAGCGATGAGGATTATTTTTAAAAATGCGGATTTGCGGATTTTTGTGGTCTTTTGAAGATTATGAGGATTTTTTGTATTTTCTTGTAGTTTTTTTTATTAAAATATCATTTTTTGGCTTCTTGACATCCCAAAATCCGCAAAATTTTCGCCTGCGGCGCTGAAAAAGGACGATATTTGGCTTAAGGATACTTCAAAATCCTCAAAATTTTTGCCTGCGGCGCTGAAAATAAAGAAATCTGGTTTCTTAGTCATCCAAAATTCTCAAAATTTTCGCCTGCGGCGCAAAAAAAGAAGATTTTTCGAGTAAACAATTCACTATAACTAGGTATGGTGAAAGCATTGGCTCAAGTCAGCTGTAATTTTTCATTTAATTATTCGGATTTTAATAAGATAGTCATTAGTAGTGAAAAAATTGCTCAATTCAATTGATGGAGTCAAAAAATATAACGCATAAAGTGATTTAAATTCAATTTTTGTGTTTGAAAATTTTTTGCGGATTTTTCATATCAAATGCGGATTTTTTCAATCAAAATTTGGGATTTTAAAAAATTCGAGATCGAAGCCCTGCTTTAAAAACAATTTTTATTTTTATCTTCCTCTAATAAATTTACCTTTTATTAATGTCGATTTTGTTGAAGGCCTTTTCTCTCATCGTTCTCAAAGTTTAGTAACGCAACAAGTTTTTAAATAAATAAATTATGCAGAAAATAAAGGGCGTTCTTTTACCGTTCCAGCAATATTAACAATTTTCTTTAATAAAAAGTTTAAAAAAATAAATTTTAAAAACAATTTAGTTAAGTGAAAGAAATTATTTTTAAATAAAAAAATATGAAATCATTAGACATGAACAATGGAATTGTTGACTTGAATGGAAGTTAAATTTTGTAGGGTTATAAAGATCAGTTCGTCATGTTCAAGATATTTTTTAGAGGGCAATCAAAGATGTTTTTTAGAAGAAAACTAAAATTATTTGTTTCTAAATAAATTATTAAATATACATATCTACATAAATTATTTGAAAAGTGCCTGATATTGAGATTTAATAAATTTAAACTTAAGCAGAAGGAAATCCATAAATCAGGATGAAATACTAAAAAAAAGTAAAAAATATGTAAATTATACATTACCACTTTCAACATCGTTGACGATATTCACAACTATTTAATATTTATATGATCGAAAGGCAAGAAAAATATGCTTCGGCTTTGTTTTACTAACGGAAATTTTGAAATAATTGGAACTTGATCTTGAAAATAAAATAATTGTTTTTATCTAAATTTTATAAATTTTCTACAATTTTTAAATTTTTAATTAAGAAAGTATGGGATAAAATAAAATTATTAGGAAATTAAAAGATTTCTTCTAAAAATTCAATCGGTTTTATCAATTAATAACATATTAAACTCTTATAACCTCAAAACATATCCAAAATTTTGAATTATTAATTAAAACTAATTTACATATATATCTCCAATAAAAATTTAAAAATCCCAAATAATTCCAATTTACCTTTAAAAATATTTTTGTTTTTCCTTTACAATTATTTCAATTCTTTCAGAAAAACAACTAGTTTTGTTTTCTCACTTTCCTCTCTTTTATTTAAATAAATAATGGACCAAAGCGGAAACTTTTCTGGACTTTTTAAAAAGAATGTTATCGGATGTTGTGGACAGTTAAAATATTATATTTTTTTTTGAAATAAATGAAAGAAAAAATGTCAAAAAATAAATAAATATATTTACTCTTTTGTTTTTCAAATAAATAAAAACTTTTAATTTCTGTCAAAATTTTTGGCATATTTTCATTAAAAAACTTGTTTTTATTTATAAAAATGACCTGTAATAATCCCTCTTATTTTTAGTCATTATTTTGGCCTAAAAAAGAACACAAAAGAATTTAATCGAAAAGTACTTCTTGGTCAGCAAATAAATGAAAATTTAGTAATATTTGTTTAAAAAAAGGTTGTTGGAAGTTAATTCTATGGGATTAGACACCCCCTCCCCTCCCCCCTCCCCATCCCTCATCCTTACATATTCGCGCAATTACATTTATATTACTTTTGTTGTCCTTTATTAAAGCTCTAATTTTGTAATTGTTTTTTTCTAAAAATAGATTTTAATTTTAATAATAATTTTTAATAAAATAAAATATAGAAAATTTATTAATTTTTAGAAATGAACTCCAACAGAATTAACAATAACAACATTAGACAGCAACAACAACAAATAATTGACGGACAACAATTAATTCAACCACGTTCAAGTATTTATTCTTCTGATGGCTTTTCTTGTTCATCTGACAGTTTACCTGCTCCTTTAATTTATCAAAGAAATTCTTCAAATATTGTAGAATTTGAACAAAATCAACAAAATATTCAATTAAATCAAAACAATAATAGTCAAGATCAAACAAATTTGGCTTGGGATACTTTTAGGTTATTACCTCCGGAACCTGATAAAAATAATAAAGGTGAATAGTATTATCGAATTATTACTTTTGTTCATTCCTTAAATTAAAAAATTTCTCTTTAATTATTAATAAATATATTTTTTTAATTTAATTATTTAATCCCAACATTTTTAAATTTAATTTTTAGCCAATTTGTATATCATCTTTCTTCAAATACTCAAATTATTAACATTTTTTGTACTTTTTATTATCACACTTAGCAGCTCTATACTTTCTAAATTAATTTTGCTTGTAATGGCTGCAGGTTTAGGACAATCTGGTAAAAATATAAGTATTTGTCCTGACAAAATACCCGGTAAATTTTTGAAATTATTTTTCTTATTTTAAATATTATTTTTTCAGAATCTAACGAAAATAGGGTTATTATTTCACCAAAAAATGCGGCAAAATGGGCTTGGGCCCTTCTATTGTCTTTATGTTTACCTGAGTAATTAAAATTATTTTTTAAATTTAATTTTTTTAATTAAAAAAAGATTATTTTGTTTTGCTCGTTCTCTACATCGAAGTATGTTCAGAAAAGTTAGAGGCCTTGCTTTTGCTCATTTTTTAATTGTTATTATTTTTTAAATTAAATTTTGAAAATACTTTGAAAATAAACTTCAGAGGACTAATTAATTAAAGTTGCGCCCCGATTCCGGCTAACTTTAACCGTTCAATCCAAACTCCGAAAGTTCAATTCCAACAAATCCGAACCTCAATTTTTTCAAACATATCAAGCGACTATTGCTTTTTCCACTCTCCCCCCTCTCCCTTCCGACAAGCCAAAACTCCAAATCCGAATCAGGGCCACCCTATATTAAATTGTTAAAATAATTTAATTTTGAATTAATTTTATTAAAAATAATTTGGGCTCTTGTCCAGTTTATGCGTCCCATGGAGATTTACGCGTCCCATGGAGATTTATGCGTCCCATCACGATTTATGCGTCCCATGAAAATTTTATGCGTCCCATGACGATTTATGCGTCCCATAAAAATTTTATGCGTCCTATGAGAATTTATGCGTCCCATGAAATGAATTGAAAAAATTTAAAAAAATATTAGAAATTAAAAAATAACAATGGAAGAACATAGGGACTCATAAATCGTGATGGGACCGGGAGCAGGCCAAGGTACCGCGACAAAAATTTATTCAATTTCTGATAATGTTAAACAAGGGTGATGAGGAACAACTTTACCAAACCTTCATGGAACAAACCCCGTTAGTTTAATAACATTTCCTGGTCTGTGATCAACTTTCCCCGGTTCTTGCAACACTCTCCTGTTTGTCGGAACAGACTTCCTGTTCTCGCATGACTTGATCTGTAGTTCCCAGTTCTTGGAACAAAATCACCATTTGTTCTCAAATGTTGGAACAAATTTTCCGAGCCATGGAACAACTTTCTCCAGTCGAACTTCCCCCATCCATGGGACCAATATTTGTTCAAATTTTTTAAATTAATTTCATAGGACGCATAAATCGTTATGGGACGCATAAATCGTCATGGGACGCATAAAATTTTTATGGGACGCATAAATCGTCATGGGACGCATAAATCGTGATGGGACGCATAAATCTCCATGGGACGCATAAACTGGACAAGAGCCATAATTTGTTTCAAGATGTTCACAGTAGAAAGTGCTCATGCATTTGGATTGGGTGCCTTAACTTTTAGAATTATGCCAAATATTTCAGCCATTACCAGTAAATATTCCTCTAAAAATTAAAAAAAATATTTTCTTTTCAAGTTCTTCAATTAGCAAATTCTTTGTGTTTAATTCCTTCCATATTACTTTTATTTAGTCGACCTATTAATCGCTGGCTTCCATTATTTTTATTAATTGATACCAGCGCAATTATTGCTCAATTAAGTGCTTTTATTTGGAAGAAATATTTTGTAAATTTTTTTAAAAAATATTAAAAGGAATCATTTACATCAAATTCTTTTAGCCGATTGACAATTTTATATTTTTATGTACTTTTTTAATTTCTATTACTTGGTGGCAGAATTTTATGCATCCAAAATCTTTTTTTCCGTTAACAAGATTTTTTGCTTATTATGCAACAAAAATACGTGAATGCCGTTCTAAGGCTTATTTGGTGAGAGAAATATTTTAGGTTTATTTTCAAATATGTACATTCACCCATTCACTTGAACGAGGGAAACTCTAATTGCGGAAAATATTAGACTTTAAAAAATCAAATATGTATTTAATTTTGATATTTGTTTGGGTTATAAACTCAAAATATAAAAAAAAACAATCAAAATAAAATTTATAAATTTTTAAATTATTTATCTTAAAAAGATAATTTCTCCATGGAAATGTTTAATTTTTACTTTTTGTATGTTTCAATTTGTTCCTTCAAATAATATTTCAATTAATTATTTACTTCAAAAAGACCCTTTTGGAGAACATTTAATTACAATAAATGCTTATAATTTAAATCAAACACAATTAAATTTATTTCAAAAAAGGATGGAAGAATTACAAAGAATTAATGAAGGATATAGTAAATATCAACAACAAATATTAACCCCAAAAATAAAATTAAATAGAAAAATTGTTGAAGAAATAAATGGATTAATTAATGGAACAAAAAATAATTTTAAAAATAAAAAAATAATTGTTGAAAGAAAAATTAAAGAAAAAATAAAAAGGGAAAGAAGAAAAGTTGAGAAGAAAGTAAATGATGAAAATGATGAAGAGGAAGAAGATGTAGCTGCATATAATGTTTGGAAATTTCTTTAAAACAAATTTAAGGAAAAGCCCTTAAAAACAATTATGTTTTTGTGGAAGTGAAATATTTATTTTAATGAAAAATAAATCCACAAAATGAAATCCCCATAATATTCTTCCATTATCTCTCACAGCCAAGGACTCCACAGCTTAATCGAATCCATTTATAAATTCTTGTTTTTTTCTTCTCCAAATTAAAAGGAACTCTAACAGATTTTTTGTCTAAAATTCTATTTAAATTATTTAAAAAAATTAAAGATTTATGAGGACCGTATAGAATTAAACCAATTTACAACGGCTTTTGATGCCCTATGGTTAGCATTTATTCAAATTGGAAGTTCTTTAATTTGTCAATTAAGTGCTAAATTTGCTTGCAAAGTATTTAATTTATTTTTGTTTATTTATTTCTTTGAATCAAAAAAAGGTTTTAATGCAAAGAATGGGATTGGCACTTCCAGTGTTTTTGTCTGTTCCAATTAGTATAATTTTACTTTCAAATTTTTGTCAAAAAAGAGCAAAAGATTCGTGTTATTTAAATGATTGGATAAGTAAAGAATTATTTTGGAAATGCCCTTCTAGGTAATTAGTAATTAATTAAATTTAATTTTAAAAATTATTTCTAGATCTTTAACTTGGAATCGTTTTTGGAGAGAATTTCCAAATATTTTATGGTTGGGGTGGTGGTTATCACAATCTTGGTTTTCTGTTGTTCTTATTTTTATACTCCTTTTTGATTAATTCTTAGGGTTACAATACACATTTGGTTTCCTAAACAAGAGAGATTAGCTAAATCTGACGAGTATTTTCCTTTAATTTTTATAAAAATCTTTAAAATTAGTTTGTTTCTCCTCGGCTATTTTGATGGAGTATTTCCTGAACAATCAATTTCTTTGGATCGGAGAAGAGACGATAAAATTCGAATTCGATCTGATGTAAATAAAATTAAAATATTTTTTTCCGTTAATTTAAAAAAATAAAAGGAAATTGAAACTGAGGATGAAGATGATGGAAATGGAAGTACACATACTTGTGAATCAGCTGCTTCTGGAAATTCTCCTAGGCCTACAGCTGGTTTAATTAATGCCACATCTGTTAGTAGTAGTATAAGTAATACTAGTCAAAGGTCAGATGGAGGATTAATAAGGTGAATAGGTAATTGTAAATGCCAAGTTGTCTAAGGATTTACAAGCAAAATTGCTTCCCAATGAGTAGTTTCTAGTTGTTAAATATACTATCTACTACCACGCATCAGACTTAATTCTCCCAAATTAATTCCTAATTAATCCATTAAATTATAAGATTGCGCTTAGGTTGGAAAGCCTTTTATTTTTTATAATTAAGGGAGTTGCCAAGTAGTGCCGATACTATTTGTAAAATTTATGTTTGCGCAACTATGTGGCACGAAAGTGCATTAGAAATGGGTTGTATGTTAAAATCCATTTTTCGACTCGACGAGGTGATAAAAACTCATCAAATAATTTTTTAATTTAAAAAAAGGATCAATGTGCACGTAGAAATGCTCAACGTTATTTGAAGGTAAAAAATATTTTTCTATATAAAATTCAATTAATTTAGATTGTAGACCCTGATTATTATGAATTTGAAGCACATATTTATTTAGATGATGCTTTTGAATTAAATGAACATAATAATCCAATACCTAATAAATTTGTTCATCAATTACTTGGAAGTATGAATGAAGCTGCCTCGTTAGTTTTTTAAATGAAGTTGGGAAAATAATATTTTTTTATTTAAAGTTCTGTACACCAAACACAACTTCAATTACGTACACCCAAAATTTGTATTACCCCCTATGGGGGAAGAATTAGTTATGTTTTGCCTGGACGAAACAGACTTTCTATTCATCTTAAAAATAGGTAATTAACTAATTATAGGGAAATAATTATTTTCAAATTTTAGATTCCTTATTAGACAAAGAAAACGTTGGAGTCAAGTAAGTTTTTGTTTTTAATAAACACCTAAGTACAAAAATTAAGGTTATGTATCTTTATTTTCTTCTTGGTTTTCGTCTCACTCTTCGTGTTAATGACAATAAAAGGAGAGAATTACTTGCAGAAAATACTGTAGGTTATTTTAAAATAATATTAAACAGCATAAATAATTTGAGATTATTAATTAGATTACTTAAAATATAAATTTAGAATTTGATCTAATAATATGAATTCTTTTTGCTCCATTTGCCCAATTTCTATTTAAAATTTAGAAAGTTCTAAATACTTTTTCCTTTTGCTCGAGACAAATTTTATAGTCCCAAAAGTTCTAAGCTTTACATGTCTTTGAAGCTTATAATTTTTAAAGTTTATACTAACATTGGATGGAGATGTTGATTTCCAACCAGAATGTGTACATTTGTTAGTTGATTTAATGAGGAAAAATCGTCGATTAGGTGCTGCTTGTGGTCGTATCCATCCTCGTGGTTCTGGTAAAATAAATAAATTTTTTGATTACTTCTTAAAAAGGTATAATGATTTGGTATCAAAAATTCGAATATGCTGTTGGGCATTGGCTACAAAAAGCTACCGAACACATGATTGGGTAGTTAAAAATTTAAATATTTAATTAAATTAATTAAAAGCTGTGTTCTTTGTTCTCCTGGCTGTTTTTCACTTTTTCGCTCATCTGCTTTAATTGATGATAATGTGGCACGTAAATATGCAACTAAAGTTTTTATAAATTTATTTTATTATTCTTTATTAATTAATTAAAAGTCTGAAAAGCCTTTCCACTATGTTCAATATGATCAAGGAGAGGATCGCTGGTTATGCACTTTACTTCTTCAACGAGGCTATCGGTTATTTGATTTTAAGTTGAAAATAAATTTAGAAAATATTGTTTGTTGATTTATCGACAGGGTTTTCGATATTTATCGAATAAAAATCTATCGAGTTATCTCTCCAGTCTATAATTAGTAGTACTTTATTTGTGATCTTGGTAACTCCTATTACTCATAGATTTTGGTAATTGAATCATAAAGATAAGAGATTGAGGTATTTGTATATACATATGTAGACCTCTAAGAATTTGACAAAAAAACTTTCAAATTTTTATAAAAAATTTTTTAAGAGTTGAATATTGTGCAGCCTCGGATGCTTTAACTTTTGCACCAGAAGGTTTTAAAGAATTTTTCAATCAACGTAGAAGATGGATTCCCTCTACAATGGCTAATATAATTGATTTACTTCAAGATTACAAAAATGTTGTTAAAGTTAATGATTCTGTGTCTATTTGGTATATTGCTTATCAATTAGTTATGTTATTCTCTTCTGTTTTGGGACCTGGAACTATTTTCTTGATGGTGAAATTAAAATAAAAATTTTGTAAATTTAAATTTATGTAGATTGTTGGGGCTATCTCTATTTCTTTTAATGTTGATACTCGTTTGGCTTTATTAATTGTTACAATACCGGTTGTTTGTTTTTGTATTTGTTGTTTGACTTGTAGTACTGACACTCAGGTTGTTAACTTTGAAATAAAAATTAGAGATGATTTAATAACTAAATCTTAACCACATCCCTCTTGATGAAAATGTATTAATTATATTAATATACAGACTTGGTAATGGCATGGATTTTGGTGTCCGGATATTTATGGCGGATACAGGGGATATGATATCCGCAGGTATTTTTATATTCTCTGTATCCATATCTGTATCCATTACCAAGTCTGCTTTTTAATCACTTTAGTTAATCTTAGAAATTTTCCCCAAAACTTTAATTTATTAAAAATAAAAATATATTATTAATACTAGCTATTATTGGCACAAATAATTGGAGCACTTTTTGCAATGTTAATGACTGCAGTAATTGTGGGGACTTCATTACAAATTCAAAAAGATGGAATTCTCTCCCCTCATTCAATATTTTTGTTCACAGTTTTAGGCAGTTGGACATTTTCTGCTCTTTTACATCCACTTGAATTTTTATGTCTTTTACCTTGTGGACTTTATTTTTTGGCAATTCCTTGCATGTAAAATATATATTTAATTAATAATCTAAAAATGACTGCATTCTCTCAAAAGTTTTCAGTCTCCTTTAAAATTCATTAAAAGATTATTTTGACTCTAGAAAATTATTTTAAATTTTCATTAAAATTAAAAAAATCAAAGTTAATATTTAGGTACATGTTATTACCAATTTATTCACTTTGTAATTTAAATACAGTCACTTGGGGAACTCGAGAGAATAATACAGTTTCTGGTTAATTATCTTAATTATTTAAATATATATTTTATTTTTCAGAAAAAAATAAAAACAAAATACATTTAATTAAAGAAAAAAATGGTAATAAATTTAACAAAAAAATTTTTAAAAGAAATTTTTTTGTAAAAAATGTTTAGGAGAGATTTCTATGGGTTGTGGGAATTTCTGTCGAATTGTTTGTTGTGTTCAGAATTCTGAAAATTCTCAAGAACCTTTAGAAGTTCGCCGTCTTGGAGAAGGACTTAAAATTATTGAAAAGAAGTTGGATAGTCTTGATAGAAGAAGTAAAAATGAAAATATTAAAACAGAAAATGAAAGGGAAGAAGAAAATAAAAAGGAAGAAGAAAAAGTTAAAGAAATGGACTTTAAAAGATGGATTGAATTAAAGCCTTTTAATAGGTTTTTAAAGGAAAATTTGTTGATATTTAATTTAAAAAATATTAAGTTTTGAACCTGCTGTATTAAATCCAGATGAAGAATCTTTTTGGCAGGAAATGATTGATAAATATTTGAAACCTATTTATTCAGATTCTCAAGAACAAGGTTACTGGGCACTTTATTTGTAGAATAGTTATTTAAATAAACCCGAAATGTAATTAGAATATATAATTTTCGGACCGGATATCCAGCTCACTGTCTAGCTATCGCAAATTGGTACTCTTATATTATATGCCCACATTTTTCTTTTTCCTAACTTAAAGCTCTCGATAAGCGCTATCTTTTTTCGTTCTTTTGCGAATAAGTAGATTACCCTTTTCTGGATACTTTATAGAAAATCAAAAAATATTTGACAGATATAAATTTGTAATTAAATATTTAGAAAGAATACAGCAAGGCCTTAATGAACTTAGAAATAATGTTAGTTTACTTAAGAAAAATATATTTTTATGTTAATTATTAAAGTGTTGTTCTGCCTTTTTTATGGTTAACAGTGTATTTATTATTGTTGTATTAATACTTCAATTACAAAAAGATTGTTTACATATTGGTATTTTCCAAATAAAATTTGAAAAGTATTTTTTAAATTAAGAATGGCCTCTTGGCCCGTTAGTTAATCAAACACGAGTTCAATGTGGAGGTGGAGGTAGTGGTGACTTTGACCCTGAGGGGGAAGAGTGGGTAATGAGCAGATTGCAATTGGAGCCGATGGGATTTGTTTTTATTGTCTTCTTTCTTGTTATACTTTTTATACAGGTAGAAAGTTGATTGTCATAAATATGTCGTTAGACCTTGTATTATACCTAAAATTATCCATAATTTTACTTTTATGGGAGTAGCTCTTCGGAATCCTCCCGCTATCCGTCATTTAGAATTTCGAATCATTTTAATTTTAAAATAATTTTTTTCTCAAAAAGTTTCTTGCCATGCTCTTCCATCGTTTCGGTACAATTACCCATATAATTGCCTCTACTGAACTTTGTTGTTCTCAACAAAATTTTGATAAACTTAGTGAGGATGAACTAGTAGCTCATAATGCTGTTGAGATTGCTAGGTAATTGAAAGTACATATATTTTAATTAGATATTTAAATTGGTATGCCCCGTTTTTTGTTAAAGAATTTTGTAAAATTTATTTTAAAAATTAATTTAGATATTTAATATACATATATCTCTAATTAGTGAGAATAAAAATAATTTTAATTTTTATTTTTAGAGAACTTCAATCATTTAAAGGTTTAAATATAAATATACCACAACAACAGCAAAATAATAACCTAACTCAACATCACCAACATTTTATACAACCAAATCAACAACAATTCCACCAACAACAAAATTCAAATAATCAAATATTTAATATTAATTTACAACAACCAACAACAACCTCCACCAATTTAAATAATAAAATGGATACTTTAGATGCTGCTTTTAAAAAAAGATTTTTTGCTTTATCAACAACAAATAACCAACAACAAAAACAAATTATTGGAAATAAAAGTTTTGGAAGAAATTTTACTTTAAGGAAAAGAACATTGAGAGCAATTGAACAAAGAGGAGGAGGAGGAGGAGGAAATGTTTGGAAATTCTTTTTAATTAAAAATTAAATTTTAATTTTTAGCAAAAATTTTCAAAAAATACAAATATTCTTCAATCATTTTCTGACAGTGAGGAGGAGGAAGGGGTATTTGAAGTAAATAAAAAACAAAGAAATGAAGGCCCAGCAAGATGTCATCAATTAGAAGAACTTTTTAGGAAAAATAAAAAAGGGCCGAATAAAGTAATTAGGGGAAATGGAAAAAATAAAAAAATATCTTGGAATGAATAAAATGTTTTTCTTGTTTACTTTTAAATTAAAGTATTATAATAAAAAACAAATTGGTTGGTACATTAATTTACTGGATTAAGAAGGGTAATAAAATTTTAGAGGACAACACGAATTAATCATAAAATCAATTTATCAAATTAATTTATTTAAATTAAAAAAATATTTTTTAATCAAATTTAAAAATTTTATTTCGTCAAAATAAATTGTCTTCTTTTCACAACCATCTTATAAAAATATTTTTTCATCCATTTCCTTCTCAATATGGCCAGGATCCATAAGGGTATGGATAAAGAGACGATGGCGGTTCTGAACTAGCCCTTTTGTCCTTCACAATTCGATCACTATCCATTTTCTTAAATTCACTTTCAATGTCCCCATCAGTTGAAGAATTTGTGGTAGTCGATTTGTTAATGATTTCTTTAACTAGAATTTTTTTAGGATATTTTTAATTATAAAACAAAAAATAAAAAAAATTAATTCTCTTTAATTCCCCTAAATCTTTCTATATATGTACTTTCGAGTTCATTATATGTATATAAATATTCAATTTTAAATAAAAATCTTTTACCAATTTCTGGAGGCATTTAAATATTTTTAGAGAATTCTGTTTAATTAATAATATAAAAAATATTTATCTAAAAAATTAATTTAAAAAAGATAAGCAAAAATTAAATAAATAAATTATTTTATTAACAAATATTTACTTAAATAAATATATCTTTGTATTCATTCTGCAAAAATAACTTCCTTTTTTTATAAAAGTAAATATGTTGATGCCTAGAATTTTTATTTATACAAAAAACACAAAGTATGAACTAAACTAGCAGTGTTAAATAAAGAAAAATTTAAATTTAGTAAAATGTCAAAAATAAAAATATAAAAAATGTAATAAACCAAGAAAAATTTTTTTAATGCCTGGGTGAATAAAATGATAATTTAAAATTTTTAATTTATTAATTTATAAATTTTAAAAATTTAGAACTTTAAAAAAATTATTAATGTTATTAATAAATATACATAAACGAAATATTTTTTTAATTTTTTACAACCAGTATAAAATGTATGCTTCCTAAATATTTTATTTTAAAATAATTATAAAATTATTCTTTTCCTTCATTCATTTCTAGAGAACAACAAGAAATAATTATACATATAGATTAATTTATTTAAATTAAAAAAATTAAAAAAATTTTTTTAATCAAAATTTAAAAATTTTATTTCGTCAGATTAAATTTTATTCTTTTCACAACCATCTTACAAAAAAATTTTTTTTTCATTTCCTTTTCAATATGGCCAAGATCCATACGGGTATGGGTAAAGAGATGGCGGTTCTGTATTAGTCTTTTTGTCTTTCACAATTTGGTTACCTTCAATTTTTTCACTTTGTATACCCCCAGCATTTGCAGAATTTATGTTAGTTGATTTATTGGTGATTTCTTTAAAATAAAATATGTATGTACTAAAACAAATTTTTTAAACTTTTTGCTACTTTATTATAAATATTTAATCTTAAATAAAAATTTATTACCAATTTCAGTTGAAGGCATATAAAAATAATATTTATCTAAAAAATATTTTAAATTTAAAATAAATAAATAATCTATTTATAACAAATAAATAAATTATTTTATTAACAAATATTTACTTAAATAAATATATCTTTGTATTCATTCTGCAAAAATAACTTCCTTTTTTTATAAAAGTAAATATGTTGATGCCTAGAATTTTTATTTATACAAAAAACACAAAGTATGAACTAAACTAGCAGTGTTAAATAAAGAAAAATTTAAATTTAGTAAAATGTCAAAAATAAAAATATAAAAAATGTAATAAACCAAGAAAAATTTTTTTAATGCCTGGGTGAATAAAATGATAATTTAAAATTTTTAATTTATTAATTTATAAATTTTAAAAATTTAGAACTTTAAAAAAATTATTAATGTTATTAATAAATATACATAAACGAAATATTTTTTTAATTTTTTACAACCAGTATAAAATGTATGCTTCCTAAATATTTTATTTTAAAATAATTATAAAATTATTCTTTTCCTTCATTCATTTCTAGAGAACAACAAGAAATAATTATACATATAGATTAATTTATTTAAATTAAAAAAATTAAAAAAAATTTTTTTAATCAAAATTTAAAAATTTTATTTCGTCAGATTAAATTTTATTCTTTTCACAACCATCTTACAAAAAAATTTTTTTTCATTTCCTTTTCAATATGGCCAAGATCCATACGGGTATGGGTAAAGAGATGGCGGTTCTGTATTAGTCTTTTTGTCTTTCACAATTTGGTTACCTTCAATTTTTTCACTTTGTATACCCCCAGCATTTGCAGAATTTATGTTAGTTGATTTATTGGTGATTTCTTTAAAATAAAATATGTATGTACTAAAACAAATTTTTTAAACTTTTTGCTACTTTATTATAAATATTTAATCTTAAATAAAAATTTATTACCAATTTCAGTTGAAGGCATATAAAAATAATATTTATCTAAAAAATATTTTAAATTTAAAATAAATAAATAATCTATTTATAACAAATAAATAAATTATTTTATTAACAAATATTTACTTAAATAAATATATCTTTGTATTCATTCTGCAAAAATAACTTCCTTTTTTTATAAAAGTAAATATGTTGATGCCTAGAATTTTTATTTATACAAAAAACACAAAGTATGAACTAAACTAGCAGTGTTAAATAAAGAAAAATTTAAATTTAGTAAAATGTCAAAAATAAAAATATAAAAAATGTAATAAACCAAGAAAAATTTTTTTAATGCCTGGGTGAATAAAATGATAATTTAAAATTTTTAATTTATTAATTTATAAATTTTAAAAATTTAGAACTTTAAAAAAATTATTAATGTTATTAATAAATATACATAAACGAAATATTTTTTTAATTTTTTACAACCAGTATAAAATGTATGCTTCCTAAATATTTTATTTTAAAATAATTATAAAATTATTCTTTTCCTTCATTCATTTCTAGAGAACAACAAGAAATAATTATACATATAGATTAATTTATTTAAATTAAAAAATTAAAAAAAATTTTTTTAATCAAAATTTAAAAATTTTATTTCGTCAGATTAAATTTTATTCTTTTCACAACCATCTTACAAAAAAATTTTTTTTCATTTCCTTTTCAATATGGCCAAGATCCATACGGGTATGGGTAAAGAGATGGCGGTTCTGTATTAGTCTTTTTGTCTTTCACAATTTGGTTACCTTCAATTTTTTCACTTTGTATACCCCCAGCATTTGCAGAATTTATGTTAGTTGATTTATTGGTGATTTCTTTAAAATAAAATATATGTACTAAAACAAATTTTTTAAACTTTTTGCTACTTTATTATAAATATTTAATCTTAAATAAAAATTTATTACCAATTTCAGTTGAAGGCATATAAAAATAATATTTATCTAAAAAATATTTTAAATTTAAAATAAATAAATAATCTATTTATAACAAATAAATAAATTATTTTATCTATTATATATTTAAAATCTTTGTAGTCATTTAGCGAAAATTATTTCCTTTTTTTCATCTCATGCTCACAATAATCAATCAAAAATAACAAAAATATATTTTATAGTTTTATCATTAAAAAATTAAAAATTATATTAATATTTAGAATTGAAGAAAATAATAATTGTTTATGTAATTAAAATAAAAATAATTTTGGGGATTTTTAAAATTAAAGTATTTTCTCTTCACAACATTTATAAAAATGATATTTTATACCTAGTAAAATTCTGGATAAAACGCCAAATTAATTTTAAGATAATTTTGAAGTTATTTTAAAATAATTATTAAATTAATAATTATTCTTGATCATCATTTTTACAAACGGGAGTATATTTAAATTAGTAATAATTAAAAGACTAAAGGAGGTCCAAAGTACGTTATTTAATTAAAATAAAGAATTAAATTAAATATTTTATTATTATGATTAAAATAAAGGAAAAAAGCGGTTCAAGAGTAGAGATCTTTAAAAATGTCTGAACAAAAATTTAAAGTTGTTCAGACATAAAAAATTGTTAATTTAATTTTAAAAAAGTGATTAGATGCTATATACTCGTTTTAAAAAATTACCGGCACAGTTTATACATCTCCATTGTGTCAAGACAATAATATATTTCGAAACTTGGAAAGAAATGCACAATTCCTAAACTAGATTAGGAACTAGATCCCTAAACTAGATATTCCTAAACTAGATCAGCAGATAATATAATCAGAATCTCTACCGATGCTTGACATCATTTTTGTCAAAATTTTTTTTTATCTTTTTCCAGCATTGGATAAAGAAGCTAGTGTCGGCATAGTGTTTTTCGAGAATGAATATCGATCCATTCTCGAAACATCTCGGAAATTTTAAATCGAGATACCGATTGATAATCTAGAAAAATATTGCGATATCTCGAAAAATTTCGCGAGATTATCGTCTCGTTCCGAATATTACTAATTTTCTTATTATTTTCATTGGAAATTCCTCAATTAAAAAAAATTTATATTTAAATAAATATACTAATTAGAAACATGCAAGAAGGCAGATCTTACAGATCTCTGATTGAGAGAAATAATTAGAATTAAACTTTAATTTTAAATATTTTATTAAATTGAAAGTTTTACTAAAATAAATCTGATTTTTTTAAATTTATTTACTGACTGGAGTAATCTTCATTTCTTTTTGATTATTATGAATTACTACATTTATTGTCGAGACACCTGATTTATTTAATTTTAATAATTTTTTAACATCAACAAATGCTCGTTTAAATGCAATTCTATATTCACCACTGAAATAATAAATTATATTTAAGTTGAAAGCCATTTATTATCGATATCTAATTTTGGAAATCCCATTTGCATAACATTAGGCAATGAAGGAATTTTTAAGAAATTTTTTTTAATTTAAATTACCTATTGAAATAAAGGATAGGGCCAATAGAAGCAGCAGCAATATTGAGAAAAATAGCAGTAATATTACTAAAGACCCAGACATTTACAGGTGTTAATTGAACAATAGATAATAAAAGTAAAGCAATAAACAAACTACAAATAAAATATCCACCAATATTAACAGAAACAATTAAAAATAAAGATAAATACATTTTTTTAATTCTTTCGTCTTTTACTTCTGTTAAATAAAATAATTTTTTTAAATTTAAAAAAAATTCTCTAATTTTCAATACCTGTTTTAAATTTAATTAAAATTCCAACAATCAAATAAACAATAATTGCAGTAAACATTATACAAACATTAGAATAATATAACATATTCATAATAAATAATGGGGGAGTAAATAAATCACCTAAACCACCAGAAATCATCCAATTTGGAGTTGATATTTTAGCCATATTCATAATAAACATTCCATAAATTATGTGAAGTAAAATAATAAAAACGTGTAATGAGATATAATAAAATTGTTTTAGGTTGCGATAACTTTAAATTTAAAAATGATTTTTATTGCTTTTAAATTAAAGTTAAGTTCTGATACTGGATATTGTTTTAAAAAATTATAATTTTCCAAAAAATATAAAATTTACGGTTTGAGAATGATATGATAAATATTTTTTATTATTGGTCCGATTATACATAATTGATGGGAAAAAATGTTGATCCCTTTTGGAGATAAAATTTCGGTACTTGTGGGAAACCTTATATGAAACCTCTATAGTAATCAACATATACCGAATTTCCTTTCCTTTGTAAATTAAATTTTTAAATTAATTAATATACAAACGTTATAGGTATAAGAACAGCTAATAATCTATCAACGCTAAGTGTAACAAGCATAAAGACAGTTCCAAAGAATCCAAAAAGGGTAGAAGTATGAATTAAAATTGCTTGTTTGTATGGAATAAAATCCATTCCAAAGAAGATAATTTTAATTAAAAATATTAAATGGCCACTTTGATGGAATATTTCAAAGAATGAAGCTAAAGCAATTAGAAAACCAGTATTACATTTGAGTGTTAAATAATACTTTCTTAAGAATGATTAATCAATTATGTATATATGTATATTTATTTATTTTTTTATAATTAACATCTCTAATTATTTTAGATTCTTGGTACCACATTGGCTTCATTATTAATTAAGTGATTATTTCGACAATAATTAATTCCATAGAGTACTCACTTTAATGCTTAAAATGTCGAGGCTATGACTACATATACCTTTAATTTCAATACGGAAACACCAGGAAAAGTCTTAATTTAAAGACAAAAATTCTTGCACATCTCTAACTTTTCTAGTGCTACTTTACTTTTTTTGATGTGATTAATAATTTAAAATTTTGTTTACAAAATTTATAAATTTTTTTCAGTAGAATTTATCATCGAAATTAAGCTAACTATTATTTTTATTGTAGTTAACCACAAAATTTAATATTTAATTTACCTATATTTTGCAGTAACTATACACACACTCAAATTAAAAATAATCCCAATAAAACCAATCCCTGCAAATATCCAAGCAGATAAATACAAACATAATTGATAATATTTATTTTTGCCATATTCAATAAAAAGCTTTTAAATATTCAAATAATAAATATGCATATTTAAATTAATTTACTTACAGGATTAATTGGTTCTGTTAAATTAATTGTCGAATTCATTTAATATTTATTTAGAAGATAAATATTTTTTAAATGTTTTTTTAATTAAATAAAACTTTATTTCTAAATCAAAATATTTATTTTCTCAAAATAAACTTAAAAATTTTTTTGTTTATCCAACTAAAGCAATTAAACTTGAGATTTTATTTTATAAATTTTTAGTTAAGGTTTTCATTTTATTTTTTTCCGAATAACTGTTGATTATTCGGATTTTAAAAATTCAATTAAAAAATAAAAGTGTTTTATAAAATTAATATTTAATATTTTTAAATACTTTATTAAATGTTAATTTTTAGTTTTAAATTAAAGTTGCCTACTTATTGATGCGAAAATTTATAATAAGTAATCTTAAAAAATGGTTTAGAGAGCAGTATTAAATTTGTCAGTTTATATTTAAATATTTTAATTTGCATTAATTAACAATAATTACTTGAGTGCACGACTTTTAAAAAATTCAAAAATTTTAATTTAAACAATTTTAAATGCGTGACATAAAAATAAAAAAAAACTTATAATTAAAAAATGTTCTCTTTTGTTCTCATCAAGTTCATTTTTAATAAAATTATTTAACTTTTAAGTCAGAAAAGAGGAACAAAATCAGTTTTATAAAGTTTGTTTGAAGATTCAGTTGGTCATAACTCTGTTGATGATCATCCAATCGAGCTGATTTTGGTGTTATTCGACTCAGCTCGACGAGCTCTTTCGAATGACATATAAATCATCCATATCTGGATCAGAACCATAAAGTGCAGTTTTCTGGATCACTTATAGCACATTAAAAAAATTATGATAAAATGTCCGATTTTTTTTTGAGGACAAGAGGCAAATCAACTTCAGATGAAAATTAATAATTTAGGTAGTTTATTTTATTTTCAATAAAATAAAAACATTTGTGTGAATATAAATGTACATAATTGATTAATTATTTCCCTTATACATATTTGGATTGCATATAAGTAAAACGATAACATTCCTGACACAACAAGGAACTTCCCTTCCTTTTCTGATTTTTCTATTTGTAAAATTAATCTATAAGTAAATTAATCCAAAAACCTTTTTAATTTTAAATGATTAAAAATATTTTGACTGCCCCAACAATAAAAAGTATTTCTTTTTGTAATCATTTCTCTATTTGGAATAATGTAAAATTATGTCAACCATCATTATTTTATTCTCAGAGAAAATATCATTCACATTCATTGAACAATGAAGAGTTTTTAAAAAAGTTTTTTTGTGTTGGAAAGGAAGTACAAAATGCTTTATTTGAGAGAAAGCCAATTGTAGCTTTGGAAAGTGCTTTAATTACTAATGGATTAGAATATCCTATTAATCTTGAGTTTGTTTTTTGAAAGGGGTTTTGTAATAATCGAGGCTATAATTAATCTAAAAATAATCCAATGTCTTATCTAAAACTCAAAAAGATTTGAGTTTACAAAATAAATATTTTGCAGAGTTGCACTTAAACTGCAAGAAATTATCCGTGATATTGGTGCAATCCCTGCCACAATTACAATACTTGATGGAAAAATAAGAGTTGGAATTGAAAATAAAGAATTGGAAAGAATTGCCGAACCGAATAATCAAAAATGTTCTTTAAAAGATTTGGCAAATTTCCTTGTCCAGAAGGTGAAAAAGATTAAAAGTTTTTTTCTCATATAGAATTTCCAATCTCTAGAAGATTGGTGGCACAACAGTTGCTGCAACAATATGGATTGCCCATCAAGCAGGGATCAAAGTTTTTAGTACTGGAGGAATTGGTGGAGTACATAGAGGAGGGGAAAAATGTAATGAAGAATATACTCCTCTCCTTCTCCTAAAAATTTTCCTTTTTTAAAGCATTAGACATAAGTGCTGATTTGGTAGAGCTAGGTCGTTGTCCTATAGCTGTTGTCTGTGCTGGTGTTAAATCTATTTTAGACATTGGTAGAACTTTAGAATTTTTGGTTTGTTTTTTGGATTTTTTTTAATCCAAATTTAAATAGGAAACACAAGGTGTAAATGTTCTTGTTTTTGACAAAAAACCAAACTTTCCCGGCTTTTTCATACCTCAAACAGAGTTTCTTGCACCCTATTGCACTGACTCGATAGAAGAAATATCTGACATAATTGGTTAAAAACAAAATTATTTTTTTATAATTTTTTCTATAAAAAGTTTATTCTCAACAATTGGGTCTACAAAAAGGTATTTTGATTGCCTGTCCAATCCCTGTTGAAGATAAATCCAAATCAGAATTGGTTCAGCATTCTATTAATCAAGCATTAAATGAAGCTAATTTAAAAAATATTTTTGGAAATAAAGTAACTCCATTTGTACTTAAAAGAGTTGCTGAATTGAGTGGAGGAGAAAGTTTAAGACTTAGTAAGTTAATAGAGAAATAAATATATTTTTTACAAAACAATTATTTTTAGATATTTCTCTGTTAGAAAATAATGCAAGAATAGCTGCCCAATTAGCTAATTTATATACAAATAAAATTAAAAATACCCCTCCAACGATGGAAGACGAGAATAAAATATTTGTTTCCTCTCAAATAAAAAATAATAAAAATGAGAAACCTTTAGTTGTGAGTAGTAAATATAATTAATTAATTTAAAATTTAAAAATTATTTTAAAAGGTTTGTATCGGTGCTTCTATTGTTGATTTAGAAGTATTACAAAAAGAAAATTTTAAAAATTCTCCAAAAGTTGATATTTCCTCTTATTTACCTTCAAATATTGTACAAAGAGCAGGAGGGGTTGCTCGAAATCATGCAGAGGCTCTTGCTCGTTTAGGAATTAATGTTGTTTTATTTTCTGCTTTTGGCACAGATTTAAATGGAAAGACTGATTTTGGAGCTAATTTTCTTTTAGAAAAATTGGAGAAATTAAAAAATTTGGTTTTTTAAAGAATAATTTAAATAAATTAATTTAATTTAAAAAAGGATTTCTCTCATTCATTATTTTGTAAATATTTGGGGACAGCCACTTCTATTTCAATTAGCAATTCTTCTAAAGTAATTTTGATATCTGAAGAATATTTTAATTTAAATTTAGGGAATTATACAAGGATTTATTTCTGCAGACGAACTTCTAAGCAAAATAGATTCTGAATATGTAAAAAGATAATTTAAATTTAGTAAAATAATATTTTCAGACTCCCTCATATAAGTGCTTTAATTTAAATAATTTTGGCTTCAATATCCTCCTTTTCCTCCTTCAAATAGTTCTCTCTAATTTATACCTGCGGTATTTCGTTAGCTTTATAACCAAAATGCGAAACGCAAAATTAAAAACTCAAAAAGGCCAGAACCTGCAAAAAACGAAATCGACACACCTCTGTCTTTAAAAATTTAATTTTTAGATTGATAAAATTTCCAACTTATTTAAATCTGCCGATTTTCTTTTAATTGATGCAAATTTAACCTCTGAAGCTATTAAAAGAATTAATTATTGGACAAACAAAACAAATACAAAAAGTTAATTAATAATTAAATTATACTTTAAAAAAATTTTTTTAAGTTTGGTTAGAACCAACAAATTCTTTAAAAATATCTAAAATATTTGATGCTTTGGGAGATTGGCCTTTAACCAAAATAGACGTTTTCTCTCCAAATTTAAATGAATTACGCTCATTTTCTGAGAATTTTAGTCAAAGGGTCGGAAAAAGCGAAGCAAAAGAATGCAAGGACTTTATTACAAATATAGAAGGTATATAATTAATTTATTTATTAAATTAATTTAATTTAATGATCATTAATGATATTAAGGGACTTGGGACTAAAAAATTGTATATTATAATAAAATAGGGGTTATTGCATAGGATTGATTCTCCGCTCACCCAGTGGCCATATATCACCCAATAGCCATGTGTATACTATATAAGTTTATGTAGACATATTTTGAGATAAACTATAAGGAGATCCCCAACCACATATATCCTACTAAATCAAAATTTCTAAATTTAGAGAGAACTTAAATTAATTTTTTTCAGTATACATATATATAATTTACCCATTCTTATTTAGAACATCTCCTAAATTCAACAATTGACTCCAATTTTCATCAAAATATTTCCAATATAAAATTACCCCAACCACTTCAACCAAAACAACATTTACTAATTACTTGTGATCGTTTTGGTGTTTTACTTTTTTCCCGTTCAAATAATAATGAATTTAAAGTCGAATATTTGGATGCTCCAAAAATCTGTTCAGAAAAATTAATTTCAGTGTCCGGTGCTGGAGATTGGTAAAAGAAAAGAAAATTATTTTTAAAATAATTTTTTTTTAATTAATTTTAGCTTTAATAGTGGATTTCTTTTTGGAATTTTAAACAATTTAAGTTTAAAAGAATGTCTTGAATTTGGTAGAAAATGTGCAGAATTAAGCTTGTTTAGTATAGATACTGTGCCAGAAACAATTAATAAAGATATATTTAAAGTCTAAAATTAAACTAAAATACTAAATTTATATTAATAAACAAAAAAATGTTCTCTTCCTTTCCAGGCATTCAATGCCCTGAAAAGTAAACTTAACAAAATAGAATCCCATACATACGTATCCACTGTTTCCGAACTCCACCCCAAATTTTAACTTTATTTTTGACAACTCTGATTAACTTTGGATTCAAAATTTCTAAACACAACTTATTTTAAATATTTTAAAAGATTTATTTAATTTAAACGTTAATCATAAGATTCCTTAAATTCGAAAAATCGTTAAACTCTATATAGAGTTAATATATCTTGTACTATATTAATTGCCCTTTCCACTCTCAATTTTAAACAAATTTAAAAAATTTAAATTAAAAATATGTCTTAAATTTATTTTGTAAATTTTAATATTAAAAAAACAATTTAAATATTGTTTAAAAAGCGCACATTCATATTTTATTTATTAAAGCGATTGAACAATAAAAATGCTAAAAACTTTGTCGATTGTTTCATAATAAAAATTGAGGAGAGATTTCAACAAAAATAACTAAAAATAAATATTTTTATATTTTAACAATGCTTTGGGAAAAATTTAGAAAATTCCCTCTTAATTTAAAAACTTCTCTATCAAAATAGAAATCTTTATTAGAATTTGTTTATATTTTTTAAAAATATTTTCAGAATTTTATTATTAATTTTAATTAATGACTAATAAAAATTTTGATACAAAAGGAGCAGAATATGTTAATAAAAATATGCCAATGATTGGATTAGGTATAGGAAATTAATTTAAAAATAATTAAATATATTTATTAGGTACTTATCAAATAAATTCTGAAAAAATAATTTTTGAAGTTTTGGATTCTGCTTTAGATGTTGGTTATAGATTAATAGATACAGCACAAATATATAAAAATGAAAAATATATTGGTAAAGCTCTTCAAGAATTAATGCCTAAATATAAAATTAAAAGGTTAGAGAATAAATTTTTGAAAATTTTATAATTTTTAGAAAATATTTTTAAAAAATATTTCATATGTACTACAAAGGAAGTTGGCTTTTTGAACCTAAAAAACTTCCCTTCTTTAACCTATTTTGACAATCGAAATTATTGAGCTAATAAAGGGTCCTCCCAGGAAATAGCAAAAGATTTGATGGCCTTACTTCGACGGCCTTACAAGCATTAAAAAACTAAAAAATTAAATAAATTTTTAAATAAATCCAAATAAAATTTTAAAAAAATTTTCACAGAGAGGATTTATTTATAACAACAAAACTATCACCAAGTAACCAGGGAATCAAAAATTGTCGTCAATCTGTGTTAGACTCCTTAGAAAAATTACAAATTGAATATCTAGATTTATTGCTTATTCACTGGCCTGGAACTTCAAAATTGAGAAAAAATGATCCTAAAAATTCTTATTTGAGAGCAGAAAGTTGGAAAGAAATGGAGAAATTACAAAGTTTTAGAAATTAAATTAAAAATAATTTTTTCCAAATTTTTAGAAGAAGGCTTAATTCGCGCTATTGGTGTTTCCAATTATAATGTTAATCATTTAGAAGAATTACTAGAACAAGCAGAAATATTACCAGCTGTAAATATAAAATAAAATATTTTAATTTTCATTCAAAAATAGGTAAATCAATGTGAATGTCATCCACACTGGTACCAGCCAGATTTAATTGAATTTTGTTGTCAAAATGGAATACATTTTCAGGTATCTGAGGTTATTTGATTAGCTTAAAGCTGTTTTTAAATAACAGTTAAAAATAAAACAAAAACTCAAAATAAGTACAATTACATATACCTAATTAATAAAAAAACAAAGATTTCAAGACATTTTAAAGCATATAGCTATTTAATTCCTAAGGATGTGACGGATAACACATCAGTCCGATCTACTGAAGATGCTGGTTCGCTCCCAGCCGCCGATTAACCTTTTGCACTAGCTAAAGGAAAGAAATAGCTATAACCGAGCTCTGCTTTACTACTTGGAATAATCCAGATAACGCTCTAGCTTTCCTTGCAAGGATAGCTTTTGCTCACCCATTTAAACCTTCAAAACAAACTTTTACATTTTTAGGCCTACAGCAGTTTTGGAAGTCAATCAAACCATCAAGATTTATTTTCTGATGAAAAAATTAAAAAAATGGCAAACAAATATAATTGTAAAGTACAAGATTTTCTTCTAGGTTGGGCATTAGCACAAGGAATGAGTGTACTCCCTCGAAGTAAAAACCCAGAACATGTTCGTGCAAACTTTATAGGAGCCAATAATATAAAAGTAAATATTGAAGATGTAGAAGCAGTTAAATTGAAACCTAACGAAAAAATAAAATATTGTTGGGACCCAGAGGGATTAAGATAAAAAGAATCGAAGCAAAAAATTTTTTTTAATTTGCAAAGTTCCATTTTTAAATTTTTTTTTGTTTTATTTATTAGGTATATTTTCAAAGATTTCAAGTATTTATCATTTAATAAAATTTTTAAAAATTGATTTTCATAACATTTTATATTATTAAATTATTTTCTTAAGAAAATGGATCGGACAAACCCAATAAAGAATTTTGTGTAAAGACGAGAACTAGTAAAATCCTAAAACCGACATAGAAATTGGGCATCTGGCAAAAATGCCTTGTCTAAAAATAATACATGGCATTGTCCAATCCATGGCAGTCAAAAAATTCTAAAACAATTTGAATTCTGAATATTTTTAAAAAATTTATTCAGACATTCTCATAACATTTTTAACAATTAAATGAGTTTTTGTCTAAAATTAACAACTCGCATAAACATTTAAAGAAGGCTAACAATAATTTAAACAGATTTTTTAAAAGAATAAAGTGAATAAATAAAAGCTTTTAAGGAGTATTGTCAAAAACAAAGAAGAACATCGCTTTAAAAAATAAAACAAAAAGTTCTTTCAACAATAAATTAAAGATTCAAAAAAATAAAAAATTTCAATTTAAGTATTTTTAAAATTATAAAAAAAAATTTTCTTTAATAAATTATATTCGAATAACCTTTCTTTAATTCTTTACCAGTCATCATTTTCTGGATCACCTTCCGGCACTGGAGGAAGCGTCTCTTCAACAAGCTGTTCAGTCGCGGCAGGTGCCTCATCCTTCTTGTCATTTTTCTCTTCATTATCATCTTTCTTCTCTGGAAGATCATTATTCTCCTTTTCATCCTTCTTTTCGTCTGCCTCATTATTATTATTAGCAGCAAAAGTATCACCGCCTTCACCATCACCAAAACCTCCCAGATTTCCACCTCCAAAAGAAGAACCACCAAATGGTACCCCACTGTTCCAACTCGGGGTAGTCTCTTCTGGAGGCAATTTTCCCTCGGATGCTTGAACGAGCCATTCCGGAGGTTCTTGGCCAACAGTTTGAACACCCTAAAATTTTTTGAATTTATTGAATAATTTGGAAAATTTCAAACCTGTACAAGCTCCTTAGCTAAATCCATGTCATCAAGTGGGTCAAAGAATGAAGTAGAAATGCCTTCTTTTAAACGTCCAGTACGACCAATGCGATGGACATAGATTACATATTCTGTTGGCAAGTCAAGGTTGATAACCTGAAACAAAAAATAATAGAAGTCAAGTAAAACTTAAAGACAAAACCCAATAAGTCGAATAAAAACTTATTTAGATGAATAAAAATGGAAGAGACCTCTATCCCCACGAAAATTTGAAAAAATAGAAGGTAAAACATTCTGACAAAAACAGTTATATGAACAAATTCTAAATTTTCATACCCCTATTTTTCTCATTATTATCCTAACCAAAATTCCCTATTCCCCAACAAATATTATACATGGTCAAGGCCTTTAATGTCAATTCCTCTAGAGCAAACATCAGTTGTTACCACAATATTGTGTTTTCCATCCCTAAATTCATTTAACGATTGTTCTCGCAACTTTTGTGGCCGATCTCTAAAATTATTTATAAAATAGAAAATTTAATAATTATAAAGTTTACCCATTGATAGTAGTTGATTTGAGATCATTAACATTAAGGAATGTCGAGACAACGTCAGCCGTGCGCTTCATTTTTACAAAAACCATAGTTCGTTTTTTGTTCGGATTTTCAGCTGCAAAATTAAATTTTAAAGAGGTAAAGGCACAAAAATTTACGATTTTCTTTTTTGGCATCTTCCTCCTCTTGTTTGAGCAATTTCAAAAGTTCATTGTTCTTCTCACCACGCGAAACTTTCATAAACTTTTGAATAATACGCGGATTAGCATCCACCAATTTACGATTTGAAACCATCACATTTTCCTTTTTGAGCCACTCACTCGCCCACATTTGAACTTCAGGTGGAAAAGTGGCACTAAAAAGCAGAGTTTGGCGGTCCTCATTCTGAAAACAAATAAAATATATAAAATATTTTTACTATAAAAAACCTTTGGCCATCCCTTCACTTTAGTTAAACGACGCAGATCACGTGCAAAACTGTCTTCAAGTAATTGGTCAGCCTCATCCAAAACCAAAATTTTCATTAATTCAAAGTCAAGCTTAAATTTTTAAAAATTATAAAAATAAAAGAAATAAATCACAAATTCATTCATAAAAAAGTCGGTAAGACGGCCAGGAGTCCCAACAAGAATATCACAACCACTAGTTGAAATATGCTTCAAATTTTCTTTATGCTTGAACATTCCATAAGCTTTAGCAACAGAAACACCAGTTTCTTAAAAAAAGAAATTAATATGTGATAAAAACATTAAGATACATAAAAACATAAACCTTAAGGAATCTTATATAAATGGGATAATAGAATAGTAGTAATTATAGATATGGCTCTTAAATGTAAACAGAGATATCCAAATAAAGGGTAAGCTTATTCCAAACAAAAGCAAATTAATTTTATAAATTTATTTAAAAAAATAAGTTACCATCAGCCAATTTTCTTGCTTGATCGTATAATTGAATAGCCAATTCACGAGTTGGTTCAATTATAAGCGCATACGGGCAAACTCGTTTGGACTTAAATTCCTCCTTCTTCTTTAAAACCATAATTTTATTGATAATGGGCAACAAAAATGCTGCGCTCTTTCCACTTCCAGATTCAGCATGTCCTTTGACATCATGTCCTATAATTTAAAAAATATAAATTCCAAGTGAGAAAATTCAAACCATACATAATCAAAGGAATGGCAAGAGATTGAATTTTTCGCAAACGAATGTATTGAGCCTTTTCAATATTTTCTTTCAGTTTTGGTTCAAAGTTGGCTTCACCCCAATCACTATATAGAAAAAATTTAAAGGTAAAAAAAGTTAAAACAAACTCGAGAACTTGAGTTGCAGATTCAAGCCCAGTAACAACGCATTCTTCATCCTCTTCACAAATATTTTTATACTGTTCAGCAGCCTTGATATCCTCAGCACGGATATCTTCAATTGTGCGGTCAACTGGGACATGAGGAGTATCTCTAGCACGTTCTTCTTCAGCTAAAAGGTTTGAAGAGCATGTAAATTTAGGGACAAATTAAGGCCAAACATCCCAAAAATCATTAAAAATATATAGTATAAAACGGTAAAATTAAAGTCGTATACACCTCCTTTTTTTCCTTGCTCAAAGTATTAAAGGTCGGACTTTGCTTCCTATCTCAATTTCACTCGTATTTTACTATATTGACTGATTTTTATTAATGATTTTTTGAAGTTGAGGACCATATTTAGTGTGGAAAGGAAGGAGGTGTATACTAACTTCAATTTTATCCAAAAAACTAACAAGCATAAGGTCGAAAAGTTGTTTGTCCACCATTGTCCTCAAAGCGGCGCCCTCCGCCTGCAAATGATCCACGTGCACCTCCACCATCACCAAATGTGCGTGCACCTCCACCCTCGCCAAACGTGCGTGATCCTCCACCATCCCCGAATGTGCGTGAACCTCCACCATCACCAAATGTGCGAGAACCTCCACCATCCCCAAATGTGCGGCCACGTCCACCAAAACCGCGAGGCTTGTCTCCATCATTATTAGTGCTGTCTGCATTATTTCCAGCCCCACCTCCAAAAGAAGAGCCATTTTCACCGAAACGAGGTCCTCCAGCACCACGGCCTCGGAATCCTGAACCTCTTCCACGTCCACCTTCTCCACCAGTATCTGTAGAGTTGTTGTCTTCGTTAGACTTAGAAGTCGCAAAAGCTAAAAATTAATTTAAAATATAATTAACAAAAGACCAAAACCTCCTCTTCCACGTCCACCAAAACCTCCTCTTCCACGGGAATTATTTTCATTAGAGTCACTATTCGCAGGACGATCACCAAAATCTGTGCCATCAGCTCCCTCCGCTTGGCGGGAAGTGAATCCTCCTCTGCCATTTCCTCTCCCAAATGATCCGCGTCTTGGTCCAATTGTATTTGTCTCCGGCTCTGTAGGCGAAACACGTTCAGACTTTGTATTAGAATCCTCGTTGTTATCATCAGTTTTTGCTTGACCTCCAAATGAGGAATGAGTTGTTCCACGTCCACGTCCTTTAAATTAACAAGAAAATTAAATAACAATTTAAGGTAACTAAAAACCTCGGCCTCTTGGACCTGCAGGATTCAAAGGGGCGGTGTTTGCCCCAGTTGCGGCTCTCGAGCCAAAGGACCCGAAGGTCCGCCGATCATTTTGTTCCCTAGGCTCCTCTGAAATATTAACCATATTCAACTTTTTTAATTTAACAAAGCTATAAAATATTGATTAATATATTTTGAAAATTTTGAAAAAGTAATTTACAGAGAAAAAATAAACAAAAAATAAAAAGTATACATAAAAATAAGTAGAAAATATACATAAATATTTAAAAAAGGTTTTTAAATTCAATAAGAACGCTTATATCCTTATGATTTGATATCCATAAATATCTCTAGATATCCTCCTAATTCCCCGGCATCTCCTAAAATTTACCTTAATCCCCCAGACACGCCTTAATCCGCCAAATTCACCCATATACATTCATATTTAATTTTCATTTTGTTTCATTAAAAAAGAGGCCGCCGGACAAAAATTGCTAAAAGATTCTTGCATGTTTGGCGAAGACTCAAAAGGTCGGTGCAGACCGTTTCAGTACGCATATTTCGTTTATACGGTTCAGTTCCACTTACAGTACTTCGATTCAGTCCCAATGGATATATTCAGAGGAATTAGGAGTGATTAAGAGGGTATTTGGAGATTAAAAGGAATATCGAGCGATTTGGGGAGATTTGTGAGGATTAAGACGGATATAGAGGATAAGAAGGATTAAAGCTTGAGTTGGAATTATAATCGGATCGATTATATCCCTATAATTTCAACACTATTTATTAATTCATTTATTCTTTAATTGCTTCACTTTAATAAATTTCCAAAATTATTTTCCTTTAAAAATCATTTCATTATTTTATTTTTAATTGTTAATATTATATGGTTGTGTTCTATTTTGAAATATTCTAATAATATTTTCATCAACAGATCTATGCAATATTGACTGTTCTAAACAAACAATTCTTTGATTTGGAATTATTGTGTGATTTTCGCTATAAGCTACTTGTTCAATATTTGTTCCCCTCAAATATTTAATAAAATAAAAAATATAAATTGTTCCATTTCCATTTAAATTAACATATTGATCAAATTCCATAGGATAATTTTCATCATATTCCATTTCTCCAGGTTCATCTTCAAATTGTTGAGGTAAAGTTTGATTAATATGAGGTTGATGGTCATGTAATGGTTGTAGTTGATTGTATTGATTTCGATGGTAAAGAGTAAAATTAAAATAACCCATAATATTTTGTAAATAAACAAAACTTGGATTAATATAATATAATGGATGATTTGGATTTGGATGGTTAAGTATTGAACGAGCATATTCAATTGCTTTATATGAATTATTAAATAATTGCTCACGAAGTTCCTCTAAAAATTATTTTTTAAAAACTAATGAGTTATGGAAGCATTTAAAGGAAGCATTTAAAATGGTTGTCTAATCTTTTTAACCTGAAACATTAAAAAGTTGAGGAATCTATTGAGTCCGAGGCCGAATACAGCGAAACCCATTCTCCCCCAAAATCCTCAAATATTTTAGCAGCGATATAGTTACCTTTCATATATGACTTCATTTCAGTTAATTCAACATTATTAATAGAATAATATTCATATTTAAGATCAAATTCATTAAAAGGTGGGGGTGCTTGAATAAATATTAAATTTAAATAAAATAATAAAATAATTAATAATTTGACACTTTTCATTACAAAATATTTATCTGAATAAAAAAATATTTAAGAAAAAAATTGTCTGTTTTTTTAACCCTACAACGCAAATTACCCCTACAACGTTTTCTAAGATGTTAATTTATAAAGTCCTAGAAGCATATGAAAAAGGAAATATATTTTTTTGAAATTTTTTCTTTAAATTGAAAAAAAATAAAATAATTCGTTTATTTTTTTATTCTTAAGAGAATGAAAAAATTCACAACTTTAAAGCCTGTTCAAATCGGAAATTAAATAAAATTTTAAATAAATTTTTGAATAATTCAAATTAAAAAAATATTTTTTATATAATTGCCTAATGCTTTAAATAGACTTAATATTAAGAATATTCAAAAGAAATTAAAAATTTAATATTTCTATTTAAGGAAAATACGTTTGAATTTAAAGTTTGAATAAAAACAAAATTTGTGGAATATTTTAAAAATAATTAAAAAGTTTAAAGAGATTTTTATATATGTATGTATTAAGTTCACTTTTGTTAGTAAACTAGGAATGGCACGAATTGAAAAAAAGTTGGGTCAGGTTTCGGGTCGGAAAAGGATCGCTCGACTCCAAAAGGTTTAAGAGAGATATGTATCGAAAAATTAAAAGAATTATATCATGATCGCTCCATCGATATTAAGCCTAAATCCCTTGATATTTCCTCAAGCTCGATAAATATAAAATATCTTCGATAAAAATTTATTTCATAAACAGAATTTAGAAATAAAATTTAATGGAAAAATTTTGTGTTTTACAAAAAGTAAATCTATTTTCATGTTCTCTTCAATTAATATTATAATTTTGAGGGCGTGCTTGAAGAATTGAAATAATACTTCCATCAATAGCTCTATGTGTTATTTGTTGACCAAAATTAATTGTTAAATTATTTTTAATAATTCTATGTATTTCACTATATTCAAATCTTTCAATATTATTTTGATTTCTACATCTAATATAATAAAATATATCAATTGTTCCACTTCTACGTATTTTAATATTTTGATTAAATTGGTCAGAAATTCCTCCACCATTCATTTGTTGATATTCCCCAATTTGTAATATTCCGTTAGAATGTACTTGATTTACTGTTAAATTTCTAATTTGATTATTTTGATTTGGATGATATAAAATAAAATCATATTTCCCCAAAATTATATTTCCGTCGTTTATCTGTTGTCTTAAATGTAATGGACTATTTGGATTTGCTGGTCTATTTGCTTCTTGATATTTTCCTCTGGCGAAATCAATTGCCTTATATGCATTAGCAAACAGCGTCTGACGAAGTTCAGCTTAAAATAAATTTGAAGTTATTAAGTATATTATCTACAAAATAGACCGATTAGGATAGATAATTCTAAACTTTATTAAAACTCTAGCTGATTTTACAATTTAAAACCGAAAGTCCATAAACATATAATTCATAAAAAATGGACTCGCCATCCTTTATCGATGGCTAGAAAATAGAGCTAATTAAATTTTGTTTAGCTTACCTAGCATATTCGGTAACATATGATTCATTACAACATCATTTAATGAATAATATTCATATTCCAGGATAAATTCATTCATTGGCGGTGGTGCATTAATTAATATTAAATTAAAATTAATAATTGAAAATATTATTAAAAGAATATTTTTAAACATTTTAATTCTTTTTTTTAATTTTATTTATTTAAAAGTATTAAAATAAAATCTAAAAATAAATTTGCAAATCTAAATTGTTATTTTTATATTTAAAGAAGGAAATTCATAGCACGTTCAAGACGAGAATATTATTAATAAATAAATTTTTCAAGTTTAAAAAAAAATATTTTTTAAGGGCAATCCAAACTTTGTAAATTATTTCTAACAATACGGGAATAATTTCTGTTCTATTTTTAGAAAATATTTACAATTAAAATATTTAAATTAAATTTGATTAAACTTTTCTAAGTAGTAAATTATTACCCCAGCTGTCGCTACAGGACTGTAGATTTTTGGAAAATCTTCGGATACACGGAAACTGAAGAAATAAGCAGTTAAATCCTTGGTTCTTCAGTTCGGCTCGGACTAACTAGTCGCGAACTGTCAGGTTATGCTTAAAAGCCTTAAACTGGTCGGCCGTATTATGCAATTCAACATTTTTCAATTTCAACACGGATGGATGAATTTTTTCCTAAGAGTATCATATAATATTTAAAACCTTTACACTAATAATTTTATATCTCTTCTAAAAACATTAGATATTACAAACCCATGCCACTAATGTTTTTAAAATTATTAAAATACATACATATTATTAATATCTTTTATTTAATTTTATTCAATTTTTTAAAAATAAATTTTACAAAAAAAGAATAACAATCTAAAAATTAATCTTGTAATATTGAGGGCGGAATTGATTAATTGATATAATAGTTCCATCAACAGCTCTGTGTGTTACTTGCTGAATAAAAGTTAAAATTAAGCTTTCTCTCATAATTCTATGTCTTTCACTATATTCAAATCTTTCAATATTATTTCGATTTTGACATCTAATATAATAAAATAAATCCAAAGTTCCATTTGGATAAAGAGCTATAAGGTGGTTAAATTGATTTTGAATACTTCCTCCATTTGTGTGTTCATCTTCCCAAATTTCTAGTGTTCCGTTAGAATGTGGTTCATTAAATCTGAGAGTTCTAACTAAATTATTTTGATTTGGTGGATAGAGGATAAAATCATAATTTGCATGGATCATATTTTGTACGGCAACCGTATCCAGATAAATTAACTGCTCATTTTGGTTTGCTCCAGGATTTGCCTGATGGACTCTTAAACGTGCAAATTCAATTGCTTTATATGCATTGTGAAACAATTGTTGGCGAAGTTCGCCTAAATATAAAAGATTTTTTTCTGCCTAGTAAATATTTATATTTAAATATTTTTTTTAGAATTATATGCACAATTATATACAAATTATATAATGATACTATCTAAAATATTTAATTTTTTCATTAATAGAAGATGTATTAGCGATTCAGATGTATTTAGCGAATCTATTAGAGGTTAATATATTTATACGATTTTTCTATATATCTCTAGAATTTTGATCCAGCTTTCGTGAGATAAACCCCCGCTTTCGAAAGATAGCTGGGATTCCAGCTTTCGTAAAATAAATAAAAAATAATATTAAAATAAATACACATCCTTTACAAATTAATTTCTTAATTAACCTTTTATATGTGGCAACATATATTCTAATTGATCACCATTTAACTCGTAATATTCATGTTCAAGATTAAAATGATTCATTGGTGGCGGTGCTTTAATTAATAGTAAATTAAAATAATTAATTGAAAATATTAATAAGAGAATCTTTTTTATCATTTTAATTATTTTTTTTCTAAATAAATTATAATGAAATATTAATGCTTTTACTTTCACATTGTGAATAAATATACTTGCACATATTTGTAAATTCTTAAACTAGAAACTAAAGGAAAACCCACTATCAATGTTAATGACCAATCTCGAATCAGTAATTCAATGAGAATGCAAAGGAAAGTAGAATGTTAGAAGAAGAATGGCCCCATTTTATTTTTAAATATTAAATTTGAAAGGCGTATTTAATATAAAATCGGGCCATATGAAGGTTTATGAATAATTAAAATATTTATATCTTCAATATTGTCTCGAATCGTTTATATAGAAGCGAGAATATTGAAAAATAATTTAAAAAATAATTTTAAACTATTTTTAGAAAATTTATACTTTTATGCATAATTTTAAAGCCTCTTTAAATTTTTAATATATGATGCCAATAAATTCAATTTACTTTGGGGATGAATTAATTTTTGCAAAAAATGTAATTAAATTATTTAAATGTATTTAAATTGTGTTTAAAAATCTTGTATTTAAATCTAATGAAGTTTAAAACTCATTTAATTTAAAACTTATAGAATTAATTATAATAGATTATTAAACTGTTTTGAAAATCTTATAAAATAAGATAAAATCGTCAAAATCATAATACATACATATAATAATAAAAATAATTTTTATTCACTAGCTTTGTATATAAATATTGCGGGTACGGCCCACTTAGTCGCGCGGCCACTTAGTCGCAGAGCCATAACTTGCTTTAAGATTTCCGAATCTTTCCAAATTTGGTATTAAACGATCCCTCTCATCGAGCTAAAGAGATTGGTACCAAAATTGATAAGGGCCAGAAATTTTTTAGCAAGTTATGGCTCTGCGACTAAGTGGCCGCGCGACTAAGTGGGCGAAATACGAGTACGAGGTCAAAAATACTTGAGTCACAAGATACATACGAGTACGAAAAATCGAAATTTTTAAGCAATTCTTGTACATACAATAATTGAAATTAGCTTTGATCCGTGCCCGATACCTTTAAAAATCTGTTTAAAGAATTCCAAGGGGGATTCTTTATAACCTTACAATATTTCTTTTATTTATCTCTGCTTGATATCTCTTGGTAATGATAAAATTACTTTATTTCGATAATTTCATTAATACATTTCAACCAAATTTTATTAAAAAATAGGTAAGTCACATTTCAAAAAAATTTTTTTAAATAAATTTAGATGAGAATTATGTATAAATTTTATATTTATTTTTATTTCAAATTTAATTAATATTATAATTTTGAATTCGACTTTGTAAAATCCATATAATAGTCCAATCACTAGCTCTGTGTGTTATTGCTTGTTCAAAAATTAATTTTAAAGTATCCTGATAATATCCGTGTAATTCACTATAAGAAAACTTTTGTGTAGTATTTCTGTATTGCCATTTCATAAAATAGAAAGACTCAATCCTTCCATCTTCATATAATTTAACATTATTATTAAAATGATCTTCTTCTTCTTCTTCATCTGAATTTTCTTCATCGTCTTCTCCCTCTTCATAATATTTATTAATAAAAGGTTTGTGGTTATCGTGATCTACAACCAAATTACTTTGATTTTGTCTATAAAATCTAAAATCGAAAGCAATTGTTGTTGAGTTTTCGAACATTGAAGTTTGGTCAGCAAAATAAATTGGCTCGTTTGCTGGGTAATGTGATGCTATATCTTCTATTTGTTGACGGGCAACGTAAATTGCTTTAAATGCATTGAGAAATAAACGATGACGAATTTGTTCTTAAATTTAGATATTAAAGAGAAAGATTTTAAGACCTAAAATTAATTTCTTTTTCAAAAATTTTTTGGATTATCGTGATCTACAACCAATTTACTTTGATTTTGTGAATAAAAGTTAAAATCAAGTGTCTTTGAGTGATCTCTTTGAGTGAAGGACTGCCTAAACGATACCCCTACCTAAGAGAAGTTATTTAGTCCTATGGGGTATCCAGTGTCCGACTGTATTTAAGTTTTTAAGCATATACTTTTCGTTTAATTCACCTTTTATATGTGTAGGGATATTAAAAATTTCGACATTATTCATTGCATAATATTCATATTGAAGAATAAAGTCCTCGTATGGAGGTTCTGGTTGTGGTATTCCTTGAAGGATGACAAAATTTAAATAAAAAAATAAAATAATTTTTGTAGCAAACATTTTTTACTAAAATTAGTAAATTAATGTTATTATTTTTAATGTCTTTTGAGTGAAAGATGAGAGGACTAAAAATTATAATTTGGGATGATTTCGGGGGTTTTTGTGATCAGATTTTAACATGAATTTTTTGTTCATTTTATTCATTAAGAAGATATAAATTTCTAATATTTTAACAATAAAATAAATTTTTAAATCAAAAATATAAAAAACCCTCCAAATATTAAAATAATAAAAATATTCTAAATAGGTAAATGATTTAGATTAGGATAACAAAGTTTTAAAAATTTATAATCTCCACCATTCCCGCCACCAAATTTATAATCGCCACCATTCCCCTTATATTTATAAGGAAGATCTGGTTACCTTATATTTTAAATTAAATTTAAAATTCCAAAATTAATATTTTTTAACTAAATATTTAAATCCCTTTTTATCTTCTGTTTATAGAGATTATTAAAAGAATATTTAAAATAACTATATTGCCATGACAACATAAACTAAATAAGTATTTATGCTTTTCCTAACCAAAAACATCAGAAAAAGAAAATATATTATTTTTGTGTAATAACTTTTTGTAAATAAATAAATATCTAAAAATACATATTTCTCCTACAAAAAACTTTTTTTAATTAATAAGAATTGAGAGAAAATGGAAGGAACGTCTACTAATTCTTTTGTAACAGAAAATGGAATTAGTGGATTACTAGCAGCACTAGATGAAGGGGGTACAGGTCCTTTGGTTGAAGCTATTGAACTTGGAGATTTAGAGCAAATGCAGCACTGGTATTTGTTATTATCTAAGGTAATTAAGAAAAATAATAATTTTAAAATTTTTTCTAAATCTCAAATTCTCATTATTTTCTCTAATATAAATTCAAAAAATCTAAAGTAAAAAAATAATTTGAAATTAAAGGTTTCAGTAGATGAGTTGTTAGATGCTGTTGAAGGAAACAACCTTTCAGTTGATGATTTATATGGAATATTTCGTGCTGTTCACTTATTAATGCAATGGGAACATACACAATCTAATGAATTAAAAGTAGTAGAATTTAAAATAATTTATTTAAATTAATTTTTTTTAATTAAAAGGAAATTGTGGAACGTGAAATAGCTAGTGCAGCAGAACAAGAACAAAAATGGGAAACTGAACGTGAGACACTCCAAGATGAGTTAAATACTCTTCGAGAACAAAAAAATACTTTCTCCTCCTCTTCAATAAATGTTAATAATTTACACGAAGCATTCCGGGCAGAAATTGATGCTTTGGCTGAAGAAAATTTACAATTAAAAAGAAAATCTAATGAACTTGAAAAAGAATTAAATGAACAACGAGAAAGAGCAAATAATTTGGATATTAAAGCTCTGGGTATTGAAAGAGAAAGGGCTTTACTTGCAAATAATGTAAATAAATAAATTGATAATTTATAAAAATTTAAAAATTAAAGCAAATTCAATTAGAAGAAAATATTCGAGAATTACATCGCCGTATGAATACTAGAAGTGAATCTATACAGCGTGACCAAAAATGGGAAACTAGCAAACTTAAACAAAGAGATGAGCAAGCACTTATCCTTAGTGAACAAGTAATTATATCTTCAAAATCTGTTATAGTTTTGCCTAATTTGTATAAGTAATTGAGGTGTTAAATAATTAATTAGTAATTAATAATTAGTAATAATTAATTAATAATTAATTGGGGTTTAAATAGGACTTTTGGTTAAAATATTAAGTACATAGCTGAATAAAGCCTTGATTAATCTGAAGGTTCGAGAACTAGCTGCCCAAAATGATGAGCTCAGAGCAGAAGCTGATCGCCTAAGTCAAGCATTAGAACAAGCAACGGAATTGGTAAAAGAAAATGCTTTGAAATTTGCTGAATTTGATGAACAGTTATCAGAAGCAGAACATCAACTTGAGACAATGGGGACAGATAATAAAGAATTGAGAGAATTAATTGAAAATAAAGAATTGGTTACTTTTAAATTTAATTAAAATAAATAAAATAATTAAGGAAGCAAAACGTAAAGTAGATGCAGCAGAATTAGATAATAGGCAATTGGCTGAAGTGTTACAATCAAAGGATGCATTAATTGAAAGATTAAGAAATCAACTACAAAATCAAAAAGTTTTTAAAAATTTTTTTTCTAAAAAAATCCTTTAAAAGTTGGAGATTGAACAATTTCGATTATCAACAGAAATATTAGCAACAGAGCCGGATATTCATCAAAAGGAATTAGAGTTAGATAATTTACGTCAAGAATTAATAGCAGCGACAGAAACTGCTAGAAGACTATTTGGAAATGAAATTGCTGAAGATGTAGAAGAGGAAGAAAATAATAATAATTTGGTTGTTACAGATAATACAAATTCTGAATTACGAATTAGATTAATTCAGGTATTTTAATAAATTGTTAGAATCTGTCAATATTTTTTGGAAATAATTTCCCATTCCACTCGTCAATATCAATGGAAATGCTTTAAAAAATTTTGTAGCATTATTTGAATTCTTGTAGCTCCGAACAAGTACTTACTATCAATCCTGCGGTAGTTATTGCTAGGAGCTTCTGTACCAACTGCGCCACCGGGGCTATTGACCGATCAACCTTTTCATTTACATAATAGATCTTAAACCCCCGTCTTCTTTCTTAAATTGATAGTATGAGGGGCGTCTATAACTTCTGAACGGACTTTAAGGAAATAATTTTTTCTAATTTCAAAAAAAGATGGACCAAGAATTAGCTCGATCAGAAAAGAAATATTTGGAAGAACAACGTCATCAAGTCGAATTAGAAGAACTATTACAACAAAAAGAGTTAGATGCTGTCCGGTTAATGACTGACTGTCAAAGATATAGAAAAATAGCTTTTGGCGATAGAGATTTGGAAATGAAGAAAATTGAAAGACAATTAAATTTTAGAGATAAACAAATACAAAAATTAAGAAAAAAATGTTCAGAATTGTATTTGGAAGTTGAAAGGCTTACGGAAAAAAGTAATTAAATAAAAGTTAAAAAATATGTAGTTATTCCTTTAATTTTAAAGGAGAATCTTTTGAGAAGGAAAAGAAAATAATTTCTGAAGAAGATGATAAAACAATAAAAATTAAAGAAGAGGAAAAGGAAGAATTTAAATTGAAAGAAGAAAAAGAAGAAATTGTAAAAGAAGAAATAAAAGAGGAGGAAGAAGAAGAATATGTAGATGAATGGATGGAAGATAATGAAAAAGAGGAAGAAAAGGAGATTGAATTTGTTACAACAAAACAATTAAAGAGGAAAAGATTAAGTAAAGACAAAATTATTGAAGAAGCAACGACAATTAGTGCTCTAAGTACTGAACTTGGTCTTCTTATTGAGGTAAAATTATTTATGTAAATAAATACATCATTGGGGCCAATTTGGGCAAGTAATGCCTAATCTTTTATTGTCAGCACACAAAATAAAATAAAGAAATTTGAGAGAAAAAACCATAGAAATAAATCCAATCCTCTTTAAATAATAGGGAAGGGAATATTTGGGAAATCTTTTTTAATTCTAATTAATTAAATAATTTAAAAGGAGATTGAAGAAAAAAATAAAGAAATTAAAAATCTAGAAAAATCTTATGAAGAAAGAGGGTGTTATTTAATAGAAGCTAAAAAATCTGAAGAAAATATTCGGAAAGAATTAAATTCTGTAAAGGAAATTATTTTATTTGGTAATCAAAATAATGAAAAAGAAGAAGAATATAAAGATCCATTAGAAGAATTAGATAATTTAGAAAATAATAATAATTATATTTTTAATGAGGTTAATTTAAAATAATTATTTATTTAATCCCCCTTTATTCAACACCCCCCCCCCCCCACCCAAGTTTAATTTTTATTTTATTTAAGATACATTTTTTTTAATTTGGTTGTTTATTGTGTAGAGAGAGTACCTAAATGATACTCCCAATTTAAGATATTATAAGGACACAATTCTTTCAACCCTCAAATGAGTATTTATCTAAGATTAAGGGTTCTTGACTGTATTCCACCTCTCAATTCCCTTTTCTTTTACAATTACCAAAAATTTAAAAAATATTTTTTAGATTAAATCACGTGAACATTTGGAAGAATTAGAAATAGAAAATGTTGAATTAAAAAGATTTTTTGAAAATCTTGCCCAAACAGGAAACGAAAAAGAACGTAGAATGACAGAAGAAGCACGTCGTCTTTTATATTTAGCTATTAGAGAAGGAAAACTTGAAAGGCGTGTTAAAATCAGTGCACGTTTGAGACAGGCAATGTGTGAAGGTTTTTAATGAATGAATAAATAAATAAATAAATATTTTGAATAATTAAAAAAGAATTATCTCAAATGCGTAACAGGCTTTGTAGACTGCTTACTGGCGAGGTGGGAATATTTTTAAAAAATTAAATTTTGAATTTTAATTAAAAAATAAACTATTTTTAGAAAATATGTAAAATTATTAAAAAAAATTTTTTATTTAAAAACAATTTTATATGCATTAGAATATTTAATAGGAATCACGTAGTCGTCAGTTGGCTTTTGAGAACGAAGCAAAAATATTTGAATTAGCTCGGCTTCAAGTATGTGTTTTCTATTGTTTTTTTATATTTGGTTACTATATTTGGATTAGTTACTTAAGAATTAATTTGAATTTTAATAAAATTCTATTAACATAACCTTTGGAGGATATCTGTTTCTCCTTCTATTTATCCTTCCAGATATCCTTCCCTTCCCTACAATATCATTAAAAATAAAAATTTTTTTAACTTATCTAGAATGCTTTACTCCATTCTGTACCTTTAAACGAATATAATCGCCTTTTACGTGAACACAAAAGAATACTTAGAGAACGTTTTTTAACTTACTCCCCAGATATTGGTTATTATTCAGCAACAAATTCAAGTTTAAAAACTAATTCGGAAGATGAAGAGGAATCAGAATATATTCAATTAAATAAAATAAATATTTCGAAATCTGGACTTTTATTTGGAGATAATGAAAATATAAATAAACTTTTGTTGAAGAATAAAAAATTAGAAGAAATTAATGAAATTCTAATTGGACAGAATGAGTCTTTAAAAGCAGAAAAAAGGAAAACAGAAACAGAATTAGCTGAAATGAATGCTTTTCTGGACGATTTGGAAGCTGAAACTGAATTAAAATCTATGCGTAATTAAATAAATAATTTGATTTTAAAAATAAAATTTATTTTTAGTTGCCAATATTGAAAGAAGATTCCTTCATGCTATTAGAGAGCAATTCGATGCAACAGAAGAAAGAGAAAGTTTACAAAACGAATTGAGGAGGATTGAACGTAAATTTAGGTACTTAAATTATTTAATTTTTAGCAGAGGTGGGTCAGAATTCCGATTTCCGAAAAAAATTTTGATTTCCGACCTTTGAGCCAGTTCCGATTTCCGACACCTGTCTGTTCCGACCCACCTCTGATTTCTACACCTTCCTTAATTTAAAACTAATAATTACAAAATATTTTTACTCAACAAATTTCAAATAAGACAATAGGCACTAACATATACAAGTTATTAACAACAACAATATCTATTTATTTATTACATACATATATCTATTTAACACGTTCATAGCCAGAAGGCTTTGTTTTCGCCGACTCCTGACTTCCTTTGTGTTTTGCATCTTTTTGGTGGCCTTTATTCTTTTCCTTGCTTTTCTTTTTGTCGCGCACCGAAGCCGCCATTATATCACTGGATTCCATCTTTTTGTTGACACGGTGAATTCTATACAACAGAAATCCTGCAGCAAGAATGCTAAAAGTTTAAAGAATTATTAGAGGAAGTGTTCGGAGACATTTCGGCATATGAAATTCAAATTTTGGACAGAAATGTTGCATTAAAAACCAGGACCGTTTGAATGTTCTCAAATCAAGCCCCTTATTTTTCCCCAATATGCCACTATCCCAATTTAGAAATACTTACACCAAGACGGCACATATAGCTATTACAATGAGGATTATCGATGTATTATTGCTCTTCTTCGTTCCTCCCACCCCTTCTGTTGGCCCGTTTGTTGTAGTTGTTGTTTCTTTGTTAGACGACGTTGTTTCATCAGAGACCGATCCAACAGTTGTTGTGGTAGTGGTCTCCTCATCAGCTTTTGTTGTTTCTTCCTTATCGGTGCTCTCCTCCACAGTACTATTTGTAGTTGTCAATTCTGAAGTCGTTATTTCATTATCTCCTGGAACAGTAGACAGCTCTGAGGGAGGTTCTGTTGGATCCGGATTCTCGATTTCCTGTCCTTCCGGATTCTCTTCGCCCGAGCACTAAAAAAACTTTTATAAGAAAAGGTTATAAAAAAATAAATAAATAAGAAACCAACCCGAATTCCACTAGCCAAGAGAACCACCAATACAAATAATACCTTCCATCGTTGTTTCTGCTGATTTGGAGTCGACACAAAAGTAATGAAGAACATTGGAGAAAACACAGAAAAGAAGAAGCAGCCTTTTACTGATTTGAAGAATATTTAATGTTAAAATTTAAAAGTTTAATTAGTTTTTATATCAAAATTTTTACTCGAATTTCTTTTTTTAATTTAAGAGAATCACGTGAAGAATGGCTAAATGAACGTCAATCACTTGTCCAATATTTAAGTCAAATGTATTCAACAATACAAAAATTACTTCGGGAAAGAATTCTTCAAAATATTCCAATTTCAACATCTCAATTGGAAGCTTTAGCTAATAAATTAAGAAATATTAATGAAAAAGAAGTTGAATTACAAAGAAAAGAAAAAAGAAATGAAGAAAAAGAAAAAGCTTTGGAAAATGAAGAAAATTTAAAAAATTCAAAAATTTCGGCATTTGAAACAATAATGGAAAATAATTGGGAATTGGAACAAATTAACCAATCATTACAAGGATATCAATTAAATGTTCTTAGTTTATCTGCTGAATTACAAAGAACAAAACAAAAGGTTAAAAAAAAGGATTGGAAAGATTTTTGAAATTAAATTTTAATTAATTAATTAATTATTGTTAGCAGAAAATTAATAGTAGTCTAAAATAGCTTAACTATTTCCTTTAGAATACTCCATTGTTAAGGCTGGCTGTTCAAAATATCTATAAATTTTCGGTGATCCTCTGGGAACTTTTCCATTATTAATTTTTCTATCATTTAATCTTCATTTCAAATTAATTAATTTAGTTAGAGAATTCAGAAAAGGAAATCTTTCTTAAAACAAAAGAAATTGAGGAATTAAAATCAGAATTAAACGAATTTCAATTTGTTTTGGGAATTGATTTAAAGAAACTTGAACAGAATATTTCTAATAATAAAAAAATTAAAGAAGAAGAAGAAAAATTAAATGAAAATAATGATAAAGAATTAATTAATTTGAGTATTCAACCTATAGGTAATTAATACATAATTATTTGTAAATAATTTTTTTTAAATACGTTAATCTCGATATAAATGGCTAGTTTATTTTCTAAAAAATTTTTTCACAATTCTGACTATGATAATTTTATTTTTAACAATTTTAATTTTCTTTTTATTTATTTTCTCCTTTCTTCTCTATTTTACTTAAATTCCCTCTATAAGAATATTCTAAAAATTATTATTTTTTTACATTTTAAATTTTAAGTTTTGCCTTCATCTGCTACTTCTAATTTATTTGAAGATAAAAATATAAATACTAATGACCTTTCTGAAAAAACACGTTTAATTATTTTAAACAATAATGTAGAATGGGAAGAATATTTAAATAAATATAAAGAACAAGCAATTTTAATTGTTAATTCTTATAAAGTAAATTAATTATTTTAATTTAATTTTTTTTTGAAATTTTTTAGGAGCAATTAGAAGCTAAAGAAAAAACTTTAAAAGAATATAGAGAATTAGTTGAACAATTAAAAACACAAAATGAGCAACAAAAACCCTTAATAGAAACAACTCAAGAATCAAAAGAAAATTTGCCAACAAAAATACAAAATCCTCTCAAAACTTCAAAAGAAGTTTTGATTGAAGAATCGCGGTCAGAACAATGGGAAAGGAGAATAAATTTACTTGAGGGACGTTTACGTTTATTGGAAACAGAAAATTCTGAATTAGAAAATGAAAGGAAAAGACTTGTAAATATTTTGAATAAACAAAGAGAAAGAATTAAAAATCGGAAAAATATACAAACACAAGTAATTTTTAAAAAATAATCGGACCTCCTAAAAATATTTTAATTTGAGGACCATATATTTTTTTAATTTTGTTGGCCACAGGGTACCTAAGCGATACCTCCCATTTAGGAATCATAAAGTCCAAGTTTTCAATTAAATACCTTACAAGGGAGGTCCGATTGTATAAAAATTTTTATTTGATTAAATTTATTAGTTTAGGTAAATTTTGATGATAACAAAATTGCTAAACAAAAAACAACAAATAAAACGGAAATTGAGCAAAATCAACCAAAAAATGAGGATTTAATTATAAATCCATCACCAATTTCATCCCCAATACCTCCACAATCTGATAATGAAGAAGAGCAAGAAGAAGGAGAAGAAAAAAGAAGAGAAAGCCAAACAGAAGAAGACAAAACAGAAGGGGAAGCCAGTGGGGCTGGAAGTTCAGATTCTGGTACTGTAGTGGATGATATTGGGCAAAATAGAGGAAGGAGAAGAAAAAGCATTATTTCAGGCTCTGGTAGTTACATTATTTCTTTAACTAGTCATTTTATTTTGAGAATTAGTCATTTTACATTCGGACCTCGATTTTGTTTACCCTCTTGGTATTAAAATCCATTGTTTAGACATCTCTCCCCCATACATTAGCTATCAAAATTTTAAAAACGCATCATAAATCGAAGTTTATCTAAATTTGGGTTTATCTTAGACATTCCCCATACATCTGGCTATATTCTAATCATTTACAGAAAAATTAACTCGAAGTAAAAGCAGCACAGCCGCTACACGAACAATTCCAACTAGAACAGAAATTAGAAAACCAGATGATTTGGAGAATTTAGTTTTGAAACATCGAAATGAGACAAGGCGGTTAAGAATGCGTTTAATTGAATTAGAAAGGAGAAATAAGGCAAGAAAAAATTAAATTTGGGAAAATTTAATTATTTTTTTAAGGAATTATCAGAGGAATATAACTCTCTTAGAGAAAGGTCCAGAATATCTGTTAGGCCTCTCCGTTCTGTAGATTCTAGCACTATAGAGGCAACACTTAAAAAAGAAAATAATAGAATATTAAAAGAAAATTCTTTATTAAATAAATCAAATGAAACTTTAAAAACTGAAGCAGAACAATTAAAAGAACGTTTAAGACGTGCTGAAATACACAGCAAGGTAGTTAAAATGGAGAACAATTTAAAAGTTTTTGAATGCAGTGAATTTAAATTTGGATATAGTAATTTCTTCTTTTTGGTTATCCACCCATAATATTCTCGAATTAAAATATCGGCAATTTCCGCCTTTTTGGTCTTTTACTCTTTTTAAATTCAGCTTCAACACATTCTGTTCCTTTCTAGACCCGTGCGTAAGTGGTTTTTCTCGGTGTGTTAAAGAAAACTTTTTTTCTTATTTAAAAATTTAATATTTTAATTTAATAAAAGGCAGGTACAGAACTTTGGGAAACTCGAAAAAAACATGAACAAGCAATGGCTAACATACGTAAACGTCTGACTGAAGCAGAAGCACGTGAACGTGAATTACATGAAAGATTAGAAAGAAGAGAAAGACATATTGAACAAATGGGAAGAGTACAAAGTGATAAATTGGCTGATAATGATAAATTAAATGTAGCTTTACGTCAATGGAGAATTGAAAGAGACGAATTAACAAAGAAAACAATTAGAACTGAAGAAGAAAAACAGGCAATAAATACACGATATTCTGAAGCAATTAATCGTTTAGATTTATTAGCGAAGGTATACAAATGTATTTATTTTGGGGACTGTCAATAAATTAGTCTGAAAAAACTAGCCCTGTTTGTTTTGGAGTTCTAAAGTGTTTCCATAAAATTAGAGGAGTCAGAAACATTTTCAAATTTAACTTTAATTACATATTATAGTTCCATATTGCGTTTAAAGGTACCTATAACCAAAAGTTTAATTTAATTTAGTTGTAAATCTATTCCTATCAACCAGATTCCTTTCCCTAATTAAGGCTACCTATATTCGAAATCTCAACCACCCAATATTGGCCATTCTCTCAGAAAATTTTTAAACTTTCAGGAAAACAAATCATTACAAAAAAGAATTGCTCATTTACAACAAAATGAATTAAAAATATCCGAACAATTACAACAAACACAAAAACAAATAATTGAAGATAAAGAAGAAAAGAAAAAAGAATTAAAAGAAACAAATACACAAACAGACGATTTAATTATTCCCTCATTTTCAATTCCTCCAACAACACCAAGAACATTTTTGGAAAGTGAAAGAGAATTTAATATTTTAAGAGAAAGTCAATTAAATGAAACAAATAAATTTAATAAATTTATTGAAGTTGAGGAAAGGGAAAGAAAATTAAAAAATGAAAATAGAGCTTTAATTAAAGATTTAAGAAAGGTAGATTTTGTTTTAATTTATTTCCCATATTCTTTCTTTAAATATTTTGTCAAAAAATTACAGTGAAAGTTTCTTTGATTATTAGGGAGGAAAAAAATAATAATAAAAAAGCCTCAAATATGAAGCTGTGTTCACATTGACATTCCCGCATTTTTGGTTTTTAACAATCATTTTCTACTACAGTCGATCCTCGCTATAAGACACAACTTTGTGAACCTTGTGGCGAGAAATTTAATCTTTAAAATTAGGTCTACCTTAAATACATTTATCAAATATTTTGAAAGAGCATAATCATAACTCGAAAAAAAACAATTGTTTCCTCTACAAGAGACTTCCAACTGGATATTAGTTTCTATATTGTCAAATACTCCAAATTCGTTTACTATTTTTGTTAAATTTTTATAGGCAGAATTATATCAAAGAGAAACGGCAGAACAATTAAATTCATTAAAGCAAAAACATTCACAATTACTCGAAGATTATAATAATTTATTTAAAATTGGGAAAGATTTTAATAAAAAATCTTTATTAAAAGAAGATAATGAAATTGTTGGGATTGTTTTACTTAAAGATAAATTAGCTGCAAGAGAACGTGAATTGGAATTATTTAGAAGGAAAATTATTGAATTAGAAAGAAAAATTTGGCATTTTGAAATGGAAAGGAATTAAATTTTGAATAAAAATATTTATTTGATTTTTTTGATAATTGTTTAGATAAATAATTGTGTATATTTATTTTAAATAAATCTAAAAAACAGTTGATTATTTACATAAGACAACAAAAACGCTCAAGTAAAACCCTATGAAATGGAAGAAATTTATTATTCCTTTATTTACATTACCCTTCAAAATACTATACAAATGAATTTACAGACTTTTTTATACAGACTATTTATATTTTTTCAATTTTATTTTATTCAATTTCAATTTTGGTTTTCAATTTTAATTACTAGACATTAAGCAAGACCACCAGAAAAAAAAGAAAAAATAAAAATAATGAAGAAATAACAAAAAGAATTATTAAAAGCTGTTTAAATAAACAAAATAATTATTTCGAAAATTTATTTTGATTATTAAGGGAATATTGCTATTTAATTTTAAAAATATTATTCTAATATTAAATAAATCCTTTTATGTTTTTAAAAATTTTATTATTCCTTTTTTATTTTGGGCAAATTTATGGCCAATGGATATATTATAGTGGTAATTTAAATAAATAAATTTTCTAAAAAATATTTCGAGTAGAAAAAGGTTTTTAATTTAAAGTTTAATGTTTGAAAAATTCTTTTGAATTTAAACAATTAAATTATAAATAAATAATGATTCTCAGATTATAATTAGAAATTAACAAATTTTAATATTTAAAATAGTTCCTCAACCACAATATTATTATCCAGTGATTTATTATGGAAATACTCCTTCAAAAGATGTCTGCAAAAATTATCGTTCAGACTGTAAAGTTTTTGAACATATTTGTGACCATCCTGATTACTCTTGGTAAATATTTTAGTAATTTTTATTAAATTTAAATTAAAATTAAAAGGTATATGGATTGTTGTTGTAAAGATACTTGTGATCCAAAATGTAGAGAAAAAGACGTAAATGATAAGGATTGGGAAAGTAGACGTAAACGTTTAAAAGAACAATTGGGATTTGATAATAAATATATTAAAAGGTAAGTAGAAAATATAAACAATTCTACATATTATTTCAAATTTATTCATATAATCCGCTGATATGTATAAAATCTCTTACGAGTTAGATTCTCTATGATTTTATTTGATATTTAAATATCGTTTTTTATTTATAAAATATAAATAATTGTTTTTAATTTATAAACATGTATTTTTTATGAAATTACAATAATAAAATTTAAATTTTGTAATTACAAATTTGGGATCAACCCCTATTTAGAAAGAATTAAAGTAATTAAGTAAATTTATAAAAATTTTGTTTTAAGTTATGATCAGAAAGAGGATATTATTAAAAAGAAATCAAACAATGAAGTAATTCTTTCGAAATATTTGGGTGATATTGATAAACAAAATCTTCAAAGAAATAAGTAAATACATATAATTAAATTTAAATATTTTCCAAAATTAAGTCAATATAGTAACAAGTTGAATGACTATTCATTATGGTATGACGATGATAGATGGGATAGAAATAACCCTAAATTGCCTCGAGAAAAAGATAGAAAATAATATTTTTAGCTAAATTATTATATGTACAATTACCGTAAATTCCCTAATAGAAGCACATGTGCTTGTATTTTTCGATCTTCTCGTAGGGTGTGCTTATATTAGAAGGTGTGCTTCTATTGGAGGGTGTGCTTCTATTAGAGAATTCACGGTATTCGCATTATACAAATTATTCCAACTTTAATCTTTAACTATTGTCTAAAAATTTATTAAATTGAATTGTTAACTTTTTAAATGTTTGTTGCAAGCATTACTTTAAAATTTGTTAGAAATTTTATAAATACATATAGTAAAAAAGTTGTCGTCGGCAACGTCACAATCCTCCACCTAGTTTTAAAATTTTTGAAGTATAATTTTGTTTACATACTGCCCAAATCAACTCACTGCACCAATTCACTCAAGCCGAAATCACACAGCAACATGTCGTCTACCGTTCGACGACGACGCAAAGTCAGCGCGTCGTCAACGATTGTCCGACCACATCAAGGTAAATGCGCCTCAACCGTCAATCAGTCTCATAGACCGTCCGACGACGACATCAATATCGTCAACCGTTAAACGACGACGTCAACGCGTAGTCAACCGTTAAGCGACGACGTCAACGTCAACGCGTCGTCAACCGTTAAACGACGACGTCAACGCGTAGTCAACCGTTAAGCGACGACGTCAACGTCAACGCGTCGTCAACCGTTAAACGACAACGTCAACCGTTAAACGACGACGTCAACGCGACAAACCGACAAACGACGACGTCAATACGTCGTCAACTGTCAAACGTCAACGCGTCGACAACCCTCAAACGACGACGTCATGTCAACACGTCGTCAACCCTCAAACGACGACGTCAACGCGTCGTAAACCGTCAAACGACGACGTCAACGCGTCGTCAACCGACAAACGACGACGTCAATGCGTCGTCAACTGTCAAACGACAACGTCAACGCGTCGACAACCCTCAAACGACGACGTCAATGTCAACGCGTAGTCAACCGTTAAACGACGACGTCAACGTCAACGCGTCGTCAACCGACAAACGACGACGTCAATGTCAACGCGTCGTCAACCGTTAAACGACGACGTCAACGTCAACGCGTCGTCAACCGACAAACGACGACGTCAATGTCAACGCGTCGTCAACCGTTAAACGACGACGTCAACGTCAACGCGTCGTCAACCGACAAACGACGACGTCAACTGTCAAACATCAACGCGTCGACAACCCTCAAACGACGACGTCATGTCAACACGTCGTAAACCGTCAACGACGACGTCAACGCGTCGTAAACCGTCAAACGACGACGTCAACGCGTCGTCAACCCTCAAACGACGACGTCATGTCAACGCGTCGCAAACCGTCAAACGACGACGTCAACGCGTCGTCAACCGACCATTGACTATGTTACAGTGCGGTTAAGGACGATTCAGTATCGCAATTCAGTATCGTCCGATTCAGTATTTCGGATTTTTGCCATAACTTTTTGTTAGATCAATATTATAGGAATTTTTATATATGATTTGATTTGTTAGGTCTCGGGGGTCGAAATTATTTGACATATACCTAAATTTTTAATTTCAAATTTTTACCACGAATCTGATCTGGTCGAATTCGGATCTGGGGTGCGGAATAAGTGATTTCTAACAATAAGCTCAGATTTGGCTTTAGCACACTCGCGTACCTACAGGTAAACCTTAAAAATATCGAATGAGTTCTTTTTGTTTATTTTCCCTGGAACCATTTTCCGTTGAGATACCTAATTTCACGCTTTATAAAATTCTTTTTAAATTTGTTTTATTATTTTCAGAATTTTTTTCTAATATTTAAAAATGGAAGATATTTCAAAATTAGAGTTAGCTGCTCATTTAATCATGGTAATTTTACACATAATTTTTATTTTATTAATTGGTATATATTTTAGGCTCCACCAAGCCAAGTCAGTTTCCAAGACAGAAAAGATGCTGAATCTTTTTTTATGAGATTGCGTGAAGGGGCTCTTTCCGTCGATTCTTGCAGACAAATTTTAGAAACTACACAAAATCACTTTTTAATGTTTGAATTGGCTCGTTCACTTGTTGCAAGAATGTTGAAGGAATGGGCTAAATTTAATCAAGAAGATATTCGAAATATTGCTTTGTATTTATTGAATTTCCCTGTTGTCCATCAAGAGTATGTTTTTTTTAATTTTAAGATTTTCTTTGGGTAATTTTAACTAAAAAATTTTTTCCTTTTAATTTATATATCTTTAAAAAAATTTTTATAGTCTTCCCAATTTTGTTTCAACAGAAATGTTTCATTCAGGTCTAAAATAAAAAAATTTTTATTATGTAAAAAATTTAATAAATTTATAGCTGCAATGATTATAAAAAGAAATAGTTTAGTTGCCCATGAAAATACTTTTGCTGATTTACTTTCAATTTTGGAAACTTTTTTTAATAATGAAAATCAAAAATTGGTTTTTAATATTTTTAAATTTTTTTTCACTTTTCTAATTTAGCAATCTTTTGGTTTACAAATAATTGAATTAGTCGCTACTGAATTTTCTACTATTTGGCGTTCTTCAAATATATCTATAACCTGGGATTTTCATTTAAATGCGAAGAAACAATTTGAGGTTTTTTAAATTATATTTTTTCTTTAAAATGCTGTTTTCTTAAATTTTGGTTGGGTAACTTTTACGTATTATAAAATAATTTTTGAAAAATATTCTTCAACTAAAATACTGATTTTATAAATTTTTATTTTTTCTAGTTTCTAATCATAGGTATTTTTTATATTTTTGTTTTTATCAATTTTTTATTTTCTATTTTATTTAATAGTAATATTTAATTAGTAGACCTGGTTTTGTTTTCTCTCTAATTTTCAAATTTTATTTTTTTAGGATGTTTTACTCAAACAACTTATGCAACTTTCTCTTCGTACACTTTCTAATCTCTTGTCAACTTCTCCCGATCTCAATTCAATTATTGAACAACAAATTTGTGACAAATTTTTAAGAGTTGCTTCTTTAATTTTCTGCTGGAATTTTTCGCCAAAATATTTGTATTTACATTTTAAAGTAATTATATCAGCCCTTCGGTCTAACACTTTTCGACCACCAGAATCTTGGCATGAATTGTTTAAAGATACTTCAATAATTACTTTCTTTATGCAGGTTTATTTTGATTATTTTTTGTTTATTCATTTTTAATTATTAGATGCACTCTCGAATTCGTTTTAATGAAAGACTTTGTGAAAATTCCATGGTTTGTTTAACTCAACTAGCCTCTCTTATTGGTGATGCTCTTGGACCTTCTGGACCAATTGCTGTTGTCATGCCTTTAGTTGGCAACTTGGGTGAACGACGGCTGGCAACTGTTATGGGTGGTATAGACGAACCATTATCTAGTAGAAAACCAATTCTGCATGACCTCTATGTTCAGACGTTTGTCAGTCAAATGATTGATTTATTTTCTGAGTAAGTGATTTATGCTTTATGATATTAGATCACTCCTTGTTTTTTAACTAATGGACTTGATATATGAATTTTTAAATAAAATAAAAATTATTTTTGGGCTAAATTGCTTTCCTGCTTCGAGTTTATTAAACATTAAAATTTTAATAAAATAATTTTTCAGTATGGTACTTGATCACGAAATGGTTTCACTTAGTTTGGTTATTTACAAATTATTCACTTGCCATCCAATTTTGATTTTTGAACGTTTTCCTGATGAATTGCTGCATCGTTTTGTTGATTTTGTTGCAAAAAATATTTTAAAACTTACTCAACCTACAATATTTTTAGCAATGGTTTTTCATTTTATTTTTGACTAATTTTATTTTTTAATTCAGAAAAATGACCAGACATACAGCTCGGCGTTAGGCAATCTTTTCCAAGTTTGGCGCCCACTTCTCCGTTCAGCCCATATTTTTAAAGAAAATATTTCGGTATTGATTGAATCCCATAATGTTGCTATTATTGAGACTTTTATTAAGTCAGTGCTTTCGCCGCCATTTGGAAATCGTGAAAAGGTGGGATTATTTTTCAATAGGAAAAGTACTTTAATGGAAATAGTACCTCTCCCTAAATGTGAAATATGTAAAATTCATGGTAAGAGTAGGCATAAACGAAAATTTTGTGACTGGGCCCTATAAAATTTTTCATAATTTTTTCCTGCATGTAAAAGGAGCTAAAATAAGAATTTATATTTTTAAAAATCTTTTTCCTTAATATTCCTACATTGATTATTAGTTTTTTTATAAAATCGACAATAAATATTAAAAATTTTTAGCCAACATCCGGTGAAATTTATGATGAAAACGAGGATGAAGAAGACGACAGAATTGTGTTTATGGATATACTTTGTGATATTGGATTTTTTTGTTTATATTCTATAGATTATTTTGTTGATTTTGTGACACGGTTTTAATTTATTTTAATCATTATTCAATCTAAATAATTTAGTGCAATTGTTCAACGTCTGGTCGAATTAACCTCATTAAATTTGCAAACTGTTGATTCAAAACAATTGGAAATCTGGCAAGAAGACTTTCATTGGATTTTACTTATAATTGGTGATTTAATCAATTTTTTATTTTTTAAATTTTTTTTCATCTAAAGGTCATTTTATTCGTCATAACTCATATAGTTATATTGGAAATATTCCGGAAGAATTGGCTTTAAAATGTTTTTATTTTTTAAATATTCCTAATTATTTTCTATTTTTAAGGTCTGAAAGGATATCAATCTGGCGAATTTACAAAATTTGATGATTTTTCGCCTCTTTTCCAAAATTGTATTGATAACCCACCATTTAATCCTGCAAATTATCCAGGAAGATTGGATCCTGTTACCTTGTAATTTTTTAAGAAATATTAATTTTGATAATTTCCCTTCTAATATTTCTTATAATTATCCAATCAGATTGGAGTCTGTTAATTATTAAAAAAATTTTTAGGATTGCAACACAAATTCTAAGCTGGTTTTCTTTGGAACATCAAATGCTAATTAAATTGGATCCAAATGCTTCTTTGTTAAGTCCAACACTTTGTCAAACTTCTCTTTGGCAATTTTCACTTTTAATGATTGTTCTAACCCCTCCAAGTTCTCCACTCGAGGAAGATTCTTCTTTCGCAAAAGAAAGTGAAGAAGATAATTGGGGGGAAGATCAATCAAGAATATCTGTTAAATATTTACCTTCAATTCCACCAAAAAGTGCTCTTTCAGCTCAAATAATTCAAATGTCTTTGGAAAAAATGTTTACAATTTTAACTAAAATGCCTGGCGAAAAGAAGTTTTTTAGTATTATTTTATAAATTTATAAAATTTCATTAGGTTATGTTCTGATGTTATAAAATTACTTATAAGTCTAGCTGAATATCGACCACTCGAATTGGCAGAAAATGAGAATTTATATTCTTTGTTCAGTGGGATTGATTTTTGTATGAATATTTTAATAATGTTTTAGATATATAAATTCTTTTTTAGCAAATCTACCTGCTCGACGTCAATTTGTTAAAGCAATTGTTTTAATGGGTGGAATGCTTGAATTACCAATTTTGAGGCAGCGGATTCAAGAAACGGTATATTCTTTAAATTGAAAGTTTACACAAAATGGATATTCATGAACTGTGTAGAAAATTTGTATAAAATTTTCTTGTCTATCATGTAGACAAAAAAATTTTTGGACTCACTTGAAGAAAATAATTTATTAAATTTTTAGATACTTGAGCCATTAATTCAACGCTTTTTGGCTTTTTGTGAGGCTAGAGACTCAATTGTCAATTCTCGTTTAACTGATCTTTTTGAGTGTTTTACTGGTATTGCAGATGCTGGACAAGCAGATACTGCTCGAACTTTATTTAGTTTGTTTTATAATTTGGTGTAATAAATTTTTTTGAATATTTATAGAATTTCTTCAACCAGTTTATGAACGTTGTATTCCATTAATTAGAACCTGTTCTCAATCTCAACCATTAATTGTTTCTATTTTGGCCTTTTTAAAATCAAATACTGATGTTCTTTTCTTTTATGGTTTTTATTTTTTAATTATTTTTTTAAACATTTAAATTTAAGTTGAATCAAAAGAAGATATTCAGTCATATCATAATTTATTAATTGGTGTTATTAATGCTTACAAGGTTAACATTTTTTTATTAGATGTGAGGTAAACCTTTGCGTTTTTAGTGCAGCATAAAATTTTTTGATCCCCACGAATTTGTGCTTTTCCGCATTTCAGCGAACAGGAGCTACAACCCCTGGGTACCCCTTCTTCTGTCGGTTCAATTTTATACTATGTGAACACAATTTTAATTTTTTGAACTGAATTCTATACTATTCATGCTTTGCTTTATTCCCAAAAATTGTCCCTCATTCTCCTTTAATTTTTTCAGGATACTCAACTTCAAAGATTTGCATCTTTTGAGAATGCAACAGATGATGAACAACAAACTCAAGATTTAACAACTTTTATTGAAATTCTATGTTTGGCTATAACTAAAACTTACCTTCCTTTAGATTTGTCAGAAGCTTCTGCTATAGATTCGGCAAAAGTTTCCCTTCACGGTAAACTTATCTTTAAATTGAAAAGAAATTAACTTTTGATTTTTCAAGGCCTTGAAATTTTATTGCCAATGATGAGCGAAGATTTATTAAAAATTCCTTTACTTTGTACTTCTTTCTTCCGTTTACTCATTTTCATTTCTGATATTGCTCCTGAAGCTATCGTTCAAGTCTCTGAACAAATGCTTAATGGATTTCTTGGATGTGTTCAATCAGCTTTAGACAATACTTTTGGTATTGAACGTGTTCGTTCTGCATTAGAAATTGTCAACAATTTTGCTTCTCATTGCTTATTACAAATTCAGAAAGGTCAACCAGTCAGTCCATTATTGGCAGAAAATATTCTGAAATTTATTCCGGTTATTTAAAAAATAATATTTTTGTTTAAATTATAATTTTAGAAAATATTTGAATTGGCAATGCAATTTAGTTGTGAACTTGAAATTTTTAATGAAGCAACAAGCACTCTTTTTACTTTAATTGGACTAAATCAGGTTATTTTTTAAGTTTGTTGAGATTATTTTTCTTGCTTTGCCTTTCTTAGTTTCGGTTAGATTTATTATCTTTTAGAATTTATTTACTCTAAATCCTTTTTCCATCGTTCTCCAGTAAAATATCCTTCTCTCTAACAATTTTCTGATTTAAAAATATTTTAAACTTTTTAGGATTCCTTCAAAGCTTATTTAAATCAACTTCTTTCACTTCCCTCAAACATTGAAAATAAATCTGCATTAGAACAGGCATTTACAAAACTCTTAACAACGTCCTCAGACGATGAAGCAACTCCTAGAAATTTTACAGCTTCAAAGAAACGAAATTTTCAAATTAAATTTGAAAGTTTTTTAATTGAAGTTAGCGGTGCTCTTTGCTTGACATAAATATATAAATTTGTTTTTAGTTGTTTAAGGTTTACTTTTTTTGTTTTACTTGCATTTTTTGCTTTATTTTTTTTTGAAATTTGTTTTTCATTCCCAATTATTTGTCATTATTCCACTAGGCGTAGTAGAATTTACAGTTTAAATGGCCAAAATAATTTGGTATTGATTTAGATGTTAAATTATTACCTAATTATTTTTGACTTAACAAAATCTAAACAGCATTTATTGTTATTTACTGGGCCCCTTATCTAGAAAATATCCAAAACAAGTCTTAATGTCTACGCCATCCTTCAATTTTGTTTTTAGTTCTTAATTTATAAAAAATATTTGGATAAATTTTTGGTGCAAATTAGAGTTAAATTATTAATTGACTGTATTTCTATTTACTTAAAAAATTATTTTAATTTTTTACTCACATACATTAAAAGGTTAACTCTGAATTTTTAAAAATATTTCTATGTTCAAGGATTTTATTTTAAAAAGATTAGTTGTTGAATTCCTTCATTTTCGTTTCAAATTTAAACAAAATTTACATATTTTGGGTATTGAGTCAAGGTTTTTTCCTCAAAAAATTTTTAAAAATTATTTAACATAAAGTTGTGACGATGCTGCTGTTTCGATTATTTGTCAAGAAGAAAGGAGAATACTTTGTGATATTCGAAGTTCTGACTTTAAGACAAACTCTCGAATGGGAGGAATTTGCCCTCATTCTTCGGCAAGGCATGTAGGAAGTTTTTTGTTTTAGCTAAAAATAAAAAAAACTTTTTAATTTAAATAGCATAGAGAAGCACTTCCCCGGCTAATACGTGATGCTCTTGCCGAGTGTAAAATGCGAGCTTATGATGTAGACATTGTTGCTGTAACTAATAGGCCAGGGTTGGTTAACAGTTTAAAAGTTGGAATAGAACATGCTATTTGTTTTGCTAGGTTTTTAATATTTGTTTTGTAGTTTAAATAGCGAAATCGTATTAAATAATTGGTCCGGATTTATAAGATACTGGGTATATCTCGAAGGGGCATTTCTGTTAATTAGTGGTAAAAGATTTGGACTCATTATTTTGTTAATTCTTGGAGATATTTAAAAAAATTAATTTTTTATAGAAAATATTATCGTCCACTTATACCAATTCATCACATGCGTGCTCACGCTTTAATCGCTCGTTTATTATTTCCTGAATTAAATTATCCATTTATTTCTCTTCTTATTTCTGGTGGCCATTGTATTCTTTGTATTGTTTATAGCCCTGTATATTTCAAAATTTTGTTGGATACAAAGAGTGGAAGTCCTGGAGAATGTTTGGATAAATTAGCTAGAGAATTAGGCTTACAACAGTTAAATGGTAAAAATAATTTATTAAATACTTGGAGAGGTCTTATTTCTTTTTTCTGTATTACATCTAGGGTTGCTGGCCCGGTTCGGTAAAAATGAAGCCCGAAAAAAATGACTCGAACGTCGGCCCGGTTCGAAAACGGCAACCCTAATTAAAGTACTTCCTTACAATAATAAATTTAATCTGTAATAAGCTAAATTAGTTTAAATTATTTTTCCTTAAACTAAAACAATTATATATTTTTTTTAATCTATTAGGGCATTTTGGAGTTGCGCTAGAACAAATTGCAAAGAGGTCAAGTAAAATAATTATTTAATAATTTAAAATATTAATTATAGCTATATAAAAGGAAATCTAGATAAACCTCATTATACTTTAACACTTCCAAAGGCTGATATATCTCAAGATTTGGATTTTGATTCAATTAAAGGGCGTTATCTAAGAATAATTAGAGAGAAATTAAAGAACAACAAAAATGATGAAATTGTTGATTTATGTGCTGCAATTCAAGTAAAGAAATGTTTTTGAAAAATATAGAATGTCACGAAAATTAAAATTGGGCGAATATTGAATAAAAAATTAGGGACGGATTTCTCCAAATATTTATTGAAAATTACGAGCTTGGAAGGATTTTGTGTTTTGGATTTTATACAATCTAACTAAAAATTATTTTAATTTTTAAATTCTAATTTAAGCACACAATTGGCGAATATATTTGTCAACATTTAAATTTGATTTTGCCTTTAATTTCTTCATTTCCTGAATTTACAAATCTTCTAAAGAAATATTTAGTTTTGGCTGGGGGTGTTGCATCAAATAATTATATTTTTCAACAAATTTCAGAAATTTGTAATTCTCACAATTTTACAGTTTTAGTACCTCCTCCACATTTTTGCACTGATAATGGGGTTATGGTAAATTTAAATTAAATATTTTTTAAGAAAAATATTTTTTTAGATTGCCTGGGCAGGATTGGAAATATTTAACAGAAAAGAAAATGATAAAATTTATTGGCCAAACGAGTTGCCTGATTCTATATTGGCTTCACATAAATCCCTAATTGGTCCAAGAATAGAATTAAATAAAAAATAAATACATATTTTATTTTGAAAATAATTTTTTTAATAATATTAGTTTATCTTTTATACCTTATGGTTGCTCATAGAATAAATTTAAAAAAATTATGTCTGAAAATCTGACTTTGCTGATTGTTTCAATAATAAAACGAGCCTACAAACCGAAGGGTTATTTTGATGTTTTACTAATTTTTGATGTTTTTGGCTCAGAAAATCATAAAATTTTTGATTTTTTAAATTTTATTTTCGGAGTTAGGAAGGATACTTGTACGGCTAACTGATAAGAGCAAAATAAAAACAGAGAAATTCAAAACAATAATTTATAATTTTTAGGTATTAAATTTCAAATAATCTTCTTCATTTATTCTTCAAACTAATTTTTATATTTTTCAATTTTTAAAAATATTTATTTGTACACTTCAATTTTTTACAAACTTTGAGATTTATGTATTTTCACGTGAAATCAATTGAGATAAATTTTTGTAGATTATTTTTAAATAAATAAACATTTTTACTTTAAATTATTTTAGAAAATTATGTAAATCTTAAATAAAAATTACATATTTTTCAACTTTTTTAATAACATAAATATACATGCACTTTATTATTATAGTGAAAAAAATATAAAAAATATTTTTTTATTTAATATTTTTAAAAAATATTTTAATTTTTAACTCAAACCTGACTAAAAAATTTTAAAATTAAATTCATTTTAATTTATTTTTTAAGCCAAAAAATATTCGTAAACAATTTTATTTCATTTTTGTGCAAAAAACTTTTTTTATTAAAAACTTTAAAATATCTTTTAATTTTAATATTTCTAATAAAAATATTTTTATATTTACCAACATTTCCATATTTTTAGCAGAAAATGAATACAAAAAAAATTAAAAATTATTTTGGCAGAAAATTGTAAGAGAACTTCGATCACTAAATTGTTGAAAAAAAAATATATGTTAATATATTTTTGTATTTTTACCTCTATAAATTTTTATATATTAACTTATGACATTAAATATATATATTTAAATCTTGTATATATATATTTAACTAAATAAATATATAGTTATTCATTTAAACATTCAAAATTATTTCCATTTAAAGTAAAATGACTGAAATAAATAATAATCCGTTAAATTCTGATAATTGTTGTAATTCTAATGATAATTTAAAAATATTAATTGCGCGACAAAATGAAAAACAAAATATTCAAGAAACATTAAATGAAACAAAATTAGAAGAAGAAAAAGAAACAAAATCAGACAAAGATTTAGTATTAAAAATAATACAAAAGGTTAAAAAGATTAATTAAATAAAAATTAATTAATTAATTTACTCTTTATTTAACCCTCTTTTTATTCAGAATAGAGAGAGTTTAGTAAAGAACTTTAACTCAAAAATTAAAAATAAGTCTCTTCTCTGATATTTTAAATTTTGTTTAATTTATAGACTGACCCACAAGTAAATCCTTATTTAAATAAAGTAGCGTGGATATGTGCTTTTTGTAGTTTCCTTCTTGGTTATAGTACTGGTTTGTTAATAAATTATATAGTTTAAATATTTTTATTAAATATACAGTCGGATATATATATAATTATTAGATAACCCTCAGTTTGAGATGCGGGTTTTAAAAAATTTGATGGGCACTGAAGGGGAGAGAAGGGAGGGGATGTACTATGTGTAGGCTTCCTAAGTGATAACCACAAAAAACGGATATACCTAGACGATCTTAGATACAATATTTTTGGGCCCCAAAAGTATTTTATAGAGAAGTCTAACTTTTTAATTTCTTAAATTTCAAATCAAAATAAAGGTGTAATTAACGGGGCATTGCCGTTTATGGTCGATGATTTACAATTATCACCAGCAATTATTGGTTTAGTTACTTCCTCGTTATTAATTGGAAGTGCTTTTGGTTCTCTTTTTGCTGGAAGATTAGCTGATATTTTTGGTAGAAAAATTACTTTGATGGGAAATACTTTATTATTTATGATTGGAACTTTGTGTTATTCTCTCTCTCCTAATGCTGAAGTAAAATTTTAAAATTTAAAAATGGAAGAACGTTTGAATATACATATTTAATATCTCAATAGGAAGCGAAGATAATTAGCCTAAAAATTACCCTTTTTATTTATATTTACTTTAAAGATATTTTTTTAATATCCTTTTAGCAGATTTGTAAAATCATTTCTTTATTTTTCAGTGTTTAATTGGTTTTAGAATAATGCTTGGTTTAACTATTGGAGGTTTTTCTTCGGTTGTTAGCGTTTTGTTAGCAGAATTTTCAACCCCCGAATGTCGAGCAAGAATGGTAACTCGAAGTTTTTTGTTAATTATGGTTGGAGAATTTGGGGCTTTTATTGCCAATGCCGTTCTGGGAATTCTTTGGAATGAAGAGTAAATTATAATTTTTTAAATAAATTAAAAATTAAAGAAACAAAATTTAATAACAACTTTTAGATCAAGTATATGGCGTTGGATGTGTATTTTAAGTATTTTGCCAGCTATTTTTGAATTAGCCTTAATTTTTTGGTTAATGCCAGAAAGTCCTCGTTGGCTAGTTTCTGTTGGCAAAAACTCTGAGGCAAAAATAATTTTACACAAAATTCGTTTTAAATCTGAAGAAGCAGATGCTGAATTAGCAGAAATTGAAAAAATAAAAAAATTGGAGGAAGGAAAAGTTGAGGGAGGATTTTCTATTTTTATTGAAATGCTTGGTTTGTCATGGTTTCGTCGAAGCCTTTTAATAGGTATTGGAATTGGTTTAAGTTTGGCAGCAGAGGGCGGTGGTATTATTATGTATTATGCTACTTTAATGCTTCGAGATAATAATGGAGGGGATACTGATGCTGCTTTACTTGGAAATACAATTAATGGGGTAATTAATTATTAATACATTATTTCATTATTTTTCATTAACGGCGCTGAAAAAATGGTCCTTTGTTCATATCCCGCTCCCCCACACACTTGGCATTGCTTCTAAAAAGCAGAACTGATACTTACAGCCATAGAGTAATGTTTGTACCACGTTTTAAGTCTTAACATCATTAATATTTGGAGGTCAATTTTACCCATGATTTTGAATAAAAATTTAAAAATATTTTTATTAGAGATATCCCAAAATATTTTTCAGTTAATTTCACTTGTTGCCTCAGCTGTAGGACTTTGGTTAATTAGTAAAGTACCGCGCAGACCATTTTATTTATTTGGCGTATTTGGCTCTGTTATTCCACACACAACAACAGTTCTTTTTTGTTTTCTATTAACAAATGGTCCCCTTAAAGGATGGCTTATTTTATCTTCTATGCTTGCATTTTTAATGTTACAACAAGGAGCTATTGTAAATTTTTGAAAATTAAATTATTTTTTATTTAAAGAGAAAGATGATTTGTAAGCATACATTTAGTAAAGAAAATCTTGAGCCTAGGATAGCGTAAGAATTAAAACTTTCGGGCAAGGGAGAAGTATTAAATAGTGATCTGACGAACGAGCTACTGGGGCAATGTTCTACTTTCTCATTTAATAGATCTTTAATCCACACTTAAGCGTTTCAAATGCTGGCTAGTAAAAATATGTACGGATCGATCCTTTTTTAAATAAAAATAAATGTAACTTTAACTACCCCGTCCTAATCTTCAATTTAAAAATTTTAATTCAAGATGACTGTAGGCAGTCTTCTTTTAACAGAAATTTTCCCTTTACGTGTTCGTGGACTTGGTGTTGGTATAAGTCTTTGGTTTGCTTGGATGAATAATTTCTTAACAAGTCTACTTTTTCCTATGGCAGTTGATGCTTTTGGTTATTCGATAACTTTTGTTATTTTGGTTATTCTTTGTTGTATTGTTGGCATTTTTGTTTTAATTTTTATACCCGAAACACGTGGAAAATCTTTGGAAAAATTGGAGATGGAATTTCAAGGAGAAAGTAAAGAATCTGTAAATGAATCGAAAATTAATAATGAAGATGAAAAGAACTTTAAATAAATTTTTAAATTATTGTTACATACTGTAAATTATTTTAATGAAAGGCCTAATATTTTTTAATGGATTTTTCAGCAAACTTTGCCAGCTTTACAGTATTTTATAAGAATTTTAATATGTTACTAAATAATTTTGTGAATATTTTAATAATTCCCCTACTACATAAGATTTGCTTCTAAGGAGATAATAAAACTAGCAAATAAGTAATACATAAAGTAGTCCGAAACTAACTAAAATCATTCTAAAACACACGAGTGCAAACGTTCATTTTTTGTCTATTAAATGTATTCGTTGTGCTCTCAGCGATTTCAGCAATGGGATTTCCTGTCTTTCTCTTTCCCATGTCCCCCTTTACTCTCTTCCCTTGTCAGCAGGGAAGTCATTGCTAAAAAAGCTAATAAAATAAAAAAAAACTTGATAGTTAAATATAATAAAGTTTTTGGAGAAAGGAAAAGAAAAAAAGAAATGAGAAATTATATTATTTTTTGAAGAAAAAAAATAAAATGAGTACACATCAACCAGCCCCCCCCCCCACCCCTAAATATAAATTTATTTTTCATTTGCCTATTTCATTTGTTTCTCTTAATTTTCCCGTTTATTTGTTAAATCGCTCGACTCCACCCTCCAAATAACATTAAATATTTCATCATACAACCACTAAGAACTCGTGAACTTGCCCAAAGACCACGCTTTTTGTGAGGATAATAAATTTTTAAAGATATTTTTTATTTACGTGTACCTTCTAATTTTAATTGCTATTAAATTTTTGTTCATTAAAGTTAGCACTAGTGTTTGTTGTTGGCGACTGGTAATTAACCGGTATCCCTGGTTTTCGGTTTTGAGTTATAGTTAAATACCGGTTTTGTTTTGGGCTTTTTAAAGAATCATAATTTCGAAAATTTTCAATTTTAAAACCGGTCGACAACAACCCTAGTTAATATGATTCTGAAATTTTAAAATGATTATTTGGGTCCGGATTTTTATTGAAATATACATATTTTTTATGCAAATACATTTCAAATAGTACATTCAAATACAAATACATTACATCAAAAGTTGACATTAGTTTCTCGATATTTTGATCTTGAACAAAGTTAATTTCAATAAACAATAATTTCAAAATACAAATACAATTCTTATTATTTAATCAAAATTTTAATGGCAAATATAAGATTTTATTTATCATGGCCACGAGAGGAGATTTCAAAATTTACTTTCAATTACTTTCCAAATCAAACGGACGTTCAGAGAAGTACAAGGACTTAAAGTTTTTCAATCTGATGCCCCTGCCCCTAATCTTCCCTACCCCTAATCTTTCCTTACATGAATTCCAAAATATCTACTAACTGGCTTACGCCCTTTTTTGTATATTAAAGTTATCCCCCAAAGGATCACTTCTTTTCTGTCAATTTTAGTCCATTTGGATTGACCTAATCTCTCTTCAAGTTTTTATCGATGAAAAACATTAACGGAGCAAAAGAAAAGGCCATCAAGGGAGAGGGGGATAGATGGACCTTTGGACCCCCTACTTTTCACATACTCCACACACACACACACACTTTCCTTCCTCCACTAAACTTTTTTTCGCCAATATATTTTCTTTCCTTCAAAATATCACCAATCAATCATACAAACAATCTCCGCATTTTCCCTATTTTCTAACCGCTCAATCTTCTCGTTTATCATTTTTGTTGATCCCACGTTCTGTTCACAAGCACTTGCGCGCACATTAATTTTTACTTCTACATATTCGATAATTCTAGATTGGATAAATTATTTGTTTAGAATTTTAAAAATTAATTTTTAAAAATACTTCTATATACAACTTTAAAAAAATGTTACTTTATGGTGGAATTTTTTCTAAAAAATTAAATAAGCTACACATTAATTTTTGATTTATTTATTTAACTGATAAAACTCTTCCAGGCTTTTTGATTTTTGAAATTATTGACAGAAAAAAATCCAAACAAAAAATTCCGGAAAGTCTGAACTCTTTAATTGTAATTTCAAAAATATAAATATACTTAATTTTTGGAATATTTGAAAGATTAACATTTAAGATTATTTTTTAAAAAAATACACAGCCTTTTCTTGTGCCATAACACCTTTTTTCTTCAATATTTAAATTAATACTTTTATTTATTTTAAAAATTATGGCATTTAATAAATACAATTAAATCAAAGATCGCTTTTTGGTGTTTATTCTAAAAATTTGTTTTCGCCAGCCGTTTCTAATATTTTTTTACTTTTTTCCAATGTACTTTGCACTTATTTTTCGCTGTCATTCCTTAAAAGACCTTTTTATTTTTTTTTCTCTTTTCTTTTGAGTGCAGACGATAAAAACAAAAATATTTTTAGTGCAAATATTGGGAGCGGATATATTTTTATTTATCTTTTTTTCAAAGTCTAACAACTCCTCCCCTCCCCCCCCCCTCCCCCCTATTTCCGATCTCTCGTACTTAGTTGCGCCCTTTCACTAACTGATTATTTTGGCCACATCACGTGATTATGGGGGCAAAACTATTTTTTGTTTTATTTTATTTTTTATCTGTCTTCGTCTCTCTTCAATTTTGAAATAAAAATAAATATATTTGTAATGTATTTATGTATTATGTCCACATTCCGTTCTTAATCCCAAATAAATATATTAGATTTTTGGTTATTTTTATTTTTTGTTATTAAATTTTGAAGTTTTAAATAAATAAATATTTTTGTGTTATTCAACTTAAATTTTTTTTAGTTTCTTTTTAAACTAAAAGAGATTTTATTTTTAGACGAACTCGATCCAAAAAAAAGAGATTCACTTAAAAGACAATCCAAAAAGATCTCAGCAAATTCCCTTTCCCAATTATATTTTCATAAATTAAATACCAATAGTGCACTTAATTTGTACATAATTCTTTCTAAAATTTTTCATGTCATCATTTTTTTCAAAATTCTTAATTGATTTTATTTTAAATAAAATATTTTTGCCTTTTTATCAAATTAAATCATTTTTACAATTTTATTTTGCTTTCTCTCATACCTTCAAATATTTGTTCGAAATTATATTTGTTGCTGTTCCTTTACACTAGACCATCCATTTGCGTTCATTTACCAAATACAAATATTTTTTTAGTTTCTTTTCACGGGCTGCCATTTTCAGAGGAAATGAGTCATTAAGGCGTTGAGGCGTTTAGGGTGTAGCTTTAAAAAATAATTAAAGAATGCTTGGATTTTTTTTGTAATTTTTATTTGTGTTAACATTAGAGTAGCACGAGGTCGAGGTTTTTTGAAAAAACCGAGACCGAGGATCACCGAGGCAGGAAAAGCCGAGATCGAGGTCGAGGGGCTAATTTTGACCCGAGACCGAGGTCGAGGACCGAGGATAACCGAGGTTTTAAAAAATTTTATAACTTTTCAAAATCTTCTTAAATTTAATAAATTTTTAAAATATATGCTAAATACTTGTCAAATTAATATGTTGCATCTGATTCATACCCAGTAGGCTGCCCATAGAGATGTCCAAGACTCTTGGGCTTTTTTGGTTTTGGTCTTGGGGTGCAGTCTTGGTCTTGACTTTTTTGAGCTTTTAAAAACCTACACTCCTAAGATTTGAACTTTTTTGATTTTCACATTTTATTTTTAAAATTGAAAAATCTGGCTTCCTGGGCTTCTAAAATTTGCAAAATTTTTGCCCGCGGCGCTTTATAAAGGGAGAAATTTGGCACTTGACTTCCAATATTTTAAAAATTTTCGCCTGCGGCGCTGAAAATGGTAGAGATATGACTCCTTGGTTTACTTCGATACTATTTAATTATTTAGTAGACTGGGTTTAGACGGTTATGGAGGGGTAATCAAAGGAGAGTATAAGGGGGCTTGAATGGATTAATTAAATGTAAGTGGATTTAGCAGATTAAGGAGGATATCATGGATTTGTGGGGATAGAGTGTATATTGGGGATTAATAGGATTAAGGGTATTTAGGGGAAAAACACGACCCTTCCCTTTTCATTAAAAAAGCCTTCCCTTTTCAGCGCCGCAGGCGAAATTTTTGAGATTTTGGAAGGCCATAAAGTCAGCTTTCTTCCATTTTTAGCGCAGCAGGCGAAATTTTTGAAAATTTTGGAAGGCCTTGAAGCCAAAAATCTTCTTTTTCTGCGCCGCAGGCGAAAATTTTGAGAATTTTGGAAGGTAAGTCACCATATTACTTCCATTTTTTACAAAAAAAGCAACTCTTAGGGGTGTATATTTAGCCTCGGTCCTCGACCGAGATTCAGGGCGAGGACCGAGACGAGGTTCCGAGGCCCGAGGTCAGCAAAATCGAGGTCGAGGTTGAAAAATCGCCGAGGACCTCGGCCTCGGCCTCGGCGAGGCCTCGACCTCGTGCTACTCTAGTTAACATCTCTAAAATTTTTAATTAATCTTTTAAAAAGTTGTATTTATTTTTTGATTTTTGAAAAAATATTTTTTGAAAAACCATTACTTATGTATTTCCATTTTTATCCATATATTTTCATAATTTTATTTAAAAATTAGTTAACTTTATCACAAAAATTTCTACAAAATTTTAACTCAATAAACATTTAATACCCAACGCCTAAACGTCACCTAAACCCTCAAACATTCCTCTTTTTCTTTTTCATTTTTGTTAGTCATTTTTGTGTTTGCCAACAAATATCTAAATACAAAAATTGTTTGGAAGGTTTTTACTTTCTTTCTTTTTCGAGAAAAGTCTTTTACTTCCTCCAAGGTAAAACTATTTTTAGTTTTGTGAACCTAAACAAAATATATTTGTTAACGGAAGTTTGCAAAAAGAAAAATCAAAATGTCAGTACTAAACTGATAAAAAAGAAAATAATTATTAAAGGCATAAAATACATTAACATTTAATATAAAAAATATAAATATAATCTACATATTCTAAATAATTTACTAATAAATTACTTAAACCTTTACTCAAAAATTTCATTTTCTTTGAATTTTATCATCTACAATAATTATGCTCAAATCTCTTTAAAATCCACATTTTTCAAAAAAACTCATAAATTCCTCAGGAAAATTAGAGAGATTTTAGAATTTTATGTAGATTAATTCATTTTTTATCCCTCTTTAATTGTCTTTTAATCTCGTAATTTTCAAAAAAATTAAATTTCTTTTTTTAGTTTTATGCTTTTTGATTTTTTAAATAAACTACTAAATACAATTTATTAATTAAAAATAAGCAATAAATAATTTTATTTAAAATGCGTCAACGAGGTAGACCTCGTCGTTCTTCAATGCCTGCAGTGGCACATAATAAAGTACATTTAAAAATATATTTTATAAAAATATTTTTTTCTCTTATTTTTTTATTAGTCTTTTGATCACCCTTATGGTCGTCAACAACAAAGTCCTCCAGATCGTTATCAATCAAAACAATATTACAATAGTGGAGGCCCAGATAGTGGTGCAGATGGTGAGGGGGAAGATGACGATAGAGAAAGGCAACTTTCTGATCGTTATTCAAGAATTCAATTGGTAGATCATTGTAATTCAATGCCGCCTGTTGGGCAAGTGAAGAATACAGCTGTGAGTTCTTCTGTATCACAACTTCAAAGCTATTTTTATTCTGGTGCGTTTTTTTGGAATATATAAAATGCTAGAGGGTTGTTGGTTCTTAGGAAAATTTTTGGATATCCGGAACCGAACCGAAAAATCAAATGAAATTTAAGACAGTTAAGATGACAGTTTATGCGTCCGATTTTAAGAGTCCAAGAATTCCTTTTACTATTCAATGTTATTACATTAGTTTAGGTCCTGACCATCATCATTATGATGTAACTCATCCACAACAACATTTTACTGAACTTAGTTCTTCTGAATACTTAAACTATCCACAACGAATGGATGATGAGGAATTTGATAGAGGTCATCCAACAAGTCAAGATGAAGAAGAAGAGGAAGATGAAGAGGAGGAAGAATGTGAAGAAGAAATATTTACCTCTGTTGGTCCATCAACAAAGAGGAAAAGGGCATTTTCTTTTTCAAGTGCTTCTTGTGCCTCTACAACAAATACAATGACAATTAGTTTGGCAGCAGCAGGTGGATGTGCGGGGTCATCAACAAACTTTGCTCCAATGGAGAAACGTCCAGCAACGAAAATTTGTCGAGTTTGTGGGGATAAAGCATACAGTTATAATTTTAATGTGATAACTTGTGAATCTTGCAAGGCTTTCTTTCGACGTAATGCCAACAAAGAAAAAGTAATTTTGGGGGTTTTTACAGAACGAGGACGTAAAAAATTGAGTTCGACAATTTGGAAGATCTTTCAGATGATTCTTTGGAATGTTTGAATTTTTTGGATATTTGACCCAGGAAACTTAGTGGCCCTTCCTTGGGATTCAATCCATGTTGACACGCCCCTTTTTAGCGAATACTTTATCCCCATAATGAGGATTTTTACTTCTAATTTTTATAGGAGATTCGTTGTCCATTTAATGAGCAATGTGACATCAATACAGTTTCTCGTCGTTTTTGTCAACGTTGTCGACTTCAAAAATGTTTTCGAGTTGGAATGAAAAAAGAATGGATAATGAGTGATGAAGCTAGACTTGAAAAGAAGCAAAGAATCCAAGAAAATAGAGAACGTCGTGCGGCTGCTGCTGCGGCCGTTGCTTCTGTAAATGCCGCTCTTGGATTGGGTGGGCAAATGGGAGGTTCTGCAGCCGTTCTTAAACATTCTACGGAGATGGATCAACAAGAATTAGCTTTAACTCAACAACAAACGAGAAAAAGTATTAAACAGGTAGGAAATATATTTCTAACTTACCTATATCTCCAATTGAAACCTTTAGAAATCGAACATTTGAATCAGAAAAAATATTAAAATTCTTTTTCTATTAAATCTATAAACATCCTCTTAATCCAATTTATCAAACATTAAAATTTAAGGAACAACCACTCCTTCAATCAGATTCAATGACTACCGCTTCTTTCCTTCAGACACAACAACAAACCCAAGCAGCACAACGAGTTGAAATGTTACAAGTAGAGGCTTTACATACTGAGCAACAACAGCAACAACTCGTACCTCAATTAACACACCAACAAGAAGTCCCCAATCCACTAGTTACTGATTTACCGCCTAATCCTTTGGTCGGATTACAAAATCCCTTCACTTCTCCAGCAGCCGCGCCATTATTGAATACACAAACAGCCGGTACTGAACAAGTAATGGCTGCAGCTAAAGTAGCAGCTGCTGCACAAGTTGCGGCTGTTCAACAAGTTGTGAGCTCTTTATATTTAATTGGATTTTAGTTACTTATGCCCTTTTAAAAAGTGTGCCCTTTTTTACTTCCTTTTTAGAAGGGAAATAAATGGGTAGTATTGAAATTGTCGTGACCCAATCTCTTCAACTTAAGGTTAACCAGGCAGCCGCTGCTGTTCTACTTCATCATGCACATCAACAACAACAACATTTACAACAACAGCTTGACGATATACCAATGGAACAACAACCACAACCTGAACAACAATCCCAACAACAATTTAATGTTGCAGATGAACTTCCTCCTCCGGTTGTTGGGGTTCCTGTTGGTAGTAGTACCTCTATTCACACAACAGTGGCAGGTGGGGGACATGTTGGGGATGTTCAACAACCACAAGCTGCACCACCTCCTGCTTTGGCTGCTCTTGTTGCTGCCGCTGCAGAAGAAGCAGCAGCAATGCAACAGCAACAACAACCACAAACACAGCCTTTACAGAGTGAAAATGTTAATGTTGTGCAAGTTGAGTTATAATTTCCTTTAATTAGGTCAAATCAAAATAACCCCGGATTATAAATTTTTTACTTAATCATCAAAGTCTCACATTTAATGGTTGTGGTCTTTAGGGTATCATTTAAAATTTTTAGATGACATGTTGACCCACCATTCTTTCCCATGTTTTGTTCTTCATTAATCATCATTCAATGTTGACCACAAAATAATATTGATATATTTATTTTTGTTTTTAAAGTAAATAATAAATCAAAAATTAGGTCAATTAAATAATAATAATAATTTACAATAATCACCTCCAAAGAACCATTGAAAGGTATTTATCGTTTGTAGGGGAATCTCTACTGGTTAGTGTTTAAAGTAAAATAAATATTATTTCTTTACCATTTTTTCCTATTTTTAGTGTTCTTCTTCCCCCACCTATATTTTATTTTATCGCTATTTCCCAATTTACCTACTTTTTTGTCCCTTCGATTTTCCCCCATTGCAATATTTTTAGTTTATATTTTTATTTAACACCTTGCCCTATCAACCTCCATTACTCCTTGTCTCATACAGTCTTAAGATTGGCCTCCTCACTCATGACATTTAGTGGCTATCTTAATAGACACAGACTATTTTAGATTATTATTTTTTATCTCTATGTAGACATTCCTCTTTACTTTTTTTTTATTTTTTATGTAGAAATTAAGTAAATTTTTTAGATTTTTATGGGTAAAAAGAAATAATTTCCATAAATGATTCATTTAGCCAGATATACATATAATAATTATTTATTCATGTCCTCTCATACATATAAACATCCACAAAACTTTTTCCCCGTTGATTCGGTTATTTTAGAGATAATCAGGATTAACCCTTGACTTATATGTATAGTGTATCTAACTTAAAAAATTATTTTTTTTTTAACTTTATTCTCTTTTTTAATTTAATTAAAAAACACATTTTTAGGGCTTCAACAACACCCTTCATCATTGTTAGTTTCTGCTGGACTTATTCCAGATACTAACAACCAATCAACTTCAACAATGATTACAACAACCAACGAGAATTCCAATCCACTACCCCCTGCCGTTGCTGCAGCTTTAATTCAACAACAACAGCAACAACATAGCCAACAACAACAAATTTCCCATGCAACAGGCAATCCAACAAATATTACAACACAACAGGCATCAACAGTAACTGAATCTATTCAACAGCAAATTGTTGCTTCTCATGTAAATTTCTTAGCCAAAAATATTTTGGGATTTCTTTCTTAAAAATCTAGATTTTAAGTGGAAAGACTGATTAGGTATATATTGGTTTTTAGTTATGGAATCATTATTTTGTAGATCCCTTATATATTTTCCACCATTTAAAATATAAATAAAAATTATTTTTTATCTAATTTCCTAATTTATTTTTTTAGCAACAACAAGCGGCCGCTGCAGCAGCAGTAGCCCATCATTTACAGCACCAACAGCAAGTACAACATGTTGCTCAACAACAAGCGGCTGCTCAAATAGTAGCTGCTGCACAAGTTCAACAAATGCAACAACAAATAGCTCAACATCAACAACAACAAGTCTCTTTACTTAATTTCCTTTGTTTAAAAAAATAATTTTAATTTTTTAGTTGGCAGCTTTAGCAAATGTAGCTGCTGTTCATCACCATCAACAACAACAGCAGCAACATTTAAATCAGCAGTCATTAAATGCAAATAATGCTTTTTTAACACCTGGGAGTACAACTAATGCTCAAAATGAAAATGTTAATCAACAGTTACAACAAGTAATTTATTTAAATATTTTCCACTACTTTCCTGATTACATATTTTTAGGTTGCCAATGTTTTCTCTACAGGAACAATTCAAAATAATAACCAACAACCTCCAAATATTTCTTCTCAAATTGTTACTCCAGCTCCTTCAACTAATATTTTACCAAGTTGTTTTATTGAGGTAGCTGCTGCCCATTTAGCTTCACAACCTCAACAAACACCTCAACAACCTTCAATTCCTCCTCCCCCAAATCCAAATGTATTACCACAATTAATTCCACAAACAACAACACAAACTGGAAATATTTTAATTCAACAACCGTCAAGTATTGTCGGTCATTTTAATTTTTAAAAAGATTACTAGGGAATAATTAGTTTTTTTGAGCTGCGATTTGAATGATTGAATTTTTTCTTATGTTTTTTTTTTAAATTTTTATATTTTCTCTAGTAGATTTAGAATATAATAAAAATATAATATTTTTAGGTAAAAATATTTTTCAAGAATTTACCTAAATTATAGAGAAATATTTTGACATTAACAATTTTTATTTAGATGAGTATTGGAACAGGAGGAGGACAATTAAATAATAATAATTGTACACCTCCCCAACAAAATACTTCTTCTATTCAACAACAACAACAACAAACAATTACTTCTTCAATATCTACTAACCAATCTCAATCACAAAATTTACTTCAATGTCAACAATTTCCAACTCAACAAGCACAACAACAACAACAACCAATTCATCCACAATATTTAGAAATGGTTTCAATTCCAAAAGATATTTTACTTAAATTGGTAGAACAGAGAATTGAAAGCGACAAAACACAAATACAACCACCAAGTAAATGTTTGTGTCATTGTCATTGTGGGAGATATCCAAATGATGTTCCTATTGTTGATAAGGTGTGAATATTTTAATTTTTAATTGAGTGTATCACGTCCAAATTCCCTGATCAATTTGTATTTTAAAACTAAAACTAATAATCCTTCTAAAGGTTATGACTGATTTGTTGGAAGGTTCATCTAAACATCTCGGAGGAGGGGACAACAACAGTACAAGTAGTAACAATTCTACACCTCGAAATTCTCTTCAATCACAGCCTGTACATTTCCAGTCTGTCACTAACGGGCAAATATCATTACAACAAGCACAACAACAACAAAATACTTTAATTAATCAGTCTATTACTACTGGAAATTTTGTTGAAACAATGGACACAAGTACTTCCATTAATTAAATTAGAAACTGTGTTTGGATTTGAATTTTTCTGACAAATTTTAAGGATTTTCGCTTCTAAAGTGAATTCAAAAAAATATTTAGTTAGATTGTTATTTAACTTTAAATTTTGGGCCAGTATTTTTTTAAAGTCTATTATACTATTCTGATTCTAGGCAATTAATCATATTTTTAAAACAAGGCGGTGCTTCGTTTTCAATTGCTTCCTCTCTACACCAACTTAGTGCTTCTGACCAAGAACAATTGGCTGAATTGTCAAAGGCTAACGAAATCTGGAAGACTTCGGCAACAACTTCTTCAAACATTTCATTAACTTCGGGAGGGGCTCAGTCTGGAGATTTACAATTTTTGATGGGGCATTACACAGAATCTGATTTGCGTCGATTAATTGGTTTGGCTAAATCTTTGGATGCTTTTAAACGTCTTGATCAACACGACCAAGAACGTTTATTAAAAAGTGAATATTTTTTTTTGTAAATTTTGAGAAAATATTTTTTTAATTGAAGGTTGTTTTGGAAGTTTTTTTGTTCTTCGTTCTGTTCTGAGTGTGGACGTGAATGAATTTACTGTTGCTATTCTACGACAAAATGGAGTTCCTGAATCAACTATAAGGTAAAATTGTGATTAAATTAGAGATCTGCCGTAAGGATCGGTTGATTATTTAGTGATTAAATTGAAAAATCTTTGGGATATTTGGAGTCTAACAATAAGCATTCTTTGATGTTTTATTTTAAAGATTCTATGTCGATTTTCCTGTCGAATGGCGTCGAAATGAAACAATTAATTTATTACTTGGACTTATTCTTCTTTTTAATGTTGAAGTTGCTGATTTGCAGAGTGCGATTTCTGTTACTGTTGAAAATATGAAATTTCAATCTTTGTTAAAAAGGTGAAGAGTTTATTTTTTTTATAAAATTACAAAAGAATCTGAAAAATTCTAGTAGATAATTTTAAGACTTTTTAGATAAATTTATATTTTTATCAGTTATTTTGATTACAAATTTAAACATTTTCAGGCTGCTTTATGCATTTTGCGATCGTGACTCTGTTAAAGCCGAAACAGTTGCAGCAGAATTACTTGCTCGAGTCGAGCATTTAAAACAATTATTCCCTGGAGGAACACCAACAACACATAATTCTTTGGGTATGGGGACATGCAATAATTTGGCTTTTGCACCCCAAACAATTGGACAACAACAACAAATTGTTTCGACTAGCCAATTGGTTGAATGCTCGAATTCTTCGATTAATATAAACACTAGTAGTTAACAAGTAAAGAATTTTTCAAATTTTGAGAAAAAAGTGTGTTTCGGGAGATTAAGTGTTTCCGTAATTCTTAAACGTATTTCGTAATTGCTAGCCTTAAGGCAAAGATTTAATTTAAAATTTGTTTTAATTTATTAAAATTCATTTTTATTTTTAGGACATGCATTAATATTTAATGCCATAAACAAGATGAAATTAAATATCAAAAATAAAATACTAGGTCGGTTCATAAAAAAGTTCGTTTTTTGTTATCGCAAGTTTTTTGGGTGATAACTATTTTTATACGATTTTATTTTTATCTTATTTTGTAGCCCAGAGTCTTAGCTTTATAATGATACCAAAATTTTAAAAATATCAAAGCTCAAAAAAATTTTATGCCTTCAGAAGTGAGCGTGGGTAAGGGGAATATTTAGGGGCAGTTACACATCCCATTAAAACTAAGTAATAATGCAATATTGGCATTATGAAAAATTAATGAAACGATAGGCAGGGATCTTGTCTAACCTAGTGTGCCTCAAAAATTTTTCAAAAAAAATCGTTCTGGGAGCAATAGAACCAAACGCAAACATGGGTCGTGAAGACGACCGGCTGTAAACGAACGCGTCCTTGCTCGCCGGTTAGAAAGATATCCGAATATTTTTTTATTAGAATTGTAGCTGGGACATTGCTCTATAAGAATAATATGGCATTTGTTCGAAAAAACGGATCTTGAGCCGAGGAGGGCAAAAAGTAATGCACCAACCGCCTGAGAGACAAAAACAACAGGGACTTTTTTTTAGCCTTTCAAGCCTGGATAACTATCGAAAGGGTTGTTCATGTAACCGGATTGTTACCTAAGTTTAAACATATGGCAATTACGATGATAATAAACAAAAAATTGTTTAGAGAAAAAAACATTAAGACCCTCTTTTGGTCCTCCGCCCAACCAACCACCCAGAAAACGTATGTTGATTATTCTTTTGGCCGGTCCTCAGTCCGGTGAAGTCGGACCTACCCCAATCTGGTACCAATGTAAACTTTAACATGTCTATTAACTAGATTACCAAGGTAGATCTCGCTTACCGCCTTCAACAGTGCGAGGGACAGTTTAATAGACCTCCGGTTTTCCATTAAAATAATGCTCCTTCAGACCACTAAAATTTGACGACCTGTCATACCCCAAAAACAATTTGTTGGAAAGTGCTACCCCACCCCCCTTGTAGCCCTGAGTCTGCTCTATCAGAATAACGTCATTCCACTTCTTTAAAAAATTTTTTGCCGGATGGGCACTTGACTAAAGGCGCTGAGGTCGAGACTGCTGTGGGTTAGACAGTGCATCAGAAATGGGGTCAGATTTTTTTAAAAAGGGGAATCCAGAAACTTTTTTCTGTTTTAATAATGTTGCTAAGACTCGGGGCAATTAATTAGTAAAGTTAGATTTTTTATCTGTTTGAGCTTGCTTGAGATTTATCGATTTTTCTTGGAAAATTTATTTTTGGAAAAAACGAACTTTTTTATGAACCGACCTAGTACAATATTTATCAGTTGCATATTAGTTTAATTAATTAAATATTTGTCTTTTTATATACCTAAACTAATTTGGTTTGCTCCTCGAGCCCTCCATACTTTTTTAGATTTTTTCTGACCAAATTTTCTGTAAATTCTCCTTTGGTTCCTAAAATTTCCATAAGACTTCTAAAATTGGCGAAGGGGATCTTTGTGAGGAGCTAACTTTATAGTTTTTTTTTAATCTTTTAATCCTCTTTCTCATTTAATTTATAAGAATTGTATCTTTATCAGAGCTAAGATTTGAAAATATTCCGTCTTTCTTTTATTTTCAAGTAATTCCCTTTCCAATTAAATATTACACTTATAATATATTTGCTCATATTCTTATACTATATATTTTTTACTTTAACAAGAAAAATTTTATAAATAAATTATTTAAATTTATTGGAGTTTATTTTAAAATATTTTTAACAAATTTTGAAATAATTACAAGGAAATTCTTAACTTTTAAGCCCTATTATCCAAGTGGTTAAATTGTGGGGAAACAGAGGGATCGAGTTACGTGTGTCTTTGATAATATAAAATTATAGGAGGGACATTTTAGTAGTGAAAAATAAAATACAAAGATAGCAGCACATTTAAAAGAACTCTGCAAGCTGAGTTAAATGAGACCAAATTTAGCTTAATATGATTTGAAACTGAAAAATTTGGGGAGAATTTTAAATTAAATATTTTTAAAATTCGTCATTTAATTTTACTATAAGAATTTATGGAGTTGCAAGGGTTATGTATTTCATCTTTTTCTGTCCCCGACTTGTGAATTATTTAAAGAAGTTGTACATTAAATTTTGCCTGTTTGATGTCGTGTTTATCATCAATTTAAAGAATAATATTTTGATTCTTTTAATGTCAAAAAATTCAAACGATTATTAAATTTAGCTACGATGTAATAAAACTAGAGTGCGCTTTCCTTCTGAAATAAATTTTCCTAAAATGGCAAATGAAAAATATTTTTCCATTGATGAGGTTAATTTGCATAAATATCCAGATGATATTTGGCTAATTAAAGATGGAAAGGTACAAATAATTAAATTTAAATTAATTAATTTAAAGGTTTATAATTTAACTTGTTATTATAAATGTATGTTTTTTAAATTTAAATAAAAAAATTTTTAAAAATTATTATTTTTTAGCTCATCCAGGTATTTAAAGTATTAAATTATTTTAAATATTAATTTTTAAATTAGGAGGTGATGCTATGCTTAAATATGCGGGAAAAGTAATTAATTCTTTTAAAAAATAATTAAATTGTTAATTTTTAAAGGATATAAGCATTGCAATAAATAATGTTGTGGCACACGGATTTTCTCGAGAATTTATTGGAAATAAACGATCTGAGCGTTATGGTGGAAAAATAAAATAATTTTTAGTGGGAGGTTAAAAGGGGTAAGAAATAAATATAAAATACCAAAAAAAATATTTTTATATATAAATTTATTAAAAATAAAACACTTTACTATCAATATAGTTTTAAAATAAATATAAAATATAATTTAAAAAAGGAGGTAAAAAACAGTTGTGTATACACTTAATCGGTTTCGAGAAAATCCTTCAAGAACTTCCCAAACAATTATAGTAAATCGAATAAAAAATTTCTAACAAAAAATATATAAATATTATGTATATATAAAATTAAAATATAAAATTTTATAAGGCAATCACACAAGAAGAATCAATTCCTGAATCAAATGCAGATAATTGCCTTTCTTTTTCTTCTCTTAATTTGTCTTGATTAGCTGACTGGAAAAGTTTAAAATTAATTTTTAAAGAGTAAAGTATAAATTAATTTATTTTACTTTAAAATTCAACAATTCCTTATTTCCTTCATTTTCACATTCTTCATTATTTGGCAATAAAAATATATTTTCTTCTTTTTCTTTATTATTTAAATTATTATTTCCTTTATCTTTATCAATTTGTTTATTCTCTTTTAATTTATTATTTGCCTTAATTGGCACACAAATAGTTAATGAAGGAGTTGTTGAAGAAGAAATTAAAGAAGATGAAGGTAAACGGGCAAATTTCTTAAAAAAAAATTTTTTTTTTAAATAAAATTCAAAAAAAATTAAGTACTTGAATATCTAATTCACTCGCTGGAATATTTAATGCTGTATAAATTAATGCCAAATCTCTCGAAAAAAGGAATGGCCTATTTTCTCCCACACATCCAAGAGGTTTTTCATTAATTGCAGATTCGTCCCAGTTAACGAAAATCTAAAGATTTATAGTAATTAATTTTTAAAATAGAGGAAAATAGAGCTTTTTGGACAAAACTTTTTTGGAGGCAGCCCATAGAAAATTATTTGGTCATCAACCAAAATAAGAGATGCATGGATGAGTGGATAATAGCAACCTTGCTTTGGGGGACTTATTTTAGACCAATCCCTCCAATTTTTTATATTTTCTAGGATGGGTCCACCATTTAATATATCAATTTTTTATTATAGTAAAGCAGCTGGACTAGAATTATTTCTCTCCTTCAGCTAGTACAAAAGGCATCTTCAGTAGACAGGACTTGTGTTTATCCACTAATTACACCACGCTGCCTACTGCCCAGCCTTAGGAATTAAATAGCTATATGCTTTACATTATAGAATTTTTCGAAAATAAAGGGGCGTGTATAAAGTAAACAACTTTTTTAATTTTAAAAAATTCTTAACAGTTTTTTCCGGATCCATCTGTTGATGGAGAGCACAAAAGACGTGATCAAAAATATCTGATGAATTACAAGAAATATTTGTAGATGTTTTTATTGTTTCATTATTTGGAGTAATTAATTGTTCTGCTCTTTTATCCCAAAAGAAAACTGCCTTTAATTAAAAATTTTTTTTCTTAAATTTTATTTATTTTTCTTTACTTTATCAGCTTTTGTTGTAGCTTGTTGTACCCAAAGAAGTAAATTCCTTTCAATAGCCGTTTTATCCCAACGATCATAAAATATTCTAACTCCGTTTTTGACTAATAAACGGGCAAAACGTTCCAAATCGGCACTTTTTGCTGGCTGGGCATTGGCTAATAAAATAGAATAAACGTTCTTGGTCGTCACTTTTTAATAAACGTTCTTGGTCGTGTTGATCAAGACGTTTAAAAGCATCCAAAGATTTAGCCAAACCAATTAATCGACGCAAATCAGATTCTGTGTAATGCCCCATCAAAAATTGTAAATCTCCAGACTGAGCCCCTCCCGAAGTTAATGAAATGTTTGAAGAAGTTGTTGCCGAAGTCTTCCAGATTTCGTTAGCCTTTGACAATTCAGCCAATTGTTCTTGGTCAGAAGCACTAAGTTGGTGTAGAGAGGAAGCAATTGAAAACGAAGCACCGCCTTGTTTTAAAAATATGATTAATTGCCTAGAATCAGAATAGTATAATAGACTTTAAAAAAATACTGGCCCAAAATTTAAAGTTAAATAACAATCTAACTAAATATTTTTTTGAATTCACTTTAGAAGCGAAAATCCTTAAAATTTGTCAGAAAAATTCACATCCAAACACAGTTTCTAATTTAATTAATGGAAGTACTTGTGTCCATTGTTTCAACAAAATTTCCAGTAGTAATAGACTGATTAATTAAAGTATTTTGTTGTTGTTGTGCTTGTTGTAATGATATTTGCCCGTTAGTGACAGACTGGAAATGTACAGGCTGTGATTGAAGAGAATTTCGAGGTGTAGAATTGTTACTACTTGTACTGTTGTTGTCCCCTCCTCCGAGATGTTTAGATGAACCTTCCAACAAATCAGTCATAACCTTTAGAAGGATTATTAGTTTTAGTTTTAAAATACAAATTGATCAGGGAATTTGGACGTGATACACTCAATTAAAAATTAAAATATTCACACCTTATCAACAATAGGAACATCATTTGGATATCTCCCACAATGACAATGACACAAACATTTACTTGGTGGTTGTATTTGTGTTTTGTCGCTTTCAATTCTCTGTTCTACCAATTTAAGTAAAATATCTTTTGGAATTGAAACCATTTCTAAATATTGTGGATGAATTGGTTGTTGTTGTTGTTGTGCTTGTTGAGTTGGAAATTGTTGACATTGAAGTAAATTTTGTGATTGAGATTGGTTAGTAGATATTGAAGAAGTAATTGTTTGTTGTTGTTGTTGTTGAATAGAAGAAGTATTTTGTTGGGGAGGTGTACAATTATTATTATTTAATTGTCCTCCTCCTGTTCCAATACTCATCTAAATAAAAATTGTTAATGTCAAAATATTTCTCTATAATTGAGGTAAATTCTTTAAAAATATTTTTACCTAAAAATATTATATTTTTATTATATTCTAAATCTACTAGAGAAAATATAAAAATTTAAAAAAAAAACATAAGAAAAAATTCAATCATTCAAATCGCAGCTCAAAAAAACTAATTATTCCCTAGTAATCTTTTTAAAAATTAAAATGACCGACAATACTTGACGGTTGTTGAATTAAAATATTTCCAGTTTGTGTTGTTGTTTGTGGAATTAATTGTGGTAATACATTTGGATTTGGGGGAGGAGGAATTGAAGGTTGTTGAGGTGTTTGTTGAGGTTGTGAAGCTAAATGGGCAGCAGCTACCTCAATAAAACAACTTGGTAAAATATTAGTTGAAGGAGCTGGAGTAACAATTTGAGAAGAAATATTTGGAGGTTGTTGGTTATTATTTTGAATTGTTCCTGTAGAGAAAACATTGGCAACCTAAAAATATGTAATCAGGAAAGTAGTGGAAAATATTTAAATAAATTACTTGTTGTAACTGTTGATTAACATTTTCATTTTGAGCATTAGTTGTACTCCCAGGTGTTAAAAAAGCATTATTTGCATTTAATGACTGCTGATTTAAATGTTGCTGCTGTTGTTGTTGATGGTGATGAACAGCAGCTACATTTGCTAAAGCTGCCAACTAAAAAATTAAAATTATTTTTTTAAACAAAGGAAATTAAGTAAAGAGACTTGTTGTTGTTGATGTTGAGCTATTTGTTGTTGCATTTGTTGAACTTGTGCAGCAGCTACTATTTGAGCAGCCGCTTGTTGTTGAGCAACATGTTGTACTTGCTGTTGGTGCTGTAAATGATGGGCTACTGCTGCTGCAGCGGCCGCTTGTTGTTGCTAAAAAATAAATTAGGAAATTAGATAAAAAATAATTTTTATTTATATTTTAAATGGTGGAAAATATATAAGGGATCTACAAAATAATGATTCCATAACTAAAAACCAATATATACCTAATCAGTCTTTCCACTTAAAATCTAGATTTTTAAGAAAGAAATCCCAAAATATTTTTGGCTAAGAAATTTACATGAGAAGCAACAATTTGCTGTTGAATAGATTCAGTTACTGTTGATGCCTGTTGTGTTGTAATATTTGTTGGATTGCCTGTTGCATGGGAAATTTGTTGTTGTTGGCTATGTTGTTGCTGTTGTTGTTGAATTAAAGCTGCAGCAACGGCAGGGGGTAGTGGATTGGAATTCTCGTTGGTTGTTGTAATCATTGTTGAAGTTGATTGGTTGTTAGTATCTGGAATAAGTCCAGCAGAAACTAACAATGATGAAGGGTGTTGTTGAAGCCCTAAAAATGTGTTTTTTAATTAAATTAAAAAAGAGAATAAAGTTAAAAAAAAAATAATTTTTTAAGTTAGATACACTATACATATAAGTCAAGGGTTAATCCTGATTATCTCTAAAATAACCGAATCAACGGGGAAAAAGTTTTGTGGATGTTTATATGTATGAGAGGACATGAATAAATAATTATTATATGTATATCTGGCTAAATGAATCATTTATGGAAATTATTTCTTTTTACCCATAAAAATCTAAAAAATTTACTTAATTTCTACATAAAAAATAAAAAAAAAGTAAAGAGGAATGTCTACATAGAGATAAAAAATAATAATCTAAAATAGTCTGTGTCTATTAAGATAGCCACTAAATGTCATGAGTGAGGAGGCCAATCTTAAGACTGTATGAGACAAGGAGTAATGGAGGTTGATAGGGCAAGGTGTTAAATAAAAATATAAACTAAAAATATTGCAATGGGGGAAAATCGAAGGGACAAAAAAGTAGGTAAATTGGGAAATAGCGATAAAATAAAATATAGGTGGGGGAAGAAGAACACTAAAAATAGGAAAAAATGGTAAAGAAATAATATTTATTTTACTTTAAACACTAACCAGTAGAGATTCCCCTACAAACGATAAATACCTTTCAATGGTTCTTTGGAGGTGATTATTGTAAATTATTATTATTATTTAATTGACCTAATTTTTGATTTATTATTTACTTTAAAAACAAAAATAAATATATCAATATTATTTTGTGGTCAACATTGAATGATGATTAATGAAGAACAAAACATGGGAAAGAATGGTGGGTCAACATGTCATCTAAAAATTTTAAATGATACCCTAAAGACCACAACCATTAAATGTGAGACTTTGATGATTAAGTAAAAAATTTATAATCCGGGGTTATTTTGATTTGACCTAATTAAAGGAAATTATAACTCAACTTGCACAACATTAACATTTTCACTCTGTAAAGGCTGTGTTTGTGGTTGTTGTTGCTGTTGCATTGCTGCTGCTTCTTCTGCAGCGGCAGCAACAAGAGCAGCCAAAGCAGGAGGTGGTGCAGCTTGTGGTTGTTGAACATCCCCAACATGTCCCCCACCTGCCACTGTTGTGTGAATAGAGGTACTACTACCAACAGGAACCCCAACAACCGGAGGAGGAAGTTCATCTGCAACATTAAATTGTTGTTGGGATTGTTGTTCAGGTTGTGGTTGTTGTTCCATTGGTATATCGTCAAGCTGTTGTTGTAAATGTTGTTGTTGTTGATGTGCATGATGAAGTAGAACAGCAGCGGCTGCCTGGTTAACCTTAAGTTGAAGAGATTGGGTCACGACAATTTCAATACTACCCATTTATTTCCCTTCTAAAAGGAAGTAAAAAAGGGCACACTTTTTAAAAGGGCATAAGTAACTAAAATCCAATTAAATATAAAGAGCTCACAACTTGTTGAACAGCCGCAACTTGTGCAGCAGCTGCTACTTTAGCTGCAGCCATTACTTGTTCAGTACCGGCTGTTTGTGTATTCAATAATGGCGCGGCTGCTGGAGAAGTGAAGGGATTTTGTAATCCGACCAAAGGATTAGGCGGTAAATCAGTAACTAGTGGATTGGGGACTTCTTGTTGGTGTGTTAATTGAGGTACGAGTTGTTGCTGTTGTTGCTCAGTATGTAAAGCCTCTACTTGTAACATTTCAACTCGTTGTGCTGCTTGGGTTTGTTGTTGTGTCTGAAGGAAAGAAGCGGTAGTCATTGAATCTGATTGAAGGAGTGGTTGTTCCTTAAATTTTAATGTTTGATAAATTGGATTAAGAGGATGTTTATAGATTTAATAGAAAAAGAATTTTAATATTTTTTCTGATTCAAATGTTCGATTTCTAAAGGTTTCAATTGGAGATATAGGTAAGTTAGAAATATATTTCCTACCTGTTTAATACTTTTTCTCGTTTGTTGTTGAGTTAAAGCTAATTCTTGTTGATCCATCTCCGTAGAATGTTTAAGAACGGCTGCAGAACCTCCCATTTGCCCACCCAATCCAAGAGCGGCATTTACAGAAGCAACGGCCGCAGCAGCAGCCGCACGACGTTCTCTATTTTCTTGGATTCTTTGCTTCTTTTCAAGTCTAGCTTCATCACTCATTATCCATTCTTTTTTCATTCCAACTCGAAAACATTTTTGAAGTCGACAACGTTGACAAAAACGACGAGAAACTGTATTGATGTCACATTGCTCATTAAATGGACAACGAATCTCCTATAAAAATTAGAAGTAAAAATCCTCATTATGGGGATAAAGTATTCGCTAAAAAGGGGCGTGTCAACATGGATTGAATCCCAAGGAAGGGCCACTAAGTTTCCTGGGTCAAATATCCAAAAAATTCAAACATTCCAAAGAATCATCTGAAAGATCTTCCAAATTGTCGAACTCAATTTTTTACGTCCTCGTTCTGTAAAAACCCCCAAAATTACTTTTTCTTTGTTGGCATTACGTCGAAAGAAAGCCTTGCAAGATTCACAAGTTATCACATTAAAATTATAACTGTATGCTTTATCCCCACAAACTCGACAAATTTTCGTTGCTGGACGTTTCTCCATTGGAGCAAAGTTTGTTGATGACCCCGCACATCCACCTGCTGCTGCCAAACTAATTGTCATTGTATTTGTTGTAGAGGCACAAGAAGCACTTGAAAAAGAAAATGCCCTTTTCCTCTTTGTTGATGGACCAACAGAGGTAAATATTTCTTCTTCACATTCTTCCTCCTCTTCATCTTCCTCTTCTTCTTCATCTTGACTTGTTGGATGACCTCTATCAAATTCCTCATCATCCATTCGTTGTGGATAGTTTAAGTATTCAGAAGAACTAAGTTCAGTAAAATGTTGTTGTGGATGAGTTACATCATAATGATGATGGTCAGGACCTAAACTAATGTAATAACATTGAATAGTAAAAGGAATTCTTGGACTCTTAAAATCGGACGCATAAACTGTCATCTTAACTGTCTTAAATTTCATTTGATTTTTCGGTTCGGTTCCGGATATCCAAAAATTTTCCTAAGAACCAACAACCCTCTAGCATTTTATATATTCCAAAAAAACGCACCAGAATAAAAATAGCTTTGAAGTTGTGATACAGAAGAACTCACAGCTGTATTCTTCACTTGCCCAACAGGCGGCATTGAATTACAATGATCTACCAATTGAATTCTTGAATAACGATCAGAAAGTTGCCTTTCTCTATCGTCATCTTCCCCCTCACCATCTGCACCACTATCTGGGCCTCCACTATTGTAATATTGTTTTGATTGATAACGATCTGGAGGACTTTGTTGTTGACGACCATAAGGGTGATCAAAAGACTAATAAAAAAATAAGAGAAAAAAATATTTTTATAAAATATATTTTTAAATGTACTTTATTATGTGCCACTGCAGGCATTGAAGAACGACGAGGTCTACCTCGTTGACGCATTTTAAATAAAATTATTTATTGCTTATTTTTAATTAATAAATTGTATTTAGTAGTTTATTTAAAAAATCAAAAAGCATAAAACTAAAAAAAGAAATTTAATTTTTTTGAAAATTACGAGATTAAAAGACAATTAAAGAGGGATAAAAAATGAATTAATCTACATAAAATTCTAAAATCTCTCTAATTTTCCTGAGGAATTTATGACTGTTTTGTAAAAATGTTGATTTTAAATAGATTTGTGCATAATTATTGTAGATGATAAAATTCAAAGAAAATGAAATTTTTGAGTAAAGGTTTAAGTAATTTATTAGTAAATTATTTAGAATATGTAGATTATATTTATATTTTTTATATTAAATGTTAATGTATTTTATGCCTTTAATAATTATTTTCTTTTTTATCAGTTTAGTACTGACATTTTGATTTTTCTTTTTGCAAACTTCCGTTAACAAATATATTTTGTTTAGGTTCACAAAACTAAAAATAGTTTTACCTTGGAGGAAGTAAAAGACTTTTCTCGAAAAAGAAAGAAAGTAAAAACCTTCCAAACAATTTTTGTATTTAGATATTTGTTGGCAAACACAAAAATGACTAACAAAAATGAAAAAGAAAAAGAGGAATGTTTGAGGGTTTAGGTGACGTTTAGGCGTTGGGTATTAAATGTTTATTGAGTTAAAATTTTGTAGAAATTTTTGTGATAAAGTTAACTAATTTTTAAATAAAATTATGAAAATATATGGATAAAAATGGAAATACATAAGTAATGGTTTTTCAAAAAATATTTTTTCAAAAATCAAAAAATAAATACAACTTTTTAAAAGATTAATTAAAAATTTTAGAGATGTTAACTAGAGTAGCACGAGGTCGAGGCCTCGCCGAGGCCGAGGCCGAGGTCCTCGGCGATTTTTCAACCTCGACCTCGATTTTGCTGACCTCGGGCCTCGGAACCTCGTCTCGGTCCTCGCCCTGAATCTCGGTCGAGGACCGAGGCTAAATATACACCCCTAAGAGTTGCTTTTTTTGTAAAAAATGGAAGTAATATGGTGACTTACCTTCCAAAATTCTCAAAATTTTCGCCTGCGGCGCAGAAAAAGAAGATTTTTGGCTTCAAGGCCTTCCAAAATTTTCAAAAATTTCGCCTGCTGCGCTAAAAATGGAAGAAAGCTGACTTTATGGCCTTCCAAAATCTCAAAAATTTCGCCTGCGGCGCTGAAAAGGGAAGGCTTTTTTTAATGAAAAGGGAAGGGTCGTGTTTTTCCCCTAAATACCCTTAATCCTATTAATCCCCAATATACACTCTATCCCCACAAATCCATGATATCCTCCTTAATCTGCTAAATCCACTTACATTTAATTAATCCATTCAAGCCCCCTTATACTCTCCTTTGATCCCCCCCCCCATATCCGTCTAAACCCAGTCTACTAAATAATTAAATAGTATCGAAGTAAACCAAGGAGTCATATCTCTACCATTTTCAGCGCCGCAGGCGAAAATTTTTAAAATATTGGAAGTCAAGTGCCAAATTTCTCCCTTTATAAAGCGCCGCGGGCAAAAATTTTGCAAATTTTAGAAGCCCAGGAAGCCAGATTTTTCAATTTTAAAAATAAAATGTGAAAATCAAAAAAGTTCAAATCTTAGGAGTGTAGGTTTTTAAAAGCTCAAAAAAGTCAAGACCAAGACTGCACCCCAAGACCAAAACCAAAAAAGCCCAAGAGTCTTGGACATCTCTATGGGCAGCCTACTGGGTATGAATCAGATGCAACATATTAATTTGACAAGTATTTAGCATATATTTTAAAAATTTATTAAATTTAAGAAGATTTTGAAAAGTTATAAAATTTTTTAAAACCTCGGTTATCCTCGGTCCTCGACCTCGGTCTCGGGTCAAAATTAGCCCCTCGACCTCGATCTCGGCTTTTCCTGCCTCGGTGATCCTCGGTCTCGGTTTTTTCAAAAAACCTCGACCTCGTGCTACTCTAATGTTAACACAAATAAAAATTACAAAAAAAATCCAAGCATTCTTTAATTATTTTTTAAAGCTACACCCTAAACGCCTCAACGCCTTAATGACTCATTTCCTCTGAAAATGGCAGCCCGTGAAAAGAAACTAAAAAAATATTTGTATTTGGTAAATGAACGCAAATGGATGGTCTAGTGTAAAGGAACAGCAACAAATATAATTTCGAACAAATATTTGAAGGTATGAGAGAAAGCAAAATAAAATTGTAAAAATGATTTAATTTGATAAAAGGCAAAAATATTTTATTTAAAATAAAATCAATTAAGAATTTTGAAAAAAATGATGACATGAAAAATTTTAGAAAGAATTATGTACAAATTAAGTGCACTATTGGTATTTAATTTATGAAAATATAATTGGGAAAGGGAATTTGCTGAGATCTTTTTGGATTGTCTTTTAAGTGAATCTCTCTTTTTTTTGGATCGAGTTCGTCTAAAAATAAAATCTCTTTTAGTTTAAAAAGAAACTAAAAAAATTTAAGTTGAATAACACAAAAATATTTATTTATTTAAAACTTCAAAATTTAATAACAAAAAATAAAAATAACCAAAAATCTAATATATTTATTTGGGATTAAGAACGGAATGTGGACATAATACATAAATACATTACAAATATATTTATTTTTATTTCAAAATTGAAGAGAGACGAAGACAGATAAAAAATAAAATAAAACAAAAAATAGTTTTGCCCCCATAATCACGTGATGTGGCCAAAATAATCAGTTAGTGAAAGGGCGCAACTAAGTACGAGAGATCGGAAATAGGGGGGAGGGGGGAGGGGAGGAGTTGTTAGACTTTGAAAAAAAGATAAATAAAAATATATCCGCTCCCAATATTTGCACTAAAAATATTTTTGTTTTTATCGTCTGCACTCAAAAGAAAAGAGAAAAAAAAATAAAAAGGTCTTTTAAGGAATGACAGCGAAAAATAAGTGCAAAGTACATTGGAAAAAAGTAAAAAAATATTAGAAACGGCTGGCGAAAACAAATTTTTAGAATAAACACCAAAAAGCGATCTTTGATTTAATTGTATTTATTAAATGCCATAATTTTTAAAATAAATAAAAGTATTAATTTAAATATTGAAGAAAAAAGGTGTTATGGCACAAGAAAAGGCTGTGTATTTTTTTAAAAAATAATCTTAAATGTTAATCTTTCAAATATTCCAAAAATTAAGTATATTTATATTTTTGAAATTACAATTAAAGAGTTCAGACTTTCCGGAATTTTTTGTTTGGATTTTTTTCTGTCAATAATTTCAAAAATCAAAAAGCCTGGAAGAGTTTTATCAGTTAAATAAATAAATCAAAAATTAATGTGTAGCTTATTTAATTTTTTAGAAAAAATTCCACCATAAAGTAACATTTTTTTAAAGTTGTATATAGAAGTATTTTTAAAAATTAATTTTTAAAATTCTAAACAAATAATTTATCCAATCTAGAATTATCGAATATGTAGAAGTAAAAATTAATGTGCGCGCAAGTGCTTGTGAACAGAACGTGGGATCAACAAAAATGATAAACGAGAAGATTGAGCGGTTAGAAAATAGGGAAAATGCGGAGATTGTTTGTATGATTGATTGGTGATATTTTGAAGGAAAGAAAATATATTGGCGAAAAAAAGTTTAGTGGAGGAAGGAAAGTGTGTGTGTGTGTGTGGAGTATGTGAAAAGTAGGGGGTCCAAAGGTCCATCTATCCCCCTCTCCCTTGATGGCCTTTTCTTTTGCTCCGTTAATGTTTTTCATCGATAAAAACTTGAAGAGAGATTAGGTCAATCCAAATGGACTAAAATTGACAGAAAAGAAGTGATCCTTTGGGGGATAACTTTAATATACAAAAAAGGGCGTAAGCCAGTTAGTAGATATTTTGGAATTCATGTAAGGAAAGATTAGGGGTAGGGAAGATTAGGGGCAGGGGCATCAGATTGAAAAACTTTAAGTCCTTGTACTTCTCTGAACGTCCGTTTGATTTGGAAAGTAATTGAAAGTAAATTTTGAAATCTCCTCTCGTGGCCATGATAAATAAAATCTTATATTTGCCATTAAAATTTTGATTAAATAATAAGAATTGTATTTGTATTTTGAAATTATTGTTTATTGAAATTAACTTTGTTCAAGATCAAAATATCGAGAAACTAATGTCAACTTTTGATGTAATGTATTTGTATTTGAATGTACTATTTGAAATGTATTTGCATAAAAAATATGTATATTTCAATAAAAATCCGGACCCAAATAATCATTTTAAAATTTCAGAATCATATTAACTAGGGTTGTTGTCGACCGGTTTTAAAATTGAAAATTTTCGAAATTATGATTCTTTAAAAAAGCCCAAAACAAAACCGGTATTTAACTATAACTCAAAACCGAAAACCAGGGATACCGGTTAATTACCAGTCGCCAACAACAAACACTAGTGCTAACTTTAATGAACAAAAATTTAATAGCAATTAAAATTAGAAGGTACACGTAAATAAAAAATATCTTTAAAAATTTATTATCCTCACAAAAAGCGTGGTCTTTGGGCAAGTTCACGAGTTCTTAGTGGTTGTATGATGAAATATTTAATGTTATTTGGAGGGTGGAGTCGAGCGATTTAACAAATAAACGGGAAAATTAAGAGAAACAAATGAAATAGGCAAATGAAAAATAAATTTATATTTAGGGGTGGGGGGGGGGGCTGGTTGATGTGTACTCATTTTATTTTTTTTCTTCAAAAAATAATATAATTTCTCATTTCTTTTTTTCTTTTCCTTTCTCCAAAAACTTTATTATATTTAACTATCAAGTTTTTTTTTATTTTATTAGCTTTTTTAGCAATGACTTCCCTGCTGACAAGGGAAGAGAGTAAAGGGGGACATGGGAAAGAGAAAGACAGGAAATCCCATTGCTGAAATCGCTGAGAGCACAACGAATACATTTAATAGACAAAAAATGAACGTTTGCACTCGTGTGTTTTAGAATGATTTTAGTTAGTTTCGGACTACTTTATGTATTACTTATTTGCTAGTTTTATTATCTCCTTAGAAGCAAATCTTATGTAGTAGGGGAATTATTAAAATATTCACAAAATTATTTAGTAACATATTAAAATTCTTATAAAATACTGTAAAGCTGGCAAAGTTTGCTGAAAAATCCATTAAAAAATATTAGGCCTTTCATTAAAATAATTTACAGTATGTAACAATAATTTAAAAATTTATTTAAAGTTCTTTTCATCTTCATTATTAATTTTCGATTCATTTACAGATTCTTTACTTTCTCCTTGAAATTCCATCTCCAATTTTTCCAAAGATTTTCCACGTGTTTCGGGTATAAAAATTAAAACAAAAATGCCAACAATACAACAAAGAATAACCAAAATAACAAAAGTTATCGAATAACCAAAAGCATCAACTGCCATAGGAAAAAGTAGACTTGTTAAGAAATTATTCATCCAAGCAAACCAAAGACTTATACCAACACCAAGTCCACGAACACGTAAAGGGAAAATTTCTGTTAAAAGAAGACTGCCTACAGTCATCTTGAATTAAAATTTTTAAATTGAAGATTAGGACGGGGTAGTTAAAGTTACATTTATTTTTATTTAAAAAAGGATCGATCCGTACATATTTTTACTAGCCAGCATTTGAAACGCTTAAGTGTGGATTAAAGATCTATTAAATGAGAAAGTAGAACATTGCCCCAGTAGCTCGTTCGTCAGATCACTATTTAATACTTCTCCCTTGCCCGAAAGTTTTAATTCTTACGCTATCCTAGGCTCAAGATTTTCTTTACTAAATGTATGCTTACAAATCATCTTTCTCTTTAAATAAAAAATAATTTAATTTTCAAAAATTTACAATAGCTCCTTGTTGTAACATTAAAAATGCAAGCATAGAAGATAAAATAAGCCATCCTTTAAGGGGACCATTTGTTAATAGAAAACAAAAAAGAACTGTTGTTGTGTGTGGAATAACAGAGCCAAATACGCCAAATAAATAAAATGGTCTGCGCGGTACTTTACTAATTAACCAAAGTCCTACAGCTGAGGCAACAAGTGAAATTAACTGAAAAATATTTTGGGATATCTCTAATAAAAATATTTTTAAATTTTTATTCAAAATCATGGGTAAAATTGACCTCCAAATATTAATGATGTTAAGACTTAAAACGTGGTACAAACATTACTCTATGGCTGTAAGTATCAGTTCTGCTTTTTAGAAGCAATGCCAAGTGTGTGGGGGGAGCGGGATATGAACAAAGGACCATTTTTTCAGCGCCGTTAATGAAAAATAATGAAATAATGTATTAATAATTAATTACCCCATTAATTGTATTTCCAAGTAAAGCAGCATCAGTATCCCCTCCATTATTATCTCGAAGCATTAAAGTAGCATAATACATAATAATACCACCGCCCTCTGCTGCCAAACTTAAACCAATTCCAATACCTATTAAAAGGCTTCGACGAAACCATGACAAACCAAGCATTTCAATAAAAATAGAAAATCCTCCCTCAACTTTTCCTTCCTCCAATTTTTTTATTTTTTCAATTTCTGCTAATTCAGCATCTGCTTCTTCAGATTTAAAACGAATTTTGTGTAAAATTATTTTTGCCTCAGAGTTTTTGCCAACAGAAACTAGCCAACGAGGACTTTCTGGCATTAACCAAAAAATTAAGGCTAATTCAAAAATAGCTGGCAAAATACTTAAAATACACATCCAACGCCATATACTTGATCTAAAAGTTGTTATTAAATTTTGTTTCTTTAATTTTTAATTTATTTAAAAAATTATAATTTACTCTTCATTCCAAAGAATTCCCAGAACGGCATTGGCAATAAAAGCCCCAAATTCTCCAACCATAATTAACAAAAAACTTCGAGTTACCATTCTTGCTCGACATTCGGGGGTTGAAAATTCTGCTAACAAAACGCTAACAACCGAAGAAAAACCTCCAATAGTTAAACCAAGCATTATTCTAAAACCAATTAAACACTGAAAAATAAAGAAATGATTTTACAAATCTGCTAAAAGGATATTAAAAAAATATCTTTAAAGTAAATATAAATAAAAAGGGTAATTTTTAGGCTAATTATCTTCGCTTCCTATTGAGATATTAAATATGTATATTCAAACGTTCTTCCATTTTTAAATTTTAAAATTTTACTTCAGCATTAGGAGAGAGAGAATAACACAAAGTTCCAATCATAAATAATAAAGTATTTCCCATCAAAGTAATTTTTCTACCAAAAATATCAGCTAATCTTCCAGCAAAAAGAGAACCAAAAGCACTTCCAATTAATAACGAGGAAGTAACTAAACCAATAATTGCTGGTGATAATTGTAAATCATCGACCATAAACGGCAATGCCCCGTTAATTACACCTTTATTTTGATTTGAAATTTAAGAAATTAAAAAGTTAGACTTCTCTATAAAATACTTTTGGGGCCCAAAAATATTGTATCTAAGATCGTCTAGGTATATCCGTTTTTTGTGGTTATCACTTAGGAAGCCTACACATAGTACATCCCCTCCCTTCTCTCCCCTTCAGTGCCCATCAAATTTTTTAAAACCCGCATCTCAAACTGAGGGTTATCTAATAATTATATATATATCCGACTGTATATTTAATAAAAATATTTAAACTATATAATTTATTAACAAACCAGTACTATAACCAAGAAGGAAACTACAAAAAGCACATATCCACGCTACTTTATTTAAATAAGGATTTACTTGTGGGTCAGTCTATAAATTAAACAAAATTTAAAATATCAGAGAAGAGACTTATTTTTAATTTTTGAGTTAAAGTTCTTTACTAAACTCTCTCTATTCTGAATAAAAAGAGGGTTAAATAAAGAGTAAATTAATTAATTAATTTTTATTTAATTAATCTTTTTAACCTTTTGTATTATTTTTAATTCTAAATCTTTGTCTGATTTTGTTTCTTTTTCTTCTTCTAATTTTGTTTCATTTAATGTTTCTTGAATTAATGTTCATTTAATGTTTCCCCTCTCCCTTGATGGCCTTTTCTTTTGCTCCGTTAATGTTTTTCATCGATAAAAACTTGAAGAGAGATTAGGTCAATCCAAATGGACTAAAATTGACAGAAAAGAAGTGATCCTTTGGGGGATAACTTTAATATACAAAAAAGGGCGTAAGCCAGTTAGTAGATATTTTGGAATTCATGTAAGGAAAGATTAGGGGTAGGGAAGATTAGGGGCAGGGGCATCAGATTGAAAAACTTTAAGTCCTTGTACTTCTCTGAACGTCCGTTTGATTTGGAAAGTAATTGAAAGTAAATTTTGAAATCTCCTCTCGTGGCCATGATAAATAAAATCTTATATTTGCCATTAAAATTTTGATTAAATAATAAGAATTGTATTTGTATTTTGAAATTATTGTTTATTGAAATTAACTTTGTTCAAGATCAAAATATCGAGAAACTAATGTCAACTTTTGATGTAATGTATTTGTATTTGAATGTACTATTTGAAATGTATTTGCATAAAAAATATGTATATTTCAATAAAAATCCGGACCCAAATAATCATTTTAAAATTTCAGAATCATATTAACTAGGGTTGTTGTCGACCGGTTTTAAAATTGAAAATTTTCGAAATTATGATTCTTTAAAAAAGCCCAAAACAAAACCGGTATTTAACTATAACTCAAAACCGAAAACCAGGGATACCGGTTAATTACCAGTCGCCAACAACAAACACTAGTGCTAACTTTAATGAACAAAAATTTAATAGCAATTAAAATTAGAAGGTACACGTAAATAAAAAATATCTTTAAAAATTTATTATCCTCACAAAAAGCGTGGTCTTTGGGCAAGTTCACGAGTTCTTAGTGGTTGTATGATGAAATATTTAATGTTATTTGGAGGGTGGAGTCGAGCGATTTAACAAATAAACGGGAAAATTAAGAGAAACAAATGAAATAGGCAAATGAAAAATAAATTTATATTTAGGGGTGGGGGGGGGGGCTGGTTGATGTGTACTCATTTTATTTTTTTTCTTCAAAAAATAATATAATTTCTCATTTCTTTTTTTCTTTTCCTTTCTCCAAAAACTTTATTATATTTAACTATCAAGTTTTTTTTTATTTTATTAGCTTTTTTAGCAATGACTTCCCTGCTGACAAGGGAAGAGAGTAAAGGGGGACATGGGAAAGAGAAAGACAGGAAATCCCATTGCTGAAATCGCTGAGAGCACAACGAATACATTTAATAGACAAAAAATGAACGTTTGCACTCGTGTGTTTTAGAATGATTTTAGTTAGTTTCGGACTACTTTATGTATTACTTATTTGCTAGTTTTATTATCTCCTTAGAAGCAAATCTTATGTAGTAGGGGAATTATTAAAATATTCACAAAATTATTTAGTAACATATTAAAATTCTTATAAAATACTGTAAAGCTGGCAAAGTTTGCTGAAAAATCCATTAAAAAATATTAGGCCTTTCATTAAAATAATTTACAGTATGTAACAATAATTTAAAAATTTATTTAAAGTTCTTTTCATCTTCATTATTAATTTTCGATTCATTTACAGATTCTTTACTTTCTCCTTGAAATTCCATCTCCAATTTTTCCAAAGATTTTCCACGTGTTTCGGGTATAAAAATTAAAACAAAAATGCCAACAATACAACAAAGAATAACCAAAATAACAAAAGTTATCGAATAACCAAAAGCATCAACTGCCATAGGAAAAAGTAGACTTGTTAAGAAATTATTCATCCAAGCAAACCAAAGACTTATACCAAGTCCACGAACACGTAAAGGGAAAATTTCTGTTAAAAGAAGACTGCCTACAGTCATCTTGAATTAAAATTTTTAAATTGAAGATTAGGACGGGGTAGTTAAAGTTACATTTATTTTTATTTAAAAAAGGATCGATCCGTACATATTTTTACTAGCCAGCATTTGAAACGCTTAAGTGTGGATTAAAGATCTATTAAATGAGAAAGTAGAACATTGCCCCAGTAGCTCGTTCGTCAGATCACTATTTAATACTTCTCCCTTGCCCGAAAGTTTTAATTCTTACGCTATCCTAGGCTCAAGATTTTCTTTACTAAATGTATGCTTACAAATCATCTTTCTCTTTAAATAAAAAATAATTTAATTTTCAAAAATTTACAATAGCTCCTTGTTGTAACATTAAAAATGCAAGCATAGAAGATAAAATAAGCCATCCTTTAAGGGGACCATTTGTTAATAGAAAACAAAAAAGAACTGTTGTTGTGTGTGGAATAACAGAGCCAAATACGCCAAATAAATAAAATGGTCTGCGCGGTACTTTACTAATTAACCAAAGTCCTACAGCTGAGGCAACAAGTGAAATTAACTGAAAAATATTTTGGGATATCTCTAATAAAAATATTTTTAAATTTTTATTCAAAATCATGGGTAAAATTGACCTCCAAATATTAATGATGTTAAGACTTAAAACGTGGTACAAACATTACTCTATGGCTGTAAGTATCAGTTCTGCTTTTTAGAAGCAATGCCAAGTGTGTGGGGGGAGCGGGATATGAACAAAGGACCATTTTTTCAGCGCCGTTAATGAAAAATAATGAAATAATGTATTAATAATTAATTACCCCATTAATTGTATTTCCAAGTAAAGCAGCATCAGTATCCCCTCCATTATTATCTCGAAGCATTAAAGTAGCATAATACATAATAATACCACCGCCCTCTGCTGCCAAACTTAAACCAATTCCAATACCTATTAAAAGGCTTCGACGAAACCATGACAAACCAAGCATTTCAATAAAAATAGAAAATCCTCCCTCAACTTTTCCTTCCTCCAATTTTTTTATTTTTTCAATTTCTGCTAATTCAGCATCTGCTTCTTCAGATTTAAAACGAATTTTGTGTAAAATTATTTTTGCCTCAGAGTTTTTGCCAACAGAAACTAGCCAACGAGGACTTTCTGGCATTAACCAAAAAATTAAGGCTAATTCAAAAATAGCTGGCAAAATACTTAAAATACACATCCAACGCCATATACTTGATCTAAAAGTTGTTATTAAATTTTGTTTCTTTAATTTTTAATTTATTTAAAAAATTATAATTTACTCTTCATTCCAAAGAATTCCCAGAACGGCATTGGCAATAAAAGCCCCAAATTCTCCAACCATAATTAACAAAAAACTTCGAGTTACCATTCTTGCTCGACATTCGGGGGTTGAAAATTCTGCTAACAAAACGCTAACAACCGAAGAAAAACCTCCAATAGTTAAACCAAGCATTATTCTAAAACCAATTAAACACTGAAAAATAAAGAAATGATTTTACAAATCTGCTAAAAGGATATTAAAAAAATATCTTTAAAGTAAATATAAATAAAAAGGGTAATTTTTAGGCTAATTATCTTCGCTTCCTATTGAGATATTAAATATGTATATTCAAACGTTCTTCCATTTTTAAATTTTAAAATTTTACTTCAGCATTAGGAGAGAGAGAATAACACAAAGTTCCAATCATAAATAATAAAGTATTTCCCATCAAAGTAATTTTTCTACCAAAAATATCAGCTAATCTTCCAGCAAAAAGAGAACCAAAAGCACTTCCAATTAATAACGAGGAAGTAACTAAACCAATAATTGCTGGTGATAATTGTAAATCATCGACCATAAACGGCAATGCCCCGTTAATTACACCTTTATTTTGATTTGAAATTTAAGAAATTAAAAAGTTAGACTTCTCTATAAAATACTTTTGGGGCCCAAAAATATTGTATCTAAGATCGTCTAGGTATATCCGTTTTTTGTGGTTATCACTTAGGAAGCCTACACATAGTACATCCCCTCCCTTCTCTCCCCTTCAGTGCCCATCAAATTTTTTAAAACCCGCATCTCAAACTGAGGGTTATCTAATAATTATATATATATCCGACTGTATATTTAATAAAAATATTTAAACTATATAATTTATTAACAAACCAGTACTATAACCAAGAAGGAAACTACAAAAAGCACATATCCACGCTACTTTATTTAAATAAGGATTTACTTGTGGGTCAGTCTATAAATTAAACAAAATTTAAAATATCAGAGAAGAGACTTATTTTTAATTTTTGAGTTAAAGTTCTTTACTAAACTCTCTCTATTCTGAATAAAAAGAGGGTTAAATAAAGAGTAAATTAATTAATTAATTTTTATTTAATTAATCTTTTTAACCTTTTGTATTATTTTTAATTCTAAATCTTTGTCTGATTTTGTTTCTTTTTCTTCTTCTAATTTTGTTTCATTTAATGTTTCTTGAATATTTTGTTTTTCATTTTGTGGCGGAATTAATATTTTTAAATGATCATTAGAATTACAAGAATTATCAGAATTTAATGCATTATTATTTATTTCAGTCATTTTACTTTAAATGGAAATAATTTTGAATGTTTAAATGAATAACTATATATTTATTTAGTTAAATATATATATACAAGATTTAAATATATATATTTAATGTCATAAGTTAATATATAAAAATTTATAGAGGTAAAAATACAAAAATATATTAACATATATTTTTTTTTCAACAATTTAGTGATCGAAGTTCTCTTACAATTTTCTGCCAAAATAATTTTTAATTTTTTTTGTATTCATTTTCTGCTAAAAATATGGAAATGTTGGTAAATATAAAAATATTTTTATTAGAAATATTAAAATTAAAAGATATTTTAAAGTTTTTAATAAAAAAAGTTTTTTGCACAAAAATGAAATAAAATTGTTTACGAATATTTTTTGGCTTAAAAAATAAATTAAAATGAATTTAATTTTAAAATTTTTTAGTCAGGTTTGAGTTAAAAATTAAAATATTTTTTAAAAATATTAAATAAAAAAATATTTTTTATATTTTTTTCACTATAATAATAAAGTGCATGTATATTTATGTTATTAAAAAAGTTGAAAAATATGTAATTTTTATTTAAGATTTACATAATTTTCTAAAATAATTTAAAGTAAAAATGTTTATTTATTTAAAAATAATCTACAAAAATTTATCTCAATTGATTTCACGTGAAAATACATAAATCTCAAAGTTTGTAAAAAATTGAAGTGTACAAATAAATATTTTTAAAAATTGAAAAATATAAAAATTAGTTTGAAGAATAAATGAAGAAGATTATTTGAAATTTAATACCTAAAAATTATAAATTATTGTTTTGAATTTCTCTGTTTTTATTTTGCTCTTATCAGTTAGCCGTACAAGTATCCTTCCTAACTCCGAAAATAAAATTTAAAAAATCAAAAATTTTATGATTTTCTGAGCCAAAAACATCAAAAATTAGTAAAACATCAAAATAACCCTTCGGTTTGTAGGCTCGTTTTATTATTGAAACAATCAGCAAAGTCAGATTTTCAGACATAATTTTTTTAAATTTATTCTATGAGCAACCATAAGGTATAAAAGATAAACTAATATTATTAAAAAAATTATTTTCAAAATAAAATATGTATTTATTTTTTATTTAATTCTATTCTTGGACCAATTAGGGATTTATGTGAAGCCAATATAGAATCAGGCAACTCGTTTGGCCAATAAATTTTATCATTTTCTTTTCTGTTAAATATTTCCAATCCTGCCCAGGCAATCTAAAAAAATATTTTTCTTAAAAAATATTTAATTTAAATTTACCATAACCCCATTATCAGTGCAAAAATGTGGAGGAGGTACTAAAACTGTAAAATTGTGAGAATTACAAATTTCTGAAATTTGTTGAAAAATATAATTATTTGATGCAACACCCCCAGCCAAAACTAAATATTTCTTTAGAAGATTTGTAAATTCAGGAAATGAAGAAATTAAAGGCAAAATCAAATTTAAATGTTGACAAATATATTCGCCAATTGTGTGCTTAAATTAGAATTTAAAAATTAAAATAATTTTTAGTTAGATTGTATAAAATCCAAAACACAAAATCCTTCCAAGCTCGTAATTTTCAATAAATATTTGGAGAAATCCGTCCCTAATTTTTTATTCAATATTCGCCCAATTTTAATTTTCGTGACATTCTATATTTTTCAAAAACATTTCTTTACTTGAATTGCAGCACATAAATCAACAATTTCATCATTTTTGTTGTTCTTTAATTTCTCTCTAATTATTCTTAGATAACGCCCTTTAATTGAATCAAAATCCAAATCTTGAGATATATCAGCCTTTGGAAGTGTTAAAGTATAATGAGGTTTATCTAGATTTCCTTTTATATAGCTATAATTAATATTTTAAATTATTAAATAATTATTTTACTTGACCTCTTTGCAATTTGTTCTAGCGCAACTCCAAAATGCCCTAATAGATTAAAAAAAATATATAATTGTTTTAGTTTAAGGAAAACTAAATCAGGTTTTTTTAAATCAGGTTAAAAAATATATAATTGTTTTAGTTTAAGGAAAACTAAATCAGGTTATTTTTTAAGTTTGTTGAGATTATTTTTCTTGCTTTGCCTTTCTTAGTTTCGGTTAGATTTATTATCTTTTAGAATTTATTTACTCTAAATCCTTTTTCCATCGTTCTCCAGTAAAATATCCTTCTCTCTAACAATTTTCTGATTTAAAAATATTTTAAACTTTTTAGGATTCCTTCAAAGCTTATTTAAATCAACTTCTTTCACTTCCCTCAAACATTGAAAATAAATCTGCATTAGAACAGGCATTTACAAAACTCTTAACAACGTCCTCAGACGATGAAGCAACTCCTAGAAATTTTACAGCTTCAAAGAAACGAAATTTTCAAATTAAATTTGAAAGTTTTTTAATTGAAGTTAGCGGTGCTCTTTGCTTGACATAAATATATAAATTTGTTTTTAGTTGTTTAAGGTTTACTTTTTTTGTTTTACTTGCATTTTTTGCTTTATTTTTTTTTGAAATTTGTTTTTCATTCCCAATTATTTGTCATTATTCCACTAGGCGTAGTAGAATTTACAGTTTAAATGGCCAAAATAATTTGGTATTGATTTAGATGTTAAATTATTACCTAATTATTTTTGACTTAACAAAATCTAAACAGCATTTATTGTTATTTACTGGGCCCCTTATCTAGAAAATATCCAAAACAAGTCTTAATGTCTACGCCATCCTTCAATTTTGTTTTTAGTTCTTAATTTATAAAAAATATTTGGATAAATTTTTGGTGCAAATTAGAGTTAAATTATTAATTGACTGTATTTCTATTTACTTAAAAAATTATTTTAATTTTTTACTCACATACATTAAAAGGTTAACTCTGAATTTTTAAAAATATTTCTATGTTCAAGGATTTTATTTTAAAAAGATTAGTTGTTGAATTCCTTCATTTTCGTTTCAAATTTAAACAAAATTTACATATTTTGGGTATTGAGTCAAGGTTTTTTCCTCAAAAAATTTTTAAAAATTATTTAACATAAAGTTGTGACGATGCTGCTGTTTCGATTATTTGTCAAGAAGAAAGGAGAATACTTTGTGATATTCGAAGTTCTGACTTTAAGACAAACTCTCGAATGGGAGGAGGCTTTTTGTTTTAGCTAAAAATAAAAAAAACTTTTTAATTTAAATAGCATAGAGAAGCACTTCCCCGGCTAATACGTGATGCTCTTGCCGAGTGTAAAATGCGAGCTTATGATGTAGACATTGTTGCTGTAACTAATAGGCCAGGGTTGGTTAACAGTTTAAAAGTTGGAATAGAACATGCTATTTGTTTTGCTAGGTTTTTAATATTTGTTTTGTAGTTTAAATAGCGAAATCGTATTAAATAATTGGTCCGGATTTATAAGATACTGGGTATATCTCGAAGGGGCATTTCTGTTAATTAGTGGTAAAAGATTTGGACTCATTATTTTGTTAATTCTTGGAGATATTTAAAAAAATTAATTTTTTATAGAAAATATTATCGTCCACTTATACCAATTCATCACATGCGTGCTCACGCTTTAATCGCTCGTTTATTATTTCCTGAATTAAATTATCCATTTATTTCTCTTCTTATTTCTGGTGGCCATTGTATTCTTTGTATTGTTTATAGCCCTGTATATTTCAAAATTTTGTTGGATACAAAGAGTGGAAGTCCTGGAGAATGTTTGGATAAATTAGCTAGAGAATTAGGCTTACAACAGTTAAATGGTAAAAATAATTTATTAAATACTTGGAGAGGTCTTATTTCTTTTTTCTGTATTACATCTAGGGTTGCTGGCCCGGTTCGGTAAAAATGAAGCCCGAAAAAAATGACTCGAACGTCGGCCCGGTTCGAAAACGGCAACCCTAATTAAAGTACTTCCTTACAATAATAAATTTAATCTGTAATAAGCTAAATTAGTTTAAATTATTTTTCCTTAAACTAAAACAATTATATATTTTTTTTAATCTATTAGGGCATTTTGGAGTTGCGCTAGAACAAATTGCAAAGAGGTCAAGTAAAATAATTATTTAATAATTTAAAATATTAATTATAGCTATATAAAAGGAAATCTAGATAAACCTCATTATACTTTAACACTTCCAAAGGCTGATATATCTCAAGATTTGGATTTTGATTCAATTAAAGGGCGTTATCTAAGAATAATTAGAGAGAAATTAAAGAACAACAAAAATGATGAAATTGTTGATTTATGTGCTGCAATTCAAGTAAAGAAATGTTTTTGAAAAATATAGAATGTCACGAAAATTAAAATTGGGCGAATATTGAATAAAAAATTAGGGACGGATTTCTCCAAATATTTATTGAAAATTACGAGCTTGGAAGGATTTTGTGTTTTGGATTTTATACAATCTAACTAAAAATTATTTTAATTTTTAAATTCTAATTTAAGCACACAATTGGCGAATATATTTGTCAACATTTAAATTTGATTTTGCCTTTAATTTCTTCATTTCCTGAATTTACAAATCTTCTAAAGAAATATTTAGTTTTGGCTGGGGGTGTTGCATCAAATAATTATATTTTTCAACAAATTTCAGAAATTTGTAATTCTCACAATTTTACAGTTTTAGTACCTCCTCCACATTTTTGCACTGATAATGGGGTTATGGTAAATTTAAATTAAATATTTTTTAAGAAAAATATTTTTTTAGATTGCCTGGGCAGGATTGGAAATATTTAACAGAAAAGAAAATGATAAAATTTATTGGCCAAACGAGTTGCCTGATTCTATATTGGCTTCACATAAATCCCTAATTGGTCCAAGAATAGAATTAAATAAAAAATAAATACATATTTTATTTTGAAAATAATTTTTTTAATAATATTAGTTTATCTTTTATACCTTATGGTTGCTCATAGAATAAATTTAAAAAAATTATGTCTGAAAATCTGACTTTGCTGATTGTTTCAATAATAAAACGAGCCTACAAACCGAAGGGTTATTTTGATGTTTTACTAATTTTTGATGTTTTTGGCTCAGAAAATCATAAAATTTTTGATTTTTTAAATTTTATTTTCGGAGTTAGGAAGGATACTTGTACGGCTAACTGATAAGAGCAAAATAAAAACAGAGAAATTCAAAACAATAATTTATAATTTTTAGGTATTAAATTTCAAATAATCTTCTTCATTTATTCTTCAAACTAATTTTTATATTTTTCAATTTTTAAAAATATTTATTTGTACACTTCAATTTTTTACAAACTTTGAGATTTATGTATTTTCACGTGAAATCAATTGAGATAAATTTTTGTAGATTATTTTTAAATAAATAAACATTTTTACTTTAAATTATTTTAGAAAATTATGTAAATCTTAAATAAAAATTACATATTTTTCAACTTTTTTAATAACATAAATATACATGCACTTTATTATTATAGTGAAAAAAATATAAAAAATATTTTTTTATTTAATATTTTTAAAAAATATTTTAATTTTTAACTCAAACCTGACTAAAAAATTTTAAAATTAAATTCATTTTAATTTATTTTTTAAGCCAAAAAATATTCGTAAACAATTTTATTTCATTTTTGTGCAAAAAACTTTTTTTATTAAAAACTTTAAAATATCTTTTAATTTTAATATTTCTAATAAAAATATTTTTATATTTACCAACATTTCCATATTTTTAGCAGAAAATGAATACAAAAAAAATTAAAAATTATTTTGGCAGAAAATTGTAAGAGAACTTCGATCACTAAATTGTTGAAAAAAAAATATATGTTAATATATTTTTGTATTTTTACCTCTATAAATTTTTATATATTAACTTATGACATTAAATATATATATTTAAATCTTGTATATATATATTTAACTAAATAAATATATAGTTATTCATTTAAACATTCAAAATTATTTCCATTTAAAGTAAAATGACTGAAATAAATAATAATCCATTAAATTCTGATAATTCTTGTAATTCTAATGATAATTTAAAAATATTAATTCCGCCACAAAATGAAAAACAAAATATTCAAGAAACATTAAATGAAACAAAATTAGAAGAAGAAAAAGAAACAAAATCAGACAAAGATTTAGAATTAAAAATAATACAAAAGGTTAAAAAGATTAATTAAATAAAAATTAATTAATTAATTTACTCTTTATTTAACCCTCTTTTTATTCAGAATAGAGAGAGGTTAGTAACGAACTTTAACTCAAAAATTAAAAATAAGTCTCTTCTCTGATATTTTAAATTTTGTTTAATTTATAGACTGACCCACAAGTAAATCCTTATTTAAATAAAGTAGCGTGGATATGTGCTTTTTGTAGTTTCCTTCTTGGTTATAGTACTGGTTTGTTAATAAATTATATAGTTTAAATATTTTTATTAAATATACAGTCGGATATATATATAATTATTAGATAACCCTCAGTTTGAGATGCGGGTTTTAAAAAATTTGATGGGCACTGAAGGGGAGAGAAGGGAGGGGATGTACTATGTGTAGGCTTCCTAAGTGATAACCACAAAAAACGGATATACCTAGACGATCTTAGATACAATATTTTTGGGCCCCAAAAGTATTTTATAGAGAAGTCTAACTTTTTAATTTCTTAAATTTCAAATCAAAATAAAGGTGTAATTAACGGGGCATTGCCGTTTATGGTCGATGATTTACAATTATCACCAGCAATTATTGGTTTAGTTACTTCCTCGTTATTAATTGGAAGTGCTTTTGGTTCTCTTTTTGCTGGAAGATTAGCTGATATTTTTGGTAGAAAAATTACTTTGATGGGAAATACTTTATTATTTATGATTGGAACTTTGTGTTATTCTCTCTCTCCTAATGCTGAAGTAAAATTTTAAAATTTAAAAATGGAAGAACGTTTGAATATACATATTTAATATCTCAATAGGAAGCGAAGATAATTAGCCTAAAAATTACCCTTTTTATTTATATTTACTTTAAAGATATTTTTTTAATATCCTTTTAGCAGATTTGTAAAATCATTTCTTTATTTTTCAGTGTTTAATTGGTTTTAGAATAATGCTTGGTTTAACTATTGGAGGTTTTTCTTCGGTTGTTAGCGTTTTGTTAGCAGAATTTTCAACCCCCGAATGTCGAGCAAGAATGGTAACTCGAAGTTTTTTGTTAATTATGGTTGGAGAATTTGGGGCTTTTATTGCCAATGCCGTTCTGGGAATTCTTTGGAATGAAGAGTAAATTATAATTTTTTAAATAAATTAAAAATTAAAGAAACAAAATTTAATAACAACTTTTAGATCAAGTATATGGCGTTGGATGTGTATTTTAAGTATTTTGCCAGCTATTTTTGAATTAGCCTTAATTTTTTGGTTAATGCCAGAAAGTCCTCGTTGGCTAGTTTCTGTTGGCAAAAACTCTGAGGCAAAAATAATTTTACACAAAATTCGTTTTAAATCTGAAGAAGCAGATGCTGAATTAGCAGAAATTGAAAAAATAAAAAAATTGGAGGAAGGAAAAGTTGAGGGAGGATTTTCTATTTTTATTGAAATGCTTGGTTTGTCATGGTTTCGTCGAAGCCTTTTAATAGGTATTGGAATTGGTTTAAGTTTGGCAGCAGAGGGCGGTGGTATTATTATGTATTATGCTACTTTAATGCTTCGAGATAATAATGGAGGGGATACTGATGCTGCTTTACTTGGAAATACAATTAATGGGGTAATTAATTATTAATACATTATTTCATTATTTTTCATTAACGGCGCTGAAAAAATGGTCCTTTGTTCATATCCCGCTCCCCCCACACACTTGGCATTGCTTCTAAAAAGCAGAACTGATACTTACAGCCATAGAGTAATGTTTGTACCACGTTTTAAGTCTTAACATCATTAATATTTGGAGGTCAATTTTACCCATGATTTTGAATAAAAATTTAAAAATATTTTTATTAGAGATATCCCAAAATATTTTTCAGTTAATTTCACTTGTTGCCTCAGCTGTAGGACTTTGGTTAATTAGTAAAGTACCGCGCAGACCATTTTATTTATTTGGCGTATTTGGCTCTGTTATTCCACACACAACAACAGTTCTTTTTTGTTTTCTATTAACAAATGGTCCCCTTAAAGGATGGCTTATTTTATCTTCTATGCTTGCATTTTTAATGTTACAACAAGGAGCTATTGTAAATTTTTGAAAATTAAATTATTTTTTATTTAAAGAGAAAGATGATTTGTAAGCATACATTTAGTAAAGAAAATCTTGAGCCTAGGATAGCGTAAGAATTAAAACTTTCGGGCAAGGGAGAAGTATTAAATAGTGATCTGACGAACGAGCTACTGGGGCAATGTTCTACTTTCTCATTTAATAGATCTTTAATCCACACTTAAGCGTTTCAAATGCTGGCTAGTAAAAATATGTACGGATCGATCCTTTTTTAAATAAAAATAAATGTAACTTTAACTACCCCGTCCTAATCTTCAATTTAAAAATTTTAATTCAAGATGACTGTAGGCAGTCTTCTTTTAACAGAAATTTTCCCTTTACGTGTTCGTGGACTTGGTGTTGGTATAAGTCTTTGGTTTGCTTGGATGAATAATTTCTTAACAAGTCTACTTTTTCCTATGGCAGTTGATGCTTTTGGTTATTCGATAACTTTTGTTATTTTGGTTATTCTTTGTTGTATTGTTGGCATTTTTGTTTTAATTTTTATACCCGAAACACGTGGAAAATCTTTGGAAAAATTGGAGATGGAATTTCAAGGAGAAAGTAAAGAATCTGTAAATGAATCGAAAATTAATAATGAAGATGAAAAGAACTTTAAATAAATTTTTAAATTATTGTTACATACTGTAAATTATTTTAATGAAAGGCCTAATATTTTTTAATGGATTTTTCAGCAAACTTTGCCAGCTTTACAGTATTTTATAAGAATTTTAATATGTTACTAAATAATTTTGTGAATATTTTAATAATTCCCCTACTACATAAGATTTGCTTCTAAGGAGATAATAAAACTAGCAAATAAGTAATACATAAAGTAGTCCGAAACTAACTAAAATCATTCTAAAACACACGAGTGCAAACGTTCATTTTTTGTCTATTAAATGTATTCGTTGTGCTCTCAGCGATTTCAGCAATGGGATTTCCTGTCTTTCTCTTTCCCATGTCCCCCTTTACTCTCTTCCCTTGTCAGCAGGGAAGTCATTGCTAAAAAAGCTAATAAAATAAAAAAAAACTTGATAGTTAAATATAATAAAGTTTTTGGAGAAAGGAAAAGAAAAAAGAAATGAGAAATTATATTATTTTTTGAAGAAAAAAAATAAAATGAGTACACATCAACCAGCCCCCCCCCCCACCCCTAAATATAAATTTATTTTTCATTTGCCTATTTCATTTGTTTCTCTTAATTTTCCCGTTTATTTGTTAAATCGCTCGACTCCACCCTCCAAATAACATTAAATATTTCATCATACAACCACTAAGAACTCGTGAACTTGCCCAAAGACCACGCTTTTTGTGAGGATAATAAATTTTTAAAGATATTTTTTATTTACGTGTACCTTCTAATTTTAATTGCTATTAAATTTTTGTTCATTAAAGTTAGCACTAGTGTTTGTTGTTGGCGACTGGTAATTAACCGGTATCCCTGGTTTTCGGTTTTGAGTTATAGTTAAATACCGGTTTTGTTTTGGGCTTTTTTAAAGAATCATAATTTCGAAAATTTTCAATTTTAAAACCGGTCGACAACAACCCTAGTTAATATGATTCTGAAATTTTAAAATGATTATTTGGGTCCGGATTTTTATTGAAATATACATATTTTTTATGCAAATACATTTCAAATAGTACATTCAAATACAAATACATTACATCAAAAGTTGACATTAGTTTCTCGATATTTTGATCTTGAACAAAGTTAATTTCAATAAACAATAATTTCAAAATACAAATACAATTCTTATTATTTAATCAAAATTTTAATGGCAAATATAAGATTTTATTTATCATGGCCACGAGAGGAGATTTCAAAATTTACTTTCAATTACTTTCCAAATCAAACGGACGTTCAGAGAAGTACAAGGACTTAAAGTTTTTCAATCTGATGCCCCTGCCCCTAATCTTCCCTACCCCTAATCTTTCCTTACATGAATTCCAAAATATCTACTAACTGGCTTACGCCCTTTTTTGTATATTAAAGTTATCCCCCAAAGGATCACTTCTTTTCTGTCAATTTTAGTCCATTTGGATTGACCTAATCTCTCTTCAAGTTTTTATCGATGAAAAACATTAACGGAGCAAAAGAAAAGGCCATCAAGGGAGAGGGGGATAGATGGACCTTTGGACCCCCTACTTTTCACATACTCCACACACACACACACACTTTCCTTCCTCCACTAAACTTTTTTTCGCCAATATATTTTCTTTCCTTCAAAATATCACCAATCAATCATACAAACAATCTCCGCATTTTCCCTATTTTCTAACCGCTCAATCTTCTCGTTTATCATTTTTGTTGATCCCACGTTCTGTTCACAAGCACTTGCGCGCACATTAATTTTTACTTCTACATATTCGATAATTCTAGATTGGATAAATTATTTGTTTAGAATTTTAAAAATTAATTTTTAAAAATACTTCTATATACAACTTTAAAAAAATGTTACTTTATGGTGGAATTTTTCTAAAAAATTAAATAAGCTACACATTAATTTTTGATTTATTTATTTAACTGATAAAACTCTTCCAGGCTTTTTGATTTTTGAAATTATTGACAGAAAAAAATCCAAACAAAAAATTCCGGAAAGTCTGAACTCTTTAATTGTAATTTCAAAAATATAAATATACTTAATTTTTGGAATATTTGAAAGATTAACATTTAAGATTATTTTTTAAAAAAATACACAGCCTTTTCTTGTGCCATAACACCTTTTTTCTTCAATATTTAAATTAATACTTTTATTTATTTTAAAAATTATGGCATTTAATAAATACAATTAAATCAAAGATCGCTTTTTGGTGTTTATTCTAAAAATTTGTTTTCGCCAGCCGTTTCTAATATTTTTTTACTTTTTTCCAATGTACTTTGCACTTATTTTTCGCTGTCATTCCTTAAAAGACCTTTTTATTTTTTTTTCTCTTTTCTTTTGAGTGCAGACGATAAAAACAAAAATATTTTTAGTGCAAATATTGGGAGCGGATATATTTTTATTTATCTTTTTTCAAAGTCTAACAACTCCTCCCCTCCCCCCTCCCCTCTCCCCTATTTCCGATCCCTCGTCCTCACTTGCGCCCTTTCACTAACTGATTATTTTGGCCACATCACGTGATTATGGGGACAAAATTATTTTTTGTTTTATTTTATTTTTTATCTGTCTTCGTCTCTCTTCAATTTTGAAATAAAAATAAATATATTTGTAATGTATTTATGTATTATGTCCACATTCCGTTCTTAATCCCAAATAAATATATTAGATTTTTGGTTATTTTTATTTTTTGTTATTAAATTTTGAAGTTTTAAATAAATAAATATTTTTGTGTTATTCAACTTCAATTTTTTTAGTTTCTTTTTAAACTAAAAGAGATTTTATTTTTAGACGAACTCGATCCAAAAAAAAGAGAGATTCACTTAAAAGACAATCCAAAAAGATCTCAGCAAATTCCCTTTCCCAATTATATTTTCATAAATTAAATACCAATAGTGCACTTAATTTGTACATAATTCTTTCTAAAATTTTTCATGTCATCATTTTTTTCAAAATTCTTAATTGATTTTATTTTAAATAAAATATTTTTGCCTTTTTATCAAATTAAATCATTTTTACAATTTTATTTTGCTTTCTCTCATACCTTCAAATATTTGTTCGAAATTATATTTGTTGCTGTTCCTTTACACTAGACCATCCATTTGCGTTCATTTACCAAATACAAATATTTTTTTAGTTTCTTTTCACGGGCTGCCATTTTCAGAGGAAATGAGTCATTAAGGCGTTGAGGCGTTTAGGGTGTAGCTTTAAAAAATAATTAAAGAATGCTTGGATTTTTTTTGTAATTTTTATTTGTGTTAACATTAGAGTAGCACGAGGTCGAGGTTTTTTGAAAAAACCGAGACCGAGGATCACCGAGGCAGGAAAAGCCGAGATCGAGGTCGAGGGGCTAATTTTGACCCGAGACCGAGGTCGAGGACCGAGGATAACCGAGGTTTTAAAAAATTTTATAACTTTTCAAAATCTTCTTAAATTTAATAAATTTTTAAAATATATGCTAAATACTTGTCAAATTAATATGTTGCATCTGATTCATACCCAGTAGGCTGCCCATAGAGATGTCCAAGACTCTTGGGCTTTTTTGGTTTTGGTCTTGGGGTGCAGTCTTGGTCTTGACTTTTTTGAGCTTTTAAAAACCTACACTCCTAAGATTTGAACTTTTTTGATTTTCACATTTTATTTTTAAAATTGAAAAATCTGGCTTCCTGGGCTTCTAAAATTTGCAAAATTTTTGCCCGCGGCGCTTTATAAAGGGAGAAATTTGGCACTTGACTTCCAATATTTTAAAAATTTTCGCCTGCGGCGCTGAAAATGGTAGAGATATGACTCCTTGGTTTACTTCGATACTATTTAATTATTTAGTAGACTGGGTTTAGACGGATATGGGGGGGGGATCAAAGGAGAGTATAAGGGGGCTTGAATGGATTAATTAAATGTAAGTGGATTTAGCAGATTAAGGAGGATATCATGGATTTGTGGGGATAGAGTGTATATTGGGGATTAATAGGATTAAGGGTATTTAGGGGAAAAACACGACCCTTCCCTTTTCATTAAAAAAAGCCTTCCCTTTTCAGCGCCGCAGGCGAAATTTTTGAGATTTTGGAAGGCCATAAAGTCAGCTTTCTTCCATTTTTAGCGCAGCAGGCGAAATTTTTGAAAATTTTGGAAGGCCTTGAAGCCAAAAATCTTCTTTTTCTGCGCCGCAGGCGAAAATTTTGAGAATTTTGGAAGGTAAGTCACCATATTACTTCCATTTTTTACAAAAAAAGCAACTCTTAGGGGTGTATATTTAGCCTCGGTCCTCGACCGAGATTCAGGGCGAGGACCGAGACGAGGTTCCGAGGCCCGAGGTCAGCAAAATCGAGGTCGAGGTTGAAAAATCGCCGAGGACCTCGGCCTCGGCCTCGGCGAGGCCTCGACCTCGTGCTACTCTAGTTAACATCTCTAAAATTTTTAATTAATCTTTTAAAAAGTTGTATTTATTTTTTGATTTTTGAAAAATATTTTTTGAAAAACCATTACTTATGTATTTCCATTTTTATCCATATATTTTCATAATTTTATTTAAAAATTAGTTAACTTTATCACAAAAATTTCTACAAAATTTTAACTCAATAAACATTTAATACCCAACGCCTAAACGTCACCTAAACCCTCAAACATTCCTCTTTTTCTTTTTCATTTTTGTTAGTCATTTTTGTGTTTGCCAACAAATATCTAAATACAAAAATTGTTTGGAAGGTTTTTACTTTCTTTCTTTTTCGAGAAAAGTCTTTTACTTCCTCCAAGGTAAAACTATTTTTAGTTTTGTGAACCTAAACAAAATATATTTGTTAACGGAAGTTTGCAAAAAGAAAAATCAAAATGTCAGTACTAAACTGATAAAAAAGAAAATAATTATTAAAGGCATAAAATACATTAACATTTAATATAAAAAATATAAATATAATCTACATATTCTAAATAATTTATTAGTAAATTATTTACACCTTTACTCAAAAATTTCATTTTCTTTGAATTTTATCATCTACAATAATTATGCTCAAATCTCTTTAAAATCCACATTTTTCAAAAAACTCATAAATTCCTCAGGAAAATTAGAGAGATTTTAGAATTTTATGTAGATTAATTCATTTTTTATCCCTCTTTAATTGTCTTTTAATCTCGTAATTTTCAAAAAAATTAAATTTCTTTTTTTAGTTTTATGCTTTTTGATTTTTTAAATAAACTACTAAATACAATTTATTAATTAAAAATAAGCAATAAATAATTTTATTTAAAATGCGTCAACGAGGTAGACCTCGTCGTTCTTCAATGCCTGCAGTGGCACATAATAAAGTACATTTAAAAATATATTTTATAAAAATATTTTTTTCTCTTATTTTTTTATTAGTCTTTTGATCACCCTTATGGTCGTCAACAACAAAGTCCTCCAGATCGTTATCAATCAAAACAATATTACAATAGTGGAGGCCCAGATAGTGGTGCAGATGGTGAGGGGGAAGATGACGATAGAGAAAGGCAACTTTCTGATCGTTATTCAAGAATTCAATTGGTAGATCATTGTAATTCAATGCCGCCTGTTGGGCAAGTGAAGAATACAGCTGTGAGTTCTTCTGTATCACAACTTCAAAGCTATTTTTATTCTGGTGCGTTTTTTTGGAATATATAAAATGCTAGAGGGTTGTTGGTTCTTAGGAAAATTTTTGGATATCCGGAACCGAACCGAAAAATCAAATGAAATTTAAGACAGTTAAGATGACAGTTTATGCGTCCGATTTTAAGAGTCCAAGAATTCCTTTTACTATTCAATGTTATTACATTAGTTTAGGTCCTGACCATCATCATTATGATGTAACTCATCCACAACAACATTTTACTGAACTTAGTTCTTCTGAATACTTAAACTATCCACAACGAATGGATGATGAGGAATTTGATAGAGGTCATCCAACAAGTCAAGATGAAGAAGAAGAGGAAGATGAAGAGGAGGAAGAATGTGAAGAAGAAATATTTACCTCTGTTGGTCCATCAACAAAGAGGAAAAGGGCATTTTCTTTTTCAAGTGCTTCTTGTGCCTCTACAACAAATACAATGACAATTAGTTTGGCAGCAGCAGGTGGATGTGCGGGGTCATCAACAAACTTTGCTCCAATGGAGAAACGTCCAGCAACGAAAATTTGTCGAGTTTGTGGGGATAAAGCATACAGTTATAATTTTAATGTGATAACTTGTGAATCTTGCAAGGCTTTCTTTCGACGTAATGCCAACAAAGAAAAAGTAATTTTGGGGGTTTTTACAGAACGAGGACGTAAAAAATTGAGTTCGACAATTTGGAAGATCTTTCAGATGATTCTTTGGAATGTTTGAATTTTTTGGATATTTGACCCAGGAAACTTAGTGGCCCTTCCTTGGGATTCAATCCATGTTGACACGCCCCTTTTTAGCGAATACTTTATCCCCATAATGAGGATTTTTACTTCTAATTTTTATAGGAGATTCGTTGTCCATTTAATGAGCAATGTGACATCAATACAGTTTCTCGTCGTTTTTGTCAACGTTGTCGACTTCAAAAATGTTTTCGAGTTGGAATGAAAAAAGAATGGATAATGAGTGATGAAGCTAGACTTGAAAAGAAGCAAAGAATCCAAGAAAATAGAGAACGTCGTGCGGCTGCTGCTGCGGCCGTTGCTTCTGTAAATGCCGCTCTTGGATTGGGTGGGCAAATGGGAGGTTCTGCAGCCGTTCTTAAACATTCTACGGAGATGGATCAACAAGAATTAGCTTTAACTCAACAACAAACGAGAAAAAGTATTAAACAGGTAGGAAATATATTTCTAACTTACCTATATCTCCAATTGAAACCTTTAGAAATCGAACATTTGAATCAGAAAAAATATTAAAATTCTTTTTCTATTAAATCTATAAACATCCTCTTAATCCAATTTATCAAACATTAAAATTTAAGGAACAACCACTCCTTCAATCAGATTCAATGACTACCGCTTCTTTCCTTCAGACACAACAACAAACCCAAGCAGCACAACGAGTTGAAATGTTACAAGTAGAGGCTTTACATACTGAGCAACAACAGCAACAACTCGTACCTCAATTAACACACCAACAAGAAGTCCCCAATCCACTAGTTACTGATTTACCGCCTAATCCTTTGGTCGGATTACAAAATCCCTTCACTTCTCCAGCAGCCGCGCCATTATTGAATACACAAACAGCCGGTACTGAACAAGTAATGGCTGCAGCTAAAGTAGCAGCTGCTGCACAAGTTGCGGCTGTTCAACAAGTTGTGAGCTCTTTATATTTAATTGGATTTTAGTTACTTATGCCCTTTTAAAAAGTGTGCCCTTTTTTACTTCCTTTTTAGAAGGGAAATAAATGGGTAGTATTGAAATTGTCGTGACCCAATCTCTTCAACTTAAGGTTAACCAGGCAGCCGCTGCTGTTCTACTTCATCATGCACATCAACAACAACAACATTTACAACAACAGCTTGACGATATACCAATGGAACAACAACCACAACCTGAACAACAATCCCAACAACAATTTAATGTTGCAGATGAACTTCCTCCTCCGGTTGTTGGGGTTCCTGTTGGTAGTAGTACCTCTATTCACACAACAGTGGCAGGTGGGGGACATGTTGGGGATGTTCAACAACCACAAGCTGCACCACCTCCTGCTTTGGCTGCTCTTGTTGCTGCCGCTGCAGAAGAAGCAGCAGCAATGCAACAGCAACAACAACCACAAACACAGCCTTTACAGAGTGAAAATGTTAATGTTGTGCAAGTTGAGTTATAATTTCCTTTAATTAGGTCAAATCAAAATAACCCCGGATTATAAATTTTTTACTTAATCATCAAAGTCTCACATTTAATGGTTGTGGTCTTTAGGGTATCATTTAAAATTTTTAGATGACATGTTGACCCACCATTCTTTCCCATGTTTTGTTCTTCATTAATCATCATTCAATGTTGACCACAAAATAATATTGATATATTTATTTTTGTTTTTAAAGTAAATAATAAATCAAAAATTAGGTCAATTAAATAATAATAATAATTTACAATAATCACCTCCAAAGAACCATTGAAAGGTATTTATCGTTTGTAGGGGAATCTCTACTGGTTAGTGTTTAAAGTAAAATAAATATTATTTCTTTACCATTTTTTCCTATTTTTAGTGTTCTTCTTCCCCCACCTATATTTTATTTTATCGCTATTTCCCAATTTACCTACTTTTTTGTCCCTTCGATTTTCCCCCATTGCAATATTTTTAGTTTATATTTTTATTTAACACCTTGCCCTATCAACCTCCATTACTCCTTGTCTCATACAGTCTTAAGATTGGCCTCCTCACTCATGACATTTAGTGGCTATCTTAATAGACACAGACTATTTTAGATTATTATTTTTTATCTCTATGTAGACATTCCTCTTTACTTTTTTTTTATTTTTTATGTAGAAATTAAGTAAATTTTTTAGATTTTTATGGGTAAAAAGAAATAATTTCCATAAATGATTCATTTAGCCAGATATACATATAATAATTATTTATTCATGTCCTCTCATACATATAAACATCCACAAAACTTTTTCCCCGTTGATTCGGTTATTTTAGAGATAATCAGGATTAACCCTTGACTTATATGTATAGTGTATCTAACTTAAAAAATTATTTTTTTTTTAACTTTATTCTCTTTTTTAATTTAATTAAAAAACACATTTTTAGGGCTTCAACAACACCCTTCATCATTGTTAGTTTCTGCTGGACTTATTCCAGATACTAACAACCAATCAACTTCAACAATGATTACAACAACCAACGAGAATTCCAATCCACTACCCCCTGCCGTTGCTGCAGCTTTAATTCAACAACAACAGCAACAACATAGCCAACAACAACAAATTTCCCATGCAACAGGCAATCCAACAAATATTACAACACAACAGGCATCAACAGTAACTGAATCTATTCAACAGCAAATTGTTGCTTCTCATGTAAATTTCTTAGCCAAAAATATTTTGGGATTTCTTTCTTAAAAATCTAGATTTTAAGTGGAAAGACTGATTAGGTATATATTGGTTTTTAGTTATGGAATCATTATTTTGTAGATCCCTTATATATTTTCCACCATTTAAAATATAAATAAAAATTATTTTTTATCTAATTTCCTAATTTATTTTTTAGCAACAACAAGCGGCCGCTGCAGCAGCAGTAGCCCATCATTTACAGCACCAACAGCAAGTACAACATGTTGCTCAACAACAAGCGGCTGCTCAAATAGTAGCTGCTGCACAAGTTCAACAAATGCAACAACAAATAGCTCAACATCAACAACAACAAGTCTCTTTACTTAATTTCCTTTGTTTAAAAAAATAATTTTAATTTTTTAGTTGGCAGCTTTAGCAAATGTAGCTGCTGTTCATCACCATCAACAACAACAGCAGCAACATTTAAATCAGCAGTCATTAAATGCAAATAATGCTTTTTTAACACCTGGGAGTACAACTAATGCTCAAAATGAAAATGTTAATCAACAGTTACAACAAGTAATTTATTTAAATATTTTCCACTACTTTCCTGATTACATATTTTTAGGTTGCCAATGTTTTCTCTACAGGAACAATTCAAAATAATAACCAACAACCTCCAAATATTTCTTCTCAAATTGTTACTCCAGCTCCTTCAACTAATATTTTACCAAGTTGTTTTATTGAGGTAGCTGCTGCCCATTTAGCTTCACAACCTCAACAAACACCTCAACAACCTTCAATTCCTCCTCCCCCAAATCCAAATGTATTACCACAATTAATTCCACAAACAACAACACAAACTGGAAATATTTTAATTCAACAACCGTCAAGTATTGTCGGTCATTTTAATTTTTAAAAAGATTACTAGGGAATAATTAGTTTTTTTGAGCTGCGATTTGAATGATTGAATTTTTTCTTATGTTTTTTTTTTAAATTTTTATATTTTCTCTAGTAGATTTAGAATATAATAAAAATATAATATTTTTAGGTAAAAATATTTTTAAAGAATTTACCTCAATTATAGAGAAATATTTTGACATTAACAATTTTTATTTAGATGAGTATTGGAACAGGAGGAGGACAATTAAATAATAATAATTGTACACCTCCCCAACAAAATACTTCTTCTATTCAACAACAACAACAACAAACAATTACTTCTTCAATATCTACTAACCAATCTCAATCACAAAATTTACTTCAATGTCAACAATTTCCAACTCAACAAGCACAACAACAACAACAACCAATTCATCCACAATATTTAGAAATGGTTTCAATTCCAAAAGATATTTTACTTAAATTGGTAGAACAGAGAATTGAAAGCGACAAAACACAAATACAACCACCAAGTAAATGTTTGTGTCATTGTCATTGTGGGAGATATCCAAATGATGTTCCTATTGTTGATAAGGTGTGAATATTTTAATTTTTAATTGAGTGTATCACGTCCAAATTCCCTGATCAATTTGTATTTTAAAACTAAAACTAATAATCCTTCTAAAGGTTATGACTGATTTGTTGGAAGGTTCATCTAAACATCTCGGAGGAGGGGACAACAACAGTACAAGTAGTAACAATTCTACACCTCGAAATTCTCTTCAATCACAGCCTGTACATTTCCAGTCTGTCACTAACGGGCAAATATCATTACAACAAGCACAACAACAACAAAATACTTTAATTAATCAGTCTATTACTACTGGAAATTTTGTTGAAACAATGGACACAAGTACTTCCATTAATTAAATTAGAAACTGTGTTTGGATTTGAATTTTTCTGACAAATTTTAAGGATTTTCGCTTCTAAAGTGAATTCAAAAAAATATTTAGTTAGATTGTTATTTAACTTTAAATTTTGGGCCAGTATTTTTTTAAAGTCTATTATACTATTCTGATTCTAGGCAATTAATCATATTTTTAAAACAAGGCGGTGCTTCGTTTTCAATTGCTTCCTCTCTACACCAACTTAGTGCTTCTGACCAAGAACAATTGGCTGAATTGTCAAAGGCTAACGAAATCTGGAAGACTTCGGCAACAACTTCTTCAAACATTTCATTAACTTCGGGAGGGGCTCAGTCTGGAGATTTACAATTTTTGATGGGGCATTACACAGAATCTGATTTGCGTCGATTAATTGGTTTGGCTAAATCTTTGGATGCTTTTAAACGTCTTGATCAACACGACCAAGAACGTTTATTAAAAAGTGAATATTTTTTTTTGTAAATTTTGAGAAAATATTTTTTTAATTGAAGGTTGTTTTGGAAGTTTTTTTGTTCTTCGTTCTGTTCTGAGTGTGGACGTGAATGAATTTACTGTTGCTATTCTACGACAAAATGGAGTTCCTGAATCAACTATAAGGTAAAATTGTGATTAAAATTAGAGATCTGCCGTAAGGATCGGTTGATTATTTAGTGATTAAATTGAAAAATCTTTGGGATATTTGGAGTCTAACAATAAGCATTCTTTGATGTTTTATTTTAAAGATTCTATGTCGATTTTCCTGTCGAATGGCGTCGAAATGAAACAATTAATTTATTACTTGGACTTATTCTTCTTTTTAATGTTGAAGTTGCTGATTTGCAGAGTGCGATTTCTGTTACTGTTGAAAATATGAAATTTCAATCTTTGTTAAAAAGGTGAAGAGTTTATTTTTTTTATAAAATTACAAAAGAATCTGAAAAATTCTAGTAGATAATTTTAAGACTTTTTAGATAAATTTATATTTTTATCAGTTATTTTGATTACAAATTTAAACATTTTCAGGCTGCTTTATGCATTTTGCGATCGTGACTCTGTTAAAGCCGAAACAGTTGCAGCAGAATTACTTGCTCGAGTCGAGCATTTAAAACAATTATTCCCTGGAGGAACACCAACAACACATAATTCTTTGGGTATGGGGACATGCAATAATTTGGCTTTTGCACCCCAAACAATTGGACAACAACAACAAATTGTTTCGACTAGCCAATTGGTTGAATGCTCGAATTCTTCGATTAATATAAACACTAGTAGTTAACAAGTAAAGAATTTTTCAAATTTTGAGAAAAAAGTGTGTTTCGGGAGATTAAGTGTTTCCGTAATTCTTAAACGTATTTCGTAATTGCTAGCCTTAAGGCAAAGATTTAATTTAAAATTTGTTTTAATTTATTAAAATTCATTTTTATTTTTAGGACATGCATTAATATTTAATGCCATAAACAAGATGAAATTAAATATCAAAAATAAAATACTAGGTCGGTTCATAAAAAAGTTCGTTTTTTGTTATCGCAAGTTTTTTGGGTGATAACTATTTTTATACGATTTTATTTTTATCTTATTTTGTAGCCCAGAGTCTTAGCTTTATAATGATACCAAAATTTTAAAAATATCAAAGCTCAAAAAAATTTTATGCCTTCAGAAGTGAGCGTGGGTAAGGGGAATATTTAGGGGCAGTTACACATCCCATTAAAACTAAGTAATAATGCAATATTGGCATTATGAAAAATTAATGAAACGATAGGCAGGGATCTTGTCTAACCTAGTGTGCCTCAAAAATTTTTCAAAAAAAATCGTTCTGGGAGCAATAGAACCAAACGCAAACATGGGTCGTGAAGACGACCGGCTGTAAACGAACGCGTCCTTGCTCGCCGGTTAGAAAGATATCCGAATATTTTTTTATTAGAATTGTAGCTGGGACATTGCTCTATAAGAATAATATGGCATTTGTTCGAAAAAACGGATCTTGAGCCGAGGAGGGCAAAAAGTAATGCACCAACCGCCTGAGAGACAAAAACAACAGGGACTTTTTTTTAGCCTTTCAAGCCTGGATAACTATCGAAAGGGTTGTTCATGTAACCGGATTGTTACCTAAGTTTAAACATATGGCAATTACGATGATAATAAACAAAAAATTGTTTAGAGAAAAAAACATTAAGACCCTCTTTTGGTCCTCCGCCCAACCAACCACCCAGAAAACGTATGTTGATTATTCTTTTGGCCGGTCCTCAGTCCGGTGAAGTCGGACCTACCCCAATCTGGTACCAATGTAAACTTTAACATGTCTATTAACTAGATTACCAAGGTAGATCTCGCTTACCGCCTTCAACAGTGCGAGGGACAGTTTAATAGACCTCCGGTTTTCCATTAAAATAATGCTCCTTCAGACCACTAAAATTTGACGACCTGTCATACCCCAAAAACAATTTGTTGGAAAGTGCTACCCCACCCCCCTTGTAGCCCTGAGTCTGCTCTATCAGAATAACGTCATTCCACTTCTTTAAAAAATTTTTTGCCGGATGGGCACTTGACTAAAGGCGCTGAGGTCGAGACTGCTGTGGGTTAGACAGTGCATCAGAAATGGGGTCAGATTTTTTTAAAAAGGGGAATCCAGAAACTTTTTTCTGTTTTAATAATGTTGCTAAGACTCGGGGCAATTAATTAGTAAAGTTAGATTTTTTATCTGTTTGAGCTTGCTTGAGATTTATCGATTTTTCTTGGAAAATTTATTTTTGGAAAAAACGAACTTTTTTATGAACCGACCTAGTACAATATTTATCAGTTGCATATTAGTTTAATTAATTAAATATTTGTCTTTTTATATACCTAAACTAATTTGGTTTGCTCCTCGAGCCCTCCATACTTTTTTAGATTTTTTCTGACCAAATTTTCTGTAAATTCTCCTTTGGTTCCTAAAATTTCCATAAGACTTCTAAAATTGGCGAAGGGGATCTTTGTGAGGAGCTAACTTTATAGTTTTTTTTAATCTTTTAATCCTCTTTCTCATTTAATTTATAAGAATTGTATCTTTATCAGAGCTAAGATTTGAAAATATTCCGTCTTTCTTTTATTTTCAAGTAATTCCCTTTCCAATTAAATATTACACTTATAATATATTTGCTCATATTCTTATACTATATATTTTTTACTTTAACAAGAAAAATTTTATAAATAAATTATTTAAATTTATTGGAGTTTATTTTAAAATATTTTTAACAAATTTTGAAATAATTACAAGGAAATTCTTAACTTTTAAGCCCTATTATCCAAGTGGTTAAATTGTGGGGAAACAGAGGGATCGAGTTACGTGTGTCTTTGATAATATAAAATTATAGGAGGGACATTTTAGTAGTGAAAAATAAAATACAAAGATAGCAGCACATTTAAAAGAACTCTGCAAGCTGAGTTAAATGAGACCAAATTTAGCTTAATATGATTTGAAACTGAAAAATTTGGGGAGAATTTTAAATTAAATATTTTTAAAATTCGTCATTTAATTTTACTATAAGAATTTATGGAGTTGCAAGGGTTATGTATTTCATCTTTTTCTGTCCCCGACTTGTGAATTATTTAAAGAAGTTGTACATTAAATTTTGCCTGTTTGATGTCGTGTTTATCATCAATTTAAAGAATAATATTTTGATTCTTTTAATGTCAAAAAATTCAAACGATTATTAAATTTAGCTACGATGTAATAAAACTAGAGTGCGCTTTCCTTCTGAAATAAATTTTCCTAAAATGGCAAATGAAAAATATTTTTCCATTGATGAGGTTAATTTGCATAAATATCCAGATGATATTTGGCTAATTAAAGATGGAAAGGTACAAATAATTAAATTTAAATTAATTAATTTAAAGGTTTATAATTTAACTTGTTATTATAAATGTATGTTTTTTAAATTTAAATAAAAAAATTTTTAAAAATTATTTTTTTAGCTCATCCAGGTATTTAAAGTATTAAATTATTTTAAATATTAATTTTTAAATTAGGAGGTGATGCTATGCTTAAATATGCGGGAAAAGTAATTAATTCTTTTAAAAAATAATTAAATTGTTAATTTTTAAAGGATATAAGCATTGCAATAAATAATGTTGTGGCACACGGATTTTCTCGAGAATTTATTGAAAATAAACTATCTGAGCTTTATATTGGAAAAATAAAATAATTTTTATTGGGAGGTTAAAAGGTTTAAGAAATAAATATAAAATACCAAAAAAAATATTTTTATATATAAATTTATTAAAAATAAAACAATTTAATATCAATATAGTTTTAAAATAAATATAAAATATAATTTAAAAAAGGAGGTAAAAAACAGTTGTGTATACACTTAATCGGTTTCGAGAAAATCCTTCAAGAACTTCCCAAACAATTATAGTAAATCGAATAAAAAATTTCTAACAAAAAATATATAAATATTATGTATATATAAAATTAAAATATAAAATTTTATAAGGCAATCACACAAGAAGAATCAATTCCTGAATCAAATGCAGATAATTGCCTTTCTTTTTCTTCTCTTAATTTGTCTTGATTAGCTGACTGGAAAAGTTTAAAATTAATTTTTAAAGAGTAAAGTATAAATTAATTTATTTTACTTTAAAATTCAACAATTCCTTATTTCCTTCATTTTCACATTCTTCATTATTTGGCAATAAAAATATATTTTCTTCTTTTTCTTTATTATTTAAATTATTATTTCCTTTATCTTTATCAATTTGTTTATTCTCTTTTAATTTATTATTTGCCTTAATTGGCACACAAATAGTTAATGAAGGAGTTGTTGAAGAAGAAATTAAAGAAGATGAAGGTAAACGGGCAAATTTCTTAAAAAAAATTTTTTTTTAAATAAAATTCAAAAAAAATTAAGTACTTGAATATCTAATTCACTCGCTGGAATATTTAATGCTGTATAAATTAATGCCAAATCTCTCGAAAAAAGGAATGGCCTATTTTCTCCCACACATCCAAGAGGTTTTTCATTAATTGCAGATTCGTCCCAGTTAACGAAAATCTAAAGATTTATAGTAATTAATTTTTAAAATAGAGGAAAATAGAGCTTTTTGGACAAAACTTTTTTGGAGGCAGCCCATAGAAAATTATTTGGTCATCAACCAAAATAAGAGATGCATGGATGAGTGGATAATAGCAACCTTGCTTTGGGGGACTTATTTTAGACCAATCCCTCCAATTTTTTATATTTTCTAGGATGGGTCCACCATTTAATATATCAATTTTTTATTATAGTAAAGCAGCTGGACTAGAATTATTTCTCTCCTTCAGCTAGTACAAAAGGCATCTTCAGTAGACAGGACTTGTGTTTATCCACTAATTACACCACGCTGCCTACTGCCCAGCCTTAGGAATTAAATAGCTATATGCTTTACATTATAGAATTTTTCGAAAATAAAGGGGCGTGTATAAAGTAAACAACTTTTTTAATTTTAAAAAATTCTTAACAGTTTTTTCCGGATCCATCTGTTGATGGAGAGCACAAAAGACGTGATCAAAAATATCTGATGAATTACAAGAAATATTTGTAGATGTTTTTATTGTTTCATTATTTGGAGTAATTAATTGTTCTGCTCTTTTATCCCAAAAGAAAACTGCCTTTAATTAAAAATTTTTTTTCTTAAATTTTATTTATTTTTCTTTACTTTATCAGCTTTTGTTGTAGCTTGTTGTACCCAAAGAAGTAAATTCCTTTCAATAGCCGTTTTATCCCAACGATCATAAAATATTCTAACTCCGTTTTTGACTAATAAACGGGCAAAACGTTCCAAATCGGCACTTTTTGCTGGCTGGGCATTGGCTAATAAAATAGAATAAACACCGCCAGAAACATTTCCATTTAATAAAGGAACACCACTATTATTATATTTTTTGGAAGTAGCGAGGATATTATGTTCATTTTTTGGTTTTCTTAAAAAATAAATTTAGAAATAAATTAAATTAAATATTTATTAACTCAGACAACCCTAGAATAATTTATATACTCCAAAAAAAAATTAAATGAAGTTCTAATCTTAATGTTTTTTTCTGTTAATTTAGTTTTGATCATTGGTAAGAGAGTTTCTAAACAAATTAAGGACACTCATTTTTAATCAAATTTTTCAGCACCAAGAGGGTACTGAAAATCAAAGTATGACTGTATACTATTTGGTTTGTATCAGGATAACAAACAATCTCCCTTGTATATGAGATATTTTGTATTTAAAATCTTTGGATTTCTTTAAAAAATTTTATCTTTCCAATTAAATATCCATCTTAATTTTAAAAAATATTCAGGAAAAACTACCTGATAATAATAAAGGATTGCCTTTTTCCTTTTGTCCAGCCAATTTTCTTTAAAATAAAAAGTAAAAATGCAAAAGTAAGAAGAATTAAAGTTAAGGCAAGGAATAAACAAATTAAAATTAACAAAAATAAAGAATTTGTTTTTTCTTCGTTTAATTTTAATATTTCATTTTTGCTAGTATTTAATAGGGAAATTGTTTCTTGTTCGTGATTAAAGGTAATTGAAGAAGTAGAAGCATTTGGCATTGTAAACCAATCAGAAATAACCTTTAAATTAAAATTTCTTTTAAAAATAAAATTTTTTATTTAATCATAAGAAAGTTTAAATTTTGTTTATGTTGGATATGAGGGTTCTTCGGTAACTAAGTATTGAGGACAACGCTAAGATTTTTCGGATTGTGGATTATGTAAAAGAGAAAATAAAGATCTCAAACAAGTGTGCTGAAAGAGAAAAGAACTTAAATTAAAAACGAAAATAAGGTTTAAACGGCAAAACCCGACACCTTAAGGGGATTTTGGCGGTTAGTGTTACAAACATTTATATCAAATGAAAGCAAAATAAAAAAAACTTGCCTGAACACACCCACATTTATTATTTAATTCGCAAATACAATTTCCATCTTTTTCTCTTCTTTCAATTGGAATTATTCTAATTTTATATTTTAATCTTGTATCGCTACTCAAAAGATCTCTAAATTCAACAAAACCAATAAATACTCCTGGCCCTTCATTTATTAAATTTTCAACAATTTTTTCTTGCAAAAGAGAATTTAATAACCACAATTGTATTTTGTATAAATTAATGCAAAATGAAGGAGGCGCTCCAAAAAAAGAAATATTTATAGCCGAATGTAGAGGGTAAAACACAACAGAACGAAGTGCTCCTGTCCTTTAAAAAATTGGGGATTAAAAAATATTAGGAACAAACACTCTCTCTCAGTTATCCAATCATTCAAGATTGAAATAAGTGGGAGTTTTAGGTTGGCAAATGAGATAAAAATTAAATAAATGTAAAATACCGTAAAACTTTTGTTAACTATCCTGGGTAAGTAGTGTTTCGACCTTCCGCTGGAGGGAGTAATTAATTAAGGGAGTGTAATTATATGAGGTTTGAAATTTGAACGTGTTTTAGGGTATTTGATGGGGGGAGGGGGGGGGAGTAATTATTTGAGGAAGGGCAATTAATACAGGTTATACGGTATGTACTTATGTTTAAGTTTATCTAATTTATAATTATTATTTTAAAAAATAATTAATTAACCATCTACTAGCAAACAATTGCCGCTTTTTCCATTCTTTTAAATTATCAACATTATTATTATTTAATTTTTGATGACAAATATTTGAATTTAATTCTTCTGCTAAAAAATTAATTTTTAAAAATTTTTAAAATATTTTTCTTTCAAAAAGAAATTTAGAAAAAAATAAAATTTTGTAAAAATAAAAAGTAAAATAATAGCAAAAATAACTGGAACGGAAAAAATGGAAGTAAACATTCCAATAATTTTTTAAAGTTTTTTGATCTCTCATACAAATAATTAATTAAAAATTTTTGTTCAAACGGATATAGACACTAATCGAAGAAAAATTAATTTAAGGGGTAAATGTCCAGTTGGCGGTCCACATGTCCGCAAAGAGAATCCGCTTTTTTCTTTCCTTTTCTTGCAATTTTGCGTTAGGAAAAGTGCTCGCTCATTTTTCCTTTTCCTTGTTATTATGCCTAATGAAAGAAAAGAGTGAAAAGTAAAATAATAAAAAATAAAAATGTAGTTTGTAATGATCAATAATTAAATTTAAAAATTAAGGACTTGGCTTGGTTCCATAAAATAAGTGTGTATAATAGATTAAAAAATTAAAAAAAATTTAAAATAAATATATTTTATGATATGTATTTATCATTTAAACATTTTTCTTAATAAAATAACAATAAAATATGCCCGTTTCATGCCCTACAAATAATACCTCAGTAGAAAAATTCTGGATCCCATTGTTCGACGATCAAACTCTTGATATTGAATCAAGGAAACCCGACATTTTAAAAAGCTATTTGAGAATGTTATCCAAAATCTATCATTTGTAAATAAATATTTTGTAAATTAAATGTAAATATTAACTTAGTTTACAAGTAGCAAAGGAAAACATACTGTATTGAGAAGTATTAACGTCAGGAAAAGGAAAAATGAGCGAGCAATTTTCCTAACGCAAAATTGCAAGAAAAGGAAAGAAAAAAGCAGATTCTCTTTGCGGACATGTGGACCGCCAACTGGACATTTGCCATTTAAGGTGTAGTCATGTAAAATTATTAAATATAGAACCTATTATAATTAAATTTTTTTAAATAATTTTTTGTTTAAAAAATGAGTGGGTATTATAAATGGAAATTGTTGAGAAAGAAAGGAATCCTTTCCAAAATAGAAATATTAAAGAAAAATATTTTTTAAAGCTTTTTTTTAAAACCAACGTAAAGAATCAAAATTAATTTGTTTGTCAGTAAATGCATATATCCCTTCTTCTTCAATATTAGTTAAATTAAAAAATGAAGAATTTTTATTTAATTCTTCATTTTCGTTTTTTATTAATTGTTGATGATGTTGTAATAAAGGTAAAGAAATTATCTAAAAATTTAAAAAAAATAAAAAGAATTCTATTTTCTAATTTTCGCTAATTTAGAAAGGCTCCTTGCTCATACTAATTAAAATGACAAAAACAAATATCCCCTATAATTTTGGGTGATATTTAAAAATGAGGTCAATTGTAATAACATTATACGAATAAAATTATTTAAATAATTATTTAAATAAATCAAAACTAAATATTTACTTTCATATTGTAAGAGTATCCAAATTTAAATAAATCATCCAATTGTAAAATAATTTTTAACTTTAAAAATAATTTTATTTAAAAATTATTTTATGTAGTTAATTTACCCTTTGTAAATTTCCAATTGAAGAATTATTTAAAGAAGAAATTGCCGTTATATCAATAATTTTATTTTTATTTATTTCTTCAATATAAAGAAATATTTTATAAAAATTAAAAAATTTTGTAGATGTAAATTCCCATCTTAAAATTGCTGAAATAAATAATTGGCCGTTTGAACGATTTACCTAAAAGATAAAAAATATTATAACGATATTAATTATTAATTTAATAAACAAAAAAGAAAATTTTTTAATAAATTTAAAATTAATTTAGAAGTTAAAAATACTTTAATTAAGGGAAATTAAAAAAATAACTGAGAGGATTCCTTTGAAATTTTCTGACTTTATAAGAAGGGAAAGGGGAGGTTAATTAAAATAAAATAAAAATAAAATAAATTACTTTAAAAGAATAATATAATTCTAGTGGATTAACAGAATTAATTTTAATTAGATTATTATTATTTTCTTCTTCCTCATTAGAAATATTTTTTAAATTATTAATAATATTTATTAAATAATTTCCTTCTTCCTCCTCTTCTTCTTTATTAATTTTACATTCCCATTTATTTAAATTAAATAAAGGATCTTTACATTCAATTAAATATTGTTGTTCTTCTTCCTCTCTTTTATTCAAATTAAAATTATTTATTGGAATAATTAAATAAATTAAAATATTAAAAATAAAAATAAATTTAATTAAATATTTTAACATTTATTTATCTAAAAAAATATTTCTTTTTTTTAAATATATTTTTATTTTTACAATAAAATTTATAAAAATATTTTAAACAAAAAATAGGGAAAGTCAAAAAATAATTTTTATTAAAAGATAAACTAAAATTGTAAAGAAGTATTTATTGAGAGAGAGGTGGTTGTCGGTTTCACCAAATTATTCGGTTAACCGAAACCGAACCGACAAACCGAAAACCCTAATGAGATAATGATTAATTTATAAATAGTACAAAGATTTTAAATTAAAAATTAATTTTAAAAAATTAATTTTTAAATAAATATTTATATTTAAATTATTAAAAAAAATTTTTAAATTTAAATAAACAAAATTAATTTTTTAAAATTCAACAAATTAAAGAGTTTAAATAATTAAAAAAATAAATAAATATATTTTGCACATTTATCAAAAATCAAAAACATCAAAAGAAAAATAAATGTTTAAAATTTATTAATGTTTTTTTAGTTAAAGAAAATGAATTTTTGTAAAGAAAAATGTTTAAATAAATTTGTGTGTGTATTTATTTGGTTATTTATTTTTTTAAAGCTTTAAAAAATATAAACTTTAGTCTTTTTAAAGAAAAATATGTGTGTAGCTTTTAAGGGAGAGAGAGAGAAGTGTTTTTTGTGTGAATTTTTGGATAAAACTTTATTTAATTTATTGTAATAATCACTTAAAATTTATTTATTAGTCATTTTTTATTTAAAATTTTGTTAAAAATAATTATTTATTTTTTATTTAAAAATCGTGGAATTATTTTTTTAAGAAATTATTTTAATAAAAAAAGTAACAAATAAATAGAGACTATTTTTAAATAAATATTTTATTTAAAAAAAGATAAAGGAAAAATAAAAAAAAATCAAAACTAAACACGAGTTAATTAAAAAAATTTTTGTTTTTAAAATGAAAGAAAGAAAAGAGAGAAATAATCGAATTTCATAAACGATCTACCTATTTTAATTGCCAAAAAGAAGAAATTATATATGTAAGTTAAGAAGGGTTAAGAAATTTATGATTGAAGATAAAAAGAGGTAAAAAATAAATTAATTTAATTATTTTAAGTAGGGGTGGACAAAAAACTTTTTACCGTTTATCTAAGACCCGTTCCGTTTAATTTTACCAAAAAATCCATTTACCGTTTAGTTAAACGGTTTTGTCCAACCCTAATTTAAAGGATTATTAAATAATTAATTTTAATGTAATTATTGTTAAAACAATTAAAATAGGGAAACAAAAGGGAAGAAAAAAAGATTTCAAAGTTAAATAAAATATTACAAAATATGTATTAGAGAAAGGGAAAATTAAATAAAACAAAATAAATAAAGATAAATTAACTGTAGAATAAAAGGAAATTTTTTAAAAATTAATTTAAAAAAAATAAATTTTTATAAAAAACATTTAATTTTTTAACCATGATTATTACCAATCAATATAAAGAATTGTTAGTTAATACATATTTGTGAAAGAAATTTAAATTATAAAATGAAAAAATAAAAAGACGAACACAGACAGACATTAGATTTCGTCATAATAATTAATAATATTAATTTTAATTTTTTGTCCAAAAAAATTATTTTTAAATATTCTATAACCTTGATATTTATTTTATTATTTTTTTTAACATTTAAATTAATAACCTTGAATTTAAAAAAACAATAAAAATAGAGAAATGGTAGTGGGAGGAACGAGAATAAATGAGTGAAATGAAAAAAGAAAGAAAGAAGAAAATCCTTTTGAAGTTGAAGTCTTTTAACTGCCGCCAAAATTTATTTTTAAGTATTTCTCTTTTTTTTTTAATTTTTGTCAAGAGCAAAAGAGAGCGCAAATTGGTCGACAGATAAATTTATATTGCCAAAAAGTCAAAGAGTCTCGAAAGCAAATAAACAAAAAAAAAGAGAGAGAGATTGTGTTCGACTAATGTATTTATTTGTTTGTTCTCTTTTTTTGTGTGAATCGATTGGCCGGGCTGATTGATTCACAATCATTGGCCATAAAACGAACAGAACATTTTGTTTTTTGTTCTTCTTATGTACAAAGAAAATATAAAATTTAAAAGTAACAAATCGGATGATCGAGGACTGTCTTTCGCTCGAGAACTGTCTTTGTTATAAAAATATTTTTTTGAATTTTTTCATTAAAAAACTTTTAAAATATTTTTCAATGTTTTTACCTATGTATTACTTAACGAGATCGCATTTAACTTTTTTGTAGAAAATGATCCTGTTAGGGGAAACTTTATTTGAAATTTGAATTAGTTTTGCTTCTTTTTTAAGAATCCATACTCCTTTATAGAGATTTTAAAAGGATCACCCTAGTTACAAAATTTACAATTTTGCGTTAGATTTTTGCCTTGCTTTCCGTTTTTCAAAATTGTCTCTTGCGCTCAAACGTTTCGCACTGTTTAGACAAAGGGGCGTTAGGCTTCGAATGGAAAGTCGAATTCCTACTAGCCAGGAACATAATTGATCAACAGAGTAAAACTGGTTTTTATGGGTTAGAATAAAGTAGTAATATTATTTTAAGTGAATATAAAGTTGTTTACAAAATTTCTGAGATCATAAGAATAATAAATCTTAAAGTTTAATAAACCTATTAAAATAATGTTAAACTTCTTTTAGATAAAAATATTAAAACCAAAAGTTCGATTTTTGATAAATTGTGAATGTTGTTGATTAAAAATTGTATGTAGTAGAATATTGTTTCCGTTTAAAAAATAAAGATTAAAATCATTCAATAAATTCTTAAAAATTGATTTTTCAGAAATTTAATTCTGAAGATCTGACAAAATTTGTAGAAATTTTTTAAAGTTTAAATTCTGAAAAATAAATTATTATTCGCAGTTACTTACATCGGCAGAAAATAGTTTAAAAAACACCGAACCTTTTTATATAATAAATATAAACTGACAATGAGCTCTAAAAAATACAAAAATAAATATATAAATAATGTTAATTTCTAATTTATTCCGATTTTTGTCTGGCTATTTCCTCTAACATTTTTTTGTGATGTACTCGTAGAGCCATTGAACGAACTTGTGTAACCCGGTCAAAATATTGAATTAATTCTTTAAATTTTATTTTGTTGGGAGGAGAAAAGGAAGAACCGGCACCTCGAATCATACTTTTCTTCATACTTCTAAAAATAATTTTATTAAACTAAAAATAAATTCGAATCCATCCATGGCAGAAAAGGGATTCCCCTTTTCAGATTAGAACAAAAAAATATAATTTTCTTACTCAAGCACAGCCAAGTGGGGGACAGCTTGTAATCTTTTGTGTAAAATGGAGAAAGCCTCGCTTTGAGGAAGTAACATAAGCAAAGCAGAAAGTAAGGCAGTTAAAGGCTTTTGATAGTCTGGATGTAATAAATCCATACGTACATCTAAAAAAAGAAAAGAAAAAAATTATAAAAAATAATTTAAGTACAAGCAAGGATTGGTGATTCAATTAATTGAACAATTCTATCGATTTCTATCAAAAGTTCCATTGTAATGTCAATATCAGATAAACGAGGAATTAATTCAAGTGCTGACTAACTGGGGGAATGGAATATTTTAAAAAGAAAATTAAAAGAAATACCTGATAATTTTGTGAAAGTAAATATAAAGATAATAAACAAATTGGTTGATTACACCAACATTTATATAAATTTTGAAATAATTCTGTAGAATCACTCTGGTCTGGATTACGAAGACGTTGCCGTAAAGGAAAAAGTTCACTTAAAAGGGAAAAAAGGAAAGAAATTAAAAAGAATTAAACAAGAATTTAAAAATAATTTTAATAAAATTGATAAACGAATTTTTTAAATTTAAAGTAATTTAGGAAGAATAAATTAAAAGTGGAAAATAGGCTAAGGTTTCGGAAGACAAAATTAAATATTAGATGAATATGTTTATAAATACCAAAAAATATATCATAAAATCCCTAGCGTGACTAGCAAAAAAATTTAGTCAGAATTAAACCTTGTAGTCATTAAAATTTGATTTAACATTTGAACCATTTTTGCAATAAATTCCAATTCAATATATAAATCTTTATTTCCCCCCAAATTTAGTTGGGGTGTAGTTGAATTTTGAGGGAAAAATGAATCAAAATTAATTGAAGAACTCAATAAAAGAGAAATTGTTCTAAAAACATCTGTTGGCTCCAAAAGAAGGCAAACTTGTCTTTAAAATAAAAAAAAATTAATTTAATTTAAAAAATAAAAATTACCGAATAATTTGAATCCCTCTATCAGCAACCAATTTTCTGTCATCTTTAAACATTTTTAGTAAAGCAATATTAAATTTAACCAAATAAGGAGAGATTGTCTTTAACTAAAAAATAATTTAATATTATTAAAAATTAAATATATATTTGACAAGGATGCCTATAAGGAAACCAGAGTTTGTAAAAGAACCCCTTGATTGGAGGGCATGAATTTTACACAAATATGGAAATTTATAATTGGATAAAAGAAGATAGTAATCAACTTTAAGGATTTAGAAAAGAAGGTACTAGGCAAATGAAAGAAATTATCATATCCAAGGGAAAGGTCCAACAACAAACACAAAAATAAAGGTAAATTTATAGTAATACTTATAAACCTCCTGATTTAATTCATCTCCCAATTTTAATGAACGAATGTCAAGTTGCTGTTGTTGTTTAGGTTGTCCACAAATATCAGTTATTAAAATAATATCCAACATCAAAACTTCATCCGTTGGATCTGATAATAAATCAAGCAAAACAGGAAAGAATCTGTCCATATAACGAAACATCTTTTTTTAATTTAAAATAATTTTTTTAATAATTTTTAAAAAATCAAACATTTGTCGGATTTGTAGAATGTAAATGTCTTATCCAATTTAATGTTGCTACTCTCGTCTCTGTCCTTTCATGCCTTAAATGAGCTAAAAGAACTTCAACAACAGCCTCCACAGGAATTTGTGAATCTGTTTTAACTAATGATGTTAATCTTTGATTTAAATCATTTGGAAGAGAAAGTGGTCGAGAACCAGCAAAATCATTTGACATGTTGTCGAAAAGATAAGGCAAAATAGAGATAAGAAAGGAAGGGAGACTTGGAAGAATTTTGTCGCCATAATAAATATTAATCTGTAAAAAAAAGAAAAATAATTGATGTTAAAATTTAATATTTCATAAAATGTTTAGCATAATTATTGGATATCGATTAAACAAAAAGTCAATTTTTACTACAAATGAGAAAATTTTCGTTGACCAATGAAAATCAAATCATTTAAAATCAAAAGGGGCCGGCCCTTCAATAAAAAATTAAAAACCTGATTGAGCCACTGAATTGCAATATCACGCACAATAGGTACTTGAGAAGTTGCTTGAATAACCAATACATTAATAACACCTTCTAATTTAACCTTTAAATAAAAAGAAATATTTTAAAAAATAAAAGAAATTAACATTGTCACTCCGTTTTGGATCCAATTTATTTTGCATTTCTGTTAAAACGGATATAGTAATTTCATGCACAGCAGGTGAGGGATCTTCCAAAGCTTTAAAAACTCCATCCAAAACTTCTGGAAAATATTCGCTAACAGAAAAATCCGGCACAGTTAAAATTGAGAAAAGCTAAAAAAATAAATAAAATATTATTTCTTAAAAATTCTATGTAATTCTTATCTCGGTAATAGTTCGGATGAGACCCCTCCTCCTTTTTCCTTTCTAAAAGTATTGAAAAATGGTCAGTCAGTCTTAGGTTATAGAACTCGTCGAGCTGTGTCGAATGACACCAAAATCAAGTCCAGGTCTTAACTTTCGGCCGAGATACGGATCCCCGAAAATTGAAAAATAACAGGGTGGACCAAGCTCATTTTTGGGCTAAAAATTCGATTAAACTTATAATAGCTCATTCGAAAGAGCTTGTTGAGCTGATTCAAATGCATCAAAATCAACATAATTGAACAAGATTTGACAAAGTTATGACATAAAGTAATCCTATTGTAGTCGGGAGAAGCCTTTGCAAAACCTCTTTTTGCGCAGGATTTCTGTCTATATATCGGTCCAAAGTTAAGACCGGGGGTTGATTTTGGTGTCATTCGACACAGCTCGACGAGTTCTATAACCTAAGACTGACTGACCATTTTTTAATACTTTTAGAAAGGAAAAAGAAGGGGGGGGTCTCAACCGAACTATTACCCTTATCTCGTAAAAAATTCATTGATAAAACTAAAGGATCTCGTAATTTAGAAAATAAGGCTGACAATGAAATGTTGCAAAAAATATAAACCAATTTCTCCAATTTTTAGGAATGCTTATTTACTAGACATTTTCCATTTAGAACAGATATCTAAAGATAATCTAATTTCAATTTGAAAACCTAAATTATTAAAAATAGCCTAACAATGTAAATTAACTGAAAAAAATGAAAAACAAAAGAATTTTAAGTAAAAATATTATCAAATTAAAATTACCCAAGATATAATAAATCTTTTATTTGAAGAATCAACGGAATATATTCTTTCTCTAATTACAACCATTAAATTTTGTAAATCGAAGGATTTTGTTGAAATAACAATTTCCTGTAGAAATGAATAAATTAAATTTAAAAGAATATTGAAAAAACCTTTACAAGTCTGTCTAACAATTCAGAACCATTTCGCACATTTTGATCAGGATCGGAGGATAAGGTCCAAAGAATATTAAAAAGTTCATCGAATTTTACTAGAACTGATGCTCTACAGACTTTGACAATATTATACAAAGACTAGAAAATAAAAAAAAGTTAATTTAAACTTATTTTGAAAATTTTAAATTATTTATCATTTCAAATAAGAAATCAAAATGTATAGTTAAGGAAACTAATATCTATGACAAGATATTCTTTTTAAGTAAAATTAACTCTTCCGGAATAAAATTTTCTGAAATTTTTTCTTTAAATAAAAATGGGGAGGGGGGAGGGTACTTAAAAAACAAAAACAAGTTGAAATATTTAATTTAAAAAAATTTAAAAAAAAGTAAACAAACTTCACAAGCAAAATATCTAACTCGAGAATCATGATCCAAAAAACAAGTAAAAACAGGTTCTAACAATTTAACTGCATAGACAGCTGAATGCTAAAATAACAGAAAATTACAAAAAAAAAATTAAAATATTCAAACTTTACTCCCCAAAGCAATAGCTGTAGCAGCTAACCCAATTAATCCGCCTTTTCTCATATTTCCATTTGGTGTTGTTGTTAATTGTTCTAAAACAGAAATTATTTTTTCTACATCAGCCATATTGTTTGATTTAATTAATTCTTTTGTTTGCCTAAAAAAAGAATTTTAAATTAAAAAATTTAAAAAAACTTTTCAATTTCCAAAGCTGCTGCCTTTCTTTTTTCATAAAGTTTGTCAGTAAGTGTTCTAACAACAGTCTGTGTAAGTGGAGAATATTGATTTTCAGACATCTAATACTATGACATATATAAAAATATTAGAAATGTCTAAAAATAAAAATTAATTAATAAAAAAGTACTAAAATATTTAATTAAATTAATTACGTCAAATATGTCAAAAGTCAGCAAGACTCTTTTGTCTTTACATTTATTTTCAGTCTCAGCATAAACCTAAACCTTTAGGCTTGCTTGTCAATAGAGTCTCGGCGACTTAGCATCGAAACGCCTTTTTCTATGCCATAACTTTTTTTATTTCAATCATTTCCAGAAATTTTCTTTATCAATTAGAATCTATGTTTGTTCTTATTCTTTTTATTAACTTTATGAAAGGATCCGATCATTTCTTAGAAAGTTACACCCGCCTAATTATGTTAAATCACGATTATTCGCAGTTAACGGCTCCTAACTTTTTTGAAAGACGGTAAAACTAAACAATTTCTATGAAAAAATAACCAGCACATCCAGAGCTTTTAATTAAAGCAAAAATTATTTGGATTGATTTAAAAACAAAAAAGTTATATCCCAAAAACTTTCGTTTTGATGCCATATTTTAAGACTCTTTCGTTACCTGGTTACTTTTAGTCTAAACCTTTTGAAGCCTAAACCTTTAGGTTTTTAAACATTTGAGTCTCACCACATCTTCAAACTCTGAATCGGCGGACTTTGAATTGTCCCATATTCTGAATCGGCGACTCTGAATCGACCTTTTCCCATCATTTTCTAAAAAATTTCTTAAAATTATGGGGCCTCGTGGAGAATCTCGATCAAATCAACCAAAAGTGCCTGCAAACGTAGATAATACTGAAGAAGATGAAAATGATCAAAATGATGAATGGCGGATAGGTTTTGATGTTGAAATGAGAGGAATTGGAATTGAAAGAAATTCAAATAGTTCAGGTTTATTTTAATTATTCAAAATTTCAAATAAATTCCCCATAGAAGATGATGAATCTTCAAATGAATTAGAACAACAAAATGGTTATCAACAACTTCCAACCTCCTCTAATAATAATAATGCAAGTTGGATTCCGATAACACAAAGATTTGATTTGCCTGAAGCTCCTCCCGTTGAACATATTAAAATTGAGCATCAACCAAATGATATTTCATTGGATAAAGGTTTTTTGTAATTATTTTTCTAAAAATAAATAATTTATAATTTAAGATAAAATTGATCAAATAAAATCAATAATGATTAACATAAATGGTTCTTTATTTAAAAATATTCCACAACAACCCGAATGGCTAAAAAATGTTGATGATAAACAATTGGGAGAATTAATTCGAGAACTTGCAAAAAAATAAAAATGGATTTTTGGGAAATGTTCACTTTCATGTTGGTATTTATTGTGTTTTTTTTCTTTACATAATTTAAAAAAATTTCTTGTAGTCATATTCATTCACTCACTCTTCCTTCAATACTTTACTTGTCATTTGTAACGGTCTTTGAATATAAAAAAAGAACATCGATTTAACAGTCATTTACAAATAACAAGGGAAGGCAAATTGAGTGAATTAATGTACTACAGGTATATATTTTTAAATTCTGAAAAAAATGTCTGACCATTTCGTTCTTCAACTAAATCGCGGACTGGGGTGAGACGCAATAAGTACCGTTTGAGAGTTCAAAGAATTGATACTTTTTCTCAACTTTTAACTTTATTCCGTTCAATAAATTTTTATAAACAAATTTTTAATAAATTCTCATTTACTAAAATATTGTTTATCGAAAGAGGCACCAATAAATTATTTTAACATTTTTGTTTTTAAAAGTATTTCTTTTGTAAATAATTTCTTATTCAATATTTTTGGTTTTTAGTTCGTTTTATTTTTACATTAAAAATATTTAGAATGAGTAGTAGCTATCATTCACAAGATTTAAGTGAGCCAAGTGAATATTCTGGTGATGATGGTTTTAGTGAATTGCGTGATATTATTGATGAAATGGGTTATAGCATTGAAAATGATGAATTACGTGAACTTGAAAAAGGTTTTTTGTTTGAATAATTAATGAAAATTGTTTTTTTCGAGATTGTTCAGCTTATTCTTATGATTTATTTAGTAGTAATTTTCGGTCCATTAAGAAATACCATGTTAATTATCCGAAATTTGCTTTTTAGCTTTTATAAAATGAAAAAATTTTTTACCCGCCTCCATTGTCTGAAAATTTATTAATTTTTTTTATTGGATTAAAGACATTGTAAACGTCGAAACTTAATAAAAATGTTCAAATTATTTTGTCACTGGATATATACAATTTTTAAAAAGTTTACTGGTATCTGTGTTTGGGGCCTAAGCGATATCTTAATACACAAATTAATTTATTATTTTTTTTTCTAGATCTTCGATTACTTGAAGAAAATGCCGACATTTCTGATACTCGACTATTTTCTTGTTTCTTAGGTGGGCATGATGGTTCTGCTGACTTATTGTTTGATCAAAGTTTAATGCATCTTTTTTCTGATTTAGCTTCTCCAATTCCAAAAAATCAAAAGGTTTAAAAATATTTATTTCTAAAATAAATTTTTATTCTATTTAGCCATCTGATAAATTGCCTCCTGGATTTCAAGAATTGTTAAATTATGGTGAGGAACGTTTAAAGGAAATATCTGAAGATATTAAAAGATATGAAAGATTGGTTAGTTCAAAAATGAAAAAAAAGTTTTATATTAGACTAGTTCTCTCAAATTTTGTTAGTTTGGTGGCGGCTTGAAAAATATTTAATTCATTAATCTGGCATTTTCAATTATTTTTATTTTTAGATTGAAGAAGGTGAGATGAATCCTGAAGAGTCTAGACAACAGGAAGGTGTTCAAGAAAGTGTTCAACAACAACAAGAACCTTCGCCTTTAAGAACTGAGGTTATTAATCAAGAGAAGGAAAATAATCGTCCAGAGCAAACACGTAAAGCAGCACTTGATCCAAAAGAAGAAACTAAATTAATTAATCAATTTCTTCGAGCAAATGGTTTAAAAATTATTTTAAAAATATTTAAAATTAATTTTTAGCTCTTCGTCCAATTCAATGTCCAGAACCAGGCCGAGCACCTTTTAAACATTGCCAACAACTTAAATTGCAACAATATCGTTCTGAATGGGAAAAACAGCCTCCCCCTGGAGAGCAAAAACGATTGGCTTTGCGTTGGAAAATTCGTGAACTTATGTTGAGGAGAGATATGTAAATAAATAATTTTTAAAAATATTTTTAATTAAATAATAATTTTTAGTCCACAGCTGCGTTTGGTTGAAGAAGAGCGAAACAATAATGAGGGTAAAAGACAAAAAGTTTTACCCGAATGGAAGCCATAAAATATAGTAAATAAAATACATATAAATTAAATTAACAGAAGCAACATGTTTTTTGTATTTTTATTAAAATTAAAAATTTAATTTTTTTGTTTAATTTTTGTTTTTTATCAAAAATATTTTTTTTATTTCTTCGTACGGCCTATCATTTAAAAATTATAAAGATTTATTGATAATGGGACCTAGCAATGAATCTCGATTTAATAAACCAAAAAGACCCAAAAATGCCGACTATAGCGTAAACGATGAAATGAGAGGTGTTGGAGTTGAAGGAAATTCTTCAAATACTACAGGTTAATTTTTATTACTTCAAAAGATGCCAGGAAGTAACAGTTTTAAAACATTTAAAGATTTGAATGTAAAGTTAAAATTAGGTTTTAGTTAGCACTCGTTTAGACCTTTACCATCTTGCCTTACCTTTCGGACAGGAATTTGAATGTTCTTGAGAATTCAAAAGTTGATGTTAGGTTAAACGAGATTGAACTAGAAATAGATAAAAACGCGCTAGTGCGTTGACGTAAAGTCGAAATCCACTGTATTAACAGAACTTTGGTCGAAAGTCAAGAAAAATAAATTCTATATTTAATTTCCCATTAATTTTAGAGAACCCTTTAGATGGCGAAAAAGAACCGTTTAGTTTTCTTGCAATGATGGGGCGTGCACCACAAGTAAAAATTTCCTTTAGTCTTTAAATATTTACAAAAAAGATTTCCTTTAAGGTTGGTGATGATACAAGTTTGCAAGCGAAGACGGAGATTGGGAATATTTCATTATATGGAGGGTCTGAAAAATGTTCTCCTTCATTTTTTGTTGACGAAAATACTGAATTTGTTAAGAAATCTGTACAAGCATTTTGTAGAAAAAATTCAAAAGAAGAAATATACGCTAATTTTAACAGAAATAGAGGGGCGGTTATTAATGTATTTAAAAATAAAAAAATATTTTTTTTAATTAAAAATTTAAGTTTTATAAAAGTGAGAAAAAGGCGGCAATGAAAAATAAAAGAAATCGCCAAAAGGAAGATAATAATAGTTCGTCGACAAATGAGAAAATAAAATTAGAACAGAGTGAAGGACAAAATGAATAAAATAAATAAATATTTTTATTTTGTTTCTATCCAAATTTAAATCCTTAACGAATTGATAAATGTTATATTAATCTAAATACCTAACTGCCGGAAATTTAGGTTCTTGAAGGTTAGGTGCCAACTTTTTGTGGTTTTTTGGGTTCCGAGTAAAAAACGTAATGTTGGGCTCTAATTTTTTTCCCCTAAATCTTTAGTATTTAGTTTTCAATATACAAAAGAAGAAAATGTAAATTTATTTAGAGAATTTATGAAGAAATAGCTTTTATTAGGTAAAAATATTTTTTAAAGATTATCTTAAGTTCACAATTGTTCATTCTTAAATAATTTTAATATTTTCAATTCTCTAAATTTTTTAAAAAATATTTTGCCTAACAATAGAAAAATACAAATTCAAGAGCACAAATACTTTTGTGAACGGAAGTAACTGAATTGTGTCCACTCCAAACTTAGGTTGTTATTCTGTTTTTAATGTATTTTCTCTGGCTGGCGCGACCTTTTTAATATTCATAAATTTATCTTTTATTGAAATCCCTCTTTTCTATTGAAAACTTTATTATTGTATTTATTTATTTTAGATTTTTCCTTCCAAATAAATTTAGGACAACTTTTATTTATTTTCATTTCTTTTTCAACTAGCAAATTTTTTCCTTTTTTTTCCTTAGCACATTTTAAGTAAAATATTATTAAAGGGGCATTCTGTGTATTGGATTGAGTTATTTCCAGATTTCCTCCATCTCAGATTTTTCGCACCACCGAAAATATATGGAATAAAATATAAGAGAGTGGGCAAGAGTGAATAAAAATATTTATTAATTTACCTCGTAAATAAATTTCCTGTAAAAATCTTGATACACAACTTGTTAATAAACCATAGCAACTAAAAGATGACACTTATACACTTAAAATTTTAAAAAGTCTTTAACACATTTATTTATTTATTTTGCTAGTTCATATACTATTAATGACCATTTCATATATTATTTATTTATACACCAAAAATATATTGCTTTCCCCCTCTCATATTGTTGCTAGTCCTAAATTTTCGGTTGACTTATTTCGATGTATTTGGAAGGATTTTTTGCTCCTTTGTATATTTTTGCAATTTTTTAGTTTATAAATAAATAAATGAAAATATATACTTCGATTTTCATCCTTTATTTCTAAAAATGAAATTAAGGTTTTTTAAAGATTAAAGTATATAACTGATAAAAAATAAAAGCATTGATTTAAAAATAATTTTTATTTATTTTTAAAATTATTATATGTACCTTTCAAATCCCGTCCTAAAATTAAATGTGTTTAAGCGAACGATTAAAATGATTCAACAGGAAACAGCTGGCCTTAAGGGCAAACAGTGAGTGAACTAATTTTTGAGTAAAAAGTTACCCTAAAATATTTTAAAAATAAATAAATAATTACCCTTTCTCTCTTTATTTTTTTTGAATATTTTTATATAAATAATATATTTATAGATTAATTAATTAATGATTACTTATAATAAATAATTAATCAAAATATATAATTATGATTATTTCCAATTTATTGCTAAGATTAACAACAATTATTTTCACTTTTAATTTTATATTGATCTCTACAAGCATCGAAACAGAAAAACACCCTCCCAATACAACCTCAAAAGTTTTAAAACCCCTCGAATCCTCAACAGTAAAAATATCTAATACCACGAAAACTACTATACCCACAACTTCAACATATTCCAAAATTGGTAATAAAACAATTACAACAAAAAAATATAATTTAATAACAACAATAAAAATTAGTGAAAGAAGCAAAACGAATACTACTAGTACTACAATATTAATTCCTTCTAAAATTGTTAATTTAAATTTAGAATCAAATATAAGTAATTTGTTAAATGAAAAACAAAAAGGATATAAAAATGATAAAGAAAATAATGAAGAGGAGGAAGAAAAAGAAGAGGATGATGATGATGATGATGATTGGCCGGCAATGCCAATGTTTAAATCTAACTTAAGGAAACCTGTAAATTTAAAATCAAAAGTTGAAGAATTAAAAGGAGGAAATAAAAAAGAAAAAAATAATTATTTAAATAATTCATTAAATCTGAGAAATAATTCAATTGATAATATTTCTACAATATTCAATTCAAATGACAAAAATGACAATCTAACTGTTACTAAATTAAATAATGAACTTAAAAGTACTACTAATAATAAAGGAAAAATATTTAATAAAATAACAACAGAAACTTTACAACTAACAACAAAAATATCAAGAATGGATGAAGTTACAACAACAGAAATGTATGAAAGGAATTTGATTAATATTTCTACTTCCATAACAGAAACATCAACATCAAAACATAAAACATTAGGCAATTCATCTCCAAAGATATCAAATCTGTCGACGACATCGGCATCTCCAAGCAATAAAGAGCTTACCAAGTTAGAAAGTTAACTTAATGTTAAAAATGGGATTGCTAATTATTTTATTGAAAACAATACATATATAGCTAAACTAATAAAATAAAGTCGGCCTCTATTTTACGTAACCATTATACACATCTCTCAATTTAAGAACAATTTTTTTAAATTAGGTTAGTCTTTGGATGAAGGAGCTGCATAGGATACTTCTAATTTTAGGAACAATTCGTTTTCACGTCAATTTTACAGTACATGTAAAGTCGAGGTCGACTTTAATATAAAGAAATATATTTATTATATTTATTTTATAAAATTACAAAAAATTTAAATTTTAGCAGCACACCATTCACAACCTCTTCGACCTTTAAAATAACAACACTTTCTAGCACTAAATTGGAAGATAATACAGATAATCTTTCATCTGTTTATCCATCTGAACCTCTTCAAAATTCGCCTAATTACCCCTCAACAACAGTCTCCAAACGAACTACTCGATCAACCAGATCCTCGCAAAATTTTACAACAATAACACCTTCAGGCAGTAAAGGCAATTGGCGTTCTTCTATTTCCCCGTTTCCGTGGTACTTTGTTGCTATTGGCGGTTTCCTCTTTGCATCAATTATTTTTATTTTTGTTTTCATGACTGTCAGGGGATTTAGACAAATTTTTACTAAAAGAACAACACAGAATTCAGCTTCAACAATAGAAAAAAGTAACACAAGTGAATCTATGATTCCAATGTTAAATCACAAAAAAAGAAGAACAAATAAAATTATTAAATCAAAATTAATAAAAACAGAAGGAGCAACAAAAAATGAAACAAAAAGTCCTAAAATAAAAAATAAAAATGAATCAGTAAATTCTGAATGTACTCTAATGAATGAAGAAGATAATAGTGAAAGATTGGAATTGAAAGAAGGCAAACAAATTACAGTCATTGATCCCCTATTAAATCAGGTTTGTTTAATAAATTAAAGATTTTAATTTTGTGTTTGAGATTTAAATTTGAATTAAAAATATAAAAAAAGATTTTGATTTTTTGGAGGATTTATTATTTTTTATATTTAAGCAATGGAGTGGTATAATGAGTGAATGAATATAAAGAATTTCAATAAAGAATTATGTATATTTGTATTATTTTTCACTTAATTTTTCATCGTAATAAATAATTAATTTTATAAAATCATATGATTTTAATTACAAAAAATATTTCTAATTTTTATTTAATAGAGTTTTTCAAGCTTTTTTTAGGAAAGTTTATGAATTGGCCATTCATTTTTAAAGTTATTTACTACTCCTCTTAGTTTAAGATTTATTTTTATTTCTTACCTCCAATTCATATCATAAGGATTTTGAGCATAAGGAAGTTGAGGTAAGGTAAAAATTGGCCTATTAAACTTGAAGCAATTGTTGACCTTGAAAGCTGCTTCTTTTAATATATTTAGTTGATTCTCTTCACATTTTCTCCAAGTTATAAAATATCAAATACCGTTTTTTTATTTTTAATTTTTTGGGGTTTAATACTTACAAGTAAACATTTCCAAAATCTTTACTTGAAAGGATGTTATTTAATTGTTATTTTGTAACAATTATTTTAAAATTAACTATTTTTTACATTTTTATTTTAATAAAAAGTGCCTATGAATTAGATACTAAAAAGGTCTAGATATTCTTTTTTTCTTTAAATTAAATATTTATTTAGTCAGAATTACTTGCCCATTTATTTATATCGCGTAATTTAACGCTCAAATTTGAATTATTACAAAAGAATGGAACTGAAGCTAATTTATTTTCAATCAGTGAAAGGGACAGTAACAAATATTTCCGTATTTCTACATCAACAATAAAGAAAACAGTTAAATTTAATTTTAAATCTGTTCGGATCTCGTTGTAGTTTACGTCTTTAATGTTCAGAAAATCATAAATAAACTACTTAAATTGAGTTGTAGGCGACAACATCTAGATTTAAAATAAATTTAATTGTATACATTAGTGAGGCTATAACGAGATTCGATGTATACATAACGTAAAAAAATTATTTTTCAGATACTTTTGGAATTTATATCAAATATCGATGTTGGGAGAGTTAAAAGACTAGAAATTTTAAGTCAATCTCTTGAGGATTATTCTAATTTTCATCTTTTCCATATAATCTTTAACGGTCCGTGGCTGACAATTGCAGAAGATTGTAAACAATTAATTAAAATACAAGAGGATCTAAACGAGTTGGATATTTTTTAATTAAATTAAAAAATATATTTATTTAATTAAAATATTATTTTAAAATTCAATTCAATTTTTAATTTCAAATTTTCGATTTCGAATTATGTAGTCATTTAATGTACGAAATGCAAATTGATTCATTAATTACAACAATTGGTGAAAATTATGCTGAAGGGAAGAAAATAAAAAATAATGAAAATAATAATTCTCCCAACATTGTTTTGCGGGAGTTTACAGCTGATATAGCCATTCCGCTTGAGATGCAATGTCCAAAATTACAAATAAGATCAGAGAGAGGTTAGTACATTCTTATACAGTCGGACCGAATTTAGATAAACTCAAGAATTCTCTCATTTTTAAATCTGGTAGATGGTGTAAAGGGATTCAGAAAAAAGGGGTGGAATACACCAAACTATTACCCTCAAATTTAAATTCGATTTTTCTATGAACAAAGTGTTTAAAATGGAAATCCGACTGTATTTAAAATTTAGATAAACAACAAGTGTATAAGATAATTTTAAAAAAATTAAAGATGAAAGAACATCTGAAATAAGTGAAATCTATCAGAAAATGCTAGAAATTAATCTTAAATTTTCACAAATTGAGCAGCAAATATATCAAATAGAAATGCATCAACGTGGTTGTCCAATTTTGGATAACAGTGGAAAAACAACAATTATAGCTTCGGGTTCTCTTGTTCAAAATTACACAGAATGTAGTGAATGTCATTGTGATTATGAAGGAAATTTGTATTGCAAGTCAATAGGGTGTCCGTTTTTGAATTGTGCTTATCCATTGCCACCACTCCCTGGGCAATGTTGCCCTCAATGTGGAAAACGGGTAATTAGTTGAATTTAAATTAGGGCTGACTAATCAAAATAAACCCGACACATAGAGTTCCCAGAACTTAGGGATTGATAATCTTAATGTGTTGTAAAGATTTTGGCTGGATTATTCACATAGTAAATTTTCAGTGAGCTCTTTAAATTTTTACTCAGTTTAAATTTTTTTGTAAATTAAGTGCTTATTCAATGGACGTTTTTACGAAAGTGGAGAACACTTTTCGCCAAAGACTTGCACTTACTGTCTTTGTAAGGATGGCAGAGTGGAATGTTCTTTTAAGTTGGTTATTTAAATGTTTAATAAATTATTTGAATGGATGTTTGCCATAAAATTAACAAAGTAAAATCAAAATTTTCTAACAGATTTCCCACTCATTGCCCTCGACTTGATTGTAGAGATCAAGAGCTGCCTCCCGGTGAATGTTGTCCAGTTTGCAGCAACATTGATCATTGCAGATTTAAATCCTGTTCACCAAATGCAACTTGCCAATCTGGGAAGTACTCTGCTGTTTGTCGTTGTAAAGAGGTATTGAAATGAGACTAGTTATTTCTTAAATTATTTTTTAGGGATTTTTTGGAGATGGACAGGATTGCTATGGTAATGAAATTTTTAAATTCAATACTTTTTCGAATTCGAATCCACTCTAACTTTATCCGAAAAATTAATATTTAATCAGTTTATAATTAATTTACTATTTAGATATTGATGAATGTTTAATGAAAGATAATACAAATATTGAAAAGGTGGAGTTTTTAAATTTATTTTAAAATTTAAAAATAAATTTGATAGAAAGGAAAATGTGGAAGAGGCACTTTTTGCATTAATTTACCTGGATCATTTCTTTGTAAATGTTTACCAGGATTCAGTCCTATATTGGATGATAAAACAGAAAATGGGACGAAAAGCTGTTTTGATTTAAGAAAGTCAATTAATTAATTTCACATACTAATTACTATATTTAGCCTACATACCTATATACTATATATTTAAATTGCATAAGTTATGTTTAATAGAATTATTATGAATCTTTATTTGATTTAGTTAACGGGCTAATCTTTATGAGAAAATTTATAGGAAAATTAAAAATACGAAGCGATATTTAGATATCCTCTCTTCTATAGAGACCACAAATTTCATTACATCAAGTTCACCACATATTAATTTCCTTAATATAATAGCTAAAAACAAGAATATTTATTTTTAAAGTCTGAGCAGTAAAAATGGAGATTAATTATTATTTTGTAAAGGCAACAAATTATAAACATTGAGCTGCTTTACTATATTTAACCTACATATCTAATTAATTTTTAGTAAATAAAGCAGCCCTGAAAATATAAAATTTTTAAGAAGGAATTGAATTATACAAACATTTATTAAAGGGATGTTTTGATTGTTTTATAAAAATGAGCTTTGTCTTTATTCTATAATTTCTAGAGTCATGTCTTTCAATTCCATAATTCTATTTTATTTTTATAATTCAATTCTCTAATAAAAATTAATTTCGAAAGAATTGTTACAAAAAATTAAAAAATAAATTTAAAGCTAAATTAAAGCTTTAATGATTATCGTAAAAAACATAAAACATCTATTACTTAAAACCTTCATTAATATTCCAATAACTGAAGAATATAAAATTAAAGGAGAAAGACTTTTGGTTGAAGAAACTTGTCCACTAGACTGTAAAAATATTAAATTAATATTTCTAAATAAATTTTTAAATTTACTTGTTGTGCTTCTTGAATACTTTCAATTGTACTTTTTGGCGTTGGAAGGAAATCTCCATTTTGTGAAGATGTTTTATAATCCAAATCATCTTCTGTCAAAACCTCCCCATGTACTTCAGCATTTTCTGCACTATTAAATTCTGCATTTGTTGTAGATTGAAAATTGGATGTTGACGATTCTTCAGGTAAAGATTCGGGAATATTACATCTATTCCCTGTCCAACCAACGTTACAAGAACATTTTCCACATTCACAATAACCATTATTGAAACATGTAACCTTTAAATTTTAAAATTTTTTATTATAAAAATTATTTTTCTTTTACTCCATTTTCGGTACAAGGTTCTGGATCATCATCACAATTACAATCTTTAAATAAATATTTTTTTTGGAAATTTTTTTTTAAATTTCTTGCCTTCCCCGCTGTATCCACGTTCACAAACACCTTAAATAAATTAATCAAATTTATTTTAAAAATTTTATTTTAACATTTTCCGCATTGACATGTCCCTCTACCAGAACATATTTGTCCAGAAACACTTAATGGACAACTAGAACTGTCACATTCACAATAACGACCACTAATCTTTAATAAAAACAATTTTAATTTTAATTTGTTTTAATTTTCTTTACATAATCAGCTTCACATTGACATTGGCCACATTTACATTGACCTTTATTAGAACATATTTGTGCTTGTTTATGTTCTCTACACAATCCTGTTAATTCCTCAGCTTTACTTACTCCATATTTATCTAAATCACATTCACACCTTTCCTTTAAAAATGAAAGATTTTAAAAAATTTATTTTATGTATGTTCAATTTTTAATTGAAAAGAAGTAAATCAAATAGAAAATTATTAAAATGAAAAACCCTCGTATTCAATGTAAATAAATTTTAATTTATGTATACCGTATATGCTCGAATAATTACCCTGGGTAATTATTGTTTCAACCTCTCGCTAGATGGGGTAATTATTTGAGAGGGGGCAATTATTTGAGCGTTTTTTAAACAGGCTAATTATAACTGCTTTTAAGAGGGGTAATTATTGTTTCGACCTATCGCTAGATGGGGTAATTAATTGAGAGGGGGCAATTATTTGAGAGAGGGTAATTATTCGAGCATTTACGGTAATTAATTTATTAATTGTCTTAGTAAACGTTGAATTAATTAAAAATATTTTTACAGTCAAATCTCGATATCACATCTCCTTTTTAAATACGGTCCCAACAGACTTGTCTCAGTTAAAGACGATTGATATCACGTTTCTTCTTATCAATCGTCTCTCGCTGAGACGATTGATATACTAGTTAATTTTATTTTTTTTCTTATTAACTTCAAACTTTTTAATTCTTCTATCTATTTTTTGTTTTTTCATTTTAATAATGTTTTGATAATTAAATATTTATAACAAACCCCTCCTTTTCCATGATCACATTGACAAACTCCACAGACTAAATTCCCCGAATAACTACAACGAGGGGAACGTCTTTCCTTAATTATTTTTATCAAGTTAAATTTAAATTTTCAAAACTTGTTGTCTTGAATGTTCACATTCACACCCACAAATTGGAGTAATAAAAATAGCAGAGACTGTATTATATCCATAAATACCGACAGAAACGGCTGCTAAATTCGGTTTAGAGCAATCTTTTAGAGAAACTGTTGCATTAAAAGAAATTTTTTGGTCAGGTTTAATTCCTGGACAAACTCTTCCAATTATTTTTTCTCTTTAAAAATTTTTATTTTTAAATTTAAAAATTCCAATTAATTACCCATTACATTCAATTGTAAACTCTATATCTATACCAAGTGAACGAAATTCTGATGTTTGTATAGTGAAATCACGAACTTCATAGCCACTTAATGGTAATTTATGCAAATAACGAAATGGGACTTCTATTTGATCGCCTGGAAAATATTTTCTAAATTTCTTTACATCTATTCCAAATTAAAAAATTAATTTTATAATTTGTTAAAATCAAGGTATAATTTAAAAACCAGATGATTTACTTATAAATATTGCTTAATTTCATAATTTTTAAAACTATCCTTTAAATTATGGATTTTAGTCAATAATCTCTTTTTATCAAAAATAAACATTCTATTCCAAAATTCATAATTACCCAGGTATTTAAATTGCCACTTCTTATATATGTAATGGATAAATTTATTTTGAATTAAAAAACTTGCCTGGTTTCATTCTAATTTCAACTTGTTGGGGTTCTAATTGAATAATAGTAACTCCATCTGACCTTCTCCCACCCAAAGGTAAATTCTTTAAAAAATTTTCTTTTTAACATAAGAATATATCTAGTTTGCTTACATGGGGAGGTGCTTCTTTGATTTCTGTTGTTGGAGAAAAAAGTTGTAGATTTGGGCCTTTATCGTTTTCTGAAGCAAATACCCATTTAACAGCACAACGGTGGCTACTACTATTTAACCGCTTGAAGTTTAAATTAATTTAATAAAATTTAATAAAATATTTATGTATAAATAATCCTCTTATTTTATTACTTCTTAAATTTTAAATAAAATTATCCACATTAAATAATTATTAAATATATTTTAAGGGAAATTCTGTAATTTCAATCTATTTTCTTTTATTTTTTACCGTATCAGCACACCAAGCACATTCTGGACTTGAAGCAATACAATTACCACAATTTTGATTAGCTTCAGGTGTTAAACATTTTTGCCGAATTTGGTCATTTGTTTGCGCCAAAGAAGAGGAGGGAAATAAAAAAAGGAAGGAAATAATGAAGAAAATAAATTTAAATAAAAATATTAAATTAATTAAAAAAGAATAATTAGTAAATAGTTGAGGAATTGGGGATTGGGAAATTGAAGTTTTGGATGCCGAAATTGGCTTATTTAATAATAAAAACCTTTCAGATTGTTTTATTTTTGGCATTAAAATTCTGAAAATTCTGAAAATAAAATTAACAAGAAAGTCAACAAAATATTTGAAATAAATGTTTATCCAAAAAACATATGGAAAACATTTTGGATAAACGTAAAAGATAAATTTAATAATTTAAAAAAAGTTTGATTTTGAAAGGAAGAAACGAGAAAAATGGTAACATATGGAACAATGTTCAGAATTAAGTAAATACAAATAGAGTTAAAATGATTATTAAAAAGTTTTTGTTTAAAAATATTTTGAGTGATGAAAGGGAACGAACGTCTGTTGAGTTATTAATTAATCATATATTATTTGTACATAATATGTTGAAAGAAGGGATTTTTTATTTTCAAAAAATTATGTAAAAAATATTTTTTGTAAAAATTATTTTAAATTATTTGCTTTTTGTTTTGTTTTCAGATGTTTGGGGAGTTTAAAAAGATATGTTTTGTGGGAATAAAAATTGCTGAATTAATGTTAGCACTGAAATTTTTGAAAATCCAATTTAATAGAAATATTTAAACAAAATCAAAAAGGAATATTTAAATAAAAAATATTGCAAGAAACATTCTAATAATATAAAGTAAAAGTTAAGTAGATTTGTCGAGATTTTTAGTAGATTTTTTCTGGAATTTATTTAAATTATAAAATTTATTATTATTTCGTCCAATACTCTCAAAATACTTTGAATAATCAAAAATTATAAGTAACAAAAAATATTTTTTCATAACCAATTCTTTTTAAAAAAGCAATTTTCTAATAGAAAAAAACATTTTTTGTTAAAGTATGAAAAAAACGCAAATAAATCATTTGTTAAAAATATCCAACCATTATTTTTAGAAAATTGCAAAATTACCTTTTCTTCTTTTTAAAAAAATTTGTTCTCAAAATAAAATTAAAAATATGAGAAAATGAGGTCATTTTATAGAAAAAATATTTTTTTATTGAATTCAAAAAAATTGAAAGAAAAATAAATAAAAAGAAAAAGTATTTTTCTTGAAAATTGGATCAAGCGGAAAAATCATGGAAATGGAAAGTTTTATTTGAAAGAATAAAATGAGAGAATTTTGATTTAATAAAAATTATAATTAAAGAATTAAAGAGAGAAAAAAATAATTTTGTTAACAAAAAAATAATGTTTTTTATTCGATTTTAGCTTTTTGTTAAAAGAAAAATATAAAGATGGGTGACAACAAACTTAAACAACAATTTCTTGTTCTTCACTTTGTGTGGGAAACAAAATTGTAAAATGAGGGATATTGTTTTTGGAGGAACGGAAAAGTGTGAAGAAAAGTATATTTGGGCGTGGTGATGAGTAGGCGTGATGACTTTTAAATTTGCCAAAATAATTCGAAAATAAAATTTCAAAATAAATTAAACAAAGAGAAATAAATAAAGCAACTTATCACATACTAAGCGGGAACCCGGAACGTGATTTCAGACCAAAACTCGTCGATAGGTCCCACGGAATTAAAGGTAAACTTTCTGACAGATATGTAATCGACTTCGAAATCTCTCATTCACTAAATAATTTTAAATAAAAACTGCTTTAATTATTTCATTTCAAGAAATTTTAGTTGTTGTTCTAATAGTATAGGTGCCGTTTTAATCTTCCTAGCTAGAATAATCCCGCGCCCAAACGAGCCATAAAATCCATTCCCAAAGAAAAAGAAACAGCTGTCAGATCTCCCAATATTTGGACAAAGTTTTGAAGAAGAAAAGTTCTAGCAAAACAACAGCCAAAAGTAAAATTGCTTTAAAATTGATGGGATTCCGTTGCAGAAATATCAGAGAGGGTGGGAAACAACAAAAAATGGACAGATCGTTTGGAGACCGCAATATAATTGAAGGTAAAGGAAAAACATCGCCAGAAGGGCCCCTCAATGATCTCCTCTCTCTTTCCTATCTCTCCTACCCGCAGGCTTCTTGACTAAGGAAAACTTTTTAAGAGCGAAAATTTTTGTGGATTGGGAAGAGAATAGAAGAAGGAGGAGGGGAAGAGGTGGAGGAAGAGGATTAATCTCACCATACGAACATAAAACTTATTTTCTTCTTATTTTTTTATTACTTTTATTTAATTCTTTTCTTTAGCTTAATTCCATAGCAGATAAATAAAAAGCTCGGCCTTTTTAGAGGTTTTAGACAAAAAAATTGAGAGATTTTTAAGAGATGGGGAACTCTTCTTCTTTTATTAGAGTGTTGTAAATCGATCATTTAATATTTTTTTGAATTAGAAAATTATTTCTTTATAAAAGAATTAAAAGAGATAAAAGAAGAATGGATTTAAAATAAAAATCCCAATTCCGTTCAGAACGATTTTTTTATGAATTAAATGGTTGCTGAAAAAAGGTTTTTATTTTAGAAACAGCACAGAAAACTTTTTGTTTTTTATAAAATTTTTTAAATAATAAACATCCATCTCGACGAAGTTTTTTGGGATTTTTGAAAGCTGCTTACCCAATCCTAATTCAAATTAAAAAATAGATAATTTAAATTTTGAAAATTGCAAAAAAAAAGAATTTAAAAAATATTTATTTTTGTTTTTAAAACTAAGTTAGGTATAAAAATCTTTTTTCTTTTTATGCTGACATCTTTTATTTAAGTTAAAAAAAGCGAAAAATGTAAAATGATACAAGAACATCACTCACGAAAAAATGGACAAATAATTGTGAAATGAAAGAATTTTAGGCCACACCGAAATAAAAGTTTTTTTAAAAAAATATTTTTAACTTTAAAAGTTAAAAATAAATTTAAGTAAATAACTGTTGTTTTAGTTAATTTTTAGGAAAATTATTTTGATTTAAAAAATTGAAAAAGAAGTTTTAGAATGAAAGTGTAGATAAAAATAGAGTTGGCCGAGGTCGAGGCCTCGCCGAGACCGAGGCCGAGGTCCTCGCCCATTTTCAAACCTCGACCTCGATTTTGCTGATCTCGGGCCTCGGAACCTCGTCTCGGTCCTCGCCCAAAACCTCGCCGAGGACCGAGGGTAAATATACACCCCTAAAGATGCACTTTTTTGTAAAAAAAAGGATGAAATCCTTCTCCTTGACCTTCCAAAAATCTTAAAATTTTCGCCTGCGGCGCTGGAAAAGGAAGAAATATACTGCTTGGACTTCCAAAATTCTCAAAATTTTCGTCTGCGGCGGTGTAAAGGGAATAAATCTGGTATAAGATGAGAAGAGATCAGAGGTTATGCTCGCACGTTTTAATGCTACAACTTGGAGGTTTGATACTTCCTCAAAAAATATGATGCCTACTCGAAATCTCCTCAAACCTTCTTTATATGCGGCGCCTTTTTCAATGCCGCAGGTGAAAATTTTTGAAAATCTGTGGAGGTCAGTCCGCCTAATTTCTCCCATTTTTAATGCCGTAGGCGAAAATTTTTAAAGTTGGCAGGGACAAGTTAGATAGAAGCTCAATGGATTTTGAGGATATATGGGCCATTAGGGGATATTAAAATTTTGAAAAGTTGGGATGTCAAGAAGCCAAGGAGGCATTATGTCAGGGTATACCTCTTTGATCCTTCGATATCCGTCTAAATCCACTGTACCAAATGACCAAATAGTTTTAAAGTATTTGATCATTTAATTTTATCCAGTCCTTTAGCCATCAAATTTTAAAACCAAAGTATTTGAAAATTTTTTTAATCAACTTTATGAAATTATTTTACCAAGGATTTGTGTTCTTGATCTATATTGGGCCATTACTGGCTCTGAAGCAGAGGAACATGTTAATTTAATAATGCGTTAGCGAATATTTGATAAATTTTATCAAATCTAAGTAGATTTTGAAAAGTTATACAAATTTTTAAAAACCTCGGTTATCCTCGGTCCTCGACCTCGGTCTCGGGTCCAAATTTGACCCTCGACCTCGATCTCGGCTTTTCCAGCCTCGGTGATCCTCGGCCTCGGTTTTTTCCAAAATCCTCGACCTCGACCAACTCTAGATAAAAATAAAAATAAATTGACTTTATTCGATGTAAATACAATATAAACATGCACTCTTTTGTGTCAAATTCAAAAACTAATAATTATGTATTTTGTTGTAATTTTAGGTCAGACTAGTGAAAATTTTTACGTAAATAAAATTTAATTAATATTTAATTTTAAAATTTATTGCGAAGAATCTGCCTGGAATGCCTGAAATTTCTTCAAAAATAATTTTTTTATTTTGTTTTAAATTTGACAAGACAATTTCTATCAAATGCTTGGCCAAAAGTTTCCAAGTCTAAACAAGAAATAACATATTTATTACTGAATTACATCGATATTCTGTACTTTTGACTAGAGTTGGTCGAGGTCGAGGATTTTGGAAAAAACCGAGGCCGAGGATCACCGAGGCTGGAAAAGCCGAAGGTCGAGGGTCAAATTTGGACCCGAGACCGAGGTCGAGGACCGAGGATAACCGAGGTTTTTAAAAATTTGTATAACTTTTCAAAATCTACTTAGATTTGATAAAATTTATCAAATATTCGCTAACGCATTATTAAATTAACATGTTCCTCTGCTTCAGAGCCAGTAATGGCCCAATATAGATCAAGAACACAAATCCTTGGTAAAATAATTTCATAAAGTTGATTAAAAAAATTTTCAAATACTTTGGTTTTAAAATTTGATGGCTAAAGGACTGGATAAAATTAAATGATCAAATACTTTAAAACTATTTGGTCATTTGGTACAGTGGATTTAGACGGATATCGAAGGATCAAAGAGGTATACCCTGACATAATGCCTCCTTGGCTTCTTGACATCCCAACTTTTCAAAATTTTAATATCCCCTAATGGCCCATATATCCTCAAAATCCATTGAGCTTCTATCTAACTTGTCCCTGCCAACTTTAAAAATTTTCGCCTACGGCATTAAAAATGGGAGAAATTAGGCGGACTGACCTCCACAGATTTTCAAAAATTTTCACCTGCGGCATTGAAAAAGGCGCCGCATATAAAGAAGGTTTGAGGAGATTTCGAGTAGGCATCATATTTTTTGAGGAAGTATCAAACCTCCAAGTTGTAGCATTAAAACGTGCGAGCATAACCTCTGATCTCTTCTCATCTTATACCAGATTTATTCCCTTTACACCGCCGCAGACGAAAATTTTGAGAATTTTGGAAGTCCAAGCAGTATATTTCTTCCTTTTCCAGCGCCGCAGGCGAAAATTTTAAGATTTTTGGAAGGTCAAGGAGAAGGATTTCATCCTTTTTTTTACAAAAAAGTGCATCTTTAGGGGTGTATATTTACCCTCGGTCCTCGGCGAGGTTTTGGGCGAGGACCGAGACGAGGTTCCGAGGCCCGAGATCAGCAAAATCGAGGTCGAGGTTTGAAAATGGGCGAGGACCTCGGCCTCGGTCTCGGCGAGGCCTCGACCTCGGCCAACTCTACTTTTGACTATGCTCAATCGGCATTTATCACCAATCCAATTTATTTATGCTTATTTATTAAAGCATCACATCACAACCTGAATTGTTTTAACCAACCCGAAATTAGGAAGAAATCTAGCTTTTTTTAACTTTTTATATTTAAATATCGTTATATAAAATTCCAAAATTTTTTTAAAATTAACATCTGTAATTAATATTTTAATTTTTCTAGAGATATTAATATTACGTCAATAATAAAAAAATATTAATATTAAATTAATTTTAGCTTTCTAAATTTAATTTGAATTCTTTTAATAGAATTTAATTTAAAATAATTATTTAATAAGAAATTATTTATTAACAGACGAGTTTTTTAAGTTCAAAAAAACTGATAATAGGTACCTAAATAGGTTCGAAGAAAAGCATAAAACGTTGAAAAAATTTCGATCCACTCGAAGAGGTTCTTCGAATGAGCTAACATTCAAAAATCAGATTTTTCACCACCCCCTCCCAGGTCTGTTTATTATTAAATTGTTAATTATATATAATAAAAAATTTAACAAACAATTTTTAAACTTTTATCATATTAGAAAATAAAGATTTAATCAAAACAAATTATTTTAAAATTATTTTTTAAGCTGCTAATAAAAAAAATAATTTTTATATAGAAAATATATATTTATTTATAATTTATGTATATATACATACAATGAAATCCCGCCAATACTTTTCCTCAATCCATTTAATTTATATATCGGCCTAATTTGGTAAGAGGTGGATTTATATATTAGAGGGATTCCAGTGTATTCAATTTGTAAATTATTTCAGTAAAGACCGGACCTTCCAAGAGAGGTTTGTACAATAATTGAGGTGACGGAATCGAGAATCATTTGAACCTAAAGAAATATTTTTTATAAAATTTTAAATTTTATTTTTACTTGGTCAGTATCTGTTGCACATGTTTCATGAACATAAATCATTTTTTGTGGATTAGCGTTTAAATCGACAAATTTTTGTTTTATATAAGCCATTGAATGTTCGTATGTTTGAAAACCTTTTTTTTAAATTAATTTAAAAAAACATTGTTTTTAATTAAAATATAAAATTGGTGTGTTGGTTTAAGTAAAATTAAGGGTCGATTGTAATTAAACAAATGTGAGATTTTTACAAGGTCCCATTGAATAAAAAACCTCCCCCTCCTTACAAGAGATCAGACCAACCGATCTCTCCCTCCTCCCAATCTTCCTTACCATCATATTCTTTAAAGCAAACACGTATTGATGTTCTTTTAATTTTTTCTTCAAACAAATCTTTTTTATTAAGAAAAAGAATAATTGAAGTATTCAAAAACCATCGAGAATTACAGATTGACTCAAAAATACGCATAGATTCAACCATTCGATTCTATAAAAATTAAAATTTAAAATAAAATTTATTTCTATTTTTTAACTGTTTCCCCATCTTCAAACAAAACTTCATCATATTCTGAGGCTGCGGCAACAAAAATAATTGAATCAACATTTTCGAAGCAATGAATCCACTTCTTTCTTTCAGATCTTTGACCACCAACGTCAAAAACTCTAAAAAATTATTTTTAATTTTTTTAAAAATTAGTTTTTAAGTAACGAAGAGTTAAATAAAAATACTTAGATTAATAAATTTATTTAAAAATATTTTCCACAGATTATTTAAACAATTTTCCGTAAGATGTTTGTCAAAGGAGATTAATTTTTTTTTTTTTTAAAAACATTTATTCATAAATTGGACCCAAAAAAATAATTAAATTATCATGACATACCCAAAAATAATTTTTTCCCCCCCCCCCCCCCCCCAATAAAATTATTTTAATTTACCTAAATTTCATGGCATTTATGGTGAATGTTTGTTCATTAACTCCAGTAGTTCTAATTCTTGTCAATAAAATATCATGATCAGAAGGCCTATATGTTGGATTACTTATTCGATCAATCGAATCTAGAAAACTGAAAAAAAATTGAATTAAAATTTTTTTGTTAATTTTCTTACTGCATTGTTGAACTTTGCAAATTAAGTTCTAATGCATGGGAATATGTTGCTTTATTTAAAGATGGATCTTCCCATAAACGTTTCATTGCAACGGCAAGCTAAAAATATTTTTTTACTATTTTATTTTTTATTTTTAAATAATAATTTAAGTCATTTAAATTTATTTTAACAAAATAAAACCTCAAAAATTAATTTCAATTAATTACCTCATCGCTAAATGCTTCTTGTTCCTTTCCTTTTGCAATTGTTTCAAAAACAAGTTTTGCATCCAACTAAAAATTAAAATAAATATATGTTTATTTTTAATTTTAGGAAATAATCTTTAATTTTTAAAATAAACAAAAATAAAATTAATTATTATATTTATTTTGTTTGAAAATATTTACAAAAAAATAATATTTATGTGATTTTTAATTCCTCTTATTTTTATAAATATTAATTAATTAAATATACATATAATAATTAGGGCCTCTAAAAACATGCAAATAACTGCATGTTTTGTATGTGGATATATGCTATGGGGAAATAAGCCAAAAACGGCTGTTTTTACGGTGTTCCGAGAATTATATGACTCGGTATATTTCTTTATATTTGATAATTTTGGAATTAAAATAAACACAAAAATTGTTGTTAATTTTTAAATTTAAATTAAAATTAAATTAAAAATTACCCTTCTACTTTCATCTCTAAATGTAATATTATATTTTTCCATTCCTCTAAGTAAGTCTGCCATTGCATGTACAGTATTTGAATAAACAACAGCTCTTTGTTGTAATAATTCCTTTAAATTAATTTTTAATTAAATTAGTTTACGTAAATTTATTTTTGGAAATTTTTGAAAGAAAAATAATTTATTCTGACACAAACCTCTTCTGAGAAACCTTTGTTATGCATAAATCTGAAAATTAATTGAAATCTTATTGAATTTTAAATGTTAAATTATTTCTATGAAATAATAATTAAAAATATTATATTTTTATTTTTACCTCATTTGCTTCATTAATGTGCTTTTTCCACATTCTCCGGCACCTGAAAAAGGCGTTAGATGTTAATAAATATTTTTTTATTAAAAAAGGAAATTAATTCTAGATAGGCAATAAAATAAAATCAAAGATTAGATAAAATAAAAAAATAATAAGGGCCTTAAGTTTATCAGAAAAATTCATATTTATTGTAAAAGTATTGAAATATTGAGAGTTTTAAAATTAATTTACTAAACTTTTTTTTGAGAATAACTACTAGAATATATTTAGAAATTTTCTAAAAAAATTTATTTTACCTAATAATAAAAGTTTAAAAGTATTTTTTTCAGCTCTAGCCTCGTCTCTTAGTTTATTATCAATTGAACGAGTTCCGTTTGATTGATCTTTTGCTTCTTCACTTTGGCATAAACCCATCTTTGTTTAATAAAAAATGAATAAAATAAATAAAAAAAGTTTTTCTAAAAAATAATTATTTTAAATTAAAGATTATCTTCTCTTCTCCTTTATTAAAAAATAATTAATGAGAATAAAAAATATATTCCAAATAAGGCAATTTAATTACATTATTATATTTACTCAAAAATTAAATTGGATAAATATATATAATTGAAGAAGAAAAAAGAGAATTTTTGGAATTAAAATAATTTAAGAAACAATTTTTTTTAAATATTTAAATTAAAATTGGAAGAAAATTAAAAAAAATATTCTGTGAAAATAAATTTTAAAAACCTATGTGAATGATAATTTCTGATGAAATTTAAAGGATTATTTTAAATTATAAGAAAAAGTAAGAAAACCTAAATAAATTATTTTAATAAACTCAGAAAGCTAAAAAGCCATAAATTATTTATTTTCAGTTCTGACAGAGCAAAGACGAAGAAAATTCAAATTTTAATTTAAAGAAGCGATTTTCCTTGCCATTTACCTCAACAAACATTTTTTTAGAAGGACTAGCCCCCAAAAGTCAAGAAATGCCAAGACCAAAAAATCTTGTTTTCAAGACTCAGAGTCGTTGATATCTTTATTTATTATTTAAAATTTTTTAATTTCCAGAAAAATTTTTGGTTAAAAATTAATTTGGGAATAAAAAAGTATTTTATTTAAAAATAAAATAGTATTGAGAGTGGAAAGGTGTAAAATATAAAATTAATAAGAAAATATTAAAATTTAATAAAATGGTTGCGATGGAGCTTTGAAAGAAAGGTAAAAAATAATTACTTATTTTAATATATAAAGAAATAAAAATATTAAATTGTTAAGGGAGAGAGAAATAAATATTTATTTATTATAGCCTTTAAAATAAAAATCATGAGCATTTATTTGCGTGCCGCCTTTCCTTTACTTTTTTTTTAAAAAATTAATTAAAAATTGAGAAAAAAAGTCAAAAATTAAATAAAGAAATAAACAAAAAAATAATTTAAATGTCGCTATATTTTCGTAATAGCTACGATTTTTATTTAAAAAATAATTTTTTATGTATTACAGTCATAATCAAAAAAAATTAATTTAAAAGTTTGCAAAAAAATACAAAAAAATTTCTGTAGTTACGTGAGAATAAAAAATAAATTTTTCAGAAAATTATTCCCATAAACAACAAAATTATTTGCAAATTTTTATTTAATATTTATTTATCACAATTTTTGATTAAAATTTTTTTAATTTAAAAAAATATAAAAAGTGATCTAAAGTTCCAAATAATTTCAGTTTTTTCTTTCTAATAATATTTAAAAGCTTTTATTATAGATAGGTAATAAAATAAAATCAAAGATTAAATAAAAATAGAAAGAGGAGGCTTTTATCTAAGTTCAATTCCATATATCTCCTCCTGCCTTTAAACAGTTTTAGAGGAAGAATTTCAGATTCAAAGTCGACCAAATTAGAATGATCCCATGCAAAAATTGGTATTAGCGTCACGAGTGAAAATTTTTGTATTTTGTGTAGATTTATAAATTTTATTAGGTACATCATTATCAATTTGTTTTTCAGAGAAAATATTTAGAAGGATGTGAGGGTCAAAAGGAAATTGATGAAGTTGTGGCGGGAGGGGAAGGGAGATAATGTAAAAGAAGTACGAAAATTTCCAGTCTCGTTATTATTATCTAAAGTTTCTTGATTAAAAATTTCTTGATTCATGTCTTTTTCAGATGAAGCGTCAACACATTATCGAAATACTCCAATACTAGCTCCATAACTAAGACAGTTCTCCCTAACTACTCGCAAAAAATATCTGCTTGAAAATATAAGCAAATAAAAATTACAAATAAAAAAGAATTGACATTTGAAAATAAAGAAAATGCACAGATGTTTTATGCAAATATTTTTAAAAAGAATGAAATAAATAAAAATAAAATAATTATTTTTTCTTAAAAAGTAATTAGCAAATAACTATAGTATGTCATAGGAAATATGTAGTTAATTTCAGAAAATTGAATTTTCATTAATTTTCTCATGATCAATTTTCATATAAATCAAGCTTTTCAAATTTTTGGATATTTGAAAATACAGCAAAATTTGTAAAAAGTGAAAGATTAGGTGAAGTGGAGTGAAAAGTTCAAAGTGCGGCAAATTCCGTATAAAATTTTAAGGCCACTCTGTTCACCAATCCTAGACACTAAAGATAGCATTTCAATAAAAGATATCACGGCGAAAAAATATTATCTAAATGATTTAAAAAATTCAGGGATTTGACTTGTAAATATCGCTGTCGTTTACTGGAAAATATTTCCGAAACCGAATAACCGAACAGCGTACGTACTTAAATATTTATTTTATATTAAATATAGTTAAAATATTAGATATGATTATTTTTGTTAAAAAAAAGAAATATTTAAATTTTAAAATAACAAATATTTATATCATTAAAAACATTTTTTTGTGACGCCACAAAATTATTCTTTGAAATTTTCAATAAAATTTTAATTTATAATAATTAAAAGATTTATGTGACCATAAAATTTTAATGAGTTTAACAAACTACATTAAAGTTACAAAATTATTTAATATTTTTGAAACAATGGAAAGAAAAATCATTAAAATATATACTAAAGTTTTTTAAATTAGATATGTAGGGATGTAAATCTAGGCTCTAAATGTAAATATAAATAAATAAAAATACCGGAAAAGTTTAAACAATTGAAAACGAAAAATTGTAAAAACAATCGAGAGTATACAATATTGTTGTAGAATTTTGTTCCTCACTGAGGGCCAAAAAAATTTAAAAATATAAACTCAAATAAGAGAAAAAATGACAGAATTTTGGAAATGAGAATGAGAACTTTTTGGTAATTATTTTAAATAATTTCCATTTTAAAAAATAAAAATTTATATTTAAAATCTAGACATATATAATTAACTCTAAAAAATTAATTAAGGACAGAAAATACCAATTAAATAAAAAAATTAAAAGTTTTCACACGTCTTATTTTCTTAGAAATAAAATTTAAAACTAATCTAAAATTGAATTACAATTATTTAAAAATTTATTAAATAAATGTATTTTTATAAAAAATGTAAAATAAAAATCAAATTATTATAAAAATTAGTAGACAATTTAAAGAAAGTATTTTTAAATAAAAAAGCGTCGGTGAAATGAATTGTGACAAAGTTGGGGTTACTCTTGATTTTTTAATTCTCCTTTCCAATGAATTATTTCTGAAGCAAATAGAAAACAACAACCCAATTTATAAACACAAATTTTCTGTCAAAAACTAATTATGAATGAGTAAATGCTTTACATTTAAACAAAGCTTTTATCAAAGAAACATAACTTTTTTAAAAAATTTATATATTTTTCCATTATGAATTTAAATTAAATTTTTAGTCAATACAAACAAATGCCAAATAAATTCGATAATTATATGTAAATAATAATAAAAAATTTTCTTTCGCGGCATAAATAAATTTAACAACGTTTGTTTATTTTCTATTTTATCTCATTAAAGATTACGTCAATGAATTTAATATTTTTTCGTTTAGTAGTTTTGTGTGAGAGAGTTTATAATAACATTATTAGAAAGGAAAAATAAGGTTATTTTTGGGGGTATTTTTTGGGAAAATTTTTGGTTAAAAATAAAATTAAAAATTATTATTAAAAAACAAAGAAAATACGTCAAAAATAAACATTTATATTTTAGTTCTAGTTAAATTTTAAATAAAATTTTAGTTCAAAATTAATATTTTAAAATAAAATTGTTAAATAATTATCTGGTTAAACAATTAAAATAATTTTAAAAAATGTTTGACTAGAATTGTTATTTTAAAATTTTTATTTTTTGGTTATCTGGAAGAAGTTTGCTGGGGAGCTACAAATACTAGGTTTTGACTAATTAGAAACCTATTTTCGTATTTGGTTTGATTAATATGTAAAATTAGTAAATTTTTGTTTTCCGGGTTTAATTTGGATAACAATTCTAGGATAATTATTTTAACTAAAAAATTGCGTTAATAATAAATGTCACTTTAACATTTTTGTTTGAAAATTATTAAAAAAAGGTTCTCGAGCTAAAATTAATTTAATTTTTATAATAGACGTAATAATATGTATTTCTAGAAAAATTCAAATTTTAATTTCAGATGTTAATTTAAAAAAACTTTAGAATTTTATATAACGATGTTTAAATATAGAAAGTAAAAAAGCAAAAAATTTAAATATTCTAGAAATTAGGAACAAGTTAAAAAGTTTTGACAATTTCAAAGGAAAGTTAAAAAATTATAAATTTAAAAATGTCTGGGTTGTTTTAACAATTCTAGGAGAAAATAAATAAATAATATATTTAGAGACTGATTTGTTAAATGAAAGAAATCGAAAGGTTCTCTTACAAATATGTTATACAAATTAAGGTTGTTGGATCCTGATTTCCGTATATCCGAAAAAAGTTCAGATTAGGGCTGAGCGTCATGGCGTTTTGCGTTTGGTATCCTTTTTGGCCGATTTTTGGCGTTTTGCGTGTTTTAAAAATGTGAAAAATTAGAGTTTAGCGTTTGGCGTTCCACACGAAAATTTTTGCGAAAGCCCTGGTCCGGATATCCGGGAATTTTGTAGAATGAAAAGAAATTAAGGTTGTTGGATTTTTTAAATTTTTCAGCTCCAAAAAATCATATGTAGTAGTAAAATCATAAAAATAAAAACTCAAAAATTGTCTTTCCCTCAATTAGTCTTTCCTTTCTTTCTCTCAAATTCCATTTTTTATATTGTTAAAAAAAGAAATGTTTGAATGTTGTCCAAACATTTATAAAATATTTCCAAAATTTAACTAAAATATTGTCACTTTTAGAATCTTCAACTATCATTTTTTCTTTATTTTCATCAAAAATAGGTTTGTCATTCTTTTCTATTTCTTCATTAATTAATTCTTCTTTACTAATTTTGTTTGTTTCATCTTTGTCAGATTTAACATATCCCCAACCACCTTCATTTCCAACAACTTAAAATTTAAATTTTTAGCGTTTAATTATAATTAGAGTTAGGGCAAATAAAAACTCAAATTTAAATATACCCTTGCATTTAAGGAGGGGTAAGTCGGGATTTTTTTTCTTCCGTTTTCCGAAATTTCTTTATCAATCTTTCCCAATAACTCAAACTACTTTTTTAAATTATAAGTGCAAGTAAAGTCTGATTGCTTACCTTCATGCATGATTTTATCAATGATTTCTGTCAATAACTGTCCAGACATTTTCTCAGCATCTCCCACATTTTCAATCATTAAAGCAAAAATTATATGTTCATTATTTGATTTTGGATATTTAATTTCAACTTTAGAACCAATACCAGTAAGTTTATCAAGTAATTCTGCATTCTCAACTAATTCATTTAAAAGAGTATCTTTTGCCGGATTTAAGCCTGATAAAACTTTTAGAACCTAAAAATTTATTTAAAAAATTATTTTTTGTTTTTCGAAAAAAATCAGACCTTTTTAAAATTATCATTTAAACCGTATGCAAAAATTTTGTCATTTTCGAAAATCACCTCGTAGCCAGATTCTTTAAATTAAATTATATATGTATGTATTATATAAAATATTTTAATTACAAATTCCATTCTGTTTATCAACTTTTCTAACAGAATTGAGAAAAATAAAAAGCAAAAAATGAATCGTTTTCATTAAAAAATTATAAAAATGAATCGTGTTTCATAGGTTTCGTAATTTTTTGAATATTTTCGTTTTTTATGATGTAATTAAATTATTAGGACTGGGAATGTGATTCTTGAAGTGAAAGTGGAAAATTATTTTTAAAATAAAAACTATGTATAACCAATCTTTCCTTCTAATATTTTACATCCCAAAGAATATAAAACAAGTAAAGTAGCACGTAATTTCTCCGTAATTTTTAATTTAGCTTCTTCAAACATTTTTTCTATTCCACTCATTAATGTAACAATTTGTGTTTGTTCACCCCCAATTTGTTCCCAACGCTCTTTTATTTGCTCTCGAAGATCCTCAAATTTAATAGAAGAATCTGCAAACCCCCCAACAGCATAAATTAAATCTGTTTTGTTGTAAAATGAGTTTTGTTCGGGAAAAATAAAATGTTCTGGATGAGACAAAAATTTAAGAAGAAGGAAGTCTGGGCTTTTGTCTGTTTAATATTAAAATAATTTAATTGACATTAAAATTAAAGATTAAGCTTAATTAGAGTTGTTGTTCTTGAAAATGCCTTGAGTTACTAAAGACTAGAGTTGTCGGTTCTGGCCCGACCGAACCGAAGAACCGATGATTTTTCGGTTCGGCTTTTCGATCCGGTCCCAGATATCCAAAGATTTTCTAAGAACGGACAACACTACTAGAGACACGTTAGAACCACCCTCCCTTATTACTTTTCTTTATATTACCGAATCTTTCCTAAGTATCCAATAAATAATCTAAAACATTACAAAAATAATATAGAAATAACCTTCATTTAATTTTTTCTCAAAGGTAAACTTTTCAATTTCGGCAAAACAAAATTGGAAATTTAATTTAAAAAACAAAGAAATAAAAAATAGAATAAAAAGTTTCATTTAAATTTTTTTTTATAATTTTACATAAATGTTTGCGTAATATTTAAATGAAGAGGAGGGAGAGGGAGAAAAAAATGAGGGGAGGTTAAGGGAAAAGATTTATTGGTTTTTGACTGATTGAGTTTTTACGTGGATTTTAAAAGTCAACGATAGAGAGGGAGAGAGGGAAGGAGGTAAGTGGAAGTGGAGATATGTATATATTTGGCCAAAGAAATGGGGAAGGAGAAAGAGAAAGAAATATTACAATAAAGCTAAATCCGTCTTAAAAACTTTTGAGAATATAAAAATTTTTTCAAATAAAAATGTATTTTTGTATATCAACATTTTTGTTTGATTTTAGAGTAAATTGTTTATTCAAAAATTGTTAGCAAAAGAATATTTAAATCAACTGGAAACCATTTGAAGATTATGATCAGAATAAAATAGAGCCCCATGGAATAGAGCCCCATTTCAACTACCCTCCAAAGTGGGGATCTATTTCATTTTCAGTGAGGTCCAACAGAAAATCCTTCCTTAAGAAATTCTCTTGAATTAAACATTTTTGTATAACATTCTTTATAAGGGATTTTATTATTATGTATAATTATTACTCACAACCAGATTAAACCTTTAAAAATATAAATAAAAATTAATTAAAATAAATAAAAAATTTTATGGAAAATCTTTAAAAATATTTTTTAATTTGTTTATTTTTATTTCTTTCTTTTTTTATTTCTTTTAAGCTATCTGAAGAGATATTAGAACAGGTAGTTGAAAGCAATTATTTTCGGGTATTGATTACATGCTGTGATGAGAATATAAAAAATATATATTCATATAAATTTATAAATATAAATAAAATTAAAAATATAATACTATTTAGCTTTATTGCTGCAATATTAAGATTCTAGACTAGCCACTAAATATATTTTTTGTTAATTAAATTAATCAAAAATGCTACCGTTAATGTTGTAATTAATTGAATTCTTTGGGATTTTTTGGGGAAATCTCAATCCTAGTAGCATTATATCTACACTTATATTTATTAAATTTAAAATATAATTTATTAATATTTTTATTAAATATAACAATGGGGCAATCACGTTTATTTATATTAGCTGCATCTAGTGGCAGTGGTCTCCTTATATTATTTAGCTTTATTGCTGCAATATTCATTATTAACGATATTAATTTACTTAAAAATGAAATTATTACTGGAGTTAAAGATTTTAAAGTAAAAATATTTTTATATAAATATTTAATTAATAAACAATCGTTTATCTTAAGATTATCGCAAATAAAGCTTGGGATGGAATGAATGAATTACCTTCTAAAAATTTAGATAATAATTTAGTTCATTCTTCTTTTTCTCTCCAAATCCAAGGGAAAAAAGACAAAGTAAAGCTGCATATGTCGGAGGATCTTCTTATAATGCAATTCCTAGAAAACAATCATCAATAAATTGTGGTAAATATTGTTTTTATTTGAATAGAAAATATTTTTAAATTCATTCTAGATGGATGTTCTCCATCTAAATGCCCACCGGACCGCCAGGTCCTCAAGGCGATCCTGGAATTCCTGGAGGTTTGTTTACACATCCAAGTTAAAGTTATTACAAAATACAGAGCCAGGTACTCGAGGTTTGGATGGAAGACCAGGAATATCGGGTAATAGCCAAAATCAAGGATATGATAGTGGATTAAAGGTATTTTTATTTTAATAGATAAAAAATAACTTGTATATATTTTATGAGTGCATTCAATGCCCATCCGGCCCTCAAGGACCATCCGGTCCAAGTGGAACAGTTGGAAGTCCAGGACCGCCTGGACAGGTGAACAAACTATATTTATAATTATTTTTATGAAAATATAGCAAGGATTGCCTGGCCAATTTGGCGAAGATGGAAATCCAGGACCGCCCGGATGTAACTGATTTTTAACCTATTAAATTTATTTAAATTCAGTGTCTGGTGATATTGGGCCAACAGGTAATAGATTTGTAATAATCATAAAAGATAAAAATAAATAAACTAAACTTTTAAACAAAAATAGGACCTCCAGGGAATGATGGTCCAAGGGGGCCTCCAGGTATGTTTCATTGAAAAATGTTAAACTTATTCGGTTTTTCCAGGTCTACCTGGTCAAAGAGGACAAGGTCAGATTTAATATATAACAGTATTTTACTAGTGTCTATTTAAGGTCTTCCAGGGCCAAAAGGTCTTACTGGACCTCCAGGGGAGCAAGGGCCACAAGGACATCCAGGTTTGTTATTTTTGATATTTCTTACAATTATTTTTAAAAAGGGCCACCGTCAGGAGTAATCGGACAAATGGGACCGCCAGGAATGATGGGACCTCAAGGGATTGGTGGAATTCCAGGTAAAATAAAAAAAATTTTGTCAAATTTTTCATAAACTTTACAGCTCCCCCTGGAATTCAAGGACCTCCAGGATTTCCTGGCACTCCAGGCAGAGATTCTTCATAGTAAATTTAAAATTAAATATAATTAAATTTATTTATTTTTAACAGTTGTCCTTGTCCTCCAAGAAACCAGCCACCTTTAAATTATGCCAATGTTCTTAATCAGCCTGGACAAATTCCTCCTTACAAAAAGAAACTTTACTGAAACTTTTAAATAAAAAATTAATAATTATTTGGGGGAAATGTTTAAGTAAATATTTTATATTATTAAATTCTATACATAATAATCAATTTGATTATCAAAGAAAAGGTTTAAGTTTAATTAAAAAAAGGGATTAGAATATTTAAATGCTTAATACTTCGAGTAAATTAATTTAAAATTTAAATTCATTTTCTTTTTATTAAAAATCAAGATTTTTTTCTGTCCATCCTCCGGGCGTTCGACGAATCAAGAAGCGTCGAAGCTCATCATAATTGAAAATATAGATAGCAAAAGGAATAGCTGGAAACCACCATTCAAATCTTTAATTTTTTAATTAGAGAATATTTATTAAAAGGGGAAGGTTTAAAATGTAGCCAAAAAAAAGACGTAGTTAATCTAATATCCATGTCATTTTTACTTTAGATATTTATTAATTTTAACAAAAAAATTTATTTACTTTAGTCCATGCATTTTCAGTCCTACATTTACGACAGGTGTATAAGCCAAAAACATAGCAATTCCAGTTTCAATTAATATAGCTGCATTCATTGGCCAATTATCCATTCCTTGTTGGACAAGTCTAAAAAAAAATAATTTTTTAAATTAATTTCGATATTTACGAATTTCTTCTAGTTTTGACAATTAATATATCTGCCCATTGAGTAACTACAATAGCAATAAAAAATGCTGTTTGACATGTTTCTTCCAAAATTTTTCGATTTGTATATGTCTAAATTAAAATAAAAATATTCTTTTGAATATATTTTTAAAAAACCCATTCTTGGTTATAACTGTCTTCCAAATTGTTAATTAATCGGTTATCCCAACTTGAACGAAGATAAAGTACTGAAATTTATTTGTAATTTACTTAAAAATATTAGTATATTTATTAGTAACCGGTAAAATCAATTTTTCCGTACCCGAATTCCGGATTTGCAACTTGAGCCGAACCGGATACGGCCAAATTTTTCCGGATTAATCCGGTCTGGTTTTAATCAGAAGATTGCGAAAAAACCCGGATTTGGGACCCGGACTCCGAAAACTCTCCGGTCCGGCCCGGTCACTGATATTTATTGCTATTCTTGTCTATAAAACACAAAAGTAAATATTTTATAAATTCTTTTCTTACAGGAAAATGAATTACTTGACTTTGATAGGAATATATCAAAATTAAATGTATTTCTTTTCATAAATTAATTAGAATTGTATCAAAAAATGTTTTTAAAAGTTCAAAATCAATTATTATTTTTTAAGACTATTGTCAAACTTACATCTCGGTGGAAGAAATCCATTTTCTGCCATAATCCAAAAATAAGCAAAAAATCCAGCCATTGCTTCAAATATTTTTACCAATTCCAAAAAAAATTTTTTTTTTAATTTTCAAACCTTGGATAAATCCAATTTGGAAATATGCCATAGCAAAAATACGTAAATTAACTAATTTGTCTGTCCTCTTTCTGGGAGCTCTTGACATAATATCAGATTCTGCTTTTTCATAACCAATAGTTATTGAGGGGATCTTTTAATTTTTAGAATATAAAAAGAAAAAATAAAAATTAACAATATCAGTTCCAATATCAATACAAAGCATTGTTATAGTTCCCAAGGGAAGCGGAACTCCAATAATTATAAAAGCAAGGAAGGGCACCAATTCTGCCAAATTTTTTCGAAGAACATAAGAAACTGTCTTTTTAAAGTTATCAAAAATACGTCTTCCTTCCTCAACACCGACAATTATTGAACTTAAAAGAAAAATTTTATTTGTTTTTAAAGGAATAAACAAAAAATAATTAAACATATTTACTTAGGTTAGCGTACAAACAGGAAATCTGGCAGAAATTTAAATTCCGAAATGAGTAATCGCGAAAAATCGGGACATTACTTAATGAGAGGAGTCGGTGAAAACGTCTTAGAATAAATAGAAAGGTATAGTGTTATGAAACTCACGCAAAGTTATCATCTAATAATATCATATCAGCTACTTGTTTGCTTACATCAGATCCAGCTATGCCTGTTTAAATAAACGAAACATTTTTATATTATCATTATTACGAGTTATATCGCATGGGCGAGGAGGGGATTATTAGAGAAATACGCTAAGAGGAGAAATACACATAATTATAAGATAAATTTAATACCCATTGCAATTCCAATGTCTGCTTTCTTCAATGCGGGAGTATCGTTTACACCATCTCCCGTTACCTAAAATAATTTTGAAATAAAACGTTTTCTATCTTCAAAAAAACTCACAGCCACAATATGCCCTAAAGTTTGAAAAGCTTCAACAATTTGAAGTTTTTGTTGAGGTGAAGTTCTAGCAAAAACTATTTCTTTGTGATGACAAATTAATTCTACAAGTTGTTCGTTAGTCATTAATCTCAATTCACTGCCATGAACAACTATAGCTGAGGCTTCTCTGAATTTTTGAAAGATTTTAGAGGGAGGTTTATTTAAAAGTAAAACATATATCCCTATAATTGTTATATATCCTTAGATGTTTCCGGCCCTTGGAGCAGGGGCCGATCGGAAATGACGAAGGTGCCGGAAATCGGAACTGTTGGAAATCGAAAATAGCTCAAAATAGCTCAAACTCGGAAATCAGCCTACATTTTCGGAAATCGGAAGGAAAAAACGTCGGAAATCGGAATTCCGATCGACCCCTGCCTTGTAGTACAATTATAATGAAAGTTTTAAGTTAAATAATCTACTTTGGGTCCACTTCACTAATATCGCATCCCTTCCTTATAGCGACATCTTCAATTGTTTCAGTATTTTCGGTCAAAATTCCAACAGCTCGAGCAATTGCCTTTGCAGTGATTGGATGATCTCCTGTAACCATAACAACATTTAATCCAGCTGATCTAGCCTTTGCTACAGCTGAAGGGACAGATGCTCTTGGAGGGTCGATAAGAGAGAAGAGGCCAATGAAGCGGAGACCTTTAGTTGGGAAATTTACCTAAAATTAGGTTTAATAATGAGAAAAATTTATTGTTATTTGCCTCGTCTATATTAAATTCAAATCCTCTAGGAAAATCCTTTTTATTCAATCGAAGGTCAGCAAACCCCAAAACACGTTCTCCTTTTCCTCCTAGCTCAAGATAGGCGCGATTAAAGTCCTCACGAACGCTCTCATCGAATGGAATCTTGAATTAAAAGTTTTTTAAAATTTTTTGATGAAGATTCGGATATAAAAATGTCCTTCTTACAATTTTAAAGATCTAATTTCCTTAAAGGGATCTCTATAACAGCAATTTCCTTTTTATTTCTACCTCTTCATTTCCAACAAGCATTGTCGAACATATTTCTACTATTCTCTCAGGAGCTCCCTTTAAATAATTAATTATTAAAAGACTAGATTATTAATTAGGTATTTATGACCTTCATAACTAATAAATATTCATCATTATCATCATCAGTTTCGTGTATACTCAATTGAAATTTGTTTGTGGAATTAAAGGGAATTTCTACCAATTTTGGATTTCTTTTTCGAATACTTGCAACATCGCCTTAATAAAAATTTTTATAGATATTTTTTGAATAAAAAACCAATCATTAATTCGGTAAATCGAAGAAGAGCTTGTTCTTTAAAAGTTTAAAAATTAATTATATGTTTATTCAAAAAATATTTGTAATGTCTTCGTTTCCTCCTTTTCTTATACTTTACTTGTTACTATTAAATTTTGCAACGTTGGTTCTGTTTGAGACCTAAATTGGGTCTGGGCCTAATGAAGTACTTTGAATTAAAATTCAAAAAAAGTATTGATAAGTCAGAAGTGATTCCGAATCAAGATCCCGAAACCCTAAAATCAGATAACTGTATGAGATCCAAAAGTAAACCCAAAATTAAAAAGTGAACAACAGACATAATTTCCAATTTACCTGAAGGGTCGCCAGTACACTCCCTACGAAGTACAGGAATGTGTGTCTAAAAATGTTTAGATTTAAAAATTATTTATTTATTTACTTGAGCTAATTTAAATTCAGCTCTATTACATAAAATTGCAATTCGCATTAAAGCAAAGAAAGCCTCGTCTCTTGGACCAGTTGCCGTGAACATATTAATTGTTCTCTTAAAGTAATTTAATAATAATTAAGGATTAATTTTTATTAAAATTTATTTGCCTGTGTATGTGTTGAAGGAATTGACTGTGCATGACAAACTTCGCTATTACGGTCATACCTAATAATCACAAATTTTTAATTTTTCAAATAATTTTTACCAAAGATGCGAAACAGTCATTCTATTTTGTGTTAAAGTTCCAGTCTATAAAATAATTATTTATTTAATTTTAAATCTATTTATTTAAAATTGCCTTGTCTGAACATATTGTTGTTGTAGAACCTAATGTTTCTACAGCCTCCAAATTTTTAACTAGACAATTTCGGCTAGCCATACGTTTAGCTGTGAGTGAAAGACAAACTGTTACCGTCGCCAAAATACCTTTAAAATTAGAATTCTTTTTTTTGTATCTTCTACCTTTACATAGATTAAAAATTCCGGTAACCTTCACCTTTATTGGTCCCTTTTACAAAATTATTTTGTAAAGACTTTCAACTACTATAAATGAGATAATCTAGATTCATTAAATATTTCTTTGATATTCTACTCAAAAAAATCCCAAGATCGACTCAAAATTAAATCAAAACCAATCTATTATTTTATCAAAAAATTTCCCACCTTCAGGTACATTTGCTACAATTATTCCTGAAAAATAAAAATTACACAAAATATTTTACAAAAATTCAGCATTTACCAATAAGAAAAATAACTCCTTGAATCCAGGTATATCCAAGGAAAATAGCTATTGCAGAGAATATAATACCAATTGTAACAGCAATAATTGTAACAAGTTGAATAAAATGTTCAATTTCTTTGAAAAAAATTTTAGAATAATTTATAAAAAAATTTTTCTTCAAAATTTATTTACCAATAGCAATGGGTGTTTTTCCTTGTTCAAGATGAGCAGCTAAATGTGCAATTTTTCCAACAGCCTTAAAATTAAATTTTTCTGTATTTCAATTATTTCTTTTACAGTTTTGCTTCCCGTTCCAATTACAATTCCTTTAGCCGATCCTTCCACTGCAAAGGTAGAATAGAAGGCAAGATTTTTAGTTTCCATTGGATCATCTTTTGTACATTCTGCTGTACGACTAAGAGGTTCACATTCTCCAGTTAAAGATGAATTGTCTACTTTAAAGCCAGACGAGGATAATATTCCTAAATAAATTTAATTTTTATTAATTATATAGAGATTGGACAATCTCAAAATCTGGATTTTTGAAAGAAATTCCGTCTCGTATCTATCAATTTCAAACTTATTTACGTAAATCAGCAGGTATTCTGTCGCCTCCACGAACTTCAACAATATCTCCTAAAACCAAATTTTCTGTAGGCAATTCAACTTTTTTTCCATCTCTATATGTATTGGCAAATGTAGGCACCATTGTATTAAAGGATTCTAAAATTTTAGAGCTTTTCCTTTCTTGGAAATATTGGAATAGTCCAGTAACAACTACTACAAATACAAGAACTCCAGCCAAATAAACCTAAAGAGAAAAATATTTTGTTAAATAAAAATTAATTTTCTTCTTAATTTTTTTAATAGTATCATGTAAAATTCTCTAGTATTTTAAACCAACATAATCATAAGATGGAACAGGATCTGTAATATAACCAACAACAAAAGCAACAGCACAAAGAAAAGCTCCAACCCATAGAAGTTTGGCAAATCCACTCAATTGTGTTTTTAATATTTTTAACCATTCTGGTATTGTTTTAGGAGGATCCAAAGCATTTGGGCCGTATTGTTTAATTAATTCTTCTGCCCTAGCTGTTGATAGACCCTTTAAATAATAAAGAAATATTTAAGGAAAAATATAAAAATATTTTTTGGTATCATCTCAATCAGTTTGTTGGAGGTGTTGGATATCGGAAATTGGAATTCTGACAAACCTCTAATACCAATGTACATTATAAAATATTTACAATCGGGCAGCTCTCATCCAATTCAAAAATTTAGCTTACATTCTCTAAATCAGTTCCATATTTCTGTGTCAACTCTTCAGGTGACAATTTATGATCAACCTTTTAATAAAATAAATTTAAATATTTACCTAATTTAAAAATATAAACTAACAATATTAACTTCTGCATGAGATGCCTCCTTCTTCGCGTCTTTGGAAGAAGTTGCGGCATTAGGCGAGGAGGATGAATCGGGTATATTTAATTTACCTTTAAAGGGTCTGATTTTGACCATTTTTAAATCTTTTGTAGATTGGTCAAAATAAAATTCTCTTTAAAAATTAAATAAAAAAAGTTAAAAAATAAAGAATCATCGGCTAGATAAAAAAGGAAAAAATAAGTATAAAATATTATTTGATAATCAAAGGGATATAAATAAAGGTAATCTTTTCGTTGATTATAAAAATAAAATGAGCCAAATATTAGTTAAATTTGATGTCACCTACAATATTATATCAAAAAAAGTTAAATATTTAATGATGATATATTTAAATAAATAAATTGCCTATAAACAACAATAGAAGGTTTAAAAAAATTTTTTTAACAAAAAAGGAATTAAAATAAAATCCCTAAAAAAAGAGGAGAACTTAAAAATATATATTTAATATTTTGCTGTATTTTAATTGTCGGAAGGAATTAATTTTGAAAAAAATATTTTTTTAAAAAGTTTATTTAGTTAAAAAAATATTAGGGAAAAATTTAATTATAAAAAATTAATTATTCAAATTAATTGTTTTCGACATATGAACAATTTTATTTTAAAAAATTGTTTATTCATTGTAAATTTTTTAAATAAATTTAAAAATTATTTAAAAGGACGGAGGGAGACATTAAAAAAATTTATTCACATATCTGGGGTATTGTGAAATATTTATCAAAAAAAGATATTTCTTTTTCATAATTCAGAACTATTTTTAAAAACAAAATCCCTCTAAAAATTTTCAATTTAAAATTACTTTTATTTTTTTGTAAAATATTTATTTAAATTAAATTTTAAATGAAAAATACTAATTTTATTTTTACTGTTTCTACCTATATAAAATTTGTTTAAAAAAATTTTAGAAAAAATATTAAATGCCTATTAATAAATCAAATAATTTAAGAAATTGTTGAGTATATTTATATATAAATATTTCCGAAAAAAATATTTTTTATGATCAACATCATTAAATTAAAGTTTAAAAAAATATACGAATCAATGAAAAATAAATTAAAAGTAAAAATGATATCATTTAAATAATTATTTTTGGTTTGTGGTTTTATTACAAAAGAGAAATTGTTTCAGAAATAAACTTCTCGAAAATATAATTTACTATGGGAGTTTACTTGCAATTATTCGCAGATAATCAAAAAATGTTATTATGGTAAAAACTTTCCCTTAAATTTTTTTAAAATCACGGCCAATTTCGACTATTAAGAGGCATCACTAATTAAAAATAATAAAAATATTTTCTAAAAAAAGTTTCGAACAATTAACAAGAAAAATTAGTTGGGAAAAAAAGAATGACGATGAGCATAAAATTGTAATCAATCCCTTCACCTTCCCCTTCCTAGTTCAAATGAAAATTGCGTTGGAACGGCCATAAAAGGAGTTAAAATAGTTGCGCATGAATAATGAATGAGTAAAAAGGAATTTGCGAAGAATTAAAAGAAAAATAATAAAAAATTAAATGAGAATTTTTATTTTTTTTTTGAAATTTATTTTTAATTTAGATTTTGTTTTTAATTTTTAAGGAAGTAAAATTTAATTAAAAATTTTTTTTATTTTAATTTCTAGTGAGAGTCGATGTAATTCTAACTTATAAAATTATGTCTGTCGAGGAGATTTAGAAGTTCAGCAGACTTGAGTACGATGTTTTTTATTTTTCTCAAGCTTGAAACCAGTAACACTTTTGTAGAGGAGGCAAGAGAATTCATAAGTATATTTGAACATTTCTATCATCGAAGCCAAATAGTACAATTATCGAACTTTGCTCCTTAATTCGTAAATTCGCACCTAGATTTAGAATTATACTCTTATAAAATTAACTATATCACTTCCCATTTAGTTACAAAATTCTAAGATTGTTAAAACTTTCTATTTATGTAATAATTTTTAAAGTTATTAAATTGTTATGTCATAACATTATTAAAATAATTTTAATAAAAAATATTTAAAATTAACAACAATCAACAGCCGTTTTATTCATTATTAGTTCTTTGCACTATTCCCTTTTTTCTCTTTAACAATCAAAAAATTTAAAGAGACAAATGTGAACATTAGAAAAAAATAAAAGATAAAAATAACCAGATGTGTTGCTCTTTAAACGAACGGTGTTCATCTTTTTAAAAAATTCTTTTTTGATCGATCAAGGAATAAATTCAAAAGCTTTTCAAGGGGGGGGATGTGCAGCTGTTCATTTTTTATTGCGTAATAAACACAATTCTATATTGCTTTCTTTTTTAATTTAAAAACTTTATGGAATTTGAGTAGTCACTTTTATATTCATATGACCTTAGTTTTCATTCTTTATTTAATGAGGTAAAGTCAATTTAAAGAATTTGATATTTTTATATATGTATGTATTTGTTTATTTAAATAGAACTTATTTAAATCATTATTTTTTATACACATAAAAATATTTTTTCTCATTCTATAGGATTTTTTCTCTTAAATTCCCCTTTGAGAATATATCAAAATCACACCCTCTAATACCTTTTCGTTTAACAGATTTTAAACTAAGTTTAATCAAAAAATGCCTTCTCCAATCGTTCACAACGCTCAAATTCGACACGGACCATTAAAGCCTCCAAATTTAAGTCGCAGTGCAACTGCTACAGATACAAGTCTTGGTCAAGTATTTCTCGAATGTATAGCTAGCCATGCTGATCCATCCCTGGCAAAATGGTTCTTTGGGGACAGAGAAATAACTAACGAGACTGGAGTATATAATTTTAGTCAGGAACATCAAGATGGACAGAGAGACAAATTTAGCTGTGAAATTAAAGTAAATTTTATTTTAATTACCCAATGATTTTCTAAAATAAAATTTCCACAAAAATATACATAGTGCTTCTCTAAAGTAAATTCAGGCTAAAGGGGTATTACATATCTCTAATATTTATGGTGTAGCATATATAAATTTTGAGAATAAATTTAAGGTGTTTTGTAAAAGAGAACCCTGAAATTTCTTACTCAGTTTACAGATGACACTCATATCAGAGATATGATTTGTTGAATGATAATAAGCCCTATAAACTAACGAAGGTATTGAAAAAATAAAATTTAATTTATTTTATATTGCATTTGCTTTATAAAAGTTTTCTTCGAAATTTTATCATCTTATTGTAAGGACGGTGAACTACTCTCAGCCTATTAGATAAATTTAAAGTGTTCCTACCATTCAATTTCAATTTATATAAATTTCCATTTAATTCAGGATTTAGCCAAATCAATGACTGGAGTATATAAACTACAATTAACAAGTTTTGATGGGCGTCAAAACACAGCTGTTTTTAATTTACCTTTGGTTGGCATTGAAAAATGTAATTGGACAAATGTGACAGCCTCGTTAACTATGGATCCATTAGAAGTTCGTCAAATTCCCCCAACACCCCTTGTCCCTATTAAATGAAAATAAAAATTTTATAAAATTTTAAAAGAGCTGCTTTTCATTCAAAAAAAATTTTTTGAATAAATAAAAATAAATTCGTTATTTTTACTTTTTAATAAAAGCATCTCTTATACATATATCAAAATTTCATTTTTCATATATTACTTGTATTTTCATAAAATTTATGATTTTAAATGATAAAAAATATTTTTTGTGGTGATTTCTTTTAATATATATGTACATATCTCATATCGAAAAAATGCAAGAGAGTATTTCTGTTATCGAAAATATTCAGGATAGGAACAATTTTTGGTTTAAGAGTTTAGGTATGTGAATTGTTTTTAATAAAATAAAATCTCTCTTTTATTTATTTATTTATAACGAACACCAAAAGGTACATACAAGCATGTACACTTACAATGGATAAAAAACAATACAAATAAATGCGTTGGTAAAATTATAAAAACTTTTTAAAAAAAAATAAATGATATTTGAAAAAAATAAATGTGGATAAAAAATATATGTGATTAAAAAAAATATATATGTGATTATATTTAATGAAAAATAATGTTGAAAACCCTTAAAGACCAAAATCTACACAATTAGCTAATACTCTAAATTTTTTGGGATTTGCACACTCAATGACTTCTTTAGGTAATTTATTCCAAATGTTAATGACTCTAATGAAGAAATTATTTTTTGTCTTAAATGAGTACCCCTTGTTTTGAATTAGATATTTCCTGCGTAAATTTCTTTTCGCAAATATAAAAAATTTATCTGGTTTTAGATGGGTATGTCCGGTTATAAATTTATATGTCATACATAGGTCTGAAATACAGCGTCGCTCAGTTAGCTTCTTAAGCTTACATAATTTTAATCTTTCTTCATAGTTCTTAGGTGTAATGGAGCAAAAAATCTTCGGACTAAAATAAAATTAACTCAATTTATTAGAGTTATTCTTTGAATTATTTATACCTTTCCGAACCGTTTTTAACTCTGTGGTTAAAATATAATTACAATAATTTAAAATTTATTGAATTAAAAATATTTTATTTTTTTTTCTACGTTTATTTTTAACCATTCGCGCAATGTATTTAAACCTCTAATTTCAAATAAAAATTAATATATTTTTTATTCGATTGATTGATTACATTTTAAAAATAAATAAATAAAATGATGGGATATTTTTCTGATTTAATTTTTAATTAAATTATTGCCCAAGATCGACCAAATTAAATTATAATATTTATTAATTAATTAAAATTAATTTAATTTCCATCGTTTTTCTAAAAATCCTTAAATTTAATCTTAATTTTTATTTATTCTTTTTACTACCTAATTATGTTTTTGAGATTTGTGAAGAATATAAAATTTAGAAAAGAAGTAAGAAAAAAGATATTCTCTTATAAAATTTTCAAAAAAAAATTTTTTTGTAGATCAGCACATTAATTACATCTTTTATTGTTTTAATTTGTTTATATATAACTTTTGTTTCTGTTTTACACAAACAATTTTTGTTTCCGTTTGTTCCAGAAAATAATAAAATAAACAAAACAGAATTAAATAAACAACAAATAAATAATTCTTCTTCTTTTGAAGAAATTAAAAATAATTTTCTTTCAATTTTCTTTTTATGGGCGTCAGCATTAATTGCTGGAAAGGTTGCATATTATGCAAGAATGCCCCCTCTTTTAGGCAATTAAAATCTATTAAAAATAAATTTTTAGTTTTTAATCATTTAAGGAATGCTTCTTGTCGGTATTTTATTTGCCAATTTTCCATGGTTATATATTCGAGAAAGTTGGGGGACATTTCTTAGAAAAACTGCTTTTTTGTTAATTCTTCTTCGATGTGGTTTTGGACTTAATCCAAAAGTATTACGTAAAGAAATGGTCAGAAAAAAGAAAATATTTTTTTAAAAATTAAATAAATTTATTAATTAAAGTTATTCTGTTCAAGTCTAGGACTTTTAACAACAATTATTGAAGTTATTTCAATTATAATTATTTCACATTTTTATTTTAATATCAATATTTCTGTAGCTATTTTATTTGGGTATTTCTTCAAAAATTTAAAATAACAAAAATTTTTTTGTTAAAGTTTTGTGTTAGCCTCCACTTCCCCAGCAGTAACAGTCCCAACAATGATTGAATTACAACATAAACATAAAGGGACGTCTAAAGGAATTCCAACAATTGTTTTGGCTAGGTAATTAATTAAAAATATAATTTTTATTCGAAAATATATATTTAGTGCTTTAATTGATAATATTTTTTGTATTTCTGCTTTTTCTATAGCTTACGAAATTGTTTCTTCATCAAAAGGTTTAATTTTTAAATCAAAACTTGGAAGGAGGGTAATCTATGAGATATACTTATTTATTCTGCATTTGTTTATCATATTTAAATTTTTAAATTATTTAAGAGGAAATTTTAACAAAACTTATTTTTGTACCAATACAAATTTTGGTTGGTCTTATACTTGGAGGATTTTTTGGTAAATAACTTTTACGGATTCTTAATAAAAGTGTGATAAATTGAAAGTAAATGGTTGGGTATTCTATGGATTTGGAATTTTAGAGTAAATAAATAAATAACCTTATAAAATTAATAGACTAAAAAAAACACAAACATTTTTGTTTAATTAATACACAAATCCAATTATCTATTTATTTATATTTCCTTCAAATATTTAGGTATATTAATTCGAAATATCCCTATATCCAGTTTTGACGACAAAATTTCCCCTAAATTACATTTTTCCCGTACAATTCTTCTTTGCTTTATTTCAACCGCTTTATTTTTTGGATTGGAATCTTTACATTTATCAGTCAGTGGGCCTATAGCTGTTTTGTTGACAGCTTTTTTGGCAGCTTTTGGTTGGGCTGATGATAATCCAAAAAGGGTTTATTTTATTTTGATTCTGACATAATTTTATTTCCCCAAACTCAGGCTCGACCCGAAGCTAAAGCTCTTTGTTTAATTTGGGATTTAATTTTTCTTCCTCTTTTATTTTCTCTTATTGGCTTACTTTTCAATTTCTCAAATGTTTGTTTTATATTTATTTTAATATAAATTTTAATTTAATTTTCTTTTCAAGTTTACTTTTATTATTTTTTGTAATTCAATTATTTCTATTTTAATTGCTTTAATTATTAGAATTTTAATTGTATTTTTAATTACAAATTTTAATCAAAATTTAAATTTAAAAGAAAAGTTCTTTTTCTTGTCAGTTTTTATTCCAAAAGCAACTGTTCAGGTATTTTTATTTGGATTGGGAATTTTTAAAATTAAAAATAATTTTAGGCCGCATTAGCTCCAATTCTTTTCGATTTCAGCAATTTACTTGCTAAAAATGATTCTCAATTTATTTTACAAACGTGTATTTTAAGTATTTTATTTACTGCTCCAACAGGACAATTATTAATTAAAATACTTGGAGAATATTTATTGTCAAATGATGGGGAAAATAAAAATAAAAAAAATTCAATGACAGCAACGGTTACTCCAACAATTGAATCTAAACAGATTTAAGAAGGAAGGAATATATTAAAGTGTTTAATCCGGTTATAATTTTTTGCACGACTCGAGACTACCATTCCAAATCTAGCATATACATATAAGCACATATCAGAGAACGAGCCGAAATAAAAATATATTTCGGTAATCGGGATTCAGACTCAAAAAAATGTCGGGAATTCCCTATTCGTTCCCTGGTAAATATATGACATATTAAGTAATGGATATTCTTATTCTAATTAGGTATTTTATTTTTGTAAATACAAAAATAAAGAATCATAAATTAAGATACATTGTTTGAATATATTTATACAATTAAATACAAAGAAAAAATTTTTTAATTAATGTAGTAAATAATTAAAAAATACTAGAATTAATTACTTAGGGATAATAATTTAATCGAATCATAATGAAAATATCATAAATAGAATTTAAAATAAAATTATTGATATTTCTTTCACTCTTCATTAGATTTAACTTTAAAAAAATAATTAATTAATCAGTTTGACTTTTTTTGATTTTTAAACATCAATAAGAAATTAAATAAAATTAAAGAAATTTATTATTAATAAATCCAAAAATTGTTTAATTTATTGGAGTAAGCATAGTTTTGTTAGTATTGTTATTATTTTTTGGTGTGCATTTTTTAGCATCATTAGGTGTTATGGCAACAGCTGTTATTGACGTTACAGAAAATTTTTTCAAATTAAAAACTTTTTGAAAAGCTCGTCTATAGTCTTGACTAAAAATTTTTAAAAATAATTTTAAAGATTTTTTTAAAAAAACTTGAAAATAAAAAGTATTGGAGCATTAGAGGCCATAACTAAATTTGTTAAGCAACTCAAAGCATGAATTAAAATAGTCCTTTGAGTAACATCTAATTCAAAACGAGGAACTATCAATCTGACAATGCTATTCATTGAAAATCCAATCAAATTAAGTATCATTAAGACAGATAATGTTTTTAGAATACGATAAGCCCAGGCAAATGATGATGCTAAAAAATGAGAATATTATGACAAAATTTAAACAATTAGTATTTAGATATAGACTTGTACTAAATCTTTAGAAAAGGCTCATTGAGTGTGACTATCTCAAACCCAGACAAAGAAATAATCTTAAAAATAACCCATAGCCTTATACAAGCCTTAAAACCTCTGGGGCGGTATTCAGAAAACGAGGTATTCACCTTGATTTTGGTTATTTTTTGCCGTCCATCTCAACATTATCCAAATAATTACATAATTAATAAATGTAAGAACATAAAAGAAAGAAAACATTACATAAACTAAATCACTTGCCCAACCCCAAAAACATTCATGTGGGGCACAAATAACTTTACTTAAAAATTATTAAAAAATTTTATATTAATTTTATTTTTATTAAAACTTTGTTTCTGAAACTGTAAAAATTATTTGATAACCACTATAAGCAATAAATGAATGACAAAAAATTATACAAAATAACATTGATATTAAATATCCCTTTTTTGATTTTTCTCTTTTAGTATACCTTTAAATTAAAAAAATTAAAAATATGTATATTTTTACTTCCAAATTTTATATAAAAATAAAACAATAAAATTATTTTATTGTTAAATTTAATTGTTTAACTTGTTTTAGGAAGTAGACAATAAATTTAAATTTAGAATTCTTTGTTTTTAACACAATTTAATTTTTTCTTTTTATTTTTTTATTTAAATTATTCTTTTGTTTTTAAAATAAATATAGCAACAAAAAAATAATTACTAATTTGAATTTTAGTTTTTTTGCAAAAAAAAATAAAATGTAGCTGAAAGATCAACAGAATTTTTGAGAATTAATTAACGGAAATTTTGAGAGCTTTAAGATATTTTAACTAACAGATCAAACACCGACTACAAGACTTTCTCAAAAATTAAATAGGGAATCTTGGAAGTAGCTAAAATCCAAGAAAAAGTGGTTGGAGGAGGAGCGGGGGGGGGGGAGGGGGAGGATCTAGTAGCAGATAAACTGACCACATAGGGAAGAGTACACTAAGCAGTCTGTCAAATGAAATTAAGTAAGTAGAAATAAATGAAGCTGTAAATCCAAATAAAAATGCTGGAAGCATTTCAAGACAACAAGGACGAATTTGAAGGAATTGGCTTCCAGCATTAAATATAACAGTAATTGATAACCAGCTATTTATTTGATAAAAAGAAGAAACCAAACAATCAAAAGCAATTAATAAATGACAGGAGGATTTTAAAGTTCTATAAATTAAATTATTAGTTTTAAATGTTTGGTGAACAATAAGAAATTAATTTAAGGTTTTTGCCAATTTCTTTTGTTTATATGATTATTATTTAAACGTGTTTATATATTTTCTCTAAAATAATGACATCCATTATAATTCTTTAGGTATGTTACAGATAAGGTTGTCGGATCCGGATATCCGAATATTTCCAACTATCCGACAACCTTATTACAGAAAACCTGTCATTCTATTAATAAAAAAATACGATATTTCCTACAATACTTCAACCCTTATAGTACGAAAATTTCGTTTGATGATTTCGATAACATTTTTATATTGTTAAACTGATAAATTAAAAATAAATTTATTTTTAAAAATTCTAAATTCCCAAACCCCACCCTTTATTTATCCTTAATTTAATCCAATTTTTTTACAAACTTTGTCTTTGCTGTAACAAAAACTAGAGAAGCATTAAATAATATACCAAAAGTTGAAAAAACAATTCTTATAACATTTAAAATAACCAAATCAATTGGAAGACCATTGTCCCCATAAATATCGAAAAGCTTTAATTAAATTTAAATTTCAAAAAAATTTTTTAAGGGAAAAAAACCGTCATTTTGTTTCCACTCATTATTCTTTAATAGAATTTAAAAAATATATTTTTTAATTTATCACAATTAAGAAATTAAAATAAAAACAAAAATATATTATTTTTTACTCCGCCTTTATTTTAATTAGAAAATGACAAAAAAATCTCTTAAATTGTAGTATATTTTTTGGTTAATAAAATCTTTTGTAAATGCCTAAATAAAGAAAGCCTTTGCAATGGTCACGCATATAATAAACACAATTTTGTTACCTATGTTAACAAATTTATTTTTGTTTCCTTTATTTGATAGATTATGTTTTGTTTGGTATATGAAAATAAGAATATATTAATGCTTACATTTTTATAAACTATACATATACATGTAGTTTGTTTGTTTAAAAAACTATCTATTTATGTTTTCTATGTTGAACTTTAATTCCATGTTAATTGGATAAACTTTTAGAAAATTCTAACCTTTTCTTAATTGAGAATGAGAAAAATTATTTTTTGAATTAACATTTATCAAACGATTTTAATCAACAAATTTAACATAAAAACATTCGATATCTCAAAAACTCCATTTTATCTTTTTTTCTTTTCATTTAAGTTCCTTAACCTGAAGACCTGGAGGCAACGATTGTTTCAGTTTGTCCGCTTTGTCTTTGTCTGCCACCACAAGAGTGTAGAGGAAACGGCTACAGCGAACCTTTAAAATATTAAATTTTTGTATATTCTTTTTATATTTAGTGTTAGAATAAAATTAAGGAAGTCAAGTATGGGTATGGGTTCATCAAACTGCGAAATAATCAAAACAAATTTGATCTCGATCCATCACTTTAATTTCGCTGCCGATCAAATTTTTGAGCTTAACACTGGAAAAATCAGACACGAAAAATCAAGGAACTCTGAAAAATACCGATATTGGACATGGGGGGATGTTGAAATTTGTGTTTTTCCATATTTATTGAAAAAAATATGAAAACAGAGAATGACTTTTTGATTGATTGACAGTGGAAAAAAGGGAAATAGGTGAGCAAAGAAGGGGAAAAACGTTATTTCCTAACTGGTTAATATCGGCGGATGAACGAAAAAAGGATCAAGATCAAGGCTTTTTGAAATTCCCAATGGTGTTATTGTGAGCTTATTAATGTCAGTAATTGAACTACTTTCAAATAAAAACTAACCTTAAATTTGGTATTCTCCCTATTCTTCTTAATCTTGACAGACTTTGCATCCTTTCGACGAGCAGTCAATAAAAACTCCTTAAAAATTAAATTTTAAAATTAAAGAAAATAAAATAAAAACCTTAATATCGGTAATCTCACGAGGCATTTCAACTTAATACTTTTAATTTAATTTAAATATTTGATAAATCTAAAAGAAAAAAGAGAAAAAAAACTTGTAAAAAATCAAAAATAAAACAAACATAAACAAAGTTCATGAAAAACTTAGAGAAAAAACCGGGCGGAACAGATCATTGAGTCCCGCCGGTTGAGTCCTCGAGTCATGTTTTGGGCCATAACTCTTTCAATTCTTAATCGATTTAGAATATCTATCGAAAACTCTTGCTATAATGATTATTTTACTAGCAGGAGTGATCTAATCAGATCAATAATCAAAAAGTTACAGCCTAATAAATATCAAAAATACGATTGCGCGTAATTATCTAGATGTAGCTTTTTGTAGGATGGTCTGATCAAATCAATCTAGTTGGCGAAAATAATCCTCACAACCAGGACTTTCAAATGATAAAAGATTTATTCTAATTTGTTGAAACCCCAAAAAGTTATGACCCCAAATATCGCCTCGGAACTGAATCAGCGGGACTCAATGACCCCTACCCAAAACCGGGGGACACGGAAGTTTTGTCGCACTACTTTGTAGTGGTCGCTTTGTAGCAAAAACAGAAAGTAGCTAGATAAAAAATTTTTTGGAATAACTTTGTATTGTTGTTGGGCATCTTTCATAAAAGTTGGAACGACTTATTGAATGAAGAATGGATAAGGTTAATGGAAAATTTAATCCCTCGCGAAAAAAAGATCTGCTAATTAAGAAGAACAAACGATTAAAAAAGCTAGAATTAAAAAAATTGAAGATGTGGTGAGACTCAAATGTTTAAAAACCTAAAGGTTTAGGCTTCAAAAGGTTTAGGCTAAAAGTAACCAGGTAACGAAAGAGTCTTAAAATATGGCATCAAAACGAAAGTTTTTGGGATATAACTTTTTTGTTTTTAAATCAATCCAAATAATTTTTGCTTTAATTAAAAGTTCTGGATGTGCTGGTTATTTTTTCATAGAAATTGTTTGGTTTTACCGTCTTTCAAAAAAGTTAGGAGCCGTTAACTGCGAATAATCGTGATTTAACATACTTAGACGGGTGTAACTTTCTAAGAAATGATCGGATCCTTTCATAAAGTTAATAAAAAGAATAAAAACAAATATAGATTCTAATTGATAAAGAAAATTTCTGGAAATGATCGAAATAAAAAAAAGTTACGGCATAGAAAAAGGCGTTTCGATGCTAAGTCGCCGAGACTCTATTGACAAGCAAGCCTAAAGGTTTAGGTTTGTGCTGAGACTGAAAATAAATGTAAAGACAAAAGAGTCTTGCTGACTTTTTAATTTTTCGGTATCAACGGGTTAGTTGAGTATGTAATTGCCAGCTAGCGTTGACGGCATATTTTTTATGTTTACACAATCCTATTGAAGTTAAGTAAATCATCTTTCGATTAGAAAAATTTTTCCAACTGGTTGGATCAAGTCTGATCACTCATAAAAAGTTTAAAATTTTTAACTACATTTTTTAAAACATTTTTAAATTAATTTAAAATCATTTTAATTTTTATTTTTTAGATAATTTTTATTATTAATTTTCATTTAATAAATTTAAATGGCATTGGTAAATGGTTTATATGTTGTTCAAGGAGAGGCAAATGCTGTACTAGCTCTTTTACGTAAATTCAGAAGATCACAAACAAGACAACAACTTCCTTTATTGGATGAACACAATCCTTTATTGAGGAATTTTGCTGATTTAAGAGATGTTTTGAATAAGGTTTTAAAACCCAAATTTTTAAAAATTAAATTTCTATTTTGAAAAGAAAAAAATTGTTGATATCTTCTTGTTTTTCTGAGATTCTTAAAATTTTTTTAAATGGATATCATTTTAGAAATTTATTTTTTAGGTTAACGACCTCAGTGAAATCCAATTTGACACATTTATCAGCCCATTCCTTGAAGTTATAAAATCAGATGCTACTGACGGGCCTATAACTGCTAGAGCACTTTCTGCAATTGAAAAATTTATTTCCTATGGTTTATTGTCCTTTAGCAAGTTTGTTTTTTACACAGTCTTAAATTAAAAAATTAATTTTTAAGTATTAGAATAGCTGGTGCTGTGCAGTCAATTTCAGACGCTGTGACTAAAGCTAAATTTATTGGTACTTCAAAGGCTGGGATTGATGAGTGTGTTCTTTTTCAAATTTTACAGGTCTTTTAATCTTTTATTGAAATTTTTGGGAAAATTCTAGTTAATTCTTACTTTATTATTTTTGCCTTGTCTTCTTGATTCTGCTTTTCTTTAATGGTTCAAATTCCTAGAATCGTTAGTAAAATTGGTTTCATTCAAATTTAGTTTTTCATGAAAAGGTCTTAAATACTCGGTTCCTCCATTTTTCTTTTTTTATTTTTGAAATTTTTATAATCTAATTTGTACTATATTTATTTTGTTTTTTGTTTCTTTCTTCAATTAATTTATTCGAAAAATTTTTAGACCCTTCGTTCCTTGGTTTTGTCTCCAGGTGGTCGACATTTAAGCAATGCAACAGTTTGCGAAATTCTTCAGTGTTGTTTTCGTATTGGCCTTGAACAATTATTGCCTGAACTTTTACGTGTTGCTGCAGAAAGTTCTTTGGCAGATATGTGTAGACATTTATTTGCTGCGATGCCAACATTTGAACAAGATATAAGAATGGGATTAAAAGAACTTATGAGGTTTTGTTTTAAATTTTAATATTTTTTATTCAACAAATTTTTCTATTTAGCTCTTATTGTTAGTTAGTTCTTTTTCTTTGTTTTTGTATTTCTTTGTATTTGAACTATTCAGGGCCGTAACTAGGATTTTTTCGGAGGAGGAGGGGGGTGGGAAGGAAACTCCCCTTCTCCGAAATGTAAAAAAAATTTGGGGAGGGGACGAACCACGAAAATTTTCCCCCTTAGCCCCCGAAACAAATTCCTAGTTACAACCCAGGAACTGTTACACTTTTTTTAAAAATTATTCTTCCCTTTAAACTTTTTATTTCATTTTAATAATTTTTACCTTTTTTAGATTTTTAATTGCTCTTTGTAATCCACATGATCGCACAAATCTTCCTCAAATGATCCTTATGGGGCTTCACCTCTTAACTGTTGCGTTTGAAACTGGGAATGAATTTTTAAGAGAAAATGACTCCATTCTGCCCTTATTAGAAGATGAATTGTCACATACCCTTTTACAATTATTGGGAACACAAAAATTAAAAATATTTGCTGCTACTAATAGAGTGTGTTTTTTGTTATTTGAAACTCTTAGACCACATTTAAAGTTAGTTTTTAATTTTAAATTATTTCTTAAATTTGATTGTCTTCCTCGATTAATTATTTTTTTTACACTGGGGAGCATGTCATTGTTAACTTTGCTTGAAATTATCAGACCATTTCATGCTCCTGCGATTCGACAAGATAGCAAGGAGTTATATATCTTACATACAGCTTAATAAAACATTTTATAAAATTTCTAATTTTTGTAGATTCCAAATGGAAGCTTATTTTATTAAATTGTCACAAATAATTTCTTCAAATGCCCATCCTACTCAATTACAACAGCAAAAAATAATTGAACAACAAAATGGAGGTGGAAGAACAACAAATAATAACAATATTACTAGCAGTTATGAACTTAGAGAATTGGCATTAGAAGCGCTTGTTGATATGTGGAGATTGCCTAATTTAGTTTCTGAGCTTTACCTCAATTATGATTGTTCACTTTATTGCTCGAATTTATTTGAAGATTTGGTTTGAATTTTTAAAATTATTTCTTAAAATTATTATTTTTTAATTTGAGGTCCGAAATCTGTTGGAAAATGCTTTCCCTAGTGGACCACTCCTTTCAACACACATTCTATCTGTTGACACTGTCCTCACTGTTGTCGACTTTATTGAACGTAATTGTACTGCACGGCAACAACAACAAAGAAGCATTGCATTGGCGAGAAGTTTAGACGGATTAAGTACTGATGAATTTTCAGGAAAGATTGGGAATGAATTAAAAGGAGATTTCAATGAGGTTTTTATTTACTAATTTTCCGCATGTCTTCGAATGACACTAAAATCTTTAAATACAGCGAAACTGTAAGAATCCCGCGACAAAGAATTCCGTTTCATGTCTGAATTTATAAAAATTCTCCTGACATGAGCATTTTAAACTTGAATCTCTTAAATTATCCTGTTCCATTTTTTAAACTTGAATCTCTTAATTTAGACGGTCGCCTCAGCAATTTCATCTCACATATCCAATCACCCCGAATCAACTAATCAATTATCTCCACCAACACTAGCAGAATTAATTAGCGTTAAAAAGCAAAAACGTCTAATGACTGAAGGCACTGATTTATTCAACAGACATTCCCCGCAAAAAGGAGTTGAATTTCTTTGTGAAAAGGGATTGCTGAAAAATCCAATGGATCCAAAGGTTTTAAATTTTTGTTCTGAATCCATTGCTTTTAGGATTTTAAAACTTTTTCTCAGAATTATGAATAGAAGTAGTTGATTCGGATTTTTCCTTTATTCTTTTTGTATTTTTAATATTTTTCGCTTATTTTTAGGATGTTGTTAATTGGTTGCGTCAAAATCCAAAATTAGAAAAATGTAAGATTGCCGAGTATATTTGTCATAGAAAGAGACCAGAAGTTCTTCGTGCCTTTGTTGAATCATTTGAATTTCATGGCCTTAGATTAGATTTAGCATTGAGACAATTTCTTGAAACTTTCCGTCTGCCTGGTGATGCTGCAGAAATTGATAAAATCATTAATCATTTTTCTGGTATTTTTTATACAACCAGTCTTAAATTTTACATTTGCCTGATAATATAGTGCATTTTCTCAATTTATTTTGGTATTAGTTGGAGGTGGGGCATGTCTAAAAAATTATAAAAATCATTGGGTACACTTATTTTTTATGCCCCTAGTGTCCAGGGAAAAGGGTAATCCGTCATTGATTTTTAAATTATTTTTTAATTAAAGAGCACTGGCATAATTCAAATAACCAACCATTTGAACACGTTGATGCCGCGTATACACTTGCCTATGCAATATTAATGTTAAATACAGACCAACATAACCCTCAAGTACGACGAAATCAGACATTAATGAGGTTTGTTAAGCAGTGTCTGATTCTTTTAAATATTCTTAATTATTTAGTGTGGAAGATTTCAAGCGCAATTTGTCTGGAACTAACCATGGGAAGGACTTCGACCAAGAAATGCTGGAACAAATCTACAATGCTATAAAGTAAAATGATAATTATTAAATAAAATGTTTATTTGTTGACATGAGATCTAATGTTGAACACTGACAATTATTCTATTATTTTAGGATAGATTCCGAATCAAAATTTTTCGTTCTAATTCAATTTATAAGATTTTTTCAATTTTCAGAAGTGAAGAAATTGTAATGCCTGCTGAACAAGTAGGTCAAGTACGGGAAAATTATCTTTGGCGTGTTTTGATGCGACGCAGTCATACTTCTGAAGGTCATTATTGGCAAATGTCAAGTGTACAAAGTTGGAATGATCGGGATTTATTCTGCGTTTTATGGGGGCCTTTAACTGCTTCTTTGCATTACGTTATGAACAAAACTGCAGATGATACAATTCTTACGGTGAATTTATATTAGATACAGTCGACCTCACTAGTATAGGCTAAGATTTTAGATATTGTTCAAGTCTTGGTGCATTTTCTAAAAATTTGGTTGGTCACCAGAGATTTTCTAAGAATTTCAGATTCTTAGAAAATCTGAAATTGAAAGAAGAACCGCAGATGACAATCTTTGATTCCTCTTTTTTAACGGCACAAAAAAAGCAAAATTTCGAAAATCAATCGAAACTGCTCTGTGTGATTGTTGCCTAAGCATTACCGACATTTTTTAATATCCCTTAAGATTTATTTTCCCATTTCCCCGGCTGTTTTTCTTTCTTTTTTTCTAAAATATTTTATTAAAGAAATGTATGGGAGGTTATAGAAAATGTGCCTCAATAGCTGCCCATTTTGGAATGACTGATGTATTTGATACACTAATAATTCATTTATGTAAAACTGCTATATCTGTTTGAAGATGGAAAGAAATAATTTTTATGTACTAATTTTATTATAGCATAATTATTTCTTGCTTGCTGTATATATTGTAGCAGGCCAATATCAAATTGTGAATTTTAATATTTATAATTCTATAGATTTTATATATTTAATAAATGAATTGGGTAGTGAAAAATTACATTAGATATGTATATGCTGTAAATGAATTTTCAAGCGCCGCTTGCTAAAATATTAAATTTTTATAAATAGTTGTAAGACTATTTCCTCCGGCCCTAGTCTAAGGGGAATAAAAACCTCTGAATTGGCCCGAAAATTTCGAAATTTCTTTATGAAAACAACCTCAAAATCGTTTCAATTAATTTAAGCAATTTTGTTAAATTATTAAATTTTTGTAAAATTTTCGCTTTTCCACTTTGAACCTAAAATTAAATATTTCAATAGTTTAAGAGGGCATTTTTTTATTTAAATTAATTATATACTAATAAAATCTTATAAAATTTTTTCTCTAATTTTATTTTAAAATTTATTTTCGAGAAAAGGGGTATAATTATTAGTTTATTTTATTACTTTTTTTTTGAATTAATTTTGTTACAATCAAATTAAATATTATTGGAGTATTTCTCCTTCAATTATTTATTTGAAAATAAGAATTATTTGAGAGGTTATTTAATAATTCAGTTAAAAACTAATTTAATCTAAACATCACACTAAATAAAAAAATCTTTTAGGTTATTAAGACAGCTATTTATCACCTGCATTTTATTCTTTTGAACATTTTACCTAACATAATTGAAATATTATGAATTTTTTATTTTCTTTTACTTAATAAAATGAAAATATTCTAAAAAATTATTAAATGATGTATTAAATATTTACCAATTTTTAAATTAACCTACCAATTTTTAAATTAACCTAAATTAACCTACTTTTGTGACAGAGTGTATTGACTTCTGCTCCAGCATCGAATGGAACCGGATTAGGAGCCGATTCCCATCACTGCCTGAATTCACTTTAAATTTCAACAGAATTTATTTAGAAAATTTCTTTACAAAACCAATATTCTTTTTTCTTTTAGAAGATTTAAATTAACAAACAATAAAATGATTTCTACACTCCTTTTGGCTCATCATATTAATTCATTATTTTGTCTTTTCATCGGTGTAACATTAAATATTCTTTTAATTTGGCTTATATTTAAGCAAACACCAAAAGAAAAACAAATTTATAGCCAAATATTATTGCAAACATGTATTGCAGATATTCTTTTATTAATTATGGGAGAGTTAGTCCAACCGGTTAATTAATTTTTTTTGAGATTCAAAATTAAATTCTTAGGTATTTTTTGTTCAAAATGGAATTGCTAAAGATATAATGATTGGACAATTAAGCTTTTTGCCTAACCCTTTTTATCATTTTGTTTTTATTGTTTGGTTTATAATATTTTATTTTTCACTGATCGGACTTGGAATTCAATTTATATACAGATATTTAATTCTTTGCAAGTAAATATTTTTTAAACCCTATTTTTAAACATTTCACTGACTCTGATCTATGGAATTTGTCAAATTGACAATAATCTATAGTTTATGTCATTACAAAAATAGAGTTAATCTATTGTTTACTACTAGTTATTCGTATTTAATTGTCTTTAGTAGACAATTATGTATATCACTTTTAGCCGTGAAGAACTTATGATTTTAAACATTTTACAATTTTTAAATAAAGCGGGAATAGATATTTTATATACAGTAAATCCTTTAGAACTCTGATAAAGTGCCATCAAAACTTTTGAATCGTAGAAATTACAAGCCAGCTTTTACGTTCGTTAGAAAACATGTGTTACTGAAAAATGAAGTGATATCCAGCTATGAGGATTTACGATATTATAGAAAATAATTAAAGAAACGAATAAAAAAATTAATTTCTAACAAAAATAATTTTAAGAGACGTTCATATAACCTCAAAAAATTATTTTTGGATGTTGTTTGCTGCATTTGTTTTTCAACTTCCTGTAGCAATATTGTTAAGTATAAGTACTTATCCATCTGTTGAAAATGAATTTTTAGAAGATGGAAAAGTAACCTCAATTTTAGGGGCTGGGCCTTCACAAAATGGAAAATGGCCTGTTGCTTTAAATATGGATTTGGTAATTTTAATTTTTAAAATTTTTAAAAATATTTTTGATATTTTTTTAAAGGAAAATCCCATTGCTCTAAGTTGGGTTGTTTTATTTTTGTTATACAATAGCGCGCTTTATCTAATAATTTTCTATTGTGCTGCAAAAATTAGGAAAGCAATTACTGAACAAATGGCACATATGGAGATATCTAAACGCTCGGGGGAATTAAATGGGCAAATTACTAGGACTCTTCTCATTCAGGTTTTAAAAAAATATTCGAAAGAATAGAGCAAAATTAATTTAAAAAATATTTCAGGCTATCTTGCCAGCATTTCCTTTATTAATAAGTTCCTTAGCTGTTATTTCTATATTTTTTTCTTCTGATTTAATGGGAACAATATTTCTTACATTACAATTATTTGTTACACTTCCTTTAAATTGGGCTCCAATGTTAAATCCTTTTGTTAGCTTAATGGTTGTTAAACATTATAGAAGATGTATTATTTTACTTTTTAGAAGATTTCTTTTTGGAGAGGTAAAAAAATTTGTAAAAAAATTATTTTTGTAAATTTTTTCTTGTAGAAGAAATCTCTCATGCAAGATGAGAAAACAAAAGTTAAAATAATTAATGTAGCAATGGCTAATAGAATGATTAAATCTTGGCATGGAAGTGAAAAAAAGAATAACAATAATCATCCTTTAACAGCACCACCACGTTTAAATAAAAATTAATGGAATTCTGAGCTTCTTTCATTTTCATACCCCACCAACTTTTGAGATTCGAAATTCCAAACCTTTTTACATTATTAAGTAAAATATATTTTCTTAAAATTGGTTACCTAAATTTACAATTATTGTTAGATTACCTACGTATTTTAGATTATATATAGGCAATTTTAGTTGTAATTTTCAAATTTTTAGCTTTTCAATTAATCAGAAATTTCAATTATTTTAATTAAATAAAAATTATTTTTAAAATTTATTTTTATCTACCAACAATTTGTTTTCGAGTATATACAATTAGAAACGTTGATTGATTTATTTGATAAATAAAAGTTTTTTCAAATTCACATTCCTCTATTCTCAAAAGCCAAAGATAAAATCTTCTCCAATTTTCACTTTCCTCCATTCCCCAAATTCTTTAAAAAATAAAAGAATTAAATAATTAAAAATTTAAAAATAATACATTTAAATTAATTTAAATTTTCTTTCAAAAAAATTGTAAAAATAAATGCAAAAATACAAAAAATTGTTAAAAATAAAATAAAAATAATTAAAAAATTAAAACAAAAATTCCTCATTTTTTCTAATAAAAATATTTTTGTAAAAATAACATTTATTTATTAGAATAAAAGCAATTATTTATTAAAGCAAAAGCTTTATTCAATAAATTTGTTTTTGGGATTAATTATTGTATAAAATAAATGGGGGAAAAATAAAAATAGAAAATAAAAGTTTTTCTTTCATTGGTAATTTTTTTATCAAAAATAGTAAAAGGTATATGTACTTGTAGCTAAGTCTCGATATAATAAAGGGATTATCGAAAAAGTTTGTTAAATAAAGCCCTAATTACTCAATTTATTTTAGAAAGTTCAAACCTTATTTTTAAACAAATTTGTTTAAAACTTCTAAGCCATTTATCACAAAATGTTTTATTCAAAATAACTCCAAATATATCCCATTCAGCACCGTCAATATCAAAAAAGAGAATATTTCTTTTGTAAGGGAATAATTGAATTTCTTTTAATAAATCATTGAAAGGGTTTAAATTTAAATAAATTGTTGAATTTGTAGAATTATCTTTAAAAAATAATTTTTAAGTAAAAAAATATATTTAGGTGGCTATCTCCCAATATTTCCTTCTATTCTTTCTTTTATCATTTAAAAAATTGCAAATGACCAAGGTGCGTAGGTGATATTTGTTTTTTAAATTTGGCAAAAATTTTTTTAATATTCACAAGTTGAAAAAATTTTAGTTTGTATTTACTTATATAATTTCATTCTTTTTGCATCCATTCCTATTTGTAATTTAAGGACAGAATGGGAATAATAATAACCAAATAGTATGGAGTACAAAATAAATTAACCTCTAATATTTAAAGGCATCCTCATAGATTTATTTAAATAATGAGATATTCCTTGATTGAAAAATGTTAATTTTTTGTTTTTAAAAATTGAACTAAAAAAATAAAAAAATTAATTTTTTAAAAAGAAATTTTCTCCCTTTACTTTTCTCCTTTAAAAACCTCTGGATAGAATATAGCCATTTCTTCTGTTAATTCCAATAAATTTTCAAGTTGATTTAATTCTTCATTAGAAAAATATTTATATCGAAAATAAACAAATAAATTAAATAAAGGTTGCTCTTTAATTATTTCTTGACAAATTGGAAAGGGAAGAAAATTATTGTTGTTATTATTTAAAGAATTGTAAGAACAAAGGGATGATTGTGGTAACGTTTGATGGCTAAGTAAATATCGTAAAAAACGTAATTTTTCTTCTAGAGGAGAACCTAAAAAAATATTTTATTTTTTAAAATTTTTTAATTAAAGAAAAAATCTTTTTAATTTATTATTTTTCACTAAATGCCCTCATGCTTAGGGATGTCAGATTACTTGATACTAGGGACTTGGATGAGCTTAATAAATAAATTAAACTCGAAATGAACAGACAAGGATTGAAAAATCAAAATTGACACGCAAAATTGACACGCAAATTGACACGCCCCGACACGCTATAAAACTATCTCGAAAAAATTCTCGAAAGTCAGCTCTAATCAGCTCTAATTAAAATAATTTTTATATTAACCAGCTCCATAAGCTGGAACATCATTTGCTGACCATAAATCTTCAAAATGAACAAAACTCAGTCTCCACTCACAATGTCTAGGGTCAAATTTTTGTAATGCCTGACCACAACGACTATTTGATCTTGCCCCTAAATTAATTAATTAAAAAATATTTATTAATAAAATCACCAAGTAAAGCATATTTCCATTGAAAGAAAAGCGAATAAATAAACCTATACCACAAAAGTAAAACATTCCCATTTTCGTCTTCAAGAGAAGAATTATCAAGTCCCGGTCTTAGAACAATTAATAATTGCTTTGTTCTTAAAATCTTTTTAAAATAATTATTTTGTTAAAAATTAAATAAATTTTTTTAAATTTACTTTAAAAATATAATATGGAAATTTATGCGTAATTAATTAATATTGTCTCGATTGTTATTGTGTTTAGTTTAAGAGTATTCAGCTTATCAACCCGGGAAAATTGCTTTATCCTTTACTATATTTCTTTAAAAGTCAAAACAAACGGAAATATTTTACTGCCCAGCTGTTCGGGGAGTAACATTTTAGCCGTCCGGGGAGAGCAATTAACTACATACTAATATTTAATGTAAGTTTATTATATCCGAGAAAGGAAGAGTCAGATATCTAATTTTCAAAATAACTTACTCTTAAAATCCAATTTAGCAATTCAATCCTAACTTTAGTTTCTTTTCTTTTTTCACTCAACAATTCAGTGTCCAAATCAATTTTTGCCAAATTAAATATTTGATTATCATTATCCAACATTGCAGCTATTCTGTCTTCAGGGAAATGCCCTTCTTCCTCCAATTCTGGCATATATTGAATAAAAACATTATTTTGCAGATTTTCAACAAGATTATTTTTTTGAGGAAGTAATAAAGTCCAACTAGTTATATATAGTGAAATTTCAAAATTTTCGTTTTCTTTTGTTATTTTTTGGCCATTTATTGATAGTCCATTCCTTAAATTAAAAAATAGTTTTTTCTCTCAAATAGAGAAACTATTATAATAGTATGGCTAGATTATGGAATTTTTAAATTTATTTTTTATTTTATAACCACCTCATATTGAATGATCTAAAATTTACTCTAATTTTTCATTTTGTATGCCCATATCTTCATCAAAACAAACAAAGAAAGAGTCTCTATATCCTCCCAATGTTCTTCTATCTAAACATTTATGTGTCGGCCTAGCAAAAAGTTCGTTTAAACGAATTGATTCTAATTCAAGTGTTCCTGCAGGGTTTGGAGTATATAATGGTTGATCTGACAGAATTCTGATTTTTAAAATTAAAAAAGTTTAAATGTAAATTATTTGCCAGTTAAATTAAAATGGAAGAGATTCTATTATTTGAACTTATTTATTAAATAAAATTATTTGGAATTACCAATTATCTAATTCAGATAGGGAAAATAAAGTTTAAATTAAGAAGTCCACCCTTCAAAAATATAAATTTCGTTCAATTTTTGTTTTTAATCTTTATTTATTTTCAAATTAAAAAAATTAATTAATTAAATACTTTTTATCATAATTCTCTTGTTTCTCAACTCTTTTAATTTCCCAATATTCCCTCCATCTGCTAATTTGATCTAGAATATTACTTAATTGAAGAAGTAAACAAATAATTAATAAAATATTAACAACTCGAAGAAAAAGGATTAAATTAATATATTTCATCTAAATTAAAAATATAACAATTAAATAAAAATTAAAAACAAAAGATTTTTTTTCGTTTAAACAATGCGCAATAAATCGATTTAAGGAAATGAAAATGCTCAATTATGGGAATTCTTTTTTTAATAAATTGGTGGTGACCTTGCATGCTATAATAACGAAATAAAATATATTTATTGGAATATCTTGGTAGGGGTGAATGGATATTTTTTGTTAAATTAATTTGTACATTTCCATAATTTATAAACTATTTGTTATTTCTTCAAGTTTCCATAAAAATTCGGTTCTTCAGAATCTTCAGATTAATTCAAAATTAACAAAAATTATATTTTTTAATTAAAGTACATATACCGTATTTTCTCGATTAATTCCCCTGGGGAATTATTTTTTCAACCCATCCGTGGCATGGGGAATTATTCAAGGGAGGGGAATTATTCGAGTTTTGAAATTTGAACGTGCAGTTGGGTATTTGGGGGAGGGGAATTATTGTTTCAACGTATCTTTGGCAGGGGGAATTAATCGAGAGGGGGAATTATTCGAGGGAGGGGAATTAATCGAGAAAATACGGTATTTATTTATTTATTTATTTCTTAATTTTTAATTAAAAAATTTAGATATTTTCAAAATTAATTATTAAATTAATTATTAAAAAAAGTGCTTTCACATTAATTAAAAAATTATTTTTCTCGCAATAAATATTTTTAATTTTACAATCAATTTAATCATTTGCCAAAAATATTTATTTATCCAAAAAATTATTTTATAATAAAATTATTTTATGATTTAATAATTTAAAATGTTAGCAATAATTATTTTTTATTTTTTATTATTTAAACTTTATTTTTGTTTTAATAATAAATTAATTATTGAATATGATGAATTTGAAGTAAATTTATTTTAATTAAAAATAAATTAGTTGTTAAAAATATTCTTAAATCTTAATCTTAATCAGACATGCTCACGGATACTGATTTTGGTATCCGTATCGGGATATTTACGGCGGATATATACAGACGGATATCCGCAGGCATTTTTATAATATCTGTATCCATATCCGTATCCATGAGCAGGTCTGATCTTAATAACCCAAAAAGTCTTTCCTTTGGTTATTTAGGTAATTGAAAAATTAATTTAATAAATTTCAGACTTCGAGAAAATGTATTTTTGTTGAACATTTTAATAATCAAATAAAAGAATTAAAAAATATTCATTTTCAATGTTATAAATTAAATGAAGAAGAAGAAAAGTTTTGTTTTATATTTTCGTTTCCAAAAACTTTAAATATTTATTTTATTGAATTTGAAAAGGCTAAACTTTGCGGGAAAAATGGAAAACATTTTAATTTTTATGAAATGACTTCCCAAATTGATTTGGTAAATTTAAATAAATAAATATTTAATAAATTCAAATAAAATAATTTGGAATTTGAAAAATATTTTTGGCTGCCCAATCTCCAATATTTAAATAAATTAAATACATAAAATTAAATATCCTCTACTACTTGTAATTTACTTTAATATGTATTTATGAAAACAATTTACAAATATTTTTAGCTCATCAGATTTACTCACTTAATTTAAATTTAAAACAAATTTATAAGAAAACTCGAGATAAGTAATAAGTAATCCACAGTTCATTAACAATGATCTGATAAATTTTAATTTATTTTAGTGTGAGAATTATATTTTTGGTTATTCGATTTCTACCAATTTACTGAGAAATTCTAGTCATTGTTTTGTAAATCCAATTCCGTCAAAAGAATTTAATGTTAAAGGAACTAGAGAACTTTATAAAGTAAATAATTATTATATTTTTGGGGAAGAAATTGAAAATTTTTATTTTGATAAATTTAATTTACATTTATTTAAAAATTGTGAGGAAGACGATTGGAAGAAGTATAGCCATTTTGCGAGGCCAATAATGCTTGGTATTATTTCTAAATTAAAATATTAATGCTATAAGTAATGCAGTGTAGATTTTTAATTTTCACTTTTCTATGGGATACAGATGGGAAATATCTCCCTCACTTGAGACAAGAGTAATTAAAATATTATAGAATTATAATGTTAAGTTTAATTTTATTGGAGTTAACAGTAACAGTTAACAGTAATAATTTTGGAGTTAACAGTTTTTAAAAGTTACACCCATTTTTTGTTCCTTCAATGAGTTTATATTTTGGTGAGTCTAAATATTTGTCTAAATTTTTCATCAATACTGGTTAATTTAATTTAAATGTAAATGAATACAAAACAAACAAAAATATTTATAATTAAAGAATAGTCTTTCTTTTATTTTTTTATTTTCTTTTAAATAGCAACTTTTAAAATTAAAAAAGAAATTGAAGAAATTGAAGAAGAAAGTCCAAAATTTAATAATAATAATAATTCTTTTGATATTCATTTAGAAGGTTTTAATGAAGAAATAAAATTAGACAAGGAGAAAATTGAAAATGTTCCTAAAAAGAATATTTATTTGAAAAGTAAAGAAATTATTCAAAAAATTAAAAAATATTTAAAACCATTCTATACATAGAGGAATTAATTTAAATTAAAGATATATGTAGATAACCAAGGGGCGAGGTTTTGTTTAAAAAGTTAGACATGTATTTATCTATTATATGTATATTCTTTAGCAAACCCCTAAATAAAGTCTCAAAAAGTAAAAAATAATTATTTTACTAGAATTTGAGAAAAAAAACATTTGCTAATTTGGAAACAAATATTTAAGTTAAGCCAAGAATATATTTTTATATAAGCTCAGTATTTGCAAAATTTTCTTAAAATATTTGCATGTTTAATTGCCAATTCTCTATTTTATGAAAAAAATGTATAGACTTATGGAATTAAAAAAAATAATTTTGTATTTCCTTATTACTTTTCCAAATTATACTTTTTTTAAGAGTAAAATACAAAAAAGTTCAAGAAAATTAGCTTTAAAGTATTAAAATTATTTTCTTAATTATTTTATTTTAAAGGCAAGTGAAATGAATTGAAAAAAAAGATATTAAAATCTTTAATTAAATTCTAAATAATTTTATTAAAGTATGGTGTGTTAAGAAATTATATGAACACCCATATTTTTCTTATTTTTTTGAGTTCCTAAAGGTTTATCCATTTGTAACTTTTACAATAGTCATTAAATGGAATTTGTACAATATATCCATAATATCTTACTTTTATTTATCCGAGAAAATTTTTTATTCCAATTTTTCACAAAAATTGGTGTTAAGAAATTATATGAACAATTTGGTTTTTCGTAGTTCTAACGATAGGAAAAATCTAAAAAAAATCCATCAGACATATACAGTCTGGTGCATAAGTATATGATCAAGGGTGTGTGAATTTTAATTTTGCTTCGCCTCGCTGTTAAATCGCATAATTTTAAAACTTTTTTATTTTATATTATAGCATTTTTTCCGGGCTTTAAGATGATGATAAATTTATAGAAAACCAACTTTTTTGCCAACTTTTTTGCCAAAACCAACTTTTTTGACCAACTTTTTTGCTCCGACAATAACATCTTTTACCGGAGTTGAAATTATTTTAGATTTATGAATGTCTAAGCTAAAATAAAAACAAATTATTTTAATATTAGATGTGAAATTTTTTGAAAAAAAATGAGATTTAAAGTTTTGATCGTAAACTTTTGCACCAACAAAAATAGGGGTAAATTTATTTAAAAAATCATAACTCTATGAAATGAAAATATTTTTCTATAAATTTATCATCATCTTAAAGCCCGGAAAAAATGCTATAATATAAAATAAAAAAGTTTTAAAATTATGCGATTTAACAGCGAGGCGAAGCAAAATTAAAATTCACACACCCTTGATCATATACTTATGCACCAGACTGTATATGCATACTATGAAAAAATAAAAAAGAACCAGGCCCATATCTCACTTCAGTGTCGAGATCTCGATACCTTGAAAATCCACGTAAAACAGGGGTAAGGAAAGTAAAAAATATTTTTCGACCCCTTATAGGTCGGTCTAAATTTTTATTTTAGGCCTATCTGAAAGCCCGTAAAATTTGCTACAAGATGCTTTTAATACTCAATCCCTTTCTACTCAATCTCAATGAAAATGCTCACAGAAATTTTTGTAAAATTTTTCAAGCATTTCTAACATGAAAAATAAAATTTTTAAAAATTGTTCATATAATTTCTTAACACCAATTTTTGTGAAAAATTGGAATAAAAAATTTTCTCGGATAAATAAACTTAAGATATTATGGATATATTGTACAAATTCCATTTAATGACTATTGTAAAAGTTACAAATGGATAAACCTTCAGGAACTCAAAAAAATAAGAAAAATATGGGTGTTCATATAATTTCTTAACACACCATATATCATCATTTATCGTCAAATTAAATTAATAGCGTAAAAATAATTAAAAATTAGGTAATTAATTACATCATTTGCATTAATTAGGAATTTTTGAATGATTATTATGACATGTGCTTTGAAATTTCACTTTGCCCCTCGTATTCGTACCTCGTGGATTTAACGTTCTTTGATTTGTTTTCTACAAAAGCCATAAATTTAGTATTTGTTTGTCTCATTTAACAAAGGATATTTATGGAATATTAAGATATTTTAGTTTTTTCTATATTAAGATTTACATTATTTGTTTTATAAACTTAAAAACGTCATTAAAAATAAATCGTCATATTTATATATAAAAATACACACAAAAATATATAGTAGATATAATGAAATTAAATTCCAAACATTTTTCCCTTCCCTCAAAATTATTCTCTAATTTCTTCGTCTTATAAAGAGAACATGTTTTCTTGAATTTGATGCGCTTCCAACAATATTTGTAGCTTCTTCACCCGCTTTGCCAACAAAACAATTAATTGGTGTAAAAAAGCAATCTCTGTTGTAATGCCTAATAACGAGAGGCTCTTCTTCAATTTTATTTTGTTTTTTTATTTCATTTTTTTGTTTATCTTTTTTATTAAAATTTTCTTTATTTTCATTTCCATCCACGTTGTATTCATTCAATTTGCCAATTTTACTATTTGTAACAAAAAATGAGGGTGTGGAAGGAGATTTAGGAGAAAAAGGAGATGTTGACAATGAGTGAGTAGTAGCAATAAGAGAAGTTTGTTTAGCATTTAATTGTGATGCTACTAACTCAATTAACCGTAAAGCGTTGTTAATTGTATCTGAGGGATTCTTTTTCCTTTAAATAATTTTAATTGATTAATTTATTTTTAAATTATTTTTATGAAATATAAAACATTATTGAATGAGGAAAAACAATTATAAGAACGCTTAAAACGAAAAGGAGTTGCAAAGTCGAAAAACTAAAAGCTTAATTTAATAAATGCCACAAAATATTATAGACATGATTAAATGTTAATGATCTATAAGAGTAAGTAAAATGTGTTTTTACTGGGTCTGATAAGTCTTGAAGATATTTAACTATAACCCTAATATAATTTCTTATAATTTTGCATTGTTTCGCTTTCTAGAAGGTGATAATAGAAGGAAATAATGATTTATTAAATATTTTTATTAAATAATTAATTTCTTACCTCAATTCTCTGTCCATTCTTTTGGTCCCTTGAACTTGTCCTTCTTCGCTTCTCCCAAAATTAAAATTCATAAATGCCCGAATTTTTCGATTATTAGAATTATTATTTATGAGGGAATTCCTTCCATATAAAGAAATCGCCAAATTAAATGAAGGCATAGAAATAATGGAAATATAAATAATTAGAAGAAAAAACATTATTTTTGATGTTTTAACCATAGTTTTTAAATTATTAAAAATAAATTTTTAAAAAATAATATTTTATTTGTTAAAAACTTGAATGATAAAATATTTAGAAAAAGAATGCTTTTTAAATGCCGTATTTTAAGTCTGAGCTGAAAAATGCATTCGCGCACTAACTATAAAAGAATGTAAGAGGCGTGTTTTAACTTTTTTTTTATTTTTTATTAGAAAAAAATCTTTTTCTATTTTTATTTAATAATATGCCGATGCGGGGGTGATAAAAAGGGGTTACATTTAATATTTTTGGAATTGGGTATAATGATATTAATTCTTGGGTTAACGATGAGACAATAAATTTTATTTAATAAATTATTTTCGAAGTAATGATTTGAAGAAAATTCTGAATACTTAACTAATCATATTAGACTCGTTTGCAGGTTTTGCATTTTTAAAAATTTACTTTGAACCGGCACACTCCTGGTAGAAAATAATTATTTTTTGTAGAAAAGGAAGTAAAAAATATAAAAATATATATTTTTTTTAAATTATTGTTATATAAAATAGTTTTGTTTTTGTTAAAGAGGATGTGCATTGAAGCAATTTAATAAGCATATACGTAAATAGTTATATTTATTTGTTATTAAAATGTCCTTATTTAGAAATATATATTTTTTTATAATTAAAGTTTTATAAAATTTTTAAACAAAAATATGGGATACAGATGGGAAATATCTCCCTCACTTGAGACAAGAGTAATTAAAATATTATAGAATTATAATGTTAAGTTTAATTTTATTGGAGTTAACAGTAACAGTTAACAGTAATAATTTTGGAGTTAACAGTTTTTAAAAGTTACACCCATTTTTTGTTCCTTCAATGAGTTTATATTTTGGTGAGTCTAAATATTTGTCTAAATTTTTCATCAATACTGGTTAATTTAATTTAAATGTAAATGAATACAAAACAAACAAAAATATTTATAATTAAAGAATAGTCTTTCTTTTATTTTTTTATTTTCTTTTAAATAGCAACTTTTAAAATTAAAAAAGAAATTGAAGAAATTGAAGAAGAAAGTCCAAAATTTAATAATAATAATAATTCTTTTGATATTCATTTAGAAGGTTTTAATGAAGAAATAAAATTAGACAAGGAGAAAATTGAAAATGTTCCTAAAAAGAATATTTATTTGAAAAGTAAAGAAATTATTCAAAAAATTAAAAAATATTTAAAACCATTCTATACATAGAGGAATTAATTTAAATTAAAGATATATGTAGATAACCAAGGGGCGAGGTTTTGTTTAAAAAGTTAGACATGTATTTATCTATTATATGTATATTCTTTAGCAAACCCCTAAATAAAGTCTCAAAAAGTAAAAAATAATTATTTTACTAGAATTTGAGAAAAAAAACATTTGCTAATTTGGAAACAAATATTTAAGTTAAGCCAAGAATATATTTTTATATAAGCTCAGTATTTGCAAAATTTTCTTAAAATATTTGCATGTTTAATTGCCAATTCTCTATTTTATGAAAAAAATGTATAGACTTATGGAATTAAAAAAAATAATTTTGTATTTCCTTATTACTTTTCCAAATTATACTTTTTTTAAAAGTAAAATACAAAAAGTTCAAGAAAATTAGCTTTAAAGTATTAAAATTATTTTCTTAATTATTTTATTTTAAAGGCAAGTGAAATGAATTGAAAAAAAAGATATTAAAATCTTTAATTAAATTCTAAATAATTTTATTAAAGTATGGTGTGTTAAGAAATTATATGAACACCCATATTTTTCTTATTTTTGAGTTCCTAAAGGTTTATCCATTTGTAACTTTTACAATAGTCATTAAATGGAATTTGTACAATATATCCATAATATCTTACTTTTATTTATCCGAGAAAATTTTTTATTCCAATTTTTCACAAAAATTGGTGTTAAGAAATTATATGAACAATTTGGTTTTTCGTAGTTCTAACGATAGGAAAAATCTAAAAAAAATCCATCAGACATATACAGTCTGGTGCATAAGTATATGATCAAGGGTGTGTGAATTTTAATTTTGCTTCGCCTCGCTGTTAAATCGCATAATTTTAAAACTTTTTTATTTTATATTATAGCATTTTTTCCGGGCTTTAAGATGATGATAAATTTATAGAAAACCAACTTTTTTGCCAACTTTTTTGCCAAAACCAACTTTTTTGACCAACTTTTTTGCTCCGACAATAACATCTTTTACCGGAGTTGAAATTATTTTAGATTTATGAATGTCTAAGCTAAAATAAAAAATTATTTTAATATTAGATGTGAAATTTTTTGAAAAAAATGAGATTTAAAGTTTTGATCGTAAACTTTTGCACCAACAAAAATAGGGGTAAATTTATTTAAAAAATCATAACTCTATGAAATGAAAATATTTTTCTATAAATTTATCATCATCTTAAAGCCCGGAAAAAATGCTATAATATAAAATAAAAAAGTTTTAAAATTATGCGATTTAACAGCGAGGCGAAGCAAAATTAAAATTCACACACCCTTGATCATATACTTATGCACCAGACTGTATATGTCTGATGGATTTTTTTTAGATTTTTCCTATCGTTAGAACTACGAAAAACCAAATTGTTCATATAATTTCTTAACACCAATTTTTGTGAAAAATTGGAATAAAAAATTTTCTCGGATAAATAAAAGTAAGATATTATGGATATATTGTACAAATTCCATTTAATGACTATTGTAAAAGTTACAAATGGATAAACCTTTAGGAACTCAAAAAAATAAGAAAAATATGGGTGTTCATATAATTTCTTAACACACCATACTTTAATAAAATTATTTAGAATTTAATTAAAGATTTTAATATCTTTTTTTCAATTCATTTCACTTGCCTTTAAAATAAAATAATTAAGAAAATAATTTTAATACTTTAAAGCTAATTTTCTTGAACTTTTTTGTATTTTACTTTTAAAAAAAGTATAATTTGGAAAAGTAATAAGGAAATACAAAATTATTTTTTTTAATTCCATAAGTCTATACATTTTTTTCATAAAATAGAGAATTGGCAATTAAACATGCAAATATTTTAAGAAAATTTTGCAAATACTGAGCTTATATAAAAATATATTCTTGGCTTAACTTAAATATTTGTTTCCAAATTAGCAAATGTTTTTTTTTCTCAAATTCTAGTAAAATAATTATTTTTTACTTTTTGAGACTTTATTTAGGGGTTTGCTAAAGAATATACATATAATAGATAAATACATGTCTAACTTTTTAAACAAAACCTCGCCCCTTGGTTATCTACATATATCTTTAATTTAAATTAATTCCTCTATGTATAGAATGGTTTTAAATATTTTTTAATTTTTTGAATAATTTCTTTACTTTTCAAATAAATATTCTTTTTAGGACCATCTTCAATTTTCTCCCTGTCTAATTTTATTTCTTCATTAAAACCTTCTAAATGAATATCAAAAGAATTATTATTATTATTAAATTTTGGACTTTCTTCTTCAATTTCTTCAATTTCTTTTTTAATTTTAAAAGTTGCTATTTAAAAGAAAATAAAAAAATAAAAGAAAGACTATTCTTTAATTATAAATATTTTTGTTTGTTTTGTATTCATTTACATTTAAATTAAATTAACCAGTATTGATGAAAAATTTAGACAAATATTTAGACTCACCAAAATATAAACTCATTGAAGGAACAAAAAATGGGTGTAACTTTTAAAAACTGTTAACTCCAAAATTATTACTGTTAACTGTTACTGTTAACTCCAATAAAATTAAACTTAACATTATAATTCTATAATATTTTAATTACTCTTGTCTCAAGTGAGGGAGATATTTCCCATCTGTATCCCATATTTTTGTTTAAAAATTTTATAAAACTTTAATTATAAAAAAATATATATTTCTAAATAAGGACATTTTAATAACAAATAAATATAACTATTTACGTATATGCTTATTAAATTGCTTCAATGCACATCCTCTTTAACAAAAAACAAAACTATTTTATATAACAATAATTTAAAAAAAATATATATTTTTATATTTTTTACTTCCTTTTTTCTACAAAAAATAATTATTTTCTACCAGGAGTGTGCCGGTTCAAAGTAAATTTTTAAAAATGCAAAACCTGCAAACGAGTCTAATATGATTAGTTAAGTATTCAGAATTTTCTTCAAATCATTACTTCGAAAATAATTTATTAAATAAAATTTATTGTCTCATCGTTAACCCAAGAATTAATATCATTATACCCAATTCCAAAAATATTAAATGTAACCCCTTTTTATCACCCCCGCATCGGCATATTATTAAATAAAAATAGAAAAAGATTTTTTCTAATAAAAAAAAGTTAAAACACGCCTCTTACATTTCTTTATAGTTAGTGCGCGAATGCATTTTTCAGCTCAGACTTAAAATACGGCATTTAAAAAGCATTCTTTTTCTAAATATTTTATCATTCAAGTTTTTAACAAATAAAATATTATTTTTTAAAAATTTATTTTTAATAATTTAAAAACTATGGTTAAAACATCAAAAATAATGTTTTTTCTTCTAATTATTTATATTTCCATTATTTCTATGCCTTCATTTAATTTGGCGATTTCTTTATATGGAAGGAATTCCCTCATAAATAATAATTCTAATAATCGAAAAATTCGGGCATTTATGAATTTTAATTTTGGGAGAAGCGAAGAAGGACAAGTTCAAGGGACCAAAAGAATGGACAGAGAATTGAGGTAAGAAATTAATTATTTAATAAAAATATTTAATAAATCATTATTTCCTTCTATTATCACCTTCTAGAAAGCGAAACAATGCAAAATTATAAGAAATTATATTAGGGTTATAGTTAAATATCTTCAAGACTTATCAGACCCAGTAAAAACACATTTTACTTACTCTTATAGATCATTAACATTTAATCATGTCTATAATATTTTGTGGCATTTATTAAATTAAGCTTTTAGTTTTTCGACTTTGCAACTCCTTTTCGTTTTAAGCGTTCTTATAATTGTTTTTCCTCATTCAATAATGTTTTATATTTCATAAAAATAATTTAAAAATAAATTAATCAATTAAAATTATTTAAAGGAAAAAGAATCCCTCAGATACAATTAACAACGCTTTACGGTTAATTGAGTTAGTAGCATCACAATTAAATGCTAAACAAACTTCTCTTATTGCTACTACTCACTCATTGTCAACATCTCCTTTTTCTCCTAAATCTCCTTCCACACCCTCATTTTTTGTTACAAATAGTAAAATTGGCAAATTGAATGAATACAACGTGGATGGAAATGAAAATAAAGAAAATTTTAATAAAAAAGATAAACAAAAAAATGAAATAAAAAAACAAAATAAAATTGAAGAAGAGCCTCTCGTTATTAGGCATTACAACAGAGATTGCTTTTTTACACCAATTAATTGTTTTGTTGGCAAAGCGGGTGAAGAAGCTACAAATATTGTTGGAAGCGCATCAAATTCAAGAAAACATGTTCTCTTTATAAGACGAAGAAATTAGAGAATAATTTTGAGGGAAGGGAAAAATGTTTGGAATTTAATTTCATTATATCTACTATATATTTTTGTGTGTATTTTTATATATAAATATGACGATTTATTTTTAATGACGTTTTTAAGTTTATAAAACAAATAATGTAAATCTTAATATAGAAAAAACAAACATTCCTTTAAAATCTGTATAAGCTACTTTTATTTTTTCAATTTTTAACACTCGTCATTATATTATTTTTCTACCATTATTATTTACAGTCACTCCTCCTCCCTCCCTTCCTTCCCCCAAACACTCACTTTCCTCACTTTCCGATCGTTTTCCTTATTCATTTTTTTCATTTTTATGGATTTTTCTAAGGAAGAAATAAATGACACAAAGTAATACTTTGCCAAATTACCAAACATCGCGCATTTATTCGGCTGGATTTATTTCCAATCCCTATACTTCTTTCCGCTCTTGTTGTCTCAGCTTTAATATTAAAGTAAGTTTTGATTTTCTAAATTTTTTTATTTAATGTTTTGGCTATTTAATTGTACAATAAACCTTTTAAATCCCACCTGCTTTATTAAATAAAATTCTTTATTTATGAGGAATTTTGATTGAATTCATAAAAAGATTAAAAAAAGAAAAATAAAATAAAAATTTTGTAAGATATTAAATGTAAAATTATCTAAAAAATTAAAATTTAGAGTTAATGATTTACGTTGGAAGACATAGTTTGAGTTAATTAACTATAAAAATTTAATTTAAAAATAATATTTTTCAAAAATTATTTTAAAATAAAAAATTTATTTTATATTAATTCCTTTTATATTTTAATAAAATACATACAATATTTTTATTTTTTTCATTTATCAGGATCATGCCCAACTTTGCGGTGTTATCAGCCTTTCATTGTTTTTTTGTCTTGTTATTATTTCACTTTTGGTTTTTGGGGCTCTCTCAATGTTTTATATAATTTGGGGTGCTATTGTGTATAGCCTTTTAATGAAAAGTATTTTTAGAGTTAATGAAAAGAAATATGTGGTTATTTATTTAATATTTGAGGTTAATTGAAGTTTTTAATTTTAAAGATAAGGAAAATAATATTGAAGAATTTTATTTTTTTTTGTTTTTAAGTTTGAGAGAATAATTAATTAAATATTTTATTATTCCCTCTTCTTTTTTTCAATATTATTTTTAATTTTATTCAACATTAGACCCTCCAAATTGCTTTTTACTTTGCCTTAATTTCTTATATTTTATTGCCTTTGGTATTATTTCAAGTTCCAAATCAACGCTGTGAACCTTACTCTAGATTTTACAATGGAACACTCGAAACAGGCGAAATATGTAGAAGGACAGCGGTTGTTGAAGGTATATTTTAATTAAAGACTGGAGGACTTAAAGAGATTTCTGTTTTAAGTCTCATCTCGGTCCCCTAATTAATAAAAATATTTTTTAAAATTAATTTTATATCAAATGTTGATTAATAGATTTTTTAAATTAAAATAAAATAATTTATTTTAATTAAATATTTTTATTTAGATTATATAGAACTTCTTTTATTTTTATTTCTTTTGTCTATGGCCAAATTTTATTTTGTTCGAGTTTTTTCTCAATATTACAAATATTTGGTTTGGAATGAAAAAATAAATATTCATTCGGCACATTATTTTAATGGAAGGTTTTAAATACATATTAATTTAAAAAATATACATACCTATGTACTTTTTATTTTTAGTGGTGTGCATATTTCTGCAATGCAACAAAATGTTTTTCAACCACCGCCTCCTTTTTGGCAAACTCCTCCACCTTCTACAACCACCCAAAATATAACAAATGGTTTGTATTAATTTTTCGAGTTTAGAAGGGATATGAAGATAGTTAACGAAAAAATTCTGGAATTCCCAAAAATTAGGAATATGGAGGGGTCCGTCTGTTTACGTCGGAAATTTTCAGATAAGCATATCAAAATCCATGCCAATTACCAAGTCGGGAAATTATTAGAAAAATTTTAAATTATTCTTTATAATTTAACTTTTTATATAAAATATTTTAATAATTTAATGTTAGAATAATCTCATTTTTTGTAAAAAATAATTATTTACCTAACTAGTTGTGTCACTTCCAACTTATGAGGCATCTAAATTGCCAACTTACGCAAATGCTGTAGGTGTTGAAAAACAAAAAACTTCTTCCAGTACTCCTTTAAGTATTGAACAATCAAATGAATGAATGAATATTTTGTGAAAAGATTAATTTAAAAATTTGATTTTTAAATATACAAAAATATTTATATATTTTTTCTTTAAATTTTGTTTATTAAAAAAATTAAAATTCGAAAAAAATATTTTTTGTTAATGATATACCGCAATTAATTTAAAAAATAATTAATTAATTAATTAATTAATTAAAAATCATTTAAGAATATTTTTAATAAAAAAATTAAAAGTTTTAATTACTAAGTTTGGGCAAATTTAGATTTTTCTTTTGCGTCATAAATTGTTTGTATATTGGGAATATATTTTTTTATTTAAAAATTTATTCAATTTTTGATTATTTTATTTTTAGCTTTATATTTATGCAAGATTTTCCAATAAAATTAAATTAATTTTATTAAAAAATAATGGAAGGAAAATTATTTTTTTAAATTAAGTTTGGCAATAAAATTAATAAAAATTGAAAAAAATTTTATTGGAAATAATTAAACTAAAATTAGATAATCAAAAATTAAATAAAATTTTAGAACAGATTATCTTATTAATTTATTTAATTTTTAGAAAATTTTTCCAGAAAAAGACTAAAAATTAATTTTAGCAAAAATTTAAAGTCAGGTGAAGTAAATACCTTTAAAAGGGTTCAAAACAGAAAATATACATAATTTTAAATTAAATAAAATAAATTATTTTTAAAAATAAAATTAAATTAAAATGTCAATACCCAATTATTTTCAAAATTTAATTAAAATTTCCTCAATAATTTTTAAATATTTCCAAATAATTTTTATTTTAAACTCTCTACTATTGAGTGCTTCTTTACCTTTTGGTAAATTATACGTAAAAAATGGAAAGTTAATGGGCGAGGGAGGCAGATGGGCGCAATTAAGAGGAATGTCTTTATTTCATAGCCAAATGGTTGAAGGTGCTGGCTTTTACAATGCCGAAACTGTTTACAAATTAAAATGTAATTGGCATGTTAATGTTGTAAGTTATTTTGTTTAAAGGGACTAATAACAAGTTAAAAATTGGGTACAGAATAAAATTAGGGTTGATTGTGAATTGGCTAAAATAATTATTTTTAAAAATATAATTTAAAAATTTGTACATAAATATATCTGAGGACAGATTTAGCCCCTCTTGTGGTAATTAGTAAAAAATACAAGTTAAATATATAGAAAATTTTCTCAATTTTAGTAAATAATTTTCACAGAGTCACTCTTCCAATTCTCTTTAAAAATAATCATTGATGTTCGTATACTTTTAAAAAGTCCGGATAAGATGATAAAGTTAACATATACATTAATTAAAATATTTATAAATAAAGTTTTTGTAAATAAAAAATTTCAAAGGTTCGTGCATGTTTGGGTATAATGAATTATGGGAATGGAGGTTATTTTGTACACAGAGAATTGGAGAGGGCAAAAGTTAAAGCAGTAATAGATGCTGCAATTAAATATGATATTTATGTTGTTGTTAGTTTTCATTATACTGGAGATACATTGTACACAAGAGAAGCTTCTGAATACTTTAAAGAGTTATCATATGAATATAAAGGAAGATGGAATATGATTTATGAAATTTACAATGAAGCAATACATAATAATTGGTATACATTAAAGCAATATCATGAAAGTGTTATTCGGGCAAGTTTTTATATTTAATAAAATTTTTGTATAATATGTAATTAAAAAAATTTGAAGGAAGGCAGTGAAAGGGAGGGTGTCAAGGGTTATGAAAATAAATGGATTTTTTTAGAAAGTGTATAGCTCGAAATAAAAAACAATAGATTTTATTAGCAGTAGGGGTGTTGTTTTTGATTAAAGCTGACCCTCTAAACATTTCGGGCTTATTTTCTGAATTATAAAAATTCAAAAAATATTTTGATTTCAGGCAATTCGAGAAAATGATAAAGATGCGGTAATTATTTGTGCTACACCTTATTATGATCAACACATTTCAGAGGCTATTAAATACCCGATTACTAATTACTATAATATAATGTGTGTTTTCTTAAAACCAAGAAATAATCTTTTTCCATTTTTCTAGGGGGTGTTTTTTATAGAAATCCTCTTTAACTTTAGAAATCCTCTTTAACTATTAATTTTGATCTCCAAAGCCGAACACTAATATATGTATATGTAATATAATTTAAATTAGGTATACACTACATTTTTATGCAAGTGAACAGGGTGTTGAAAATTTGCGAAAAAATGTTTTTTATGCCTTAGAACTGAACTTTCCATTATTTGTAACAGAATATGGACTAACATTTGGAAATGGAACCGGACCTGTTAATAAATATGAAACAGAAAAATGGTAGAAAATTTTAAAATTAATTTTTATAATATTTTGTTTGGGGAAAATACTTAAGTCAAACAAAGTTAATTTTAATTGGAAATAAAAAAGTTGAATGGATAAATAGAACTATAACAAATATTTTATAATCAAAATATGGAATTGATAAATAAAATGTTAAATACTTATAGGTGGAAAATGTTAGACCAATTTGGTATTCCATACATAAATTGGTCTGTAAGTAATAAACGAGAAAGTAGTGCTGCATTAATACCTGGCTCTACTTCACGGAATGTTGACGATTATCATTATTTAACAGACTCAGGAAGTTTTGTAAAAGAAATGCTTATAAATAAACAACCAAAACCTTATGGATGTTCAAAATGGGAAGAAATTGTTGATGATTTAATATCGGAAATTTTCCCTTTAAATAATGTGATTGATGAATAAAATTTTATTTGTCTTAATTATACATAATGATCGGATTTTGGGTTGTAAAAACATTAAAATAAGTATATCTAAATGTGTATCTAAAATAGGTACGAAACAAAATGCTAAAGTGTAGAAATCTGCTGATTATAAATTGTTACGGGGTTTTCAAAATTTTTTATTACCTACCCCTAGTATTTAAAAATAATTTTGAAGCCATTTCTTCCTCAAATCGTCGAATTATAAAATCTTTATTAATTATTATAATTATAAATTTGATTGGTGCTTTTATAAATAATGCTATAAGGCAATTTTATAATTTTGTTGATGTTGATGTTGTTACAAAAAATTTTATAACATTTATTAATTCTCATTTAAATATTGTTGCTTACAGTTCGAATGCACATGCTCTTTATTTTTTCAGGTAAAAAATTAATTTTTGAAAATAGTTAAGAAAAGAAAGGGAAAAGAAAGGGGAATTTAGTTATTTAGTTAAAAAATATTTATTTTATAATTAAAATAAATTTGTCTAAGTTTTGAGATTAGACAAATTTATAATTTTTTTGTGATTACTAATTTAGTAGTTTTAAAATTTTCAGTAAAAAATATCGTGCAGCTTTTAATGATTCTTTGCTAGTTTATTTAAATAAATCATCGAATCAAGTTGCAACATTAAATGTTCATCCTCGATTACCAAAACAAGTTAATATACCTCTTGCAGTGATAGACTCCTTTCCGCTAAAAGGAAAAGAATGTGGAATAAATAAAATTTAATTTTATTAATATCAACAAACATAATCAAGAAAACGATAATGATTTAAATTTAAAATTCTTTTTTTATTTGAAAACAGGCATCTTGAATAACTTTAAACAAATAAATTTCTATGACAATTCTCGTTTTTAAATAAGTCTTTTGATAAAGTCAATTTAAATGTAAAAAGTATCGAAATTTAAATTCAACTTTGATAAATAGATAATAAAAATTAAAGGCGAATATTCGCCGATATGAGTCTGGACGCGGAACAGACCTCATTGAATTATTTTATATTTCCCTATAGTGTGGATAGTGAACATTTTTTAGACGGAATATTTTCAATGTTTTCTGAAAAAAGACATTATATTGTATATTTTAAAAATCCATTATTGCTTTTGTTTATTTAATTGAAAATAAATTCTTTTAAATCAAATAAAATTTATCAACTAAAAGAAGTCTACATAGATGAATCAGCTGTGTAATAGAAAATATAAAAATTTAGTGTCAAAAATGAATAAGCATTTTTAGTTTCTAACAAACACAATTTATCAGTAAAAAAAATTGGGCGCTTATTCAAGTAAAGCAGCTGGGGTATAGCTACATACCTATTTCTCCTTCAGCTAGCGCAAAATGTTAATCGGCGGCTGGGAGCGAACCAGCATCTTCAGGAGACCGGACTAATGTGTTATTCATTACACCACGCCAGCTACTGCACAGCCTTAGGAATTAAATAGCTATATGCTTTACATGCATTTTGATTGAAGAAAAAATTACTGAAACAAAAATCCAGTTCGTTCTGTTAAAATAATTAAAATAAAATCGGCAGAATTATGCCGCTGTTTCACTAGAAATTTTTAAAAATATTATAAAAAACCTCAACATCTTTTCTTATATTTGTTTAAAATCATTCTATACATATTTAATTTTCCCCATTATTCGTGTAATACTCACAAAAAGGCAAATAAAAAATATTCCAATCAACCTTCACTTCACTATAAGCCAAATTATATACTAATTCAAAATTTGTGTTTTTATTTACTTCATCTTTAATTTGAAATAAAATATCTTTCAATAAATTTAAAGAAAGTCCAGGAAGAAATTCAATTTTATCCAATTCATAAATATTCTCCAGTTCTGGAAACCATAATTTGCATTCCCCATTCAAATATGACAATATACCATTTGCCGTTGGACGATGATCAGGATTGTATCGGAGTGTTGCCGAAAATTTTTGAGAATTTTTTAAAAAAAATTTTTTAATTTAAATGTGTCTATTGAAACATTTATTTATTCAGCTAATTATTCTTTCTCAAATAATTATCTCTCACATATTAATAATAACCCCTTAGCAAAGGAATCTTTTCTTCTAAAATTATAAAGGAAAATCGCATCCAAAAAATCTATTTGTTTTGTTATCTCTTTGTTGTTATCTCCCGTAGAGATAACAACAAAGAGTTTTGTTATCTTTTTTTATTATCTTGTTTTGTTATCTCTTTGTTGTTATCTCCCGTAGAGATAACAACAAAGAGTTGTTATCTCCCGTAGAAAATTTTTGATATGGTCTACTGAAACGCCTATGACTTTTTTAAAACAAAACTTAAGTATCTTAGATTTTGTCATCTAATAGAAAATTGAATAGGCTACAAAATAAGTATAAAATCATAGAAGATTATTGAGAAGGAAAAAAGTTATAAATAAAATAAAAGTGACAGAAAACTTTATTTTAAACAAGGTATATTTTAAATTTATTTTTTAAAGTTTTTATTCTTACAATAATCAAAAGATATGTTTTTGGACAACAAATTCTTGTTTGCAAAATTAACGTCAAAAAAATAAATATATTTTCCGAATCTTTCAATATAATTAAATACCATTCAGTATAATCTCTTTTTACCATTTTATACTTTTCATTTATCCAAATCAAAATTTGACCATAATTTGGCTAAAACATAATAAAATTTAGACTTTGTTTAATTGTGTTTTTATAAATGTTTAGAAAAATATTTTTTTGTCTTATCAGTTTTAATTTTTTTTAAATAATATTTTTGAGGCTTCAATTACAATCTCACAATTCTAACGAAGAATGAACTTTTAATTTTTCTATTACGTTTTTTATTAATGAATATTTAATATCTTTATTTATTAAAAATATTTATTTATTAACTTACTTGTTTGTTATTATTTTTAATATCCAATATAATTTCCTGATTCATCACTTTAGCATATAAATCCCCCATAACAATTTGGAATAAAATAATACCAATCGCCCAAACATCCGATTTCACGCTGAGTAAATATTGAAAAGGACATGCCTTTTTATGGTCAGGACATAAATGAATATTATCTTTATGAGGACATAAAAATCCATGTACAGGACATATATTATGTTCAGAACATTGTGTATTTTTATGTTCGGGACTTCGATATGCTTTTGATGAAAGTGGGGGCTTTTCGGAAATTATATAACGTTGATTTTGAAATACTATCGTCTTATAAAAACGTTGCTTGTCCTCTTTGCCAAAAACTTTAACACTTCCAAAATCAATAGCTTTTAAAATTCCTCTTCCGTTATTTGCCTGACTTCTAGATTTTTGAACAAAAATAAGGTTATTTGGTTTGAAATCCAAATGTATTATTCCTAAAATATGCATATGTATTAATTTTAATTATTTGAGAGGGAATTATGGTAAACAAATGAGTATGACCTTTTCCAAAATATTTAAAGATGTCCAGGAAAGTGGTACCAAAAAATGTTAATATACCAAATAATTACTAATTAATATATAAACAAATAATTATTCAATAAATAATTACCAATTATAATTAATATACCAAATAATTGAAATTTAAAAAATTATTTTTATACATATTACATTTTTATTACTAAAATTTTTTTGGCAAATATATATTTACTTTGTCTTGAGAATATAACAAAAAACTTCGTAGTTCCAATTTTTATCAAAAAAAACTTACTATCATTTAATTCTTTAAGAACAATAACAGGTTCTTTTATAACTCCAAAAACTTTATTATCATTAATTTCCCACTTTCTTCTTCCACAACCCCATTCATTATGTTTTTCAAAAATATAGTCTCTGAAGCTGCCACCCCCTCCCCATTCTAACAATGAATAAAAAATTCTCGGTATATTATCAGGGCCATCAATTCTAGTCCTAAAAAATAATTCTCTTTATTATTAGTATTAAATGAATTAAAAACTTTATTTAAAAACTAGTGCTAAATTTTTATTTTTAAAGAAAAAAATTAACGCTGCGTGAAATTTGATAACTCTTTGTTGCTCATGACCAAATAAACTTAAAACTTCATATTCATTTTGTTGCATTAATTCAACTGAATTCCTTATAATTGGATCGTTAGGTATATTTGTTTTTTTGAATGCAATACATCCTAATTGTTTCCGATTTTTTCCTCCTAGGGTATAACCTTCTTTTAATGTTGCATGATATACCTTAAATTAATTTTTTTAATTTCTTAATTTTATTGTAATGATAATTTTTCTAAACAATTCTTCAGTAACGCAAACGAAAATTTTTGGATTTTCAAAATGCAAAATAATTATTATTTCGTGGGTTCTAGGCTTAAATAGCCGTGAAGATCAATTTTCTGGTAAAAAGGGGCTTTAAATTCCAATTTTTAGCGAGGCCAGTAAAAAATTTTATGTTAAAAACGGGGAATTAATACTTGCTTTTTACCTATAATGTTTGAAGGAAAAAATGATTGACAGTAAAAAAAGGAAATTAATCTGAAAATAGGGGTGGGGGCGGGATATTAATAAAGTATCAAATTTTATTTTACCTCAGAATATGATCCAGATCCCATCTCTACTTTATCATATTCAAGTGTAATCATTACGCCTACTGGGTTGGAAATCTGAAATTTGCTTTTTAGAAACTTGCTCTATGGAAATTTTGTTTTCTGGAATTTTTCTTTTAAAGACAAAACTTTGCTCTAAAGATAAATGTTGCTCCCAAATCCATTCCGTGGTTAAATTGAAATTCGTGTATTTATTAAAATTTCAAACAACAAAATCACTGTTAATTGATTCGAGTGTAAAAAGTTTTGAAAATTTGTTTTAGCCCCTTTACACGTGATCTCCAAATAAAAAAGTTTTTCCGGAGGGCAGAGTTCTGCATTGAAGAGAAAAATTCCGATAGTACATCCTCCTCTATTTTTACCTGTGGATAAACTCGTAAAGTTTTTTCTTCTATTTCACCTTTAAACTCATATCCACACATATCACAATAATTTTGCGCATAAATTAAAAGTGGTAAGAATTGAAATAATGAAAATAATAAAATGGGAATAAAAATAAATTTGAAGAACATTTAATTTTTAAATTAATAATTGGAATTTTTAATTTTTATAAAATTAATTGTTTTTATGCTAAATTTAAAAAAAGAAAACACTATAATGAAGAACTTAAGTTTCAATAAGAGAATTAAATTAAATTAAAGTTTAAATTTTAAAAGCCTGGTGAAAGTAAAAAATCAAGACTTTCTCCAAAGACGATTTTAAACTATAAAGACGAAACCGGAAGAATTCTAACACAAAATTTAAAAAATTCCAATAAAGAAATACATTCCTTAAAGATTGCCACCACGCAAGACAGTGACCATTTGTTTAATAATTTTAACTTATTTGTCCACAAATTTTCAAGTAAACGAGAATTACTCAGAATAACTATTTAATTTTTAATAAACATTTATTTCAACATTTTTATTTATTTTATTTATTAAGAAAGTAAAGGAAATTTTAAAAGATAAATTTTAATTAAGAAATAAAAAGGTAAATTTTAAATGAGAGGATAAGATTATTGACAGTCTTCCTTTCACTTTATTGACTTTTAAATCGATGCCATTGCTTTTTAAATATTAAGAAATATTTTTAATTAATAAATATATAAATTTAATTATAAATAAATATAATTTTAAAAATTAAATTGTATAGTTAGAGATTGTTGTAATTAATTTAAGCACTATGAGATTAACATTTAAGTGATATAATAAATATTAGAGATTGTAAGTTTGAATAAAAATAGGGATTGGAAACGGAAAAGAAAGTTTCAAGAAAGCTAAGGAAGCCAGTAATTCTGGTTATGGATTTCATCTCGCCCTCTCAAACAAAGCCAGGAAGATGAAAAGTCACCTAAAAAATACCAAGTTTTTACGTCCATTAAAAATGTTCGTCAAAATGTCGAAGATTTTAAAGCATGGCTAATCCAAAAACACATTTTTTATTTACTTTTGTAGCATGGAATAAGCTGAAAGAAGCATGGAATAAAGAGTTTAACAAAAGATTCGGATTGACAAAAAGTTTACTTTGATGTTCAAAAGCTTAATGACCGAATACATATATATGTATTAGATATGTAAAAATAATTAAAAAATTTTATTTTTGCCCAAGTCTTTTATATTCCTCTCGTAATGAATTTTTTTAATAGTAAATTCTTGTTCCCCTTTTTACAATAGTAAAATCTTCTTTCAGCTTTTTTTAAATTTCAAATTATTATATGCCAATAACTTTATGTATTTCCTAGCACTTTAAGAGTTTTTGTTCAGGATCATTTAATCAAGCTAATTTTAGTCTTTTTAATTCTCAATATAATACAGTATTTTCTATTTGGTCAGTGTAATTGGAGAGACCGAATGCTAGGTATATTTTAATTATGCAAAAATAATTAAAATTTTTAGTAAGGAATTTGTAATATTTTTCATAAAAACTAACAAAAAATTTTCATGCCAGCCTTTCCGCTATATTTTTAACAATCGATATATTTTCTTTTTCCCATTTTTTGTTTCATAACAAAGAAGCTGTCATTTGTTTGACAAACACATAGCCTCACACTTTAGCCGTAACAGCTTTTATCCTAACCTTACTTTATTTAAAGCTAGAGGACGAAATTGGCAATCTTTAATTTATTTGACCAAAAATTATTTTTTAAATTAATTCCTTCAAATAGTAATTTATTCTAACTAAATTACTTTAAGGTAGAAGGAGAACTTTTGTAAATTCTGGGACAGCACTAAAATAAAATATATCTTTACTGCTTAGAATTAAAAAACTTTTAAGTAAATAATTTAATAAATGAACGTGCCACCTCCACCTTATATTGAAACTACAGCAACTTCTTTAACACAATCGACATCACTAAATGTCCCACCTATTACACAAACTTTCTACACAGATGCAGAAGGAGGTGTAAGTTACAATTTTTTTGTTTTTCCTGAACTTTCCATTAGTGGTGGGAACTTCCATTAAATAGGGGATGTTCACGGCCCGTCGGGGAGGATTCTTCAGGGAACAGTGATGTCGGAGGATGGACTATAGTAGTCAGGGACAGAAATTTTGTAGGGACCTGGGTCGGGAAGTTTGGGTTTAATGAAAGGATTTGGGTTTAAAGAAAGACTTTAAAGAAAGCAAGAACGCAAAATTGAACATTTTTGTAGCCCGCAGTTCCTGTACACAGTAAAGTAGCACGGGATGTCAGCGAGTACCGTATCAATTTTGTGAAATAAAGGCTAGCTCTTGTTAGTCTTAAGACCTCTTGGGTCCGTTTTAAACTCCTACTGGATACTTAGCTTTACAAATCTTGGCTACGATTTTTCCTAGCCGCTCCATGATGGAGAATATGAGAATTCTTCTTCCTCCGCAGAATAGTAAAAACTGTCCAAGATCGCGTACCAAACTTTTCAAAATAATTAATTATAAATTATAGCGCCATTGCTTAACTTGTAATCAATTAATACAAAGCCCTTGTGGTAATTGTCGTAGCTTGTTTTTTTCTATTTGTTGCATCTTTTCAATTCTATTTTTGTAATTTTAATTTTAAATATACCTAAATTTTATTTGTTTTAACAGTATTTTAGATGGAGCTTTGTGGCTAATTTCAAAAATAGTTGATTCATTTTTAGATGATCCTGATAAGCTCTCTAATTAATCTTTAATGCAGAATGTAGGTTTTAAAGTTAATTTTTTAATAAATTTTACTTTTATAGTTCCATTGCCAAATTTGAAAATAAATAGTTGCTAATTAGACAAATGTTTGGATTATTTATTTACACTGAAATCTCAGTTTATGGCGAATTCTCTCAAGCCATTTAAACAAGAAGAATGTTATACCTCACTTGAATCTACATCCTTGTGATTGAAAAATAATTATGAGATGTACATACATGTTGTGGTATTGCTTAATCATCTCCCTGTTTACAGTGGCAATCAAATTAAAAATATTAGACTCACGCGTTTCCACCTAGTTGAGGTCCGTATATTAAGATTTCTTATTATCAACTATAAATTGTACAATATTTCATTTAAATTTATAAAAATACAAATTTTAACCCAGATCAATTAAAATTTCAATTTATTTTTAAAAAATCAAACAAGGATAGTATATGAATTGTTTAATTTAATTATTAATTTAATTAATTTAATTATTTAAGTTTAATTCAAATATTAAAATTTATTAAGAGGATAGACTAAGTGAGAATTTAAATCTTATATAAAAATAGAATATTAAATTTAGGGTTGCTGTTGGTTGATCGGGCTTATCCCGATTCGGGTCAACCTAAAAAATTCGTTTGGATAACCACCAGCAACCCTGGATATTAAATGAAATGAGAGTTTTTAGTTTATAATTTGTACAAATTAATATCACAGAATTGAATGGCCATTAATTATTCATCACAAAAAAACAAAATAGTAGAAATATAAAAACAATTATCATGAGAAATGAGTAATTTGAAAATATAAATATTATAAAATTATAAATTAAAACAAATCAGGTCTTAATAAAGGCAATCTTTATTTAAATTATTAAATTAATTTAAAACTAAATTAATATTAAAACAATAAATATTATAAGTAGAGTTTGACACCGACCGGGCCTGCAGATGAGAAGGGTTTTCCGGGCCAGGTAGCCCAGAAAACGAGTATCTTGATTATATCTATTTTTCGGAGTTTCCCGGGTTTTAAACCGGAAATCCCAACCCGTGTTTATTTGAAAGGTAAACTCCAACCGGACCCGGCAATTTGGAGATGTCGAATTCTAGTAAATAAACAAATTAAATTTTGAGAAAGTAGAAGTAACCCGTATAATTTTCTGGAATATTTTTAAACAAATTTTAGACTATTTTTTCCTGCTAAAACATCTATAAGTAGGTGTGCAAGTGAAACAACAACCAAATATAGGAATTATAACTTTGCTGATTAGAACATAAAAAATCTAAAAAATTAAGAATTTACTATTTAAATTATAATATTTTCAAAAAATATATAAAATATTAATCCTAGTTTTTTTGCCGACATTTAAATATTTATATCCGTTAAAAGATCTGGCCTTATCTAGGGTATTTTTGTGATTTGAGTTTCGATTTGAAGAGAGAGGGGTTTATTTGTACTTTTGTATCTAAGAAAACTGATCGAGTTTTATCTATAAACTTTTAACAAAACTTTAAAAAACTCAAAAAATCCCTTGGTTAATTACTCAATCAATCCACCTATAAAATTCTTTTTTATTCAAAAACTAACCAAAATAACAATTAAATAACCAAGAATATCAGAAGCAAGCATTAAAGCTTCACTAACAGATCCGATTCCTTTGACCCAATTAGCAGGATTTAAATATTTTGCAAATCCTTCAGCTGATATTTTATTGCATTGTTTACATGCCCCAATAGCCTCATTCCATTCATTTTGCATTGTATTTTGTTCTAATTCATAATAAACTGATTGAACTGGGCGACACAATTCTCTTGACAATTCACCATCGTCTGGTCTATAATTTTTATTTTTTATAAAAATTTATTGTCTCAAATAAACAAAAATCACCTTAAACAAACTAAATGAATACTTCCCAAAGGATATGGCTTAATTCTTGTTTGAACAGATATTGGCATCCATATTTTATTATTATTATTCTTAACATTTTCTTCATTATTAGGTACATTTACACTAAATCCATCAATTTCCGTATTTCCATATAAATCATTTAAAGGTCTAACATATCCATTTAAAACACCACTAGCATTAAATAACTTTAAAAAAATTCTTAGAATTATAAATATTTAATTTATTTAACTGTTAAATTAAGCAAAGAATTAGAAAATTTGTCAACAATTAATAGAGCAGTAAAATCTCCCAATTTTGAAGAATTATGAACAAAAGTTATTAGCCTTTGTTTTTGATTTTCTGATTCTTCCAAAAATTCTTTTTGTGCTGAAAGTGTTAATTCTAAAGATAATCCTTCACTGACACGAACTAAAGCTATTCTCTGATTGGAATCTAATATTCTAGCAGAACGAATCCATTTATTAACTTTGTTTAAAGTTTCTGGGATTTTGAATTGTGTAGTTGCCTGAAAAGTTATATTTAAATAAAATGTATTTTCTTTGAATAATATCAAAATATCAGAGGCCTTTAAGGTTGCAGATCTCGATATGTAGCTATTTCCCAGGATCCATCAACCCTAGTAATGACATCTCTTATATAAAAAAAATCCTATCCTGTAAAACTTAAAAGTTTTCCTTAGGTATGGGGTACTTTTATATTCCGATATGCCAATGCAAAGGCCTTTAAGTAATTACATTAAAAATTAATTAACAATTACATTATTGTCAGAATTAATATAATAGCTAGCATCAAGTACAGAACGATATCTCTGTGTGGCACAATCTTCAGCACGAGCGTGATGAATTTTATCTATGAACACTTCGCCAGCTTGTACAAACGGTTTATTTCTTTCATCTAATCGAAGCCATCCCAATTTGTGGAAACTGATAAAAATAAATACATATTAATTAACTCATCTAAGAAGAGATTAGGGCTTATTTATAATCTTTCATCTCTAAGGAACCTTGATCCTATACAGCAGGGATTTTTCCCTATTTTACCCAACCGCTTTAAAGATGGGCGCTAAGGATTCTAAGAAGTAGTAAGGCCAATCCTTTCCATCCAGGTAATTTAGCATTGTTTCACCTTAAAAATATGCATATGTATCTAAAAACCTACTCATGTTCTGTTATTCTATTTACAGGCATTTGCCCAATTAACTCTCCAATTGTTCCATCAGATCCAATTTCTGCAAAATAAACGCCAGCATCAAGTTGTACACCTGCCGATTTAGCTCCAGCCAGGCCCAAAACAGATAATTTTAAACCAGAAATTTCACTTAAAATCTAAAAATATTTTTTAAAGTTTTTTCTTTTAACTTTTCCCCCACTGTATTGTGAATGGCTCCATCCAATTGAATTCGAATTTTTCTTTTTTCCAATTCCTCCCAATGACCTTTTAATTTTTTCTCATTATTTTCCTTCCAACTCCATCGTGAATATTGTAGCAGGACAGAACTAACAGCATTCTCTAATTTTAGAGCAACAAATTTTCTGTCTCGAAAAGCTCTAAATCTTAGCTGGCAACACAATCTTGCATTAGAAGAATATTGTTCATGACGAGAACAATGCTCTCCTGTTGGCTGATTGGCAAAAAATGTTCGATGACAGACTGATTGTGACTTAAATTTTTCTAAATTTTTATTTTATTTTTTAATTAAAATTTACTTTTTCTTTATTATTTCCTTCTCTTTTGTAAGCCCAATTATCTATTTGCTCATAATCTCCCCCACTTTCTCCTCCTTTGTCTTTTTCTATCTCTTCATCCGAACATTGCCCATATTTGTAATGAGCAGCTGCACAATTTGCACTTCCAGACTCACACTCACAAATACACCGAGTTTCCATCTCGGGAATGGCAAAACGATATCTGAGGAGAATTTTTAATAAATTACGAATTAGAAAAAATAAAGTGTTTGTGTTTTACTCATTTTTAAATTTAAACAATTATTTTCTAAATTTTAAATTATATTTTTATTTAACTAAAAATTCAGAAAATGATAAAAGAATGCCGGAATACCCCGACTGAATTTGTTGATATATGTATTAGGTTTAAAATTTTAAATTTGTTAGATAACCTTTCTGTAATTGCATGATATTGTTCAAGACCCAAAACAGTTATAGAATGCAAAATATTTTCTTCAATTTCGTTTGATTCTTCAAGTTCAATTTTGGGTAGTGTTGTTAACTTTTCATTTAAATTTTTAATATTTCCCCTTCTCCTTGTAGCCAAAGCAACAATAAAAGAATAATTTGATTTTTGTTGAGTAATAATTTGTTGTTCTTCTTCATTTTCCTCCTCTTCCTCCCCCTTTTTGATTTCTTCTTTTTTATTTTCTTTCATTTGCAAGTCAGCACTAACAGGTTGAGGAATACCAACAGTAAAACAAACACTTTGACCAATACCAACATTTAAAGAAAGTTGAGTGGAATATGTAGGTGAACGTATAGAGGATGATGAGGAATTTGCTTGCCTTTTTGTTACTAAAATAATTTTAAAAGAATTTATTTAGTTAATAACTCTTCTGAAAGTTACAATACTTCAATTAACCAAAATATAAGTTAAACAGCCCCGAACAATTTTTTAACACAAAATGAGTTATATTCATCGTACTAAAAGTCAAATGCTATTATTATTATACATGTATGCCTACCTACCTTATAATCAGCCTAAGGGGGAAAGGATTTTAAATATATAAATTTCTTTAGTGTTAAAAACAGCAAGTTAAAATTAACTTACATTTAGATCCTTGTGTAAAAGTTACAGTTGCCCTTGTACAATGTGGTGGAGAAATATTATTGTGTTCCAATTCATTTAAATTTTCTATCCTGTTTAAATTTAATCTTCTTTCACTATTTAAATTAATTTTATTTTGTCTAATTATTCTTCTTCTTGGATCTATAGGTGATAATTTAACATTGTGAATAAATAATTGAATAAATAAAAATATCCAAAGTGAAGGGGAAAGTTTAAAAGGCATAATAATTATTCTCCCTTTTTAATGGAGAATTTAAAAAATAAATATTTTTTAAAAAAAATATTTAATTTTAAAAATAACATATCTAAAAGAAATAAAAATTTTAAGAAAATATTTTTTGAATTAATTAAAGTATGTACTTTATTTAGATTAAATATGTAGAAAATTTTAGAGGGCAGAGAGATGTTTTTTAGAAGTAAATAAAGGAGAGATATTATCTTAAATGAATACAAAATATATTTAGTTAATCCGATTTGGGACAAATGTTCGTTTAAAAAAACTTTTTGTAATTTAAATAAAATGAGGGCGACATTTAGTACAAAAAATTAATAAAATTTTATTTTATTTTATTAATTAAAAATACTATCAAATACGTATAATTAACAGCTATGTACTCTTTATTAAGAAACTACCTAATTATAAGTAGAATTCTTAATAAACTCTGATTGAATTTATTAAATTTTATAATAATTCTGAATTGCCGAATCTAATCTCTCTTAGAATTGACTCACCCCATCTTAAAACAGCAATAACAAATAGTAATTTTTTGGCTCCAGGAACTGGTTCCAGGAACCGCCGTTCTGGAACTGTGTAACCTCAAGAATGACATAACTTAAGGAGATATAATGTATTTAAACAATTTTTAAATAATTTAAAAAAAATTTTTAATAATTGTATAAAGCTTTGAATTCAATCTTCCTCCCAAAAATATTATAAGAATTATTTATTATGTAATGTATCTTTATAGAATTGGCCATTTAAGAGCAATTATATTTCTACTTTACACACTAATTTAATCATTTCCTGAAGAAGAAATATTTTTTCAAAAAAATTGTCTTCTCCCTTCCCCTCACCTCCCTCTTTACTTTCCCGCCCTCAAAAAAATTATTTTTTTTCCGTTAAAAAGTCTCCCTCTCTCCCCTTTTTTCTTCTTCAATTCCCCTCAATTAAACATAAAAATTGTCTTGCTTTTTCCAATCATTTTTTGGAACATTAAAAAAAAATAAATATAATTTATTTATTTCTGTATCAATTTCTGTTGCCAATTATTAGTATAAAATTGTTTACTTTTTTTAATTTAATTTTTGCGCGAGAAACCGTTGCATTCTCGAAAATAAAATTTTTTTTTGGAATTTCTATTTTTGCGAGAAAAAGGCTAAATGTTTGTTAAAGAAAAAAAGGAAGGGAGGAAATGTTAAAAAATATCTGTAAAATTGATAAAATAATTTTTTTATTTAAATTGTCTTAAATAATTAGTGGTCAAATCAAATGACTTTTAAATGATTAATAATCACATTTTTTATATTTTCTAAATAAGGAAATGTCCAGATAATAAAAAATATTAATTATTAGTTTTCTGGAGATAAACATTTAATCTAATAAAAATATAGAAAATTAATGGAATAACATAACTTGAGGGATGTGGGTAATTGTAGGGAAGTTTGAAATTATCAGAAAGTTTATCCAAAAGGATATTTAAATTTTGTTGAGATTTTAAGATTAATTAGTTATTGAAAGAAAAAGAGGAAAAGGGTGCTGATTTTCAAAAATTGACCTTTTTAAATAAAATAAATTTATTGAATATAATAATTTTGTTTAATAATCCTTTAAAATTATTTTTAATTTTTTTCAAATTTTTTGGGAAAAATTACAAAAAAAATACTTTTCCAAATTTTTTTCTAGAGAATAATTTAAAAAAAATTTAAATAAATTTATTTTCTAAAGGAGAAAAATATATAATTAATTAAAAATATATTAATTTGTTAATAATAAAAAATAAACATTTTTTCTATTTCATTTAAAATTGTTGCATAATCACCTTTAATGAAATATAAACTCTTTGTGTGTGTTAATTCGGAAATTTTTGCGGGAAATATTTAACCCAAATATTTTAGCAAAAGGCGTGTATATAATTCATTAATTTCACTTAAAAGAGAGTTTAAGTATATCAATCATTTTACCTTTCTAATTTATATTTTCTGGATCATTCAATTGAATTTAAACAAAACAAAATTAAATATATAAATGAACATGGAATTTAAGTATTCCCAAAAATAAATCTGGTTGGTCACCTTCGTTATATCAAATGAAAAGTATTTAAAAAGGAGGCTACTTTAGTGAAAATAAATAATTTTTAAAATAAAATCAAAAATTTTAGGTTAATTCTCTTTTTTAATTTTTTATTTAGAGGAAGATATACATACATAAATAATAATAAAATATTTAAATTAGATCCCCTAAATGACTTAAGAAAATAAAAAAATTATCAAAAATAAAATATAGGTAAGAATATAGTAGGATATTTTAAAAAAAGATATGAATAATCGAAAATTAAAAAGGGAAAAATAATAAAATGGTTTTGATAGGCGACGTTTCTCGCGCATTAAAAAAGGAAAATAAAAAGTGGCACTAAATTAATAAATATTGCGCAAATGAATGGAACGGAGAGAGGAAAAATAAAAAAGAAAGAGAAGTGATTGACCGGTTAATTTTAAGAATATTTATTTATTTTTCAATTAATTTTAAATTGACAAAAAAATAATAGAGAGGAGGGGGGGGGGAGAAGGGGAGAAAGTTTAAAAAAAGGAGGAGGGGTTAGTGAATAATGAAGAAAAAAAGATTTATAACCCAAATATAAATTTACTTCTCCCGCAATTCGTTTAATATATGTAGGAGGGAATAAAATAAATAAAAATTAATTGAAGGTTAAAAAGAAGTGAGAGAATTGACAGTTTTTATTTAATCGTTTTAAAGGACTTAAAAATTAATTTAAGCAAATAATTTTGAAAATTTGATACAGTTATTGTTTTAAATTAAAATATTCTCCTCTTTTAAAGCTAAGAGAAAGCCATTGTCAAAACATTCAAATTATTGATAACTAAAAAATATTCCTAGATTAAATTTGTCATAGAAAGTCAATAATATTTGGGACTAGATAAAATAGATAGTCCATAACTTTCTAATCATCATTTAAAGTTTTTTGAAATAAAAACTTAATTTAGGAAATAATTGTGAAATTAGAAAATATTTCCAAAACTAGTTGCAGTCGAATCTCGTTATTGTATTATACTGAATTGATGTTGAAAAAGTTCCATTTATATAAAAACTTGAAGGGTATTGCCTATACATCTCTTCAACCTACTCAATGGCCAAATAAATTTTTAAAAACGTAAACTAAATTAAAGAATATAAATACATCACTTGAGGGTATATTATAACGAGATTCGATTTTATTTAAAAAGTATCTACAATATTTTTTAAATTGACTATAATTTCTTAAAAAAATTTATTTTTCTTTATTTAAAAAAAACAAGGTTTATATTTAGGTAATTGGGACTTATTTAGTTTTTTACTTTTTAAATTTATTTTAATTTGTTTATTTTAACTTGCGTATTTAATTATTTGGTAAAAAATTTAAAAGTAAAATATTTTAGTTTTTAAAAGATTTTTTTTCTGTTTAAAATCTTTATTTCATAATTAATTTAAGTATTTTTATTTTTCAAAAAACTTTTTTATTTTCCTTTTTTTGATGTTTCCTTTCACTTAATTGGAGGTCACAAATCTTCTTTAATTAAGACAAAAAATATATTAATAGCCACAAATTGTGTGCGGATTAATTGGATTAATTTGAAGGTATCACTTTTATTTATTTATTTTTATTTATTGTGTCAAAGCGGATTAAAATTAAAAAGAAAAGGAAAATGCGGGGAATGCAACACTAAACTAAAATATTTTTTACAATTATTTTGGGAGGTAATTGAAAGACGGGAAAAGTAAACGATGAAAAGCAAATTTTTTGTTTTTAAATAAAAAAATTTTTTACTAAGGCGATTTCATAAAAATATGCAGATATAAATTAACCCCGGTTATAATTTCAATAGATAATTATAGATAGGTCTGTTCAGAAAATTTCTGTCAGCAAATATTTTGGAACATTGGTAGTACGAAAACCCAGAATAAAAATATCCAAAAAAATACCAAAACTCCCCCCCTCCCCCAACAGCTTTCTTTCTAATTATTAGGTGCAATAGATGATTCAACTTTAAAATCAGTAAATCTAATTCTTTAAATACCTTCCCTAAAACAAGTTAATGATAATAAAAAATTTTCTTCTTTCAATATTCTCTAGACCGGATTTTGATAAATTGATCAAAGTGATATTTGGTGATTCATTGTTTTTGTAGAAAAAAAAACAATTTATTAGTTTTTGATAAATTTAATTGATACTGACTGATATTTATTGGCTGTGACTCATAGAATGAAATTTAAATTAATTTAATTAATTTGAAATAAAATAAAAAAAGTTTAGAGATTTTTAGCCTACATTCTGTCCGAGATACCTATTAAAAGTTACTTGCTGTTATAACGAAAAAAGAATATCCTATTATATTTGGGAACTTTATATTTTTGATTTTAAAAATATTCTTTAAAATTTTCTCGGATTTTTCTTTTATTTATTTATTTAAAATACATTTCCTTTTAAAATCCTCTTGATTTACTTCCTTAAAGAAATTAAAATTGTAATACAAATATTTGTTCAAAATTGAATAATTTTCAATAAAAGGGCAATTGAATAAATAAATATTTCTCTCAATTAAGTATTGAAACATTTATTTTTATTTTTATTATTCAAGTATTAGAGAAGGAAATAAATTGAGAAATATAATAAATATATTTCTAATTTTAAATTCTATTTTATGAGACTGAAAAAAGGGATAACACAAAAAATACATAATACATATTAAATTTAAATAAACGTCTTTAAGTTATTATTGAAGAAAAATAATTATTTTTATTTTAATTTTAATTAAATTTATTTATTTATTTTAATTAAAATTCCCACGATTGTCATCGTCCAAATTCTTATCATTTTGCAACAAATATTTTTAAAAGCATGGGAAATGTGTTAAAATTCCGATAATTTAATAATTAAGAAATTAATTTTAAAAATTTATTGGAAAATTAATTTTATTTTAAAATAATTAAATAAAAATTTTTTGAAAAATTTTTTGATGAAAGTTATAAATCTCGAACTAAAAAGAATTTAAAACACCTTGCAATTGAAAACATCTAAAAATATTTATTTAATTTTCCACAGATAAACACACACACACTTTTCTACAGATAAAACACTCACTTTCAATGTTTTTTCTTTCGAATTTCGCTAAATTTTTAAAAAATTTCACAACAATTTCTTTTATTAAAAATTACTTTTAATTGAATTTAATAAAAGGAACTTTAATGGGGGAAAAATAATTTATTCAAAAAAAGCATTAATCACTATTTTTTATTTAATTTTCATCAAAATTTCTCGCGCATCTTCTACTTTTTTTACTAATTTTTAATTTATTATTTTTTATTTTCTCTCTTTTATTTTTAAATTTCATCATCATCTTTCTCCAATTGCGGGTTTTTATTTATCTTTTTAGCGGATCTTTCTTATGAATGACTGTCCCCATTTTTTTGTTTTTAAATTTTAATAAATAATTTTTTTGAATGATTTAAAAAATAAAAGTTTATAGTAATTTTAATTTTAATTTAATTTTAATAATTTAAATAAATTATTATTAATGAAATACTGTTGTTATTGACATATAAACTTCAATTGCCAGACTTTCACAAATTCCGAAAGATTAATTAGAGCATTAAATTAATTCTCGATTTATTTAAATAAATATATCATTTACTAAAGTGTAAAAATAAATTAAATAAATTTAATGACATGTTAGTTTAACCGTAAAAATAACAAAATAAACATTTTATATTTATATTTAAATAAAAATTTAAATTGTTTTAAAAAATATTTCTTTTTTTCTATTTTTTATCAAAAATTTATTTTTTTATAAATTAAATAACCTTGAAAAATATTAACGTAAAAAATAATTAATTTCAAAAAGCGCCTTTGAGTAAAGATGAGTGCGCGAAAACAGATCTTTTTAATAATAGTTATAATTTTTTGTCATCAATTTTTAAATAAATAAAATAAAAAAAGAATTGTTTACTTTAAAAAGTTTTATTTAAAATTAAGGACTTATATTGTAAATACAATCTTTAAAATTTGGTTGGCTAGTGGGTGTTGGGAGTTCTCTTTATTTTATTTTTAGATAAAAATAAAAATTAAATTTTAATTTAAAACTTTAATAGGCAAAAAAAATTAACTTTTTTAAAATGCCAAATTTAAATTTAAAAAATTAAAGAGGAAAAGGGCATTCTCGAGGTGTCTGCCCTTCTAAAGAAACGTCTAGAATTTTCCTTTGTCTTTAAATTTTTTTAAATTTTAACTCCATTGTCTAGAAAATGAAAGTCACATTTTCCTTTATAAATCTTCAATGGCATTAAAGAAAGAAGTCTAGACAGGGCGGAGAAACTGCCTTTTCGCCAGGATTTATTCCTGAATAAATTCTTGAGGAAAATTAAAGAATATAGTCAGTCTATTGAAATTAATTTTTATTTTAATTTTTAATTCCCCTACAAGCATGTTTAAAAGAAGTTATTTATATATAAATTCTTAAGAAAATAATTATTTTTTATAATTTCAGAAGAAAATATGAAAAACAAAATTTCAATTTGTTTTTTGTTATTTACAACAATTTTTGTTTTAATTACCGCAAATAATGGGAATACAAAAAAGGAGACTGACAATTCTGACGCTAAATTAAAAAGTACAAAAGTGAGATCGCTTATTCCAACTCACAAAAAAGTCAAGAAATCCCAACCAAACGTCTCAACAAAAGTAAAGCCAGAAGAACAAATAAGACAAACAGAAATAGAGAATAAATCTGATTCGAAAAATAATGCAGACGTGAAGATGTCGGCGTTAAAACGGGTATTGTCTGCTGACATGCTCACATATATGGTCAAAGCAGGAATAAGTTCAGGTTATCAAAAACATTCTGAGAATTTCTGGAATGAATTGAATGTAGATAAAAGTAAATAAATTAATTTATTTTTAATTTTTAAATATTATATAATTAGTTGTTTTTCTAAAATAAAAACGAAAGTAAAAAATAAGAATCCAGGAATAAATTTTTTCTAAAAGCTTTTGGACTTATTTACACAATAATCTTAAATATTGTTGTAAATCAAACATTGAAATAATAGAAATACAGAAGGTTTCGAAGTCATCTATTCCAAGCTTCCGGGACGGGTTGTGTCAAGGAATCAAAAATCCTTCCACTTGATTGAGAAAACGATAGAATGACGGAAAAAGTAGATAAATATTGCATTAAACGAAGTTTGAAAAAGAAAATTTCTCAGGGAGGGTTTGGGTATCTGATCGAAAAAACACCGTCTACCGTCCCATAAACACCGTCTACCGTCCCAGCCTATTTACCTTTAAACATCTCGACTTTAATAAGGCTAAATTAACAGTCACAAAGACTGCCGTCTTTTTATTGCTTTAATTATTTTAATAAATATTTTAAATTTTAAGATGCTAGCGTTGAAGTAATTGAAATAATGACAAATAATTTAAAAGGCAGTCCAGAACTGTCGAGCGACAATGAAATGTTGATCCAAAAACCAACAAAAACTTTCGAAGAAGATTACAAATTATTGACAAATAAAGATATAAATAATCTTTTTATTGAAAATTTAAAAAAGTTTATTAAAGATGAACAAGAAATTGAAATAAAAAAAGAAATACTAGAAAAAATAAAAAAAGATTTAGAAAACAGAACTGAAATAAAAATTGAAAAAATAAAAATTTTAATTGAAAATTTTAATAAAATAAAAATAACAAAAAACAAAGAGGTTGAAGAAGCTAATATATTGGCAGGAAATGAATGGAATGAATTAAAAAATAAAATTAAAAATAAAATGGAGGGGCAATCTGTTGAAATTTATGAAAATTTTAGAGATGAAATTATTAAAGAAATTTATAAATATTCGGATTTAAAAAGTAAAAAAGAAGAGAAGGTTTTGAAATATTTCCTTTGAATTACTTAATTGGGGTTGTGGATAAGATAAGTTACAAACGAGTTATCTGTTTGTTTACTTATTTTAAAGCCAAATAAAATTGTAAAAATTCCAAGTAAAGTTTTTGTAGTTTCCTCCAAAAGAACAAGGTATTTAGGTGATATAAACAGGCAATTACCAGTACTTTAACTATTCCAAATTTAATCAAAAAATCAATTACTACATAAATATTTAAAAAATTATTTTCAGATAAATAGTTTAAACAAATTTTACAAAGGAAGTAAATCCCGATTGGAAACAGAAAAACAAAATTTAAACAAATATCTATTAACAATTGAAGAAAAAAGAAGTTTAGAAAAAATAATTGGAGAAGAAGAAAATTTTACAAAAATAATTTCTAAAGCCCAAAAAATAGTTAAAATAAAACCAACACGAAAACAAAAACAAAAAGAAAGAAAGGAGGAAGAAAATAATAATGAAGATGAAATTAAAAATGAGAAAAAGACAGGATTTTTGTTATCAAAAATTGGTAGAACAAAATCTTTAGAAAATCTTGCTGCAATGGCAAAAGAAATTAAAAATAAAACAAAAAATGAAACAGAATTAGAAATAAAAAAATTATTAAAAAATTGTGAGAATTTGGAGAAAAAATGGGATGAAATTAAAAATATTGGAACTTCTATAGATTTATTTAATGAAAAAATATTTGATTTGGAGGAAGAAATACAGGGGATTATTAATGAAATTGAAGATAATAAATATTTTAAAGAAGGCGGAGAAGAAATAATTTTTGAGGAAAAGAAAGAAAAAAAACATTTAAGTAAAGAAGAATTGAAGGAAAAACAATTGGAAGAAATTATGAAAGAGTTTAAGAAATTGGAAATATTTAATAAAAATAAAACTGAAATAAAAGATGAATATACTAAATTAGAAAAGAAATTTATAGCTGATGAAAGTAGAATTTTGTTAATTTAAAATAAATTTTTTAGGGATTACATATTTAGGGGGTCATTAGGGGTCATTAATGAATATCCCACCGTCAATTTTTTTTAGAAAAACATTGTTCTTAAAAAATCCCTAGTTTACAAATAAATTTCTGAATATCCGGAAGATGAAAGGACAGGATAACCGAGGATATCCGGTTCGAATATTCTCGGGTTTCGGAAACTAAATTTACAAAAAAAATTTTTTAAATAATTTTCAGATCCGTTAATTTGTGAATTGAAACCAATTCTTAACCAAATTCGAAATAAAGCAGCAATTATATATTTAATATATAAATTGGAGGAAATAAAAAAAGTTAAAAATGGCGAAAAAAATGTTAAAATATTTACGAAAGAATTTTTAGAAAAAATAGAAAGAAAAGCTTTAGAACAAATGGAAATATTTAATGGTGGCCAAAAAGAAGTCTTAGATTTAGGGAAAATTGTATTTAGATTACAGGTAATTATTAATTTATTTTTATTTTTTTAATTAAAAAATTAATTTTAGATGTTTAATGTTTTAATTGGTTATGATGGAGATAAAAAAATATTTTTCAAAAATAAATTGCTTGGAAATAATATTGAATTCAGGAGGCAGAAATTGGAAATTTATTTAATGGAATGTTTTAAAAATTTAAGATTATTTTTAAAAATAATTTATTGTAAAAACAAATATTTTTTCCACAAAATTTTTTAATTAAGACAAATTTAAAATATATAAAAAATTATTTTGTTGTAAATTTTAATATGTAACTTTTAATTTTTGTGAATTTTAAAATGTATAAAAAAATGTTTTCTTTTTTTTGTTTATAACTTATTAGATAAGTATTGTTGAGATTTAATTATTTTCTATAAAACAAATAAAAAATTTGTTTTAAATTAAAAATGTTTATTGAAAATTAGAAATTAAAAGAATTTTTATTAAAATGTTTAAATACGCGATCCACAAACTAATTTTACTTTTAATGTTGTATAATTTTCCTAGAGAGTAGTAAAATCATTAATTAGGATGTTAACGACATGATTACTGAATTAATAATGTCTCTGAATTTCGTGACGGGATGCGGAGTATTTTTGATAAACGGGCTATTTTTATGATTATTTTTTAAAAATCTGAGTTAAAGAATTTAGAGTTATCGAATTTTGGGCTCCAGGACTTTTAAAATTAATATGTATTTTAAATTAAGATTTGATAAAATTTTATTGAAGGCGCAAATAAAGTTAAAATGGAAAAATACAAAATTTTAATTATTTAAAAAATGTTATTAAAAATCATCAAAATATACTTCAAAAATAATTTAAATTATTTTTATATAAAAAGTTGAGATCAAATAAATTAATTTAAGCAACAAATATATTTGGAGATATAAAATTAATTTATATATTTTCCTTGTCTTTTATAAAATATTACATGGAAGTTTCACGTGTAAATTCATCTCTTCTGTTAATATTCTTATTTTTTGGGAATAGTGAAGGTCTTGAAATTTTATAGAAATTTTATAAAAAATAAATTTTTACTTAGGCCAAAACAAAAATTGGTTTCAAAATCCTTAAATAAATTAAAGATTTACCTAATTCCAATATTAATATATTCCTCCTCATTTATTGAGGGTATATTGTAGTTCTCTTTTCTTCCCTTATTCCTCCTTTCTCGTTTAGTCAAATTGTTTGTTGTTAATTTATTAAACTTCTTAAATAATTAAAAAATAATTTTTTAAATTTATTTTTATTTATTTACCTCAATAGATAAATAATTTTGTTTATTATTTTTCTCCATTTTTAGTGTTGAATTTGAACTAAAATTTTTATTCCGACATTTTTTAGGTTTTTTAAAAGTTGAGGGATTATTTGTTGAATTATTTCTAATTAAATTATTATTTTTTAAAATAAATTTTTGGAATATAAACTTACAAACAATCAAAATATTTTTCACTATTTGTGGAGGATGTAAAAGGGGAAGAATTACTACATTGAGTAGAAGAAGCAAATGTTGGGGTTATTGTTAAAGTATTATTATCTCTAAATAAATTTTATATAACATTTACTAAATCATCCTCCTTCGAATAATTACTTCAAATAATGAAACAATACTACTACCCTCCACTCAAGCAAGATAATGAAAAAAATAATTATTCAGAGTAATTAGTCGAGTAAATACGTCAATCTATACATTTAGGAAAAAAATGCCTCAAAGCTAGCTTTCGCCGATCATTAAAAAATAGAAATTGTCTCAAGCTATCTCAATTATTCAGTAAAAAAGTATATCAAAGCGAGTGGTCCCAGTAGCCCAACAATCTTTACTTTTTTGAAAAATAATTCAAATAAAGAAAATCTTAGAGAATGATTTCGGAACGCTAATCTATCATTTAATTACATACATTGATGGAAAACAACATTCATTAATCTGTTGAACATCTTCAGGTAATTGTGCATAATAACTACTTTCCCCAGCAATTCCTTCTTTATTAGAACAACATTCACCATAATAATGTCCAGAATTATTAGAAGAGTTACTTGAGGGGCTTTCAAAACTTTCGGAAAAACTTTCATTTCCTTCCACAGGCTTTTGTTGTAATTGTTGCTGTTGTTGCCTCATTTGTATTAATTGTTGATTACTTCTTAAAGAATCTCTTACAAATTGTTTTCTTCGAGTAAATTGCCTGTCTTTTGTATTTGATTTACAAAATGCACATATGATGAGTAAAAGAATGGCAATAAAAAATAAAATTATTGAGATCGAAACAAGTAAAAAATCAGCTCGCCATAAAAGAGGTTCTTGATAGGGCCCAGTTCCTTTAATATAAAAATTATATAAACTTATACATATACAATTTAAATAAAAAATTTTGATAGATCATCTATCTACCAAATATCAAAAGGCCATAATTAACTTAATTCCAACCTCAACTAAATAATTAATTCACCTCGTTCACAAACATAAGGTAATAAATTATGACAATTCTGCTCTCCAATACTGGCTGTTCTAGAACTCATCCATCCACACTGGTTTGAAGGAATTGTTAAACTTGCAATCCAAATCGGAATGTCATAAGCAAACTATTTAAAAAAATATTTTTTTAATTTAATTTAAAAAGACTTACTCCAAAAGAGTTAATTCTTTCCAATTCAGTAATATATAATTGACTTAAAATATCTATTTTTGTAGCAAGTTCTTTTTGGCGTGGATCTCCACTTTGCATTATAGGCAAAAATGCATCCAAATATTGACATGTTTGGACAGCATCCGAATATGTAGATGCTGCTCCAATAAAGATAAAGCAGGATTTAAACTCTTCCCTGCCAACTAAAAACCATCCAGCTGGGCAGTCTCCTATAAATCTCATTTTAATCTTCCTATATATTATTAAAAATACCTTCAATAAGGGAAGTATTCGATTCCAACACAGGATCATAATCCACACGTATAAGCAATGGATCATCATGTTGGTCGCGTATTTTACCCGCAGCCGTTCCAATAGTGCCTGGTGGACCCCAATAATTATATTTTGCATTTATTGAAGAAATATCGAATTGAGGACTTTCATGTTGAGTAGTAACCAATTCAAAATCATTTAAAGGGTTGTCGAATAAATTCCGGGAATAGAGTTGGTGTACAGAGCCAGAAAGAATGGTAGAACGATAACGACTGGTTTCAGCACCAATATGAGTCCACCAGTCAAAACTGACACCTTTTTGGCTGAGAACCTAGTAGTAAAAATTATGAACGTTTTGGAAAATTTTTATATTTGACTTTACTAAATATTTGAGCTTGGCCCGATAGAAAGAGTTTATCCACTAAAAAGTCGGATGTATGTAAACAATTTTCTTGACACAGGCGTAAAATGAAAGTAAAATCATTGTTATTCGAATAACAGTAAGAACTTAAATTAATCTGAGGTTCAGTGTGCCTCTATAGCTCAGTGGTAGAGCGTCAGTCTCGTAAACTGAAGGTCCGCGGTTCAAACCCGCGTGGGGGCAGTTCCGTTTTTCCTTAACTAAATAATTAATTGAATTTTTTATTTGTGTTTGATAAAGAAAAAATAAATTAAATAAGCCATTTTAGAATATTACTTGTCTTTTAGGCCTTCTTTGCACAAACTCATCCGGTTCGTTTCCATCATGAAATCCATAACGTTCAATGTAAGGATTTCCATGCCCCAAAGCCAAATTATCTTTAAGATAATTATTTTGAAAATAAAGTTCTGCCGCAGTTTCTTCCCTCAATTCTCCATTTAGTCTACAAGTATCTAAAATATGCCAACCAACATTCTTATTAATTATATTGTGAGAGAAATTGGCCGAAACACCGTTTAAAAAAATCTAAAAAATAATTTATTAAAAAATTAAAAATAATTATTTTTGCCGTGTCAGCATATAAGGCATAATTTAGACTAATTGAATTTGCAAGAAAATCAGCTTTTTGTAATCCATTTCCAATAAATGTTAAAATACTTGAATTTGAATTCATTAAAATGGCATTATTTTTAATAACAGCTCTTAAACGAGACATTGAACTTGAACTTCTAGCAGAAATAAAAAGTCCTCCACGGCCATAACGAATTGAATTGGCACGGAAGAAAAAGAGCTATTAAACAAAAATTTCATTAAATTTATAATTAAATTTCCCGGAACTATTAAGCAAAATTTATTTAAGGATCATTTAAGGATAATACATAATTATCAAAAAATGATTGGATATTTTATTAAGAAAGTAAATCTATGAACATCATTTTAGATACACTAGTGGATCCGAAACGATCGTACCTTATAAGTTATACTTTAAATTGGGGATATCACTTGGGAAGTCTGCCTAGTGTTAGTAAAACGTATCATAAATCGAGGTGTATCCAATTCTTGGGGTATCTAGAAATAAGGTTCAACAGTAATCACCATTGTATTATGTAAATCCATATTAACAGCTGCGGTTGAAGTAGAAATATTTCCATAAAGATGATATCCATTTCTATCAATAGCACATTGTTCGATAATTACATTAGGTCCAATCTCTCCCAAATTTTTGTAGTTAATAGCCCCTCTATCATTATTTAAAATACGAGAAGCACGAATAGCAACTTCATCAACACCTTTACGAGGCAAAGGAACAGCGGGAAGAGTGGCAATTTCTGCCAAAAATCCGAATTCTCCATCGGCAGCTGTTGCCCTGAGATGAATAGAAATAATTGAGGATCGAGTTGTGATACTGCCAGATTCGTCAAAATTCGATAAATAATTAAATGAACGAAGAAGGGAAGATGAAGAAAAAGATGATCCAGAATAGATAGACAATTTGTCTGAACGAGGGATTCCAACAGATCCAGAGTAGAAATTTGCCTTAATATTATTAAAAAATAATTAAAAAGTCTTAAAAGAAATAACTTGAGAAATAACAGAAATTTTCAGTAAAACATACTACTATGTATAAAGTTGGTTAATTTGTTTGGAGTAATAAATATATATTTTGGGGTTATATTACGTATCTAACTCTCAAATTGACTAAGGAAAAATAAAAAGTCTCTAAAAAATAGGGATAAAAATTAATCAAACTCACATGTAAAAATCTAAAACCAAGATTCCTTCCATCAACAGATTTAAATATTTTAACACAATCAACAGCAAAAGAGTCATATTTGTAAAAAAGAATTAATCTTGTTTTTAATTTAATTTCCTTTCCGGAAGAACAAATATCCAAAAATCCAGGAATTTGATAAGGAATATTAAGAGGGCCTTTAGGGATAGAATGTTGAGATTGAAGAATTGAAAGAGAAGGCATTCCTCTATTTGAACTGCCTGAATAATGGGAAGTAGTTGCAGAATGTAGAAGACCGGCCGAGAGAATAGTTAAGCCTATTCCATGATTGCAAGATATATTTAATCGAGTAAGTAATAAATTGCCGCAAGGCGGGAGTAATACTTGCATTGCACCCATTGATGAGTTGGTAACGTTGACATTCTCCAGAATTGGGCATCTAAAAGTATAGGGGAAGAACTTGGATAAATGAAATAATCAGTAAAATAATGTGAAGTAATATTGAACAAAAAATTAATTCACCTCTGTATGATCTGAAGTGCAGCCTCAAACAACGAATTATTGTGTGCTCTACCTCCTCCTACCAACTCAACATGCCTCAAAATAGAACGATCCCCTCCACTTGCAATTTCCTTTTCATAACCATTATTCCCCTCCTCCTTCCTCTCTCTCTCCTCCCCAATATCAAGTCCATATCTAGCAAAAGTAATACCACCCCAATGTCCAATAAATTCATTTGAGAGAGAAGAATCTTGGCCACAATGAATATAATTAAAGTGTTCATTATCCATACATTGCCAATCTGTGAGGAGAGCGGTTAAACGGAGAGCTGAAGAAAATAAAAATTTAAACGAGAAGATTTAACTAGAATTTTAACTGCATTGTTCTAAACGATGTTCAAACCCTCGACATTCTCTAGGTTCCATATAAGTTTTAACTATTCTGATTTTTGGATTGTATGACCATTGTGGAGTTAGCCAATGATAAGCATTTTGAGAGCTAAAGCCAAGCTCACGACAAACTACCTTAAAGCAATTATCTTTAACTTTAAACATATTAGGATTTCAATCCTACATATACTTGACACTGAAAAGTTAGGTACGTAAATATAAAATTTAACTAAGATGGGGAGGTATCGCTTAGTTTATCTGTCAAATTAACTTTTTTGTATTAACGAGAGCTTTTGTTTACAAAACATTAGTCCGAATTTTAAGAGTCAAAACTTTTCAATTAAAAGCCCTACCTGAGCATTTCTTATTGTAAAATGTTTATCACAAGAAGGCACAGTCTCTCCACTTGTAGCATTGTAAAAATGAAGAAATCCTTTCAATTTTCCTTTTGCACCATCTTCCATTAAAAGCACTTTAAGGTGTTGAAATTGAGCGTTTTCACGTATAAGTTCAGGAAATTGACGAAAAATATCTTCACTTTGACTTGGTTTTGTTGCGAAAGCAGATATAGAAGACCATACTAATTAATGTTATTAATTAATTAAAATTAATTTCTCAAAAATTATTCTCCTCCTAATCCCCTTCCTCCCATGTTATAATATTCAGACACTATACAATCAAAAAAAAATAAATTTGAGGCGGGATTGGAGCATAAATGTTCAGACAAGATATGTAGTTTCAGATAATTATTTTTCGTAAAACCCTCAAAAATACAATACCATTATTAGAAGCATCTTGATTAACTGATTTTTTCTTCCTGTAAACTTTTCGATCATTATTGTTTTGTTGTTTTAAAAATATCCATTCAATATCCAAATGTTTTGAACGCCCTCCTCTACTAAAATGTTTTGCCCGGACTAAATCAAAAGGAGTAACAGTAGATCTTCGACGCCGATAATTACTTCCTCTTTTCCCCTGCTGTTCTGAATATTCTGTTGTATTAATTGGTCTAAACCGAACAGGCTGCCCTTAAAATAAAATTTAAACTTTACTCATCTCCTTATTCTAGTCTAATACGAAAAAAATCCTCCCTATCCAAATATCAAATTATTTAAAAAATCATTCCAAAAAACAGGCCCTTCATAAAGATAAATAATATTAACTAACAGAGAGTTCCATCAGCAATTAAATCGCCGTAAACCAAAATTCGGACATTTGGCCAAATGTGTACTTCAACATTCTTTTCTATTGTAAGAGATGCCCCAGGCATAATTGTCAAATCTCTAGTAATTCGATAGGGTCGAAAAGGCCGATAATGGTAGGGAAATGGGTACCTTAATAAATTTGGTTAGAAAATACAGGAAAGAAATCTTCAAACCATCTTTCAGGGTCCAATTCTAATTTAACGTGTCCCCAAAGCCGTCCTCTTAAATCGTGTGCTGGAGGATCAACAGTTCCTTGTTTCGAAGCAAAATTTAATTGAGCTCTTCTATAATCCCACCAAAAATTTAAAAACAATTCTTCCGTTGTATAGAAAGGAGAAAATTGGGCAAGACTTAAGGAATTCCAATCATCGGAATCGAAAACTCTTTGACTCAATTCTGCTTCATTAGCAACACCCCACCAATTATGTGTTACATTTAGGGTATCTATATCCGATGCTATTAATTGCGGTTTGCATCCAGCTACCAATTCAAAATCAAGCAAAACATTTCTGAATAAAGTTAGATATTGATGAGTTGTTTAGTATCCTATTTATTTTATACCAGCGGTTAGAAATTAATTTAAGAAATCAAGAAAAGAATAAATAATGAATATTCCACCAAAGAATACCAAAGAATACTTAAAAAGAAGTATCCACCAAAGAATACTTAACCTACTGGAAGGCTCCCAGATATTTTGGAAAATCTTAGAGTGCGATAAAATCATATTTTATTAAATAAAATTTTATTTAAAACACCTTAATTTATTAAAATGTATTTCCACTCTTTGGGTACCAAAAATACCAACACAATAAGAACGAGGCCACATTTCAGCATATTCATCTGATGGTCGTAGAAAACGATTAAACTATTGAATAAATTAAATAATTTTAAAAATTTCGAGGTTAATTTCTACTTGAAAATAATTATATTGAATAAACGCTGGAACTTCTTCAGAGAAAAGTGCTTGGCTATAGGCCTCATAACGAACTATCCAAGCACCCCAATTTGTAAAGAAGCGATTTCGTTCCCTTAAATTTAAATCAAAAAATTAAAGTCGGAAAGAATAAAAATAAAAATCATATCTAAATAATTTAGGTAATTTAAAATTTTTGCTTTTAATTTCCTCACATAATTAGCCTTTTCTCCATTCCCAATAACTGAACAATACCCAAATCTTTAGGAGCAAAATTGTCAGTAAAGTTGTTTGATGAAATATTTGCAAAAGTATAATAACCAGAAAGGTGTACAACAAAATTTAAATTTGATTCAAAACGATTTTCAGTTAACTAATAATTTTTAAGAATTTATTAAATCTTAATTTAAACAACCCAAAATGAATGTTTCTTCACAGAACGTAAATCCCACAAATCTGGTAAATGAACAAAAATAGCAGCCCCTGTATTATTTGCAAAAGTATTTGACCAAAAATTCCAATGAAAAATATTTGCACTTGAATACTTTAAAAAACCAAAAAATAATTTTTCTTAAAATAATTCTTTTTCTACCAAATCTCTGTGTGTATCAACAATAGGCCCTTTATTGTCAGTTACAGAACAATTATCAATATGCCAGGTTATCTCTGCTAGAGGAGTTCCTTTAATTACGTTATATTCTGGAGAATGTACCCAAAGAACAGAGTCAATATTTCCAGTAAAATTTACTCTTTGAAACCAAAGCTTTTCTTGGGCATATCTGAAAAATTAATTTAAACATAGAATTTAAATCTTTTTATTGTGCAAATACTTAAAAATTATGGGAGGAATATCCAAATTAAAATAACCAGCTAATAGCGCTAGAACGAAATAAGTAGTTTTTTATTCACCCAGAAACATTCAACCACCAAATGACTCAACACTGAGGCTATATTGATAGTCTTAGAATAATAAAACTCGTATCTAAATGCTGGATAGATTTAAAAATTCAAATTATCCCTCATAAACTATAATTCCCTAATAATCTACCTATTTACAATAGCTGAATCATCTATCAAAGTCAAATTACTGTGATGAACAGCAGAAACGGCATACTGATTCTCACTAATTATAGAATCATAAACATGCAAAAATCGATCCAGATATTCTTGATGATCAAGAAATAAAACAAGTAAAACTAATGAATATTTCCCTTTTGAACGTTTATAAGTTAATCTCATTTTAGGGCCGAAAGAGACTAATGGAAAATTAAAAGTATTGTAACGGGCACTCCATTTACTGAAGAAAAAAAATTTTTTTTTATTTAATTTGAAAATTTATTTTTTCATTACTTTCCAGTTTGTCGATCTTCTAAAATTGCATCTTCATCACTTTCATTATTTGGACGATTTATTAACTGAAAATAACTAATATGTAGAAAATTAAACCCAAGAAACCCCCAACGAAAGTAAATGTCTGGAAAATAAACGTCACTCTATAGAAAAACTAAATTACATTTGTAATTGAAAAGTGCTAAAATTATTCATAATAACTTGCCTGAACAACAAGTTTTGCAGGCATTCCATACTGATTACCAATAGCTTCCAATTCGATTTCAAAATTACATTGTTCATTAATAGGGCAATCCTCCGTTGGTTTTGAGACTAAAAATTTTCGTTGTTCAAGTTGTGATTCGAATAATTGAATTCTTTTTAGTTGATAATTTGGTATAATAAAAATCCCATTAGCTTCAAGCTCTGGTTGCTCTCGTCTGTCTAGCCAAGAAACTATATCTCTTTGAAGGGAAGCAGAAATTCTTGGTAGATAACGAACACCGGCATTTCCATTTTGTTGGATTGAAAGCTAAATGGTAAAATTAAAGTTTCGTAATTTTAGAAGTTCGAATTAACAAAGTGAAAATAACTCCCCCCCCCCCCACCCCTTGCCCAGTCGTCAGCGGGAATGTAATACATACAAACCACCCCTCTTTAAAAGACAGGCAAATCTAGAAAATTCAATTGTGATTCAATAGCCTCTCCAAACGGGTAATTAAATACCCTCTACCTACACAAATGATTTGATAATGGATTTACAAGATTTACAGGTCAAATATATAAATCAAAAACTTTTTCTGCTGACAATCCCATTGAGCGAACAACCATCCCATTTCTTCTATTTCTAACAATATAACAATTTCTAAGTGCTGGTTTCCTAGTTAAGTCATTATATACAATATCTATTCCATCAAAATAATTGTCACGAATTGTTAAACTATGAAATGTATGATAATTCCAATCAATCTGAGAATTAAAAAAATTTTCTAGAAAAAATTTTTCGCCTAAGAGACCTGTAATGCAGGACTTAATAAAGGTAATCGAAAATCAAAAAGCCCAGCTCTTTGAATAATCCAGTTACTCATAGTGGATAAACCAGTGTAGCTCATAGGATTAGCAAGTAGAGAATAACGAACACCAGCCCAATATGGAGGAGCACAACGTAAACCTTTTAAAGGTAAAAATAAAAATTGCTATATTAAATTTATAGTTTTACCATAGCTAAGCAGAAATGATATATACTATACTTTTTGAATGGAGATACGATTTATTTCTTTGTACATACCTATATTCGAACCTATTACTATTTTAAAAGGAACTCGGACAACTTGGGATGGAAATAAAATTAAAAATTGTTGATCCTTTAATTCCACCTTAAAAACTTAAGTGACTCTTAATTAAGTCTCGTCTAATATACTATTTATAAATAACATACCAACAACTTCTGTTGATCTACAAGAAGCCTTAACATTATGCAAATTTCCATCATGTCTGCATTTTGTTAAATCAAATTCCCTTTCCTCACAACGTATATTATCCATAATTATTGGCCTGTCATCTGGTTCTGCTAAAGGAAATGTTCTCCAATTCTCAAAATGTTCAGGGTCAAGTATTAATCCCAATTGATTACAAGCTAATTGGGCATGTTGAACAGTCCATGATCTGTTACAGACTGTGCCCCATTGTTCATTATCATTGTCTGAAGTCCCTAAATGAACTTCTAAACGGCCAGCTAAAACTCTATCTGATCCAAATTCGTCAACTAGTCGAATATTTTCAGAACGAGGTGGTTGTCCCAAAGGTTTGCTTGTGAAGAGAATGGGCTGTAAAGGGCTACTGCTGGTTTCTGTGCGAAGAAGTTCGCCCTACAATTATTTTGATATTAGATTGTTAAATTTAGGATATTTTCTTGCTGGGGAGATCTTCTGGACCTGGGAAATACTAAACATAACTTTCACCTGTACAAGCATTCCAATACCTCCCATAAATTCAAATGTTGTGCCTGGAGCTAATGTAAGCTTAGCACCAGGTGTAATATGTAAATCATCAGTTACAATATACTTCCCAACAGGTAAATCATTGTTTTCAAATATTGTTCCTCCAATATGGAATGGTTGGCCAGGTTGTCTAAATGGTCGAAAATATTGTTGTAAAAGAGTAAGGGAAGGAGAACGTTGATTGCAAACTGCTGCATAAGGATTAATCTTTAAAAGAGATAATTTTTGAAAAAAGATTTATTTTTTTAATCAAACATCAATCGAAGCCAAAGAGTAGCGATTAAATTGATCATATATTCTGTCCATAAATTTTTGAGCCGATGGATATCCCCAATTGTTCTCTCGTGCATCAATTCGTTTTGCATGTTCTGACAACTCCGTTCCAATATAAAAAATAAATATTTTTATTATTTTAAAATAATTAGTAGTAACAAGATTAACTATTAATTTAATCTTTTTTTTATTTCCCAATTAAATATTATTTTTTACTTCAAAATCTGCATTAGGATTTCCAAAACAATTATGCCTAATAACCACATTACTAGAAGAAACAACTAAAGCAGCATATGGTGTTGAACGAGGTTTTAAAAAAGGAAATGGATTAATAACTGTATTTTCTCGAACCTTTAAAATTAAATAATTATTTAAAAATATTTATAATTCCCAATTTACTTCATTTTGTTGATTAAATAAAAGTGTTTGATCTTCAGCATCTTCATTTAATCCAATAGAAACAATATATTGTCCAATATTTCTTTTTATGTCATTTTTTGAGATTATTACCTGAATAAATAAACAAAAATTTTAAAAAATTACTAGATAAGATATAATATTGATATTTGTATGGGGCCCTATGTACCCCACTAATATCCCACTAATATCTATTTATTCTCTAAATAGAGCCTCATAAGGCCGTATTACTTAACTACCTTTCAAAGTTTTTCCGACACAATTTTATGAAAATTTTTAATTTCAAAAGAATAACTTAAACTTATGTAGACTTTCAATATAAATTAATTCCCTATATACCTTTGCAGGCAGCCTTTGTAATTGAGGGTGTTTTGCATTTCTAATAAGTAATGCTGTATTTAATATTCCATAAAAACGATTACTATTTAATACAAGTTGTGTATTCACACAAGGTTCCATTCTAAATCCCATTCCTGTCCCTCCATAAATTGAATTCTAACAAAATTATTTTTATTTATTTTCTTTTCAAAAATAAGATTACCCCACTAATATCAACACGCATTAATTTATTTTCTTCTTTTTGACAAGAAAATATTTCAATATGTGGATGATAATTATTTTCATTAAATTCTGTCCAACTAATAAGAATATTTGGTTCAATTCTTGAAATATCCCAATTTTTGTATTTTAATGAAGGCCCGCAAAAATTGCCAACAAGAAGCCCTCCCCAAGCATTTTCAGAAATTGTCATTTTTGGATAAAAAATATTATTAATTGGACGGCCTTTAAAAACAATTTCTTGATGTAAGGGCCAAAATGGGCTAGAACTATTGTGGTGGAAAGCAAAACCTTAAAAAAATAAATTTTATTTTTAAAATTGTTCAGAAATAAAAGAATTGTCCCTATTTGTAATAATTAGGGCGGGGACATATATAATATTTGACTTTGACAACATTGTAATAATAATGGACCATTTAATTGGGGGATATAGTATGTACAATTAGGAGATATAGTACACGTATGTACTTCCACAAACCGTTGCTTTTCTTATATTTTGTATTTATTATTCCATTTCATTCCATCCCTAATTTATTTTTATTAGTTGGTTAAATAATTAAAGATTCGACAAATCAAAGCTTTTGCCAAATTAGATACCTATATAAATATTTTCTACCTCTCCATTTATTCCCAATAATTCTAGAAGCATTGACATTTATTGCTCCTCCAGCAAAAGAAATATTAACTCCATCACCCCAATTCCAACTTAAAGAAGTATCATTAATCCAAATATCAGCAGCTCCATCCCTAATTAATAAACCCGCTATTCCTTGATTTCCATCAACACTAACGTTATGTAGAGCTAGTCTATCATGAATAGCTAAAGCTTGAATCTGAGAAATTAAATAAAATAATAAGAAAAATTAATTTTTAACTACCCCATTCCCAGTATTATTTCTCACAAAACTGTTTGTAATATTTAACCCGTAAAATGCCTTCAAATTAACTGTAGCATGTATCCGAAACAAGACTTCAACATCAGCAGCAACAACATTTGGTGACATTGTAGAGATTCCACTGAAATTTAGAAAAGTTAAAGGAAAGTCCTTTATGAGATTAAAAAATTTTTCGTGGTTTTAATATAATCTTCATATTAAAATCTCTGCTAAACTGTATGAAGAACCCCTGTAAAACTTAAAATCCCCATTAAATTAAAACTTCAAAATCCTTACTCTTTATTAATATATTCTTGTTGTTGAGGTATATATTCAATACCAATTAGCATTGGATTTCCATTACTATTTAATGAGATACTTTGAGGCAAAATTCCATTTAACAAAGGAAGGCGGTAACGTTCAAATTGGCAAAGCATGGGAAATGTTGAATTTCCATCACAAACAACAAGAATTGTTTGAGCATCAGAATTAAGTGAATGGCGATTTATTACATCCAAAAACTATAAAATTTAAATTTTTTCTAAAAATTTTTTTTCCTTTTTACTTGAATTGTATAAGCATAAGGTAATCTATCAGGTAAAGCTACATTTAACCAACATATTTTTGGCTGTAAACTTCTATCAGACACTGAAGTCCCATTTTGTAAATGGGCAAGTATAAGGTGTGGAAAGAAAAAATCTTTGGGTAATTGATGAATTCCTGAACACATTTCCAATCGGGGCTTTTCACGAAATGAAAAATACTTTCTCCCTTGATCTTAAAATTTAAAATATTTCCAAAAGTTAAAGAAAATTCTCACTTAAGTGTGGAGTATTTGAAGAAGAACCTCCTCTCTCCAAATCTTTCGCTCTACTACCAATTCCAATCCCAAGAAAATGTTCAGAAGTAGAAAGAGCAACATGTCGCTGTCTATACCAAATACCATCTCCATGATTTCCATCTATTCTTGTTTGATTAATAAAGACTCTCCCATCCAATGTATCAATTATAGCAATTCCATGTCCTCTATTTAATGTAACTGTTGAATTTGCCAAAATAATAGGCCCTTCAGGCTCAAAAAATTGGATTCCATCCCTAGCACTTCTCTCAACTCTAAGTCCGTTCATTAAAGGAGGAACACCCTCAATATATAGACCAGCCGTTGTATTACCACTAATACGGTCATATCCGGCAAATAAAATGTCCAAAAATTCGAGACGTGAATGGGATTCTTTTTGTAGGGCAACACCGTCAGGGTCAGCAGGAACGTATCCATAAGGTGAATGAAATATGTGCAGACCTTTATTGGATTAAAAATATAAATTTAGGCTTTTAGATAAAATTCTAAGTAAATTATTTTAAACAAAGTGTCATGCCGAAAAAGAAATAGTGTTATATTTCCTCTCGTTTCTCTCACCCTTATTTTGACCTCATAAAATATTCCCCCTTCCCATATATTGTAAAACCCCTCCCCATTCAATATTTGTTCTGTTGTTAATTTATTTTGTTTATTTAAAAGAGAAAAGTAAAAGACTCTTTATTTGGGTGTTTGGTGAAATTAAGTAAAAAGGGTACGGACAAAACCCCGTTAAGTCCTACATGGCGCTCCTGAATTAGAGAGTAGTCCAAAGATTGATTTAATTTGGTTATTTTGTTTGAATTTATTTTTTATTATTGATCTTCGTTGGCCCCCGGTGGACCAAGAAACTTATTTTTTTAACAACAACAACAAAATATTTTTTTTGAAAAGTTATTCCCCGGTGGAATAGTTTTCGTTTGACAACTTTTTTTTGAGATTTTTTCTGAAAAAAAATCTTATTCAGTTTTCCCTCGGTGGGTTGATTGAATTCTCTTCGTATCAAATTTTAGCCCCGGTGGATAAAATTTGAATTTGGTTCGGCTCAAAAAAAATGGAATCTACGCCTCAACAAAATTTTAATCAATATTTACTTCCACATCAGCTTTCTTCAGTCTATACTCCATCTATGAATATGCAAATCAATTCACAAAATTATTGTCAACCTTATTTTTTCCCACACTTCTTTGGCTACCCCAATAACATTCTTCCTCAACAAGCGATGTATGCTCCCTCTTTCATGGCGTCAGAATCGATTCAGCCAAGTGAACAAAATTGTTATTTCGTTCCGGAAAACATGTCGCAAGCTGACATCGAAAAATTACTTTTAGAAACCATTCCAGATTTAAACGGAACTGAGAACAATTTTGAAATTAAGAAATTTTTCAAAAAATTCGATGCACATCTAGAAGACTGGCCAGAGAAAAAGAAAATTTTTGCTCTAAAATCCAAATTGTTTGGTAAGGCCAAAAGTTGCTTCATTCTTGCAATCAAGTCGAAACACTACAATTATAAATCGATTAAACATTTCATCCTTTGTCAACTCATTCCCTCTGAGTACAAAGTCGAAGATCCAATCAATTTAATTAAAAAGAAAACTAATTCAAAGTTTGAACAATTGAAAGGACACTTGGAAAAGAATTCTGAGAAAAATGAAAAACTTTTACCTCAACCTAATAATCAAAATGTTCGGCCAAAATCACTCAACAGAATTAGCATTCCTTTTGAAAATGTCTCGTATCCTTCTGAAGTTTTGGAATTTTTTGAAAGTCCAGAAGAAACGAAACCATCAAAAGTCGAAAAGGAATTTAAATTGGCTAGAGAAATGAAAATTTCTTCCCCAACTAATCTTGAAATCAAAACGACAATTAAAACTAGAGTTGCACGAGATCGATATCTCGACCGAGACCGAGACGAGAATCTCGGCCATTTTCCAATCTCGGTCTCGGTTTTGCCGAGACGAGACCACCTAACCGAGACGAGATTCTCGGCACTTAATCTCGCCGAGATCCGAGATCAGTATACACCCCTAAAGATTGACCTTCTTGAGTTTTATTTTGACAAAATATTTAAAATTTCGCTATTGGCATATTGTTGTGCTCACTTTAATTTAGTTGTCTAGAGAGCGGAACAGGACAAATAGGCGCGGCCGAATACACATCAACCTTCCCGATGGTTAGAGAGTAAAGTCTGCGCTGCCGTTAACTGTCTGCTCTTCCCACTGCTCTTTAGTTGGAATGCTCGCGCCGCAGCAAATCGGCGCAAGGTTACCAAGTTCTTTACCAGGTTCTCTCTTTTTTGGGGGAAAAATCTCCCTCTCTGTTAAGAGACCTGTGGCCCAAACCCCGACCCTGACCCAAACCCCGACCATGTTTTGCTCCCCCGACCCGAACCCCGCCCCGAAACAATTTGAAAACCCCATACACCGACATACCCGCCCCCGAGCGTTCTGGGTCAAACCCTAATTTAAATGGGTTTTAGTGGATAAAAAAGGTTTTGAAAAATCTCGGTTTATCTCGGATCTCGATATCGGTCTCGGGTCAAATTTTGCATCTCGGTCTCGGTCTCGGTCATGCGAGTCTCGGTCAATCTCGGTCTCGGATTTTTTCTAAAATCTCGATCTCGTGCAACTCTAATTAAAACAGAAATTAAGAAAAAGGCTTTTGTGTTAGATCTTGGTGAGCCTGATTTTGAGTTCCCTTTGAATCTATTTGAAGATGAGAAAGAATTTAAAATGGTTGAAGACTTGAAAAATTCTACCCCGACGATTTTACCCAAAAAGGCTATCAAGGAAGAGAGTAGGGAAGAAAATTTAGTATTGGGTTTTGAAAAGGAAGATGATTTTGAACTTCCTATGAATTTATTTGAAGAGGAAGAGAATAAATTTGAAGGAAAAAATGATGTTTTTGAAAAGAATAAGGTTGAGACTAGAATTATTGATGAAAATGGTGATGAAATTATGGTTCAAAGTTCTGAAGATGAACCTGTTGAGAAAAATTTTGAGGAATTGAGGAAAGAAAAGGCCAACGAGTTAGGTCGCATGAAGATTGATCCTGATTTCTACAATCAAGAAAATTCTTTGGTTATTAATGGAAAATTTTTTGAGAATTCGGAAAAAAATTTGGACCCTATTATTGAGGAAAATTTTAAGGAACCAAGAAAGGAGAAGGCATCTGAATTGAGCAGAATGAAGATTGATTATGAGTTTATTGATCAAAATGTTTTGGAATTTAAAAGTAAAGATTTTGAGAATTTTGGCAAGGAATCTGTGCCACCTAAAGAATTTATTGGAAAAGAAAATTTTATGGAAAGCGAAGGGTTGATCGCTTCTTCTAATTTTGAGTTTATGAGATTTTTGAAATTCTCCAAAACAAGAAAAAGTTTTATTGTGAATGCTAAGAAAATTTGGAAGAAAAGTATTAAGAAAAATGGAAATTTTAAGAAAAATTTTAAATCAAAAGGGATGAAACAATTGGAGGAATATTCTTTTTCTGAGAAATATTCCATTCTGAAAAAGATTAATTCAAAGATGAAGCTTCTCAAAGTTTCTGTTCTGAAGAAAATCAATGCTAAAATGAAAAAATTAAAGAAACAAGAAAAATTTGGTTGGAGGAAAAGAAAAATCAAGGGACGATTTTTCCATGGAGTTCGGAGGCGTCTTCCCTCGAAAGACATGATCACGTTGATCAAAGCCTCTAGACAAGTTAGAAAATTTTTGAAAGAGAAACGACGACCAATGCAGAATTTGAAACCAAAGAAAGACTTGTATTTTGTCTCGGAGACAAAGCAAGTGATCCAAACATCCCAAATGGCAATGATTTCCATCGATCTGGCAAGGGTAACCATCAAAATAAGAAAATTTAAACCGGTCTCGGCGACCTGGGTTTTTGAAGGAATTTCAGATACAATCTCCGAAATGTTTCAACTGACGTTTACTTTTGGACTACTTTCGCCACCCCAAGCCTTTCGAATCAGCCTTGCGCAGCCGAATTTTGAAATCTGACGTCGAGGACGCCGTCATCTGAAGCGTGCGGGATGTCATGCCGAAAAAGAAATAGTGTTATATTTCCTCTCGTTTCTCTCACCCTTATTTTGACCTCATAAAATATTCCCCCTTCCCATATATTGTAAAACCCCTCCCCATTCAATATTTGTTCTGTTGTTAATTTATTTTGTTTATTTAAAAGAGAAAAGTAAAAGACTCTTTATTTGGGTGTTTGGTGAAATTAAGTAAAAAGGGTACGGACAAAACCCGTTAAGTCCTACAAAAGTATTTCTCACCTTTCCAATGCTTTGACCAGCCACGAAAGGACGGCCGTCCCCAGCAATAAATACCAATATCATCCTCTCCCTGACAAAGATTTTCGGAAAGAGGGATTAAATTATGATCAGAAAATCCCTTAAGATTATTAAATATGTAAATTATTATGGTAAATAATTCTCTATTTACTTCACAATCCCAAAGATTTTTAGCTTCAGACAAGCATTTTGGTGAGGGCATAACAAAAGGGTAAGTATCATTATTTCGAGCAAAGAATCTCCAAAATCCACCATTTTCATACCCCAAAGAACGGCAAGCAATGCTTGTATCTAAACTTGTCCAATTAGTTAATTGAGTACAGACAGAACGCCAGCGATCTCGAAACTTGACTTGAAGACGCCCTTGACGAACAGTTGGGCCATCAATTAGGCGAAAGTCGGGCATTTCAAATTGATATAAATGCTGCTCTTGGTAAGGAAGCATCTAATACATGTTAATTATTGAAATATTTAATGTCAAATTGAACTTTATAAACAGGGGCGAAATAAAGAGAGATACCATCCTCATACCCCAAGAATAAAGAAAAAATAATAAATCCTTCTCGTTGGATTGTTTTTATAAACATAATGGCAAAAGTAAAGTTTATCTCATGTCCAGTAACAAAGCTCAAGGATATCGCACTATTTTGTGGAATGTGACCTTGTATAATCTAGAAAGTTTAATGGGTGTCCAAAAGCTTCGGTTCGAAAATTTCGCCGTTTACCAATTATCCTAATTAGTCGTGATTTCCAATTTTTGTTGCAATAATATTTATTTAATTCACTTGAATGTGAGCAAATTCATTTCCGATAGCTTTAAGTGTCCCATAAACTTTCATTCCAACACCAGTATCAAAATACAATTGTACACCAGTTTCTATATTCATTGTACAGCCAGCGCTTACAATAAGTTCATGCTCAACACTTCAAAACATTAAGTCTTTATTTAGTTCAAAAACTTACCGATAAGGGGAATTTCTAAAAAATAAAGTTATATTGCCTGAATAAAGACCGCCCAAAGTGTTTTTAATTGGTTGGCGGGGTTGTTCTAATCCCTCAATTAATTCAGGTTGTTGGCTTTTTATTTGGATTATTATTGAAAAAATTGTGAGTAAAAGGAAGTAAAATTTTGATTTTAATGAAAGACAACAAAGCATAATAATTAAGTAATTTAATTGTTATAATTTGAAGTTTCGAGCCAATTAAAAGAAAATATTAATTTATTTAAGAAGAGATTAAATGTTGGTTAATAGTAGATATTTGGATTAATACTAAAAGAAACATGACAAAAGCTAGTAAAAGCTGCCTTAAAATGTTGTCCTGAGTTATGTAGTTATAATAATTAAATTTTTTATTTAAATAAGATCAAATTAATTATTAAAAATAAAAAATATATAAAATAAATGGACTTTTAGATCAGTTAAATAAAAAGAATAAATGAAGTAATGACGCATAGCAAGAGTTGAGAGTGAAAAAAGAAGGGGTTGAAGCAAAGGTAGGTAGAAGAGAGAGAGAATGCTCGACTGGCCAATGTTTGCATATTTGGCCGACCGATAAAATAAAAAAAATATTTTTTGTTTGTCTTCCTATACCTTTTGTAAATGGAAATACATATTATTTTTAAATCGCCCTTTAATGTTAGGGTGCCTGGGCATTAATTGAACAAAAATGGAGAAATCGATTAAAATAAGAAAAAATGAAAAAAAATTAATTTTTAATAATTAATTAAAAGTAAAAAACACTATTCACCTAAATAATTACCCTCCCTCATATTTACTCCCTCTATAAGAACTACCCTCTCCAGCAATAATTACCCAGAGTAATTATTTTTGTAAATACTGTAACGGTAAATGATTAAAAATTAAAAAAAATAATATAGTCCATTCTATCAAATTTTTGATTAGTTTAAAATTATGTAGACTTTTTAATTAAAATTTTATACAAAAATTTTACAACAAAAAAAGTTAAATAAATAAATATTTACAAAAGAATTTTTTAAAATTAAATACAAAAAAGGTTCCAATGATGGGGTACAACTTTAATTCGTAAAATAAATTGGGTACTTCAATCCTGGACCTTTTGGGATTTAAAGAATAATTTTAAAATAATAGAAAATGACAGGTTTGTCAGGGTTTTTAGTCAACACAAATTTTTTCTTTATTTACATTTCAATGTTTATATTCAATATATTTTTTTGTTACATCGTTAAAAAATCCATTTATATCTTCATAAATCCAATAAATCTAAAATTAAAAATTATTATTAAAATGTTTTTTATTTAAAATTTTTATATTAAATGAGTTAGACCCAGCATTATTAAAGGAATATATGAAACATAAATTGAGAGTTTAGAAGATTATTGTTTGTTTAAAAGAGAAATCAAATTTACGAGAGATTTATACAAATTTTTGTTTATCCTCCCTATATTGACGAGAATTCTATCCGGAATTCTTTTTCACTTATAAGTTGTTCTAACTCAAAGCTAAAAACCGTTAATTATCAAATTTTTTGTTTAGGAACATTTGTTCGGAATAGACTAAATAAACAACCCTACTCCAAACTTTATTAAATAAAACATACTGTGTTTAAAATAGTTCTCTTATTAAATTCCTCCTCCTTCAAATTTTCAAACTTAAGGGGCCTTTCTTCACCTTCCTTCAACAATTTTTCACATTCTTTTAATTCTTCATCGTTTAATATAACACTTGGATTTAATTTATTTTGGACGGTATAAATCAAGTAAAGTATTATTGCTTTATTTTTTATTTGAAAATAAAGTCCATTCAAATCCTTCATTTCATCCGCTAAAGTTAAATAAATTTATTAATTAAATTTTTAGTAAAAATATGGGTTTTAATTTTATTTTTTTGTTATTTCCTAGCTTTTTATTCTATACATTTTTTTAACTTTTTAATGTAGGTTTTTTAATACTATTAATCTGTTATTTCTGGATTTATTCTATAAAATCGTCCCTAAATGTCTACATGCTCTCCTCTCCTTCTCAATATCTCTCATATTCTTATTCCAATCTATTAGAAAAGCGAGTCTGAAACAGGGATGGACGCAACTGCGGATTGCGTTTGCGGATTTTAGAATTAAAATTGCGGGTTGCGGATTGCGGATGCAGAAAATTTTTTTTCAATTGCGTCCACCCCTTGTCGGAAATCTGATTTCCAATTCCCAATACTTTTATTTATTCCAAACTTGTTCCTGTAATTTTTCTACTTCTAACAACTCCCCTACCCCCCCCCCCTCCCCTCCTTCTCAATCACATTTTTTATTTAAATTTCATTTATTTATTTATTTACATTTATTTCCAAGTATTTTTTCCAATTCTTCAAAACTTTTCCCTTCATAATTAGCATTCAAATTTATTTTATTTAAACGTTCTTGATCAAGAACAAACAATTTTTCATTTTCCTTAAACATCTCGTATTCCTTAAAAATTTGTCCGTCAACTTCTAAACTTTCGTTAACAAATCTTTTTATTTTAATTCTTTTTATATTTATTTCATCCCATTTTAAAGTTCTTCCTTCAAATCTTGGCAATAGATTTTTTGCTTCTTTTTTAATTTTAACAATTTCTGGATTAAAAACTTTCTCCATAAATCTTCCGCTTCTTGATTTTTCTATGTTATTTATTTTGGCCTCATTTATAATATCATGAAGATTTCCCGTTGATTTACTTGGATTTAAGGGAGTTGACATAAAAGGGATTAAATCAACATGTTTATCTTTTTGTATTTCTCCAGCAACTTTTTCAACGTTTAAAAGATGATAGGCATATTTGCTTCCATAATTTTTAATATCGTCCAATTTGTTTTGATCTTTTCCACTTATCGAATAATTTTTTGAGTTTTTTAATATTTTTGTTAATGATTTAACTTTTTGATGGAAAATTTTATGCAAACCAGTTAACTAAAATAAATATAGAAATGTTTAGTTAGTTAATTAAGTGGTAATAGAATTGCTTTGAAGAACTCTCTCCCACCTTTCTCCCATAGAGTCAATCTCATTTAATTATTTTTTGTTCAGACTTTTCTCTATTAACAAACACCTAAGGTTTGAAGGGAAATAAGTCTAATATTTTTTCTTAAAAGTTTTGTCAGCTAACATTTTTAATAAAAGGATTTCTTAATCCAAAATATCATCACATTTTTTTTAACCTCAAAGGCTTTTTACCTACAAATATGGTGGGTTTACCTAAAATCCCATTTCAATATTAAATAAAAAATTTAATTATATATATATATTTTTTCAATTTCAGACCTTTTTAATATTTTCATTTCTTGCAGTAACATATTTAAATATCATCTCTAACAAAAAAAATTTTTCTTCATCTAAAACCATCACTCCTTTTTTATTTAACAATCTTGCTGCTTCAATTTTTACATTTTCCAATTTATTGTTAACTTCTTCCCGCATCTTTTTAACATTTCTAATTAAATTTTTATATTCTTTTAACTCGTCTTTAGCATTTTTTAAATGTTTACTTTTATTTACTTCAATATCTTCTTTCAATTTATCCAAAAAATATCCATATTCAACCAACTCCAGATCCTTATTTTCAAATTGTTTTAATGTTTCTAGTGAATTTTTGTCTTGAAGAGAACCTTTAAAAAAATTTTTTTTTATTTTTGTAAGGTAGAAAAAAAGGAGGAACACCTTAACTTCTCAAAAAAGTTAAGATGCTCCCCCTCCCCTAATTTTGTAAATATAATTTGGCCCTTTCCTCTTCTAAATTTTTACTGTTTTTAAGATTATTTACCTGTTCGGTTAATATTTTTGAGCAAATCAGAATTTTTAATACTCTCAGACATGTCTGATAATTTTCTAACAAGACCGCCATTTAATATTACTGCTTTTGTAATACTAATTTGAAAAATTAAAAAGAATATTTTGGAGAAAAAATAATAATTCATTTTTTTCTTTTTAATTGGAGAAAGACTTTTTAAAGAAAAATCTTTTAATTTAAATTAATTTTTAAATATTTTTGAATTATTTAATTTATTTTTGGGGTTTTTAAATAGCCTTGTATAAATTTGAAAAAATTTTTTTTGACGCAATCTGTCTGAAAAGGCAGACATTTAATTTTAATTCTTTAATAAATTTCTTTGTTTAAATTTAAATAGAATAGACAAATTTTTAAAAGAAATTTTTGAATAAAGATTTAAGAGTGCATTGACGCAATCTGTCTGGAGTCTAATTTTTAAATTAATTAAATGAGGGCATAAGACCTTTTCTTTTCTTGTCTGCTTTAATGATTTATCATATGAATGTCTGGAAGTTAATTTCCTCTAAGCTTCTCAAAATTCTTCAAAGTCTTAAAAGATAAAATAAAATTTTTAAATAAAACACCCCTTAACTAATTTTCCCAACTTTAAAATAGGTATATTGAAGGAAATTATGAAGTAAATTCTTTAGGGTTTGAGAGCCAGTCAATAAAGAAAAACAATTTTAAACATTTTTTAATTACATTAATTAATGTAAATATACCCACATATTTATTTTCAGTTTAGAATGAAAATATGTAAAATATCTTTTGTTTTAAAAATTTAAATAATTTTTTAAGATTCATACATACACTGCGGTGCATATGTTTATATACACTTGAAAATTTTGTTTAAATTTTTAAATTTTCATTCAAAAAATACGTTCTATATATAAATCGAAAGCTCTATTTGTATCTCAGTTGACATGTTTCTGCATTTTTCATGAAAATGAAAATTGGTCTAGATAATCCGGATCTACCGGATATACCAAATCGCATATCCTAGGAAAAAATTTTCGGAAAAAATTTAACAAACCCATTTGATAAAGCATATTTTTCTGAGTATTTTCCACAAAACCGCTTAGAAATATCTTTATCCGGTCCAGAGATATGATTTTTTAAAAATGGCATTTTTCCCTTAAAAATTGAATTTTTTGCAAAAATAGGCGAAAAATGCCATTTTTAAAAAATCATATCTCTGGACCGGATAAAGATATTTCTAAGCGGTTTTGTGGAAAATACTCAGAAAAATATGCTTTATCAAATGGGTTTGTTAAATTTTTTCCGAAAATTTTTTCCTAGGATATGCGATTTGGTATATCCGGTAGATCCGGATTATCTCGACCAATTTTCATTTTCATGAAAAATGCAGAAACATGTCAACTGAGATACAAATAGAGCTTTCGATTTATATATAGAACGTATTTTTTGAATGAAAATTTAAAAATTTAAACAAAATTTTCAAGTGTATATAAACATATGCACCGCAGTGTATAATAGTATTTACTTTCACAAACAAATTTACAAACATTTCTCTTTATTTTCTTCTACTTTAACAAAAAATTGAAATGAAGATTTAATGAGGATAATCAAAAAATATAGCTAAAATATTTTGTAATTTCATTAAACTTGAAACAAATTTTCAAAAAAAATTTTTGTTTCAGATTTTTAGTTTCTCTCAACATTCTTGTAGGAACGGACTTTTGAGAAGTTAAGGTGACGTTTTTAATCAAGTTGCTATTTATTTATTTATGTATTCATCAAATTTTAATACAAAAAATTTTAATGGAAATTATATTTATATTATTTTTATTTAAAAATATGTGGATAAATACAGTGAGGTGCAAAAGTTTGGAACATTCTCTTTTAAATTGCTTAATCAATAAAATTTCATTCAAAAAATACGTTCTATATAGCAATCGAAAGCTCTATTCGTATCTCAGTTGACATATTTCTGCATTTTTCGTGAAAATGAAAATTGGCCGAGATATCCGGATTAAGCCGGATATCCCAAATCCTATATCCGCGGAAAAATTTTTCGGAAAAAATTTAACAAACCCATTTGATAAAGCATATTTTTATGAGTATTTACCACAAAACCGCTTAGGAATATCTTTTTTCGGAACGGAGATATGATTTTTTGAAAATGGCATTTTTCCCTTAAAAATTGAATTTTTTGCAAATAGGCGAAAAATGCCATTTTCAAAAAATCATATCTCCGTTCCGAAAAAAGATATTCCTAAGCGGTTTTGTGGTAAATACTCATAAAAATATGCTTTATCAAATGGGTTTGTTAAATTTTTTCCGAAAAATTTTTCCGCGGATATAGGATTTGGGATATCCGGCTTAATCCGGATATCTCGGCCAATTTTCATTTTCACGAAAAATGCAGAAATATGTCAACTGAGATACGAATAGAGCTTTCGATTGCTATATAGAACGTATTTTTTGAATGAAATTTTATTGATTAAGCAATTTAAAAGAGAATGTTCCAAACTTTTGCACCTCACTGTACATTTAAATTTGACACCAAAGGAATAAAAACAAAAGAATAATATATAATAATTAGGGGTCACTTTTGTGCTACAAGAAAACTTTATAAATAAATTGTGTCGGCGTCAATGAAATTGAAATACTATCACTGTTAAGTGTTTCATAGTAAATTAAAAGAAAATTTTTTCTTAAAAATTCTAAATATAACTTATTAAATTTTGAAACACATCAAAAGGTGATTTAAAACACTAAAATTTAAATAATATATTTTTCAAACATCAAAGTCAAATACAAACAAAATTGGTAATAATTACATTCGTTCCCAATATCTTTGTTTTCATTTATTCTTGGGGGTTTGTGTATAGGTAATTGTGTCAGGACTGTGAAACTTTTGTAATATTTCCGCTAATTTTTTTAAATTTTATTTAATGCACCCAATCCTGGTCCCAAACTAAGTTAAATGTCACAGAAAGCAACGACAAAACGCAAAAAAAATTAATAAAAGCGAAGAAATATAGGAACAAACTTAATTATTACCACAAAATTTTTTTTCCTTTTTATTTTTTTATTCTTTATTTTCCTCCATTGGTAAACTATCAGAGGCCGTTACATTATTCTTTTCACCTTTAACAGTCTCATCAGACAACACTAAAATTGGACTTCCACTGTCTGTGTCACACGAATTCTTAACTTTGTTATTCTTCCTTTTCTCTTGTGATGCTGATGAAGAGGAAGAAGATGAACGCCTTCGCCGACGATTTGAAGAGGATGAACTAGAACGGTGTCTTGGTGGTGATCTGCGACGATAATAATCTCTACGGTAACGTTGACGGGAGTAGTCTCGTCGTCGACGAGTCGGAGTTCGAGAACGACTTCGTTTACGGTTCCGATCTTTTTGTGGTGTGGAAGCCCGAGAAACACTGCTGGCCGAACTAAAAATTAATAAAATTAAAATTTGTTATTAAATATTTATTATGGTTAATTCAGATACATAAGTAGGTAGGAAGCAATTCCCCAAATTTGAAAGGCCAAAAACAAAATGGGAACAAAAATTCCCGGAATTCAAGTTATCCCTGCTGATTGTGAGAATTTTTACACATAACTAACAAGCCATTATATCACGTTATTCTTTATCCTTTTTAAAAATTAAAAAAATATTCAAATATATTTTACCGAGAACTGCTAGAACTTGACGAAGACTTAGCACGTCGTCGCCCATTTCGAGAACGCGAGCTGCTACGTCGGCGGCGAGAATACCTATCGCGGGATCTTACAAATAAATGCCATTTATAAAAGCAAGATAAATTCTTATTCACCTTGATCGTGAATGTCCTCGGCGACGTTGAGGTGAAGTACGTCGATAACGACGATCACGATTTCCCTTGACAGAGATATCCTCACTGCCGCCACCACGGACTGGGGAAATGTCATAATCTAGACGTCGACCATTTGAGTCAGAGCCTGCCGCACGCCTTGATGTTCTCCTAAAATAATAAATAAAAATATTCAAATAAAAAAATTTACTTTTCAAATCTTCCACTCCCTCCTTCAGCGTCTACCTTGGGACTATCACGAGCTCCTCCAGCACGGCCAACAGAATTACCTCCTCCTCGGCTACCTCGAAAACCTCCTAAATATTAATAAAATGTTTATATTGTATAAACTTAAAGAATAAAATTCATTACATAAGTTAAAATAGAGATAATTGTCATTTTTAGCTTTTCATTTTTTTAAATTTATTAAGAATAAGATTATAGGTAAATGTCCCGTTGGGATCTACCTTCTCCCTTTCATTCTAAGTGATAAAAGGCATATTATACCAAAAAGGGAAAAATGAGCGAGTGCTACTCCTAATGGAAGAAAAATGCGCATTCTCTTTTCGGACGGGTAGATCGCATTTACCAGATTATATTCAAAGTCAGGTATTATTGTTTTAAAATTTTAAGTAAAATTTTTATAATTTTATTTATTGTATAAAGTCGTATTTTTTGGTTTATGTAATGAAGTGTTAGTAATATATTAATCCTATTAATATTTCATCCCACACACCTCTGTTAGGCATACTCACTCCACGCATTGCCATCTGAACTCCAAATGTTAAATGTTCATCGTCATGTGCAAATTTACATCTTTCCCCGAAATTACAAGTTCCTGTCCGTTTATAGAATTGACAACTTCCAGCAACTGGAAAATATATTTTTGAAAAAATAATCTCTAAAGAAAAAGTCCAAAATTTTCTGACTTTCTTTGGCTTCCTCAAGGCTAATTTGGCGAGGTGGAAGATTTGGTTGTTGTTGCTGTTGATTTATCATGATACTCGGGGAAACAGAAGAAAATGGTTGTTGAATAGATTGAGGAATTTGTACAGACGATGGGGATTTTTGTTGTTGCTGTTCAAGTGATGGCGGAGGGGAACCTCCTTCATCTAAACCAGGCGGACCAGGAGAAATTTGTCGTCGCTGTCCTTCGGCGGTTTCAGGAGATTTTTCTGAGTTTTTTATTAAAAGATTTTCCATTGAAGATGTTCAAATAAGCACAATATTTTTATTTTTTAATTAAGTATATTCAGTCAATTTAATCATTTTAATTTTCAATCAAATTTTAAATTATTTATTTTATATTTAATGCTTTGTAAATTAAAATATTTTTAGTATTACCATCCTGCTTCTCTATTGCAGCAGGAGCATTTGTTTGTGTTGAATTTTGTTGTTGTATAGCATCTACAGGCATTCTTTGACCTGAAGTAAAACCATATCGAACACCAGGTATCGGAGGCGGAGGAACAGAGAAATCTGATGGAGGAAAAATCGTTGTGTTATTCATTTGTTGAAAAGGTGGAATTGTAGTAGCCGGCATAGTCATTCTAGCAGGAAGAAAAGTAGATTTAAAAGTACTTCCAGGTAGTGGATGGCCAATTGCAAGATGATGAGAAGGATAAAGAGGTGCTGGAGGTGGAGGAATCGAAGTTTTCGTCCGTTGCAACCTACGAAAAAAAAGATAAAAAAAAATTTTTTTTTATTTTACTGTTTCTCCGAAGCATCTCCTTGAACTTTGTCAGACGCTAAGACCTTGCTTGCTTCGGCAATAGACCCTCCGAGAGGAGTATCATTAGGTCCTTTAGGCACAATTGCCGAACTAGTTATAGATGACGCCAGAGTTGTAGAACTTGTTCCTGTCGTCGTAAATTCCCCTCCAACAAATGTGCTGATCTTTTGAAGTAATGAATTCAAATTTGGAATTTTCTTGAAAGCCTGAAGGTTTGATGATGAAAGAGTTGGAGTAGACGATAAGGAAGTAGAAGTCGACGAAGGAATGGTCGAACCTATAAATTAGAATTATTTTGACAAAATATTTAAATATCCCCACTTTTCGGAGGTTGTTGCAACTTTTGTTGCTGATCCCGAATATCCAAATCTTCCTTTTCATCCTCATCATCCAAATCACGCGAACTAGGAAGTTGTTCAGTGGGAATTTCTTTTATGCTGCTACTACCCTAAAAGATAAAAAATATTATTAAAAAGACAAAGATAATTTAAATTTAATTGTAAAAGCACTCCCATTCAAGATGACCAAAAATAACCGGCTAGTGACATAACGACAAACACAGTTTAGTGCAAAAAGCACAAATCCTACGAGACATAATCACAATCCACTAAATTAGCTCTATCGGGTCATAACCTCTTAAGCTAAAAAAGTGAATAAAAATAAACCCTCTCTCATCCAGTTCGTCGTTCACACAATATTACCGGATTTGGATTGGCCAAATTGAATCAAAGCGCTTTATACAACAATAAAAAATAATCAAAAACAAAAGAAAGACAAATACAAATAAAATTATTTTTTCCATAATTTTCTATTCTTTTCATTTGATAATCTCGTACCGAATCTGTAAACGACTCATTAAGCTGTTCAGGTTCAGGACTGGCAATTCCTACATCATTATCTTGGGAATCTAACTGATCATTTTCTTTTATTGAATCCTTAATTTCTTTAATATCATCCCTTGAATCTTCATCACTGCTGGGAATTTGACATACTGGCGGACGTTCGGGTGAAGGACTTCGGAGAGCCTAATGGTAATATAATGTATTATAAACTTTTTAGTATAAATTAATGGAATTTATAGAAAAGGAAAATAAAAGTATCTTAAAAGATTGAAACTTGGTAAATTAATAAGAGACCCGAATCGTTTCGAATTTCTATCGCTTTGTCAAACTAAATAACCCGCAAAACTAAAAATGAAATTATTCCAAAGCGTATTACCCAAATCTTTATAACGAAGCTTACTTTTCCTGTGCCTAAATATTATTTACGTACATTTACTATAATTATAAGTCAAAAAAATTTACTCAAAACTTACTTCATTTTCGTAAACCTCATAGTCTTCTAATTTTGATTCAGTCTCATCAACCAACATTTTTTCACGTCGTCCCTCCATTCCTAATTTCTTTTTAGGCGATAAATCTATTTTTAATGCTTCTAATTTAATTTCACTTTCTTCTTCTTCGTTATTCTCTTCAATAGTTAATTTTTGAGGACCTTCAGTAACCAACTCTAACGGGATAATCTTTGGCATTTGCATCATTCCCTCTTCTCTTTGTTGTTTCAATTCATTGGCATCGATATCCGACACTGGCAATGCACTAAAATGAGTAAATTTAAATATGAATTAAAGTTGAAACTGAAAGAAAAAAGTCAATAGCTTGACAAAAAAATCCAAAAAGACCGAAATTGCTTAACTTTAATATTTTAATTAAAAGTCTAAAAATCATACGTAGGCAAAACAAGAGCTGGAAGTATTGTACGTTGACGTTCATATTCAATACCTTTAGATTCGCTTCTACAGCCCGGCTCAATATTAATTATTGTTTGACATTCGACAGACATAAAACGCCACTTAAAATAAATCAGACAATAAATATCAGAAAATTAAAAATTAACCGGATATCTAGTTTCTGGCACTTTAAATGAATTTGATGTACCACCGGGACGAGTCTGATCAACAAACATTCGGCCATGACCTGGAGGCATTAAAGACGGATCCATAATCACAGAACTATATCCTCCACCTGCGGTCGGTGTTGTCGAGCCAAATCCATGTCGCCGAGCATCCAATAAAAATTGTTTCTCACGTTGGGAGTCAAGGTGCTTAATTGCTTCTTTGTCCATTCCACCCATTTTTGAAACATTTACTGAAAATAAAGGATTTTTAGGTTAGCTTAAAAAAGTTGAGTAAGAGTTTGAAAACTAAAATTATCGGAATAACTGAAAAAATAATCGCCCGCAAATTGACACCACTATGAAATTAAGTCATAGTATTTCTACTATGATAACAAAAAATAAATCTAAAGAAACTCCCAGAACTACTAATTTAGAATATTCTAATTTCATAAAGATAATCAAAAACTCACTTCTTTCACCCTCTTCAACCTCAAAGAACCTGACATCAACCAGATCTCGACCAATTTCATCAAAAAATCGCACACGCTTCTTTGTAAGAAAACCCTCGGAATTGTTTTCATTCTCATCAACTGGAGCAAAAGAATCACGAACATCAAACTAAAATACCACAAACTAAAAATATCCTTTAAAAGATTAAAAACCTTTACAGAATCATCTTTTTGTTCACTCAATTTTTTACGAACAATTTTGGCTTTTTTAGGCTTTGCAACATCAGCAGCTGAAAGGCTGTCCATAAAATTATCACTGAAAACAACCTCCACGGACTTTCTTTTAGGCTGTTGCTCGGCCTGAATAATAAATTTTAAGAAATAACGTAAAAATCAAACATGAAATTTTGCAGTTGCAGCCATAATTCGCGCCAAAGGAGTCTCATTGGCAGAAGCAGCAGTTGTTGAAGTAGAAGCTGTTTTTGATGAAGCTACTGTTGTCGAAGTTTTAGTCTTATTTGTACCGATCGAACGCTCTACAGATTTGTTGACTGTAGCTGCTGATTCGTCTCCTTCCAGACCTAAAAATGCGGATTATAAATTTTATAGCTTAGTGTATTAAAAGTTCATTTTCATGGTGATGACATTTAACCCAGGGGATGACAATTTACACATTAAAAGGAACAAAATTGATAATATTTAGGAATAAAAATGTATTTTAATTGAAAGAGAACAATTTTCAATTCTCATGCTATAGAATACGACAGAAACTAGATACGGAAATCTAACTGCGAAAGAGAACGCAGAAATCCTTTAACATCGAACATTTGGAAATCGCAGATATTTAACCTTCACTGGTTCTAAAATTTAAATGAAAACATGTGACATCACAAATCCGAATGACACAGATTTAGTTCACTATTAAATTAATAATTGACATCTTTCCATCTTTTGAAATATGTAGAGCACCATTTAACAACATAAGCCGCCATAAGTTTATCTTAAGCATTTACAAATAATAGAAACTTACTATTTCAAGCAGTGGTTCCATCATAATGTAGCCTTTATTATAACAATAAACACAGGTCGTTTAAATATATTATAAAATAGTAGAGGAATCCTAATAATCAAACATAAAACCTTATGAGAATTTAAACAAAAAACATGAGTAAAAAATAAGCAATGGTCAAGGAGATTTTAATGCTTTAATTTTACCTATTTATACACCAAAATATGCTGTTTAGGATATTAAGATTAAATAAGAGAAAAAGATTTTTGAGGTCAAAGGTGGGTAAAATCACCACCACGAAAATAGAACAAAATAAAATATAAAGTCGAAATAATTTAGTATATAATTTGATGTAGTATTTTTCAACATCATGACCGAGTTGCAACATACCTGTGAAACAAAAATAAATTTTGAGACTTTCTTACATTAATCAGATAATTTTAAATATTTAAAAAATCTAGATACATTGGCTCATTAATACTCACTAAAAACTCCCCAAGACGAGAACTACCCACTTTAAATAATTAAAAATAAAAAATACCGGTAAGTCTTGGACGTGATATTTTAGCCTTCGCCTTAGCAATTGTTTTTGGACGTTCAGGTTTTGGTAGTGCACTCACAGAACTTTCACCAGTTTTGTTTAAACCCGTCGTAGTGTTTTTTACATTGAAAGAATTAGATCTAGAACCAATCTGCTGTTGATGAGAAGTAGCTGGCGAAGAAATAGAGCCAGTCCTTGGTTTAAGTTGGCTAGATGTTTGGCTTGTTGAAGGACCTGAACACAAATGAAATTTAATTTTTAAAAGGCTGAGTAAATTATGCAAAAAGTTTCAAGTAAAGGATTCAAAAAAGGGAGGCGTCCAAGAAAAAAGGAAAACAATACGCCCCTCTCTAGATTTAACTCCTATCAGACAAAAAACACTCATTTAAAAATAAAATACCATCGCCAACGTCCGATTCAGTTGAAGCTCTTTTAACATTTTTTCCTGATACTGCAGCTACACCAACACCGCTAGGCTTCTGAGCTTTTACTTTCGTTTCCTGATGCTGCTGCTGCTGAAGTTTCAATTGTTTTTCTTTGTTACCATCACGAATTGTTTGCTTCCATTTTGTAACCATTTTACTTGCAAAATTTGCAATTTCTAAAATTTAAAAAAATTAAATATTTTTAAAAACAGATAAAAATAAAGGAAAGATGTAAACAGATAAAAGAAAAATATTAACGTAAAACAGTATAATGCAATATTATTTATTAAAACACTGAACCTAAGTTCAATTAAAAAAGATAAGTAGAGACAAAATAAAGTAATAAGATAAATTCTTAAGTTTAAAATAAAACTGCTACCAAAAAGTAAAAATATGTAACTCACCCTTCCTAATTTTTAAAATATTGGAATTTTGGCAGTGCCAAATCTTAATTATACATAGATTAAATGCTTACAATTAAAAACATTTATTATATAAAAACAGATTCGAGTCACTACGAATCTCTAATCGATGCAAAAAATTTTATGATGAATCACTACAAATAGAAAGAGTAAAGAGAGGGGTAAGAGTGAAGAAATCAATAAAAATTTTGAGAGTAATTGTAAGGCCACTAAAGGAAAAACGCGCTAAAATCAATAATTCGCTTCTAGCAAATGTTGAATAAACAAACATTTAAGGCAACAAACAATCTTGTAATTAAATTAGCATCACTTTAACCTACCTTTGTCTGCGCATTTTTGCAGGTCCTTAACAATTTTAGGAGTGTCGTTATCTCTTAGCAACTCCACTGTAATATCCGCCTGTAAATTAGAAATGTCTACTTAATTCATGAAAATGTCGTTATATTATATAAAATAATTTCATGGGAACGAGAAAAGTTTTTACAAATAGCTTTTGATTACATTTCAAATTTCAATCATTGCACCCCCACCTCTTCGAGAAAATATTTACTTGATTATTCGAGAATTTTAAATTGGGCTGGAACTCACAAATGCTTAAAGCCTTTACAACCCCCCAAAATAAATTATAATCCTAATTTCAACAAACATCAACTAGTTGTGCCAAAAGTTGACGTAATTTAGGTAAATCCATTGTTTTAATTGACGATTTCAACCATTCGTTCATTCGCCTCCATCCTTCAGCAGTGCTTAATCGCTGAACTGCTTGTATATGCGCGATATTTTTATCGCTAAAAATTAAAATGTCAAGAATGATTATTTTTAAATTCCCCTACAAAAGCGGTTTTTCTGCCAAAACTTCTTTCTTTGGTGAAACTGCTGCCCAGGTTCCCGATATCGTTTTCTTCTCATATTTCTGTACTGAATTATCATTTTTTTCCACCTCATCCGAGAAAATATCCGAATACATTTTTTTCGGTACATCGACTTTTTTCTGCTTTTCTGGCTTACTTTTGCTTTCAAAATTTTGCTTACGCCTTGCTGCCCTAGTCATTCTAGGCTCATTAATGTTTATTTTGTATCTCTGTTGTGAGGTCGTTTGTACAAGTTCTTCTTGTTGCCATTCATCATCTTCATCACTTCCTTCCATTTCTTCTTCTTCCTCTTCAAATGGAGCAGCCCTCCTTTGAACTTGTTGAATAGGTAAAGATGAACGTAAGATTTGACGCTGTGGTGCTTGTTTTTGTGTCGATTGTTGGGAATGTATCTGTTGAAAACCTGCAGAATAAGTAAGAGGATCTACAACAACATAATGCGGTTCTCTATGTTGTTGCTGTTGTTGACGAGCTTAAAATAATTAAATTAATAAATTCTGTGTGAACAGATTTATCGGAGAAATAAATTAAAACACCTCAGACTTTTCAAAAAAACCTAAAAAAACAATTTAGAAAGTCGATAAAAATAGCGGATGAAGGAAATAATCAAAAAATTAGACCTTGTCCATAAAAAGTAGAACTAGGTACCCCATCACTTATAGACGGCAAATATGGGTATCGAGAGGTTTGTTGCTGTTCAGGAGGATAATGAGCACCAATAGAAGATTGAGGCGCCATTAATTGTTCAGGAGAAGGATCACTAGTCATTACAACACAATTCTCTGCTACAATAATTGAATCGTCATCATCGGGAATCTATAAAATTAATGTAACATCTCTACCAATTTTTTACTGCAAATATATTAGAATGGCTTTCCAAGATAGTAAATAGAAAATATAGAATAATTCAGAGCAGGAAAATTATCCAAATAGTTTTTTCGCGAAATTTTGAAAAAAAGCGAAGCAAGCGAAAATTTTGAGAAGTTTGGACGGTAAAAAAGACGTTTTTTCCCATTTTTGTTTTCAGATTGGGTATATTTTTTGCGTTAATTTCGCCAAAAATAACGAAAAATGCAACTCAAAGTCCAAATGTAACACTAAATGTCCACACCAGATACCAAGTAAAAAAGCCGGAGAATTTATTTTGAGCCATATCAAGTAGAAAAGCAAGATAAGTAAAAAAGGAAAGGTAAAAAATCCCAAACCGTATAGTATTGTGTAGAAACAGCTTGCTGTTGATTATATCCAATTTGATAAGATTGCTGATTGTACAAAGGCTGCTGCTCATTTCCATGATTGTATTGAGAGCCGCCATCATATCCTTTTTGATAATTAACATTTTGCTGATGATATATTGGTTGACGACCTTGTTGATGTTGTTGTTGATATAATTGCTGTTCGTGTGACTGCTGAAATATAGTATAGTCAGTCTGAACAAGTATAACAATAAATATGAAATTATCCAAGGAAAAAATTTTACAACTTTAGGCTCTTTTCCTGGTTTTATATTAGCACATTTATATGTAGCGCTACAATTCTCGTAAGATCTATCGAATCTCAAACACAAGATTATGGTTAGATTAGGCTCGCCGCGATGTATCGCACAATAAAGAACGTTCGGGATTGATAATATTAAAATAACACCGCGACGAAGTCAATCTTTCAGTATACCCCAATTTTGAAGGAAAACAATATAATCATTATTTAAAATTTAACCTGCATTTGATGTGTTTGATTGACATTGTATTGAACATTTCCTCGCATTTGTTGGTTTAAAAATGCTACAATATAAAATATAAATTCCAACTTAAATTAAAGAAAAACCTTGTTCGTCCATTAAATATTCCAATTTTTATTAAAATTAAAACAAAGTCTTTAATCAAAAAACTTTAATAATAATTGACATTTACAACTTTAGTCAATCAAATAATCTAAATATTTGAAATTAAAAACAAAAAGTAAATGACATCACAATAATCATTCAAAATGTCAGTTATAAAAAGAGTTTTGTGGAAATGTAAAAAGAAGAAGAATATGTGTATTACTTCTTACTTTACATAATCAAGCATTACAAGATCAACACATATCGTACATAAATCACAAAAATTAATGAAGTTAAACCAAATCAGTTATCCTTTATCTCTGTAATTTCTTTGAGACTCTAATGTACAAAAAATCTTACTGTAAATAAAACAAAAGAAATCGTTGTAGAATTATCCTTTAGTAATGCAATATTGTAGATTTGAAAATTTTCAATAAATCGGTATGGCTGCCCCGAAAATGTCTACCCTACATGAACAAACTTCTTTGTTCATTAGGACATTTTTTTCTACATTTTATGTAGAACATTTTTGGGGCGCGCCCACATTTGGGCGCTTTTTCAGTTATTAATTATACAACGATGCTATATCAAAAGCCAAGAGTTCTTAGAGTTCGAAATGAGACTTAGTACTATTAAACTCGTTATTAGTGTTATTCATTTGCGATTTTTCGAGATCGAGATTATCGAAAAATCTCGATATCGAAAAAATCTCGATTTTTCCAAAAATTGATCGAGACGAGATCGAGATCGATAATCTCGAAAAATCTCGATATCGAAAAATCTCGGTCCAAAATTTTCGAGATTATCGCGATATTTCGATATTTTTTATAATCCCTTAGAATTGAATAAAAATTTATTACAATCAATATAATTATGATCTAAATGTAAATTAAGGTTGTCGGATAGTTGGAAATCTTCGAATATCCGGATCCGGTATCCGAACCGAAAATTTCGGATATCCGGATCCGGTATCCGAACCGAAAATTTCGGATATCCGGATCCGGTATCCGAACCGAAAATTTCGGATATCCGGCCTTTTTCGGATCCGGATATCCGGATCCGACAACCTTAATGTAAATACGCTGGATGTTGTTTCAAATATGTGCTTAAACCAGTTGTATTCCCACCAGTCTCGAAAAATCTCGATATCGAAAAATCTCGATTTTTCCAAAAATTGATCGAGACGAGATCGAGATCGATAATCTCGAAAAATCTCGATATCGAAAAATCTCGATTTTTCCAAAAATTGATCGAGACGAGATCGAGATCGATAATCTCGAAAAAAATCTCGCGATATCTCGAAAAATATCGTCGATATATCGTCTCGTGCCGAACACTAATAAATAGGTGGTAAAGGGGGGGGGGGTTTTCAATTAGTTCGAGTCATGTTAATTTTATATTATTTATTTTATTAAATTATTTTTTAATAATTACATCATTAATTAAAAAAATTTTTTTTAAGTTTTGTAACATTAATGCACTTATTCTAAGTTTTTTTGTTATTAAAATTTTTATTTTCACAGCCATTTTTTATAATGTCGCACTTTAATAAATATTTTTTATAAATATTTACAGTTTCGAAAATAAAAAAAAAATAGCTTGAGAAGTTAAACAACCCAAAATAATTTATTTAAAAATTAATTTAAAAATATTTTTCAAAATAAAAAAATTTATTTTCTAAAATGGTTTTTATGTCCCTTTTAATTGTTGTGAATCTCCTCTTTAAAATAATTGGAGGAATTGAAATTTCTGGAATACCTAATGGTTGTCAACAACCACCAAAAACAGCAATGCTAATTTACAATAAATCAGAGAAACAAATAGGTACACAAACAATACCCGCAGGAGAATGTGAATGTCCTTTTGACCCAACAAATAAAATTTTATTCTTCAATCCGGTAGCTAGTAAACTCCCAACAACTGGGCCTAAAGCTGGTGCTTCTACAATAAATATGCATTGTGAAAATATAATAATCATTTTATTAAAGTAATTGCTCAAAATGACACCCCCTGACTGAAATACACCCATCCAAACGCTTACGGTTGTGACTCACAATGGTCGCGCATTGTTCATCGGATATTTAGTTCCAGGCCCGCTCAAAACAACTTTCAGTTTCTCCTATATTGCGTATCGGATTCAGCATACTTTTTGCTACAAGATTGCCCAAATAGAATAATCCACGGATTTAAATCCGGTGAGTTTGAGGGCCAGATATCTTTCCCCCAAAAGCCAGGAAACAGCTCCTCGCAGAGCTGGGTTGGTGTTTTGGCTCCATGCGCGGGTGCCCAATCTTGCTGAAGCGAGAACTAGTTTTCAACAAAATGCTATAATGCCCATGGATGCAAAACCCCCCTCAGAATGTCATTTTTAGACTGTAGCATTAATTTTAACATTTCATCACTCCAGCTGCGACCAGGCGATAATAGAATCACGATTCTTTGCCATTCTGTAAAATTTTTGCTTTATGAGATAGGAAAAAATTTTCAAGATAAAATGTGTAGAGCGCGAATCATAGAATATGGGAAATCTAAACAAAAAGCAAAATATAAAGTAAATTTTAAGAAAGGACAAAATAAAGTTTGTCGCCGAACTTTTGCCCCACCCTGTATGTTCGGCGCAACTTGTTCCGCGATAGTTTTAATTTTCTAATGGGATACTTAAATTAGGTATTTTAGGACGCATAATGTGAACAAGAGTCAAATATGTAACGAATATGTAGTTATTTTATACATACATTTATTTTCATTAAATTTGAAGAAAGCAAAATTACTAAATAGCTATTAGAATTATTAATTTAAAAAACATTTAAATAATTTAAAAAGAACAATAGTGAGATCACAATTAAAATAATTAAATATAAAAATATATTTAAATTCCTTCAAGTTCTTCAATTAAATCAACTGTATATTTATTAGATAATTCTTTCTTTGATAAATTATTTTCTTCGATTGAATGAATATATTTAGTCTTTAAAAGATAATTCTTTGATAAAATTGATAAAAAGAACTTTAAAAAATACCAAATATTTATTTATATTTTGTAAAATAGAATAATCAATATTTTCAGTCCCTCCATGTTCTACCCATTGTTTTTGTAAAATAATAAAAAATTCTGTTAATTCTTGACTGTTTAATTCTCCATTATTATCAAAGTCTGATTCATTAAAAAGCTTAAAGAGAAGGGAAATATTTAATAATTTGGAATTTAGGATCTTTTAATGATGCCCATCAAGTTGGAGTGAGGACAGCCGGACAGTGAAGTGTGTGTGGTTAAGTGTATTTGAGTTATGTACTTACTACTTTCCGTAACCGGGAAAAAAGAACAAAAAATTGTTTAAGGAAATCGACCTAGGTTCCCTTTAAAAAAACTAAAAATACAAGTTTTGTGCCAAACGATAAATTAATTTTTTATAAAAATAATTTTTAAATTTCACCTTTTTAATAAATTCAAGCCTTTCAATTGGTTCAATTTTCTTTAAATTTCCCTCAAAAATAAATTCATTAAAAGATAAAAGACCATCTAAATTTGTATCAAGCATTTCAAACAATTTTTGTGTTAATTCCTTTCTATTTTGGAAAGTCTAAAAATAATAAACAAAAATTAATTTTTATTTTTAATTTACCAAATTTGTAAATATTAGAATAATTAAAATATTTAAATAAATTAAATTAATTAATTCATTTAACATTTTTAATTTTTCATAATTTAATAAAATATTTTTTTATTTAACTTTTTTTAAATGCAAATTAAATTATTTAGTTATGTATGTTAATGAATCAGATAAAATATATTTTATAAAAATTTTATTTATTTAAAAAATAAAAATATTTATTTTAAAAGACTTTTCATTAAAAAAATAATTTCATGTGTGGAATATTTCCTAAAAAAATTATTTTTATTTTTGTATTCCTCTCAAACCTCTTCACTCTCAACATAACTGTTCTCTCTTTTTCAATAATTTTAAGGGGTATATGAGTTGATTTTTTGTTTGAATTACGAGAGTCACATTGATTTTCCCAAAATTTTCCTCCAAACCTTTTTTAACCCTCTTCACTTTTTTAAGCTATCCACAAAAAAATTTTTTTCTTTTTTTTTCTCTATTTTTAAATATTTGTTTTAATCAAACAAACAATAAATGTGGGGTGCTTTTATAAATAATAAGTAGAAGAAGGAGAATCGAAAAATGAAATAAGGTGATTGAGGAGTGAGGGGGGGGGGGGAGGGAGACATAAAATGTCAGATCTAAAATTTGGTTAGATTTATGTTTGTTAATTTTACATATTTTCTAGACAATTTTCAGTTTGAAAAATAAAAATAAAGAATCTTTAGTGTCAAACAAAAGTTGATTTCTAAATTCTAAACTTTTCAAAAGAAAAAACAAAAAAAACATCTGTCAGCCAAACTAAAGTGCATGAGAAAATCCGTCTTTGACAAGTTACGCAATGATTACGACATTTTTATCCGCTCTAAAGAAAGTTGACTATTTTCATTCTTCTTCCATAATAAATTCAGTTCTCCAACCAAAAACATTTTTTGTGTTTTACTCTTTTATTTATTTTTTAAATTTATTTTCAAAATTTAATAAATAAATTGATTTTATTTTTATTTTTAATTTTCCCCTCATAATCAAAATACAAAACACAACTAGAGGGGGGGGGGATGCATGTGGAGTGTAGATGGGGGGATTGGAATAGGGGGGAGGAGGAGGGGGGTTGTATTTTGAGTTTGTTTTTTATTTTTAAATGTATTTTGCTCAAATAAATTTAAAAAATTGACTTTTATATTTAGTTAAAAAGTTTTTTTAATTTTTGTATAATAATAATTAGCCTGTCATATACACAAAACTAGAAACTCATTTACACTTTTCTTCCCTTTTGTAAAATTATTCGACTTTTAATTTTTGTTTTACTTTTAAGTTGTGAGAATTTATATAGCAAATAAGGCATCAAAAATTAAATTTTAACTTTAAAATTAGGATTCAAGAGAATTTAAAAAATAAAACTCCCCCCCCCCCTTTTTTTTTAAATTTCAATCTCAAGTCAGACAAAATAATAAAAGAAAGGGCAAATAAAGTGCAATCATGTCTTCTGACTTCTAATTAAAATTTTCAAAGGGGAGGCATCACAAGTCAGGCATTTAAAAACCTTTCTTTTAAAAATTATACGCGACATCCATTATTCTTGTAATTTTATAGAAATATAAATTTATTTAATTTTAGAAGGAAAAATTAAAATAGCCACTTTCAAATAATTTTAACTCCTATCAGTTAGCCAGAGTAAAACAGAATTCCGATTTGTTCAACGTTATCCAAACCCATCTTTATTTACCAGAGCTGTTTTGAAAAAGAAAAATCTTCTAAACTCGTAAATCAAAAGAAAACCCCATTGAAAATCAAAATTTTAAAACAGCTCTGCTATCTACCAACCAAACATGTGTTAACATTAATTTTTTTAGCGATGGAAATTTTAACAGTAATTTCAATTATTTATTTTATTCTTTTTCCAAACTTAATATATTCTGATCAAACTCACTTTTTCAACCAAGATAATCGTAAGTTAGGTAATTTATTTGTGGAGAATAATTTAATAAATAATAAATAATTTCCTATTTATTACAAGTTTTGATTTTGTAGATTGTGGTAGTCTGGGTAGCTATAATCTTGGAGCATATTCCATTAATATTTAGTATATGCCAGTTCCAAACCCCCAATAAACGTTTACAAAATTTCAAAGGTTTTAGAGGCGTGCAGGACTGAAAATTTTTTCAAGGCATAATAGATTATTAATTAGTATTGAAAATCTTAAAATTTTACCCCAATAAACAGCCCTATTCAATCCGAAAAAGGAAGATGTTTTGAACAAACCAAGTCCAAACTTAAACTGATTTTTTTGCTCAAATCGCAAAAAGAAAATATATGTACAATGTTAACTCTCAATAAATTTTTTAAATTTAAGAAGAAGAATTAAACAAAAATTTACAAGAAAATTTAAAAAATATAGAATTGTGGAAAAGAATAATTGAAAAATGGGAAAGAGAACAGGCATTTCCAGAAGTTTTTGATGAAAAAGAAAAGCAAAAATATTTTGTAAAATTAGATAAAAATATTAAAAAATTAAAAGAAAAATTGGAAAATAAAATAAAAAATATTTTTAAAAAAATTTCAAAAGATTTTTTGGTAAAAAATTTGTGTGATAAAGAAATGATTAATTTTTTGGGAAATTATGAAGATATGATGACAGAATTAGAAATTAATTATTTCAAAGAATTGAGGAAACAAATTATTGGAAAAGAGGAAATTAATTTAGTTATTAATTCTCCAAAATGCGAAAAAAGTAGAGGAGGATTTTTGTTATCTGGTTATTTATTTAAATTAATTTTAAAAATTAAATAACTACAAAAATACATACCGTAAAAGCTCTAATAGAAGCACATGTGTTCTATTTTTCGATCCTCTCGTAGGGTGTGCCTCTATTAGAGACTGTGCTTCTATTAGAGCATTTACGGTAATTATTTTTTCTTACCTTTATAGAGGTAAGAGGTAACTCCCAATTTTAAGAGAGGTAACTCCCAAAAAATATGTAGAGAAGGAAAGGATAAAAACGGAGGTTATCTCTGGTCCCAATATAATCCAAATATTCGAGTAAGTTTAAAGAATAGATTTCTGACTAAATGTATTAGAGCATGACCGGTTTACCGAATTTCAACAATTCTTATCTTGAAAAGGATAGACCCCTTCCTTCTTCTTCTAAACAATTGATAAATAAATAAAAATAAAATTATTTTTTAAAAAAAGCTTGTACAAGAAATTCAATTAACGTTATTGAACCGATAGGTAAAAGTAATAACAACAATGAAGTTGGTAATTTCAAATTAATTGAAGAAGAAAAATTAAAAAATAAATTTGAAAGATCAAGTGCCATTCGTTTCTCACTTAGAAAATATTTATGTGATATAAATTTTAACAGAACATCTAAATGGGAAAATGAAGAAAAGTGTGATAATAAAGCTGAAAATTGTGAAGAAATGAAAAAAATAAAAAATAAGCATGAAAGAATATTTAAAAGGTTTTTTATTTTATAATTGAAGTGTATTATTTAAAATGGTCCCGGACAAAGCATAAGTAAATATGAACCGATTTTAAGATTTAAAAATTTTTTTTATCTTAATTGCTATTCGTGATGCAGAATGTTCAAGTCCAAAATAATATTGAATTACTTATGGAGGTGTACATTCTCTTATAGAAAAGTGGGAATTTGAGGCTACTAATATACCTACTACTAGTTGGAGCTTGTGAATAATTCTAAAAGTATCTCAAATTCTCTCTCTTGCATTCCCCCTTTTTTCAAAAATTTAGTTTTAATTTTATTAAATTTAAAAATTAAGAATTCAATCAAGATATCCACATGGCTATAAAGATGATTTCAAATTAACGATTTTCTTTCCAGAAAAATTCAGAAAACTTTGGAAGTATTTTGGAGTAGATATTAAAGATTTAATTATATCTTTAACATTTGCTCGATTAGAAGGTTTTGACAATCCCGCAAAAAGTGGGGCTAGCTTTTTTACTTCTTGGGATAAAAAATATTTTTTAAAAAGTGTCATGTCTGAACCAAAATGGTATTCAAAATTAAAAAAATTTGATTTGATGGATGTTATAAAATTTATTGGAAATAAATTAGAACCTGAAGTTGAGAAAGATTTTTTCTTTTTTGATGAGGAAAATAAAAATTTTGAAAAAAGTTTTGAGGAAGAAAATAAACATTTATTAAATTATCAGAGAACCCCGTCTTTATATTTTAATGAAAATGAAAGAAAAAATTATAGAAAATTTAGAGGAGGATTTCTAAAATATTTTGATTTGATAAGTTCTCTTTATTCGGGAAAAAAATTATTTTTTAAAAATAAAAGAGAAACACTTTTACCAAAATTTTTTCTTCTTTTTAGTTTTACCGTTGGTTTTTTTTCTAAAAAATATTTTTAATTTTAAAATTTAAGCCATTAAATGGACAATCAAAAAGTGAAATTTTTTCAATTCAAAATGGTCTCTTCCCTGAAGGAACCCCGAAAATTCATTTAATTTTTGACTTAAAAGGATCTAAAAGAATATTACCAAAAGAAGAAGGTTTAGAAAAACTTTTAAAAAATAGGAAAAGTCCAAATTGGACAGAATTAAATTTTGTTAATGAAGAGGAAGAAGATGGAGGGTTTTTCCCTAATGGTATAAAATTAAACGAAGATGACTTTGAAAATTTTAAAGAAATGATTGAAGAGGATAGTAAGGTCTGATGTTAAACTACTACCTGTTATACATAACTCCGCTAGAGGAAATAAAAAATATTTTTTATTCAACAGTATATAAAACTCCTCATTTAAGAATGCTTCCCTTATAATTTAATAAAATAATTAATTAAAATAAAATTTTATTTTTTATAAAGTTCCTCGAAAGAAGCAATATAATCGACTACAGCCTTTTGTTGGGAATTCATATTGTTGATGACCAAAATGAAGAAAATAAAAATATTGGGTAAGTAATTAACTAAATTTAATATTAAAAATTTTTTTTAGAGGAATAAAAGCTTTTTGTGATGATTGTAATAATTTAAATAAAATTTTGGAGATTTTAGAGAAAAAAGGAAATATTCAAAATGATTCTGAAGAAAAAAATAAACGAAAAGAATTACGTCTATTTGTTGGAATAATTGATATATTACAATCATTTATACCTAAAAGACAAATAGAAGCAGGGATTAAGGCACTTAAGTCAAAAATTAAAGGGGTTATTTTTAATTAAAATTATTGAGTTAAACCTCTCTTTATACGACATACTAAACTCTTGGGAAATCGTAAGAGATAATTTATAGTTAAATGGAGGGATTGTTTAGATAGATCCCCCAACAATGAATAAAAGAAAGTATTTTAAATTGAGAAATTGGGTGTTAGAAATTAGGAAAGGTATTGGGCGAGGTTTGACTATATAAAAATAAATATTAAAAGAAATAATGTTTTAATTTTAGGAAAAAAATATTTTAGAAGATATAGAATATGTAAGTTTAATAATATATATATTTATTTTAAATTAAACATTTCCTTCCCCTTAATCCACTTATTTACTCGTAAACATAAAACAGTATTAGTTTATGAGACTAACTAAAACAAAAATCACTGTTATCGAAAATTTTTGTTCACTGTTAATGACCACTTTTATGTCCCCTTCCATATAAATAGTCTAAGTAGTAAAAATTTATTTTTAAAGGCAAAAGCCTCAATTACCGATCCAGAAAGTTATAGTAATCGTTTTATAAATTTCATTACTACCAAAATTTTCAAAAAAGAGAATAAAGAGTAGTATGTATATTAAATAAAGTATACAGTCTGGTGCATAAGTATATGATCAAGGGTGTGTGAATTTTAATTTTGCTTCGCCTCGCTGTTAAATCGCAAAATTTTAAAACTTTTTTATTTTATATTATAGCATTTTTTGCGGGCTTTAAGATGATGATAAATTTATAGAAAAATATTTCCATTTCATAGAGTTATGATTTTTTAAATAAATTTACCCCTATTTACCCCTATGCTCTATGAAATGGAAATATTTTTCTATAAATTTATCATCATCTTAAAGCCCGCAAAAAATGCTATAATATAAAATAAAAAAGTTTTAAAATTTTGCGATTTAACAGCGAGGCGAAGCAAAATTAAAATTCACACACCCTTGATCATATGCACCAGACTGTATGTGAAGCTAACAAAAAAAGATTGAGCTCAAAAATTATAGAAAAACGAAAAAAAACATTAAAACTAAGGAAATTTTTCTGCTTTTATTTTTTGTTTGTCATATTTTTGTGTATGTACATATGTATTAAATACCATCCCAATCTCATCTAAATTATTTCAAGTAACTAAAAATATTTTATTTTTACAAAAAGAATGTAAAATATTTATTTACTATTTATTGTAATCGGCGAATTTTTTCGTAATAGTATTTTGTAAACTAAAAAATTATATAGCAATCCTACTCATCATCCACCAGCCTTTCCTTTTTTTAATCCTATCCTGCTACCTATGTACAATTGTCAATTGTTATTTTAATTTTTAAAAAATATTTTAAATTATTTTGATAAAAACAATTTTAATTTCAAAATTCAATTAAACATTTTTTTGTTGTTTTTTAAAAAATTTCCGGAAATTTTGAAAGGCACAACTATGTTTTTAGTTTTAAGTCATACACTCACTTCATTACCACATTTTTCTAAACTTTTGTAATACATACATAGCTTGTTTTTATTAAAAAAACTCGTGTATTTATTCCCAATTTAATATAAATTATTTTCAAGTCGCGCAATGATTATAATTAGGGCTCGAGTTATGACGAATTGAGCTCAAATCCGTTGTTATTTTTTTTTGAAAATCTTTTGTCTACGTGAACTTTTTTTCACCTATTTAAATCTATTTTGGGGTTTTGCAACAAAAAATAGGTTGAAAACTATTTAGGATTTTTTTATGTTTTCTGTCACCTATTTTGATTATTTTTCGTAAAAGTTCGATTTTTTTATCAAAAGTTTTACTAATTTTTTGTAAAATCTTAAATTTTTCAATTTGCGGAAGAATATTTTTCAAAAATTAAGAAAAAATTTTTTCTTAATTATTATTTTCCGGTTAAAATTTAGAAAAATCGGAGTGTTTTTACCATTTATGCTTTGCTGTTGAAGCCCTAGTTCCAAGTCCTAGTTATTTTTCTTCTTAACAAAGTTCTGAAAAAGAGATTTTTTCCTTAAACAGAATTTCCAACTCTTTAACTTTTTTAAATAATTTATAAAAATCAATTTTTTAGAATTGATTTTAAGGGCTGGAAAGCGAGAGATGGAAAGCGAGAGATGGAGAGTGTATATGTAAATGAATCCCCTCTAAAATCCCTCCATCTTTCAATTATAAAATCCTTTGTTAATTAACAATCACTCGTGTCTTGTGGTAGAAAAAATAGAGAGGAAAGAGGAGAGAAATGTCTCGCGCGATTTCTTCTGCTTTTTGAATATGTATTTCTGTCGTTAGACGCAAAGCAGCGATTTAGCCAGGCTAGCGTTAAATTAGAGGGGGGAGGGGAGGGGGAGGATTTGCCACTACATATATTATAAATCCTCTCTTTAATTAAACATTTAATTCATTTATTATTTTTAAATTTAATTTTTATATTAATTTATTTTTAATTTAATTTAAATGTTTTTATTAATTAAACTTTTATTTCTTTTAAATTTCTCCCCTAATTATCTTTGTTTAAATAACATTCGTAAGTATTAATTAGGCAATTATGTTTTTCACCATCGTATTTATTCCAGCTGATAGAGCCATAAACATGTAATAAACAATTATTGGATAAACAGTGCCATATCTGTGTATGTGTATATATTGCTTCTCAATCTCAACTAAATCATTCCAATTAAAAAATATTTTAATTTTACAAAAATAATCATAAATATTTAATTATTACCTAATCAAATTGTTTGCTAATCGGAAACTTTTTAAAGAATTTCCAAAAATTTTGAAATTATTTGTTTTTCTGATTTATTTTAGATAAGTTTTTGTAATATACATAAGATACTGTAGATAATATTTTCATATTTTGGTGGCAAATAATTGGAATTGAAATGAAAACTTTGAAAATAAAATTATGCAGGCACTACAACACACTACAACAGAAACTTTCTACCAAGACTGTTTGGTAGAAAGTTTCCGTATCTACCAAGACAACTTTTCACAATTTATTTTTTTTCCTTTTCTATAGAACCCTTTCAAGAAAGCTTAAATACCGATTCCTTAATTAACGACAATTTCCAACTTTTTAAATTTTTATATAAATTAATTTAAAAAATTAATTAATTATAATTAATTAATTTTTTAAATTAATTAATATAAAAATCAATTTTATGGCAGGTGATTTTGTAGCATGTGATAAAAATTCCTCCACCTTTAATTATAAAATCATATGCCAATTTTTTAAACGCGAAGCAGCGACTTTTAGATAAGAAGATATAGCCTTTAACAACGCGAGCGTTAAATTGGAGTTGTGGCATTATTTAAAATATTGGGGCTAGCTTCTCTTTAATTAAACAATTAATTCATTTATTATTTTTTAAATTTAATTTTACATTTTTAGATGTTTTTATTAATTAAACTTTTATTTCTTTTAAATTTCTCGCCTAATTATTTTTGTTTAAATGACATTCGTAAGTATTATTTTACGCCATCCAATTTTATTCCAAAAAATATAAAAACTTGGATTTAAAATTTTGGGGGCCTGAAAAAGAGATTTCCTTTCAATGTTCAGCAACATTTCCCTTTTTTATTAAGAAAATATATAGTGGATTAAATATTATTCTTTTCTCTTTCCCAGCTGATAGAGGAGCCATAAACAAAGGGGATATTTATAATATAAAATTATAATATTTTTAGAGAACAATTCAATTAAAACTTCAGAAATAATAGAAATTGAAGTTGAAATGTATTTAGTTAAAATGTGGGGAGAAAGTGAAAAAAAATTTGATGAAATGAAAGGAATTAAAACGAGTGTAGAAGGGAGAATTAAAGAAATGTTGGAAAATTTAGAAAATATCCAAGGATTGCCAGAGACTTTGTGTAACGATAAAATGTTAAAATTTTTGGGAAATTATGAAGTATTTGATAAAAATGTGAAAGAATATTTAAAAAGAAAAGGAATGACGGAAATAAATCTTCCAAAATCATTTAATTTGGCAGAAAAAATTCGTTTTGCCCTTCGAAAATATTTTTGTCATGATTTAAAAAATGGAAAAGAAAATGAAATTTGGAATGAAGAGAGGGGTATTTCTTTTATTTTGGAAGATGAAAATCAGACCTTTCAAAAGATCAAATCAAAAAAAGATCTTTATAACAAACAAATTGATATTCAAGAATTAAATTTTGAAAAGGAAATTGATGACAAAACAAGTAAAAGCTCTCAAAACAAATTTAAATTCACAATTTTATTCACAAAAGAATTTAAAAAACTTCAAAAAATCTTTGAATTAGATTCTCTAAAAATGCTATTGTCATTAACGTTATTTCCTTTTGCTAATTTTGACAGCAATACTAAAGGAGGATGCGAGTTTTTAACATCTTGGAATGAACAATTTTTGTTAAAAACAATACAAAAAGAGCCAAAATGGTTTACTGAATGGACAAAAAACTCAAAAATTCCTCTTTGGTTATTGAAATTAGGTCGTTACTTTCTTGAACCTTTCGCTGAAAAACATTTCTTTTTTGATGAAAACAAGAAGAAACAGTTAATATATCCTTTTAGTTGGTGGGATATTAATGTAAAAGAAAGTAAATTTAAAGGAACTTTTGTTGACTATTTTAGTAAAATGAATAAAGAGGATAAATATGAAAGTTTATTACCAAAATATTCATTAAGTTTTATTATTCAGGTACTTATATAAAATAAATATTTAAATTATTTTTCAATCCCCCCCTAATTATTTTTCATAATTATTTATAAAAAAGCAGATTTTTAAAGCTCACTGAAGCCAGACCAGCTCAACTTCCTCTGGACTCCCTAATTAATATTTTCATATTTTGGTGGTTTCCATGAATTAAAATGAAAGCTTTGTAGAAAGCAAAATATTTATAGGGTCTACAACAATCTAACAATTTATCTTTAAATTTTGATTCAATTTTTATCATTTAACTTCCACATTTCATTTTCCCCTTTAGTATATCCCATAACTCGTGATAACATTTTCCAAGTTCCACACGAATTTTAAAAAATGTAGTTTGAACAATTTATAGAATTTATCAAAATTTAAATGTAAAGATCTTTTAATTAAGGAAATTACCGAGAATGATACATTAAAAGAACCAATTATTTTCACAATCCAAAATGGACTGTTTCCAAGGGGAATACCAAAGTTGGATTTAAAGTTTGACTTAAAAGGGTCATCTCGTGAAGTTGAAGGAAATATTGAAAATATGATTGAAAATGGAGGCAATGGAAAGGTTTTGAAAGAAAAAAATATTATGGAAATATTTAAAAAAGGGATAGTTTTTGATAATAATGAGGAATATGAGAGATTTATTGGAATGATTAAAGCTGACAGTAAGGTAAAATAAAAATATCTATTATTTTTGTAAATTGATTAGAGAAAAGTTATTAAATTTGGAGAAATATGTACATACATATAATCCTTGGTGTCGAAAATGACAGATATACGTAAATTAGTGTAGATAATTTTGTGGGTATTGCTTAGGTAATTCTCCAAGCGGTCAACCAAATAAACTAAAATGTAACTACAGCTTAGAGTTATGTAAATTTGTGTTTATAATTTAATTTATGTATAATCTGATTAAAATAAAAATTATTAAGTTTCTCTCCGAGCGAAATATTATTGACTACAGCCTTCTATTGGGTGTACATTTTGTTACTGGAAACGAAAGGTTTTTACAAAATATATTCTTTAAATTACAAAATAATTTTTAGTAAAAATGAAGTAAAGAATGGAATTAAAGCAAAAGCAGTTATTTGTACTGAAAATTCCTGCGAGAAAAAAGAATTGATATTATTTTATGGAATTATTGATATATTTCAAAATTATAGTTTAAGAAAACAATTAAAACAAAAATTGTTAGAACGTAAACAGGGAGTAAGTTATTTAAAAATAAATTGTTTAAAGTAGGGGGTTTTGGATTAGATAAAAATTAGTAAATTTATTTTACAAACAAAAGTGTTCTTTATTATAGAAAGAAAATGATTTGTTTCCTGATGAGAAAATTGTAAGTTTAATTATTATTTTAATATTAAAATAATTTAATTTTAAAGTTGCCTATGTCAGTTATTGAGCCTTCTGATTACCAAGAACGTTTTGTGAAATTTATGGAAAAATTATTTAAAAAAGATTAAGGAAAAGATGACGGGAAAAATGAGTAAAAAGAGAAATGAGAAAATTTTGTGTTTGATTTGTGGGTGAATTGAAGTGATTTGAAGAAGTCTAACTAACCATTTTATTATTATTTATGTTCCCCACCACCCTCACTTTATTTCATATGTATATTTAACAGGGACTCGCTCAAGTAGGCGCTAAGCTATAACTATCTGGAAATTTCTGGACCTTAACAATTCTGGTACCAATCTCTTTAGCTCGATGAGAGGAATCATTTAATACAAATTTTGAAAGATTCAGAAATCTTGAAACAAGTTATGGCTTAGCGCCTACTTGGCAACGTGCCTACTTGGGCTGTACCCTGTTTAACAGTATCGTCCCTATATCTTAAATATCAATTTGAGTCAATGTTTTGCTTCTATGGAGCAGCATTTGTATTTATTCCACAAAAGATTCATTATTATTTAAATTTTTTTAAGATTCAGTATTATTTAAACATTATTATTTAAATTCGTCTAACTCTGTAAATACTCATTATCCATTTCATTTTAGCTATTCCTAAATTTTTTTTCATTTGTAAATTCTTTAAAGTTTTTTATTAAGGTTTTTAAAGTAAAACAAAATTGTAACATTTCACATTCTGGATAAAAACATTAAAAACATTATTTATATAAATTACACCTATTTATTAAAGCAAATCATTTATTATGATAAAAAAGGGGAATGATTAGAAATTTCAAATCAGATCAACCGGACATTCAATTGAACTATCTTTAATAGAAGCTAGAGGTCCAAGTCGCAATTTAATATAGGTATTGCAATTTAATAAGTGAATAGGTGGGGGATAAATAGGTGGGAAAGGGGGGGGGTGGAGTTTTCAATTAGTTCGAGACATGTTAATTTTATATTATTTATTTTATTAAATTATTTTTTAATAATTACATCATTAATTTAAAAAAAATTTTTTTAAGTTTTGTAACATTAATGCACTTATTCTAAGTTTTTTTGTTATAAAAATTTTTATTTTCACAGCCATTTTTTATAATGTCGCACTTTAATAAATATTTTTTATAAATATTTAAAGTTTCGAAAATAAAAAAAAAATAGCTTGAGAAGTTAAACTACCCAAAATAATTTATTTAAAAATAATTTAAAAATATTTTTCAAAATAAAAAAATTTATTTTCTAAAATGGTTTTTATGTCCCTTTTAATTGTTGTGAATCTCCTCTTTAAAATAATTGGAGGAATTGAAATTTCTGGAATACCTAATAGCTGTCAACAACCACCAAACACAGCAATGCTAATTTACAATAAATCAGAGAAACAAATAGGTACACAAACAATACCCGCAGGAGAATGTGAATGTCCTTTTGACCCAACAAATAAAATTTTATTCTTCAATCCGGTAGCTAGTAAACTCCCAACAACTGGGCCTAAAGCTGGTGCTTCTACAATAAATATGCATTGTGAAAAAATTGAGAATTTTTGTGTTTGTGATGAAAAAGATGCTTGTTGGAAGTTGGAAAATGCTTATGCTGAGATAGTAATAAATGCTTATTGTGATACAGGTATTATCGAATAGATTAAATATTCTGTGCCAACGTCTATATCGAACACTAAGCAGAGTTGTCTTTGTGGTACCAGAAACAGGATACACAAAATCTTGACTTCTTTATAGTTGAAACCCTAATCTCGAAAGCAAAATTTTGAAAAGCCGATCAGACATTTACAAATAAAACCAGATGTTCGACAGATTTTATTACCGATTAGCACTAAATCCCACAAAAATTAACAGAATGTCATATGTATGCAAGATTGAACAACATTGATCCTTTCACGCAAGAACTAGTAGGCGATAATGGAAAAAGGTTAAAGTTATCAGATCAACTCGGGATGGTAAGCAGAAAAATTCATTATTTCAAGGAGATGAATAGCTCATCTGAATATTATGTCAAAGTAAATTTAAATTTTTTGAATGATATTCACAAATATAATTGAACAGGCTAAGAGTATAAGCTGTAAAGATGCAGGAAGTAAATGTTCTCCTATCAAATGCCAGGGCAATGCTACGACAAATGAAGGTACTACGCCAGCAACACCGATAATACCTACAACTGAGACAACAACTGAAACAACTCCCACAACACTGACGACACCGACACCGACAATACCTACAACTGAAACAACTCCCACAACCCCGACGACACCGACTCCGACGACAGCTACAACTGAGACAACCCCTACCACTGAGACAACTCCCACAACACCGACAACACCTACAACTGAGACAACTCCTACGACAACGACGACACCTACCACTGAGACAACTCCCACAACACCGACGACACCTACAACTGAGACAACACCTACAACTCCCACAACACCGACGACTCCTACAACTGAGACAACACCTACAACTCCCACAACACCGACGACACCTACCACTGAGACAACTCCCACAACACCGACGACACCTACAACTGAGACAACGCCGACAACACCTACAACTCCCACAACACCGACGACTCCTACGACTGAAAAATTTCCGATGACTCCTACAAATGAGATGACTCCCACAACACCTTCAACTGAGACAACAACTGAAACAACTCCCACAACACCGACGACTCCTACAACTGAGACAACTCCTACAACACCTACAACTGAGACAACAACTGAAACAACTCCCACAACACCTACAACTCCCACAACACCGACGACTCCTACGACTGAAAAATTTCCGATGACTCCTACAAATGAGATGACTCCCACAACACCTACAACTGAGACAACAACTGAAACAACTCCCACAACACCGACGACTCCTACAACTGAGACAACTCCCACAACACCGACGACACCTACAACTGAAACAACATCGACAACACCTACAACTCCCACAACACCGACGACACCTACAACTGAGACAACTCCGACGACACCTACAACTGAAACAACATCGACAACACCTACAACTCCCACAACACTGACGACTCCTACAACTGAGACAACGTCGACAACACCTTCAACTTCCACAACTCCGACGACACCTACAACTGAAACAACATCGACAATACCTACAACTCCCACAACACTGACGACTCCTACAACTGAGACAACGTCGACAACACCTTCAACTCCTACAACACCGACGACACCTACAACTGAGACAACGCCGACAACACCTTCAACTCCTACAACACCGACGACACCTACAACTCCCACAACACTGACGACACCATCCGTCCCGACAACAACATCTGAATGTATGATAATACCAAAAGTATTTGACGGAAAACCGTGTACCTGCCTATTGGTATGAATAGATAGTTAAAGAAATAATATTTAATACTAGGTTGCCGAATTTATGTGTAAGCTAAACCTTATGATTGAAGGGAAAGCAGATAAACAAATGGGTGTTGATATTTTAATGTCAAAAGCAGTTCGTGTATCAGGACTAACAATTGAGATTATTGATAAAAGTAATGACCAAACGATTTTCGAGCAAAGTTCTTCTAAAATTAAAGGTAAAAATACTTATTTTTTAGACGAGGGTTAAACATTTACGGTCAGAGCTCTCGGAGGATAGCTTCCTACCGTCACCGGTGAACCACCGTCCCCGGGGACGGTGGTTGAACCCTACTTTAAACTAGTCAACTTTACATACATATATAAAAATCTATGTAGATTCTATTCCCGATGACTTGAAGCAAGTGCTGCAGACAATCAGAAGTAGTGACATTACAGAACTAATAAAATTGCTAAAAGACGGAAAAGTAAAATCTGTAAAGGATCTTACTGAGAATGTAAAGACTAAATGTCAAGGAATTTATTCTGCTACAAATTACCTTTATATAAAAATTAAAATATTAATTGATGATTGCGAAAATAAATTGACTGGAAATGGCAAGGATTTTTTGAATAAATTTAAAGAGCTGCTTGAGGAAGCATTCAAGGAAATTACAAAATTTTTATCGGAAAACAAAGAGAAATGTAAACAATTAATCGGATCATTCGTTGGATTATTCGTTGAATTTAATATTAAAATTGATCTAAAAGGAATTATTGAAATAGATATCGGAGGCAGTTCTTCCTCGTCCCAAAATTTACCTTGCTCAACCACCCCTACAACTCCAACAACTACACCAACAACACCAAACACAGAATCCACAACGCCAACCACTCCAACCACTCCTACAACTCCAACAACTACACCAACAACACCAAACACAGAATCCACAACGCCAGCAACGCCAAGCACAGAATCCACAACGCCGACAACGCCAACCACTCCTACAACTCCAACAACTGCACCAAACACAGAATCCACAACGCCGACAACGCCAACCACTCCTACAACTCCAACAACTGCACCAAACACAGAATCCACAACGCCAACAACGCCAAGCACAGAATCCACAACGCCAACAACGCCAAGCACAGAATCCACAACGCCGACAACGCCAACCACTCCAACAACTACACCAACAACACCAAACACAGAATCAACAACGCAAACAACGCCAAGCACAGAATCCACAACGCCAGCAACGCCAAGCACAGAATCCACAACGCCAGCAACGCCAACCACTCCTACAACTCCAACAACTGCACCAAACACAGAATCCACAACGCCAACAACGCCAAGCACAGAATCCACAACGCCGACAACGCCAACCACTCCAACAACTACACCAACAACACCAAACACAGAATCAACAACGCAAACAACGCCAAGCACAGAATCCACAACGCCAGCAACGCCAAGCACAGAATCCACAACGACAACAACTCCAACAAATACAACAACAACGCCAAGCACAGAATCCACAACGCCAACGACGCCAAACACAGAATCTACTACACCTAACATTACTACGCCAACAACACCAAACATAACACCAACAACCGATGGATGCAGTTTGTCTTAAATCTCTTAAAACTAATAAATTATATTCAAGTATAATCTAGATACGGGTACACTCCAAAGTACCGTGGGGCCAATGTACCGCCGAGCTATAATTCGGTTCAAAATATCGAATTCAGGACGCCATGGTAGGGTTCGATGCACCTCGACGAGCTGAATCGAGAATTTGAACGAGATAGCTCGACAATACGTTGGCCTCGCGGTACTTTGGCCTGTTCTCATAAATACTAGACCATCAACTCTAAAATAATTTTTCTAGATTGTATGGCGAAGACAATTGAAAATATCATAAATGATATTTTGGATAAGTTGACTGGAAGTTGTGAGGAGCCCGAAAAACTAATTGATTCTGTCGATACAGACATTGATGCTAAACTTAAATCATTGGCTATTAAATTAAAGGGTACAAAATAAAAATATTAGGTGTCTACTGGTATAACGGTATTTTCATATCAGATGAATCTCCCCAAAGTGTTATTGCTTTAATTTCAAGAATGGACTCAAATGATATTGACGGAGTTTATAACATTCTCAACAGCAAAATAGATGTTTCTGGCGAATTTGGTCAATCAAAAGCTGTATATAAAAAGCTTAAAGAAAGTGCGCCGGGAGCTTGCGAATTGTTGGAAGGAATACTTTCACAATTGGATTCTTATATGAAAAAATTTGGAAATTCTAAAGAATTGGGGAAAAAAGTATAAATTATATTTAAACATAGACACATTAACTTGTTTAAAAATTTTGAAGGTTCACGAATTGTATGTTACAGTCAAATCTAAAATTTCATCTCAACTTAAATTAGACAAAGATGCTTTGAATAAAATTGTTGAAAGTTTGAAAAAAGAATTCCTTTCAACTTCAATTTTTGATTTAAATGGTGAGATAATAAACCATATTTTTAAACTTATTCTGATGAATTAATTACTGCATAAAGGAATTTTTAGAAAAATTTTAATTTTTTCTTTAGTCTTTAACATAATTTAAAATATTTAAATATTCTTAGGAGATAATGTGATTGCTGTAATAGAAGAGTCAATTCGGGGAGCTTATATAGAACTTGCTGATAAGGCAAAAAATGAAAAGGCCTTAAATAATACAGAAATAAAAGAGGAAAATTTAAAAGAATTTGGAAAGAAAATTGAAGGCAAATTTAAATTTTTATTTAAAAATATTTAAATTATTTTTAAGAAAATATGTCAAATGATTTTAAAGCTACTTTAGCTATGATAGACTTAAATGATTTGGATGGATTTAAAAAAGTTTTGGAGGATGCAAATCGGGGGAATATTAGCAACATTAAAGAGCTTTTAAATGCAATGGAAGAAAAATGTTATTCTTTATTGGAAGCTTTGAGAATGATTTACGTTAAATTAACAATTATATTTGATAATTTAGATGAGGATGGAAAGAGATTAATTAAAAATGTTGGTACTTTGTTCATAAGCCCTACCCTATTTCAATCTCAAAATTAATCATTCCTTTTCTTGCTGGAAAGATTATTTACCTCTAATTTAAGAAAATTTTTTCGATTTTTTCAGCCAAAGGGTTTATCTTAAATTGAAATTTTATTGTATTTTTAAAAGAAAAACCAATGTTCTGCTCGGTTTTAAATTAAAAATTTGCAATAAAGAGGAAAGAATTAAAATTGATATTTTTCGAGATATCAATTTTAATTCTCGTACAACCCTCCCAGTCCGGGCTCTAATTGTGAATTTAGTGACTATTAAAAATAGACTCAAAAATATTTAGAAAGAGATAATCTTTAGTAAAATTAACCTTATAAATATTTAAAAAATTCAAATTAATTTTTAGTTAATCAAAACAATTATAATTTTCCTTAAAAAAGATGTAAAAAATGCTTACAATAGCTTGGATGATAAATCAAAAAATATTATTGATATTATGTTTGAGGATTTAGGCAATAATTTGCCTTCATTAAAGCCTTTAATTGCTTGTTAGTTTTTCTTTTAAAAATTATTTTGAAAAATTATTTTCAGCCTTAAAATTTGTTCTAAGCTCTGACGTAACTATAAAATTTAATGGGCAAACTTCTTCAGCAAATATTTTAGGTCCAGGAAGTGTTGATGGGTTAAATTGAATTTGGAATGATTTTTTATTTAAAAAAATTTTTAAAGCTATGTAGTATTTTAGTTTTATTTATGTTTTAATTCTGTATTTATTTTTAACTGTATTTTACATTATTGAGATTTTAGTGATTTTATAAGATAACAATGGTTATAAAAATTTTATTTTAAATTATCAAAAATTTAACTATAATAATTAAAGGAATAAAAATTTTTTGCGGATCTATCTAATTTTTAAAAAATAGAATACATAGAACGCGAATAATGAAACAGAAAAGAAAAAGGAATATCAGGTTAGAAAAGGGCTAGCAAAGAGGATGGTGTGGGTGGATGGAATGGATCTACTGGGAAGAATTTTTATAGATATAACATTGCCTAATCAAAAAGTCAATCCGCAGATGAAAGGGCATAAATTCTAAAATCCCTATTTTTAGGAGAAAATTGGATTTAGGTAATTTAAGTACAAAAGTTTATCGATCTAAATTTAGCATTTTATATTTTTAATTCATTTACTCATTCTCTTGATTGGTTTCGTAATTCGACTCGACAGCTATACGGATGTGGAAATACTCCAAAGCCAAGCTGCTTCTCGGTAGTAGGTGGATGAAATGGATCTACTGGGAAAATTCTGAATTTTGAAAAGAAATTTGTTGTAAACAAAAACAATTCCATTCGAGCTAGTGATTCGCCCAAACATTGCCTTAAATTGGATAAATTTGTTTAGAAATTAAAAGATTAATATTTAAAGTTTGTTGGTTTTGTTTAATTTTTCGAATATTTTTTGATAATTTTTAAACAATTTATTTTACCTTTTTCCCAAACTAAAAGGGACAAATTGTTCAATTCTCTTTAAACAACCATTTTTATCAATAAAACGTTCAGGTAAAAAACGATTAGGTTCTGGGAATATTTTTTCATCAAAAAGAGCACAACTAATTTGTGGGACTATAGCAACACCTGCAGGTAATTTAATTTTGCCGTCAAGTAATTGAACATCTTTTGTTGTTCTATGGCTGAGATTTAAAGGTAATAAATTGCACAAACGTTGACACTCCTTTTATAAAAATTTAATTAAAATTAATAATAAATAAATATATGGTAGGAAATGTTTTGGACTCGAATGTGAGGGAAAGTGAGCTGGTGTTTTTTTAGTTATCTTTTTTGGTTTGTTTGAAAGTCTTGGGTTACTTGAATTTTTTGGGTTTTCTAGCAAAGGTGTAATTTTTTTTCTTGGCCAAGATTTTAATGAGAACTTGTCAAGCGGTTAAATATATTTCCCAGCATTACCCTTCTTTAATTTTCAATTAAAGAATACATATATAATTTTAAAAACTATTAAATTCCCTACATTAATAACAGCATTTGTATACGGCAATTCAGAACGATCAACCATTTTAAAATGTCTTTCCCCTTCCAAATATTTATGTCTTTCTTTAAATTCATCCAATTCTTTTTGAAGTTTAAATTGAACTCTTTGATCGAGTAAAAGATATAACAACAAAAAGTTTAGAGTAATACATATTGTTTCCTGTCCAGCTAGGAAAAGATCATAGCAAAGTGAACGAAGATTCTCTAAACTTTAAAAGAAATATTTTTTATTAAACAAAATTCTTCTTTAATTTTTAATTTATGACATAAAGGTAAAGATGATTTTAAATAAATTTTTAAGACTTTTTAGTATATAAAAACAAAATTCCTTTAATTTTTATTTATGAGTTCCGGTCTTTCATACATGTAATTTAAATTATTTGTATCTCTTTTTCCTATAGATTGGTCTCGCCTTTTTATATTAAATAATTTTTTAATTTTATTTTTTTTAAATAATTACATATATGTACAAATAGTATTTGCTCTTTAAAGTGAAACAGGTTTTTAATTCGAATATTTAGGTGAATATGTTAATCAAAGAATGATATTTTATTTATTCTAAACAAAAATACAAAAACGATTTTTCTTCAAAAGAATCAAAATCTAAAGCGACTAATTTTTAACCAGAATTAAATAAAGAATTCTAGCTAAAATTAAAATAAAAACTTACTTAAATTCCCCTGTATTTTTCCTCCCATTAATTTTCTCCTCTTCCATTTGATCCAAAAAATAATCTAACAAATCTTTTGTTTTTTCTTCATTATTTTCTTCATTAAATCTTTTTTTAATTCTTTCAAATATATTAAATTCAAAAAAAGAATATGTTGAGGATACTTGGGAATCAAATTCTTTAAAAGTAGAACTAAATAAAGGAAAATATCTTAGCCAAGGCATTCCCATTAATAAACGGCCTCTAATTGTTGTTATTGTTAAACGTTGTTGTTCTAATTTTTCTTTTAAATTGTAAAAGTTTTTGAGGTTATCCTTAAAAAAATTTTTTTTTTGTTAAAACTTTTCAGATAATACCTCAGTAAAGGGATATCCAAAAAGCATTTGATTTATTGTAGAACCAGCCAAAATATCAATCATTTGATCTAGACGGGTAATTATTGACCCATCTTCACTCTGTTCAATCTGTTTAGTTAAAGCCTCGTATATTTGTTGTTGAAAATCGTCAAAAAACTAAAAATTATATTTAGAAAACTTTAAAAATTAAATTTACTTTTTGCTCCAAATTGCTTCTTCCCATTCCCAAATCGCGCATTGCCTGAAGTGTAAATCGACGCATTATTCGCCAACGATCGCCTTCTGTTCGGATAACTCCGTAATTACCGTTTGTTGCTACAATTATTAATTTAATGAGATATTTTGATTTTTTAGAATTTGGAGATTCTTAGTATTTACTCTAAACTAAAGATCGAATAGAGATGGGATCTTGTTCTTTATTTCTAGTTCAATCAATTAATAAGCTTTTCCCTTGTACATTTAAACGAAATCTAAACAAATTTTTAGAAATGATGGGAAATAAATGCCCCCTAAACTGGCCACTATGCAAAATTCAGCATTACATTTATTGTAATCTTCTAAAAAACAAACCAGTCAAAACATTATTAATTGCAGTCATTAAATGCCTGCCAGAATAGGCCTCTCCCGCCTTAACAAAAGTATCACGCATACATTCAAAATCAGAAATAACAACTACTGGATCCTCTCCTAACCACAAAGTATAGACTGGGCCATATTTATTTGCCCAAATTTTATAAGCTTCATAACCAGGAGCATAACGTGCAAGTGTTAAAGTATTTCCAAGAAGAGGTAAAGGTAAAGGGCCGGGCGGAAGAGAAAAACGTTTCCAAACAAAATTCCAAAAGCAAATGATGAATGAGAAGATAAATAGCCATAGAAGGAATGGGAGCATAATAATAATAATAATTAAAATTTATTTTTAAAATATTTGATTCTCTATTGAGTTTAAAATATTTATCATGGACTCAACAAAAAATAAATAAAAAAAATAATAAAAAGAATCCTCTAAAATTATTTAACCTTTTTTTCTTTATCTAACACAAAAAAATGTGAAATAATACAAATAAAATAATACAAAATAATACACAGGGATCACTTAAAAAAAGCTACATAGTAGCTTAACAAAAAATCATCACCGCCTCCTTTAACTATTTAGAAAAAGCCAAAACAATTATTTAATTAAAACAATTTATTTATAAAACAAAAGAAAACTTTAATTTTTTAAAAAAGATATATTGCCTAATTTAAATATTCTCTTCAAGTTTTTATATTCTAATTTTTAAGGGCGTTTCTTTAAAAAATGTTTTTTTCTTATTTATTAGCTTTATTTTTATAAAATAAATGGGTGGAGTTGTAAATATATAAATAAATATTTTTATTTAAATGTTTCTTTTGTGTAATTATTTAAAAAAACAAAAATGACAACATTTAAGAAAAATAAAAAGGTTAAATATAAAATAAAAATAAAGCAAGGGCAAAAAGCCAAAAATTATTTTGTTTATTTTTTGTCTCGATCTGATTCATTTTACAGAATGTTAAAATAAAAGTTATGTAAAAATATATGTACATACATATTTGTTTTTATTTATTAATATATTTTAATTTAAAAAATTTATTTCCTATTTTCTAAATAAAATTAACAACAAAAACTTGTAATAACATTAAGGCTCTAATTTCTTTAGCAAATTTAAATCTCGTTTTCTGATTTTCAACAATCCAAGCAGAACAAAATATAAAAAAATATTAAAAGGACGAAATAAATTTGAATTTAAGTTAAAAGTTCGAAAAGTAAGTCTTTATCAAAAATAACAAAATATTAAATGAATAAATATATATAAATATTTATTAACAATTTTGCAAATTTAAAAAAGTAAATGAGCAATTTGTGTATTTTAGTTCATATGTACTAGTTTAAGAATTATTTCATCTTTTCCTTTAGTCTAATCACAAATCTATCTCAGAACCAAAAATCCCCTAACAGATTATTCTGATACTGTTCGATATAAGCTTTATGCTTTAAACATACAAAGATTCGATTTAACTAAATTTTTGGTTAAATGGACAGCGGTAGTAAGGGTCGTTTATTTAAGTGTTGCATTTTGCGCATTATTTCTTTGAAGGAAATTTTTTTAGAAATCATTGGTCTTTAAGTATAAAAAATGATTGATTAAAAAGTTTATTTTTAATTAATTTAAACCTATAAAAATAAATTATTTAGTTGAAAGAAAAGGCGTTTTCACACTTTTTTTTTTAATTTTTGCAACAATTTAAATTAAAAATTAATTTTTTTAATTAAATTAATAAGATAAACACAGATTAATATTTTTAGAAATACAAATAAACACTCTCGCCGTTAATAATTTAAACAAATTAAAATTCCTCCAAATATTTTAAATTTTCGACCATTTTAACACCTAAGTAATTGTCGGCTTATGTAGGTTTTGCCTATTTAGGCCAATTAACTCTTATAAAGAAAAAGTAGTCATGATTCATTCCCGCTCTTCAATTTTTTAAAATCACAAATTTAGAATATAAAAAGAATAATTATTGCAACAAACAAAGAAATAAATAAACTTTTTTGTTTATTTAAATAAAAACAATTGTAAAGACATTACGTAATTTTAGTTGCGTAGAAATTTGTTTTTAAATCAAAAATGTTTTTAAAAAAATTTTTGTTAATATTTAATATTTAAATAAATAAACGTCCCAATAAAAATATCTAATAATATGCGTGTAAGGATATTTGCAATAAATTAATTAAATGACGATTATTTGCGTGTTGTTAATTAGTAAAATGCTAAAGCTTTTTAAATTAATTTACGTTTGTTTTTTTTTGTTTAAATATAATTTTTAATCTTTTTAAGATATTTTCTAAAAATATAATTTTTTCTTTTATTTTATTTGTCCTTACATACAAATTATTTTTTGTTATTTTTGTAAAACATTTTTAAATAGAATAAATTTTGTACTAATTAATTTGTTATTTAAAACAAAAAAAAAGATTTATTTATTTAAATATTCTTTTATTTTAATTAAAAACAAAAAAAATATTCTTTTATTTAGTTGACATTTATTAAACAAAAATTTCTGTCATAAGTGACTGGCACGAGTTTTAGTAATGTTTGAGCGCATGTTTTCGCAAAAATAGACAAAATAGGATTTAAAGAATGTAAAACATTTATATTCATATTCAAAATAAAATTAATTAATTTAATTAAAGGTTTTTAAAATTTTTGTTTAATAAATTGAATTAGGTATGCAGTCTTGTAAATGTCAAATCAAAAATTCAAAAATTTATAGAAAAATTATTTTGGATGTTTTGCAAAATTTTATGTTACCTATCTTAAAAACTGAACATTTAACACAATTGATCACAAAACTTATAATTCTATATCGGATATAATTCGAGTTTTGGTCTCGAATAAAATAAAATACTTTTAGATCAAATAGCTTTAAATGGAGTTTAGGGGAAATTACATTATTAAGCATAAAGTTTAGAAATACTCAAAAATTATTTATCGCCTTCAAAGTTTATGAAGAACAAAATAAGTTCTGCCAATTTTAAAATGCATAAAATTCCTTGCATCAACAGTAATAAATGCACCAAAAGCCTTTCCTTAAAATTAAAATATTTTTTAATTTTCTAATTAGAGTAAAATCGAGAATGAGCAAGAATGAGATCCCATATCTTCCCTAATATTTTTTGGAATTCTCCATTTTTGAAGCACTCTAAAATAAAATATTTACTAACCAACAATAACATCCCATTTTGGAGGAATTTTTTCTTCTAAAGTCATTTTTAAATATTTTGCAATTTCCCATTCTGTTTTATTTAACTTTAAAAAATATTTATTTAAATTTATTTAAAATTATTTTTTAAAACTTGTAATGCTTTACATGCAAGATTACATATTTGCCCCAAATCAGCTTCCATTTTTGTAGAAAAATAAAATATTTCTGCTTCATTAATTTTTCTATCATCTCTCGTGTCAATATTTGGCATTTAAATTATTTAAAAAATTAGAATTTAATAGGACAGGTGTAAATAAAGCGAATAATAGTCAAATAATAGTCTTCTTTCTAACCAATTTCCGAAACGCATTTTGACTTTAAATCGACAAAAATACCTCCTCAAGTATTTATTTCGTTGTGGAGATAATTTTTAAAAATCTAGCAACTATATTTACAAATCAGAATAAACGAGTTAATAATATTCAGATACTTGTATTTTTACTTACAAAATGAAAGAAAGATAGAGATAGTAAGGATTATTAGTTTAACTCATAGAATCTAAAAATATTTACTAACAAACAAAGACCGTTCAAATGTTTAAGAAAACAAATTTAAAATTTAGTTTAGAAACGTAAACAAAAAAATCAAATACTAATTGGATTGCTTAGCTCTCTCAAACTTTCACTAAAATAAGTAAACTTAAATCACTCAAGTAATGATCAATATTTATTTAAAAGAAACACTTTTTATAAGAATAATTAAATGAAACTATTATATCCGGTGTGGTCTAGTGGTTAGGATTTCTGGTTCTCACCCAGGCGGCCGGGGTTCGATTCCCCGCACCGGAATTTAATTTTTATTTAATTTATTTTTAATTTGAATAACTTTCTAACAATTTATAATAAAAAAAAATTCCAAAAAATATTTTTCAAACAAAAATATATAATTCAAATATAATTTTTTAAAACTTTAAATTGAGCAAATATATTTAATCCTCATCTGAAGAAGTTTCTCCATTTCCTTTCTTTCCCCGACCAATTAAAGTATCTTCATCGTCAGAATCGATGGCTGCCCTTCTTCGATCATACTTGGAAATAATTTTAGTTTTTATTAAATTAAAAATTATTTTACATTAACTTTTGTAGTTTTTGATGTTTTAACAGAAATTTGGTCCAAAAGTTTTTTCAAATCTTCATCAGTCATTTTGCCTCGAATTTGTCCCATTCTAAAAAAATAAATTAATAAAAAATTAAGAGTTTTTAAAAACTAAAAAAATGGAAACCGTTGACCTTCTAAAAAATTATTAGAATAGAAAAAATTTTTTGGAAGAAAAAATTTATTTGAGAATAAAAAATAAATTTTTTTAAATGTGGAAAGTAATAATTGTTAAGAAATTAATTAAATTCGAAAGAAAATTTTTTTAATTTACGTAAATATAAAAATTAAATTTTAAAAAATTTTTGGGAGTTTGGAACAAAAAACAAAAAAAATTGTTTTTTTTTAAATTTAATTTCTATAATTAAAAAATTTTCTTTATCATAAGTTAATAAAAATTCCCTAAATTGTTAGAAAATTTTCCCATTAATATCTTCTTTTTTTAGAACCCCCCCCCCCCCCATCCTCCACTTAAAAAACCCCCTCCCTTTCACAAAAATTAAATAAAATACCTAGCCATATTAACAATCATATTTTCAACAGCCTGACTCTTTTCTGGTTTAGCAACAAATAAATTACTTAATCTAGAAAATGCTTGTTTATCCAAAACCTTTAAAAAATAAAAATTAATTTAAATTTATTTTAAACAAAAAACTTGGGATAAAATTGTGTTTTTCATCATTTCTTGTTGCTGCTTTTGTTCTTCTGCTTTTTTGGCATTATTCGAATTTTCTCGATTATTTAATTGATTATCCATAGAAGAAATCTTTAAATTTAAAAAAAAATTATTTTTTTTTAATTTTGAAAAAAAAACATTTGGATTGTGTTTCATTTGCGATGTTTGTTGCATTTTTAAATAAAAGAAAATTTATTTAAATAAATTAACTGAAAAAAAATTAATTAAAAATATTTATACAAAAAATAAATTAAATCAGCCAAAGAAAATAATTATTGGAATATCAAAGACTATTTATTGTGTAGGAAACTATCTTACCTAAAAAGGCTAGAAAAATACAGCAAACAAAAATTTTTAAAATACAAATTCTTGGAGGAAAAATTTTTTATTCCATAAATTGTTAGACTCTTTGGTGTCGTACATACGGGAAAAAGCCTTAAAAGGCGCGCGGCAAAGTAGGCGCAAAGCCATAACTTGCTTCAATATTTCCGAATCTTAACAAATTTAATATTAAACGATTAAACTCATCGAGCTAAAGAGATTGGTACCAAAATTGTTGAGGTCCAGAAATTCTCCAGATAATTATGGCTTACTTGGCCGCGCGCCTATTTGGGCGTGCCCCGTATATTTGTTTGTGGCTGAATAATTCCATCCATTTCGCCCCGAAGTTCTACTTTGGCCACAGCTTTTTTAAATTTTATATCAATTGAAAGCTTCAAAGTGTGGATTATTTATCTATAAATATTTAGCAACAACAATACCCAAAATATTTAATCACTTCAAAAGTTATGTAAATGTTTGCGACTAAATAGTTTTGCGATACTGTAGCATGAAGAGGAGAATAAAATTTCGGAAGGGTCGGTTGATTTAATAATTATTGAATTTTTGACTTTATTAAAGAAAGGATTAGGCAGCTGGGTTTATTTCTGATTTATTAATTTTACTCATTAACTGAAAAAGTTGTTTTAAATCTTCCAATGTCGAAAAAAAGATAAATTGAGGATTGTTTGTAGACGTGTTTTTGATTAAAGCGAAATTTTAAGTTTTTAATTTAAATTTAAAAAAAACTTAAAATTAAAATCAATATTTATTTAAATTAATTGTCTGGGTTTTAATTAAATTTATAGACGATTTACGTCATTTGAAGACAAATAAATGCCCTTTTAATTGTCTGGCATTTTTAAAGAAAGGGCTTTATATGGAAATTTCTATTGTTTAAAGGAATTTATAAAGGGCAATGTCTATAAATTTGTCTGTATAGACAGACATGAGTGGAGGCGCGTGTTATAGGTTATCTCCAGACATCTTTGATTTTTTCTTAATTAATTTCCTTTTTAAAGAATGCCTAATTTCTTCTTCACTGCCATTTTTAGAAGTCAACTGCTTCAAAGTCAAATTAATTTAAAAAAAGTTTAAGTTTTTCTAGAGATGCTTTAAAAAAGACAAAAAACTGAAGAAGACTCTTTCCTAAACTTTTATTTATTAACTTATTAGAGTTGTCCAAAGCTATTGAATTTATAAGAAAATTTTTGGTTTTGTACAGCTCTACTATTCTCGACAAAAATAAAATTATAACTCCCAAAAATTCTTTAAATTTATTTTTAGATTTGAAAATGATTTTTAAAAAAACTTTTCTTCTCTTTTTGATTTTCCTTTTTATTTTGTGGCCTTCAAGCAATGCAATATTAAAAAAGTCGATTGAATCTATCAAACGAACTCTTAGTTCAGAGTCATTGTCTAAACTTGATGTGCGGCAACTTACGGATACTTTTATAAGTAAATTTAAGAATTAAACATAGGAAACAGAAATAAATTTTATCTTTTCCTAGTCTTTATAATTTGCCTCTATTTAAAAATACTGCTGATATGCACCTATTAAAATTCGATTTTCATTTTTAAATCCTCCATTTAAAAATACTGTAAATTTTCTCTACTCTATTAAAAATATTTAAAATAAAAATTTTATTAAATAAAAAAATTTTTAAGCAAGTAAAAAAGCGATAGAAAAAAGTTACAGTGTTATGGGAGAGTTGAGATATACAAAAGATTCGAAACAATTGGAAGAATTCAAATCAGATCTGACAGATTTAAATAATGAAATTATTAATAAAGAAAATAAATGGGTTTCAGAAGTTAAAAATTTATTAAAACATTATAAAGAAATTGTTAATGTAGCTATAAATTTAAAAAATGAAGAAAATAATTTTCGTGAAGAAACTAAATTAGCCGTAAAAAATAAATGTAAGGAAGAAATGAATAATAATGAAATTGAAGTACCTAAATATAAAATTAAGGAAATTAAAGAAATTATGTATGAATTTGATGAAGAATTAAAAACAATTAACAATAAGGTAAATTATTATAATTTAGAAAGGAATCGATGTTAGAAAATTCAAAAATTTCTTCGAGAAAATTAGTTATTTAATTTAAACTTGATTTTTGGATTTTCCCTTTGACTTTTTGTATGAAATATAGTCCGTAGATCACTAAAAATTAAAAAAAATACGTTTTAGATGGAAGAATGTACATATGAATATGAGCGCTTAAAGGGAGAATTTAAAAAATATTATGATGAAAATAAATTAAATAAATATCAAATATTATTGCTTGATATTAATTATTATTCTAAAGATTATTTTGAAGCAATAAAAAAAGCTAAGGATTTAATCGGAGAAAATAAAGATTCTTCTTTTTCTAATAATAATAGTCTAAAAATTCCAAAATTGAAAAGAGCCAATCCAAAAAAGAAAGAAATAAAAGAATTATTAGAAAATAAAGAAAAATTGAAAAATGATTGGAATAAAATAAATAAAATGAAAATACCTGTAGAAAAATTTGTTGAGAAAGCTAAAGAATTGTTAAGAGAAATGGAAAAAGAAATTAAAAATTTTGAAAAAACTGATCAAATTTTCTTAGAAACTATTCAAAAATTTGAAAAATTAAATTATGGAATAATTAAAAAGGAAGGAGAGGAGGAGGAGGAAAGTGTCAGTGATTTTGAAGGTTCTTGTAGGGATATAGATTCACCTAGAAATTATCAAATTGAAACAACAGATAATTTATCTGATGGAGAAAGTTTTGAATCTGAGAGAGAAAGTGAAGAATCGGGAATAATTAATTTATTTAAAGATAACCGTAAGTTTAATAATTTCTTAAAGTCCCGGACAGTGTTGGGCAATAAATAATGGTACTTTTTTTGTAAAATACTTTAGGTATATCACAAAAATACTATCTATAGTGAATGTCTAAAATTGCTATTCGGCAGCCAGTCTCTACCAAAAAATAAATCTGATAGACATTCAAAAATAAAAATCCTCTCTTTTAGACTAAAATAATATAATCGAGGCCATTTTTGATCGCCCATTCTAAAAATAATAATTATTCTTAAAAATATTTAAAATTTTTAAAAAATTTCTAGCTGAAGATAAGGATTTTTTCTCGTCTTTTCTTCTTCAATTAGAAAATAAACCAACAATTATTTATTTAATACACCAATACGAACATAAAATTAAAAAAGGAAAAAAACAAGTACAGATTAAAGATAGTAATTTTGTAAGAGAATGTAGAAAATATGCAATGGAAAAATTAAATGAACAATATGTGAAAAAACAAATTGATTGGAATGATATAAATTTTATTAAAATTAATTTGGAGGTAAATAGAAATTATTTTAAATTAATTTTAAATTAAATATATTTTAGGCTTATCAAATAAAAATTAAAGAAGGAACAAACATATTTTATAATTCTTTGTTAGAAGAAAATTTTAATTTTGACAATGAAATAATTGTTGAAAATAAAAAAAAGAAAATAAATAAACAAAGTAAAATTAAAAAATAATGAAAATTTTATTTTAAAAGAATATATTTATGTGATAAAATTTATTTTGTACATAACTCCAAAAAAACTAAAATATTCTCCTCGTATTTTCTACCCAAATGTACATAGTATTTGTATTTAAAAGTTTTGTTAAATATTTTGTATAAAATTTTGATATTTATGTACATATGTATTAGTTAAATATTCTCTCTTCCAACTTAAACAAAAATTATTAGAGAGATTTAGTCGAACTTCCTTTAGATATTTTTTGTTGTTAAAAATTGTATCTACATACTAGAATGAGATGTGTCTTAAATAGGTGTTTTTTAGACTTTTCGAGGTCTATCTTGTTTCCGAAAATGTAAAATTAAAGAGTCTAAATTAGAAATATCTGATTTACCGCGCTTTAAATTGAATTCTTAAGGAGAAAACTTTAAATATGTTTTACAAAAACAAAACAATTAACATATTTTCTCTAAACAAAAATATATTTCCAAACCCATATTTATCAAAAAATTTATTTTTCTTTAATTAAAAATTATTTAAACATAAGAATATTATTTGGCCAAATAAATAGAAGAACAAACATTGTGTCCTATTTATTGATTAGAAAATATATTTAGATCGCAAATATTGACACATATGTTTGTCTTTTCAAATCAAAAATTTTCTTTTTTTTTTAATTTTTAAAAATAAATATTTTTTTATTTAAAATTATTTGTTACTCTATTAAGTTTTTAAATATTTAATTTATTAATGGCAAGTTGTAGTGAACAACAAGTTAGTTTAATAAAAAATATTTATTAGTTAGTTGATTAAAAAGTTGAGAGGAAGGAAAATAAATTAATGGAGTAAATAAACTCCATTCATATAAATTTTATGTAATCGAGCTCTTGCTAAAAGTTTAATAAACTGGGATAAGATTTCCAAAAATATATGGAGGAATCCTGGCAAAACAGTAAGGGCTAGTTCTTGGGTTGTTGATTACAAGATTGGGCAGGTTTGTGTTCATATCAGATTGTAAGGGTTAGTTGTCTTGGGGGTGGAGGAGGGCGAATCCAAAAAATTCCATTACAAGTGTTTCCTAGGGCGGAATAAATTAAAATCTCTAACCAAAACTTTTATAAATTAAAAGAAAATTTAAGGAATTTGAAGAAATAGCTGCAAAGGTAAGAAAACCCAAAAAAAATAAATTTATAAAATTCAAAAAAAAAGATTAAAAATCTCAAAACTTCTCCAAACAACGAAGAATTAATGCAACTTTATGCTCTTTATAAACAAGGAAGTTGTGGAGATAATAATAATTGTAAACCTGGAACTTTTGATATTAGGGGAAAGAAAAAATGGGAGGCCTGGAATGGAAAAAAAGGTTTTTTTTCGAATTTTTAAAATAAAAACAAAAAATTTTTGGAGAGTGAAGTTATTTTTTTTGACTGACTCATTTACAAAATATTTTTGAAATTTTAGATATATTTTTCTTTACTTTCCCAGGATTAAAAAATAATTTTTTTCTGGTTTAATTTGGAAGGGGTAAGGGAATTTTTAGTTAGATTTTCTAAAATTATTTAATATTTAAAGGTCTAACAATACAAGAGGCCCAAAAACAATATATTGAATTTGCTAATAAAATGATTATTAAATATGGACTTTGCTAAAAAATTATAAAAAAATATTTTTTTAATTTTTTATTAAAAAAATTCTTTTTTTCTTGAAATAAATTTAAAATAAATTAAAGTTTTTTTTTACTTTTTTGAAAGAGATTTGTATTTTCTTTTTAAATTTGTCATCAAAAGAATTGTTGAAGAGAGATTTTCTTTGCCAAAAATATTTTTAAAATTCAAAAAAAAATTCAGATTTCATTTTCGATTGAAATAATTGTTATTGTTGTTGGTCTTCTAAAAAATATAAAAAATAATTAGTAACTTTTAAAGATTCGAAAAAAATATTTTAATTCTTTCTATGGGGAAATCCATTCTTTTACAAAATTTAAATTATTTTTTAAATAAAAATTTACAAAAATTAAAATTATTTTAACCCAATTAAAGAAAGATAAGCCAAAAATATAAAATAAATTTTTATTTAAAAAATAGTCTTTTGGAAGGGGAATTAATTTTCCTTAAAAATTTTGTTTATTTCCCTTAAAATAATTTTAAAAAAAGTATTACATTTCCATTGTTGTAATTAAAACCTCCGCGAGTCTCATTTTGACGAAAATTTCGATTATTGTTTCTATAATTATTATTTCGAGCATTTGGATAGCCATAATCAATATTTTCAACAGAACGAAGAATTTCAGAAAATTGCGGGTCTGTTTGGTAACGAGATGGAGAAATCTATTGAAAAAATTAAAATTAATTTTAAAATTTATTTTTTACAATTATTTAATTAAAAAAAACATTTAATAATTCCCTAAATGTTATTTGAAAAATAAAATTTCCCAGTAAAAAACCTTAATGTTTTAATAAAAAAATAAAAGTCTATCTGGAATACCTCCGAAAAACCCGTCAAAAAATTATTTACTAAAAATCACTTAAATAGAAAATAAAAAAAAATAAATTTAAAAATTATTTAAATAAAAAAAACCGTTCCACGCAAACTCAAAAGAAATTCCCGGCTATAAACAAAATCAGAAGAATCAGCTGTTCCCTTGTCTGCAGTATTAACTGAATGATAACTTTCGGTACTTTGTGGTGGAGTTAATTGTTTAACCAAATCCTTCAAAGAAATTTTTTTGGTTAAATCCTCAAGCTTTTTGGTTGTGTCTGCATCGACTTGTCGAAACTAAAAATTAAAAAAAAACTTTTAAATTTTTTTATTAAAAAAGTAACTCAAATAATTATTTGTAAGGTTTTTGAAAATACAAAAGGATTATCAAGCTTGTTTGTAATTAAACTAAATGGTCATTCGGGACTTGAAATTCTTTTGTTTTTAACTGACTCTGGTTTAAATTAAAAATTTAAAAAGTGCCCAGGACTTTTAGAACTTACTCAAAAAATATATTAAAATCCCTTAAATTATCCCTACCAAAGATTTTGAGTCATGGAAAAAAACAAAGTAATTAAAGGATATTAGGTGTAGAAAATAGAAGATAAAAAATACCTAATAATATCCAAAAAAGAATTTTTGTTATTAAATTCCCTTCCCCTCCCTCCCTCCCTTACTTCCCTTTCCCTCTTTACTCAATTAAAATTTAAAAAATATACAGATAAAGTAGCATCCCAATTTTGCAAATAAAACTTTCCATGTTTATCAAGCATTTCATTCTTAATACGAGCAATACCCTTTCCACTTTTCATATCAACAATTCTAAAAATATTTATTTAAAAATTTAATTACCCAAAAATCAAACCCATAAACAATCATATCCTTTTTAGAACAGCTAATCACAATATTCTCAATAGCTCCATATTTAACCAATAAATCATATAAATACCACTTTAAATAAATTTTATAAATTTAAAAATAAATAAAAAAAGAAAACCGCAATATCGTCAAAAGTAAGTTTGTCAGTCCAAATTTTTGGAAATCCTCTAATTTGGAATCGATTACCAGAAAGATGCTTTTGAGAGAAAGAAGGAAATGAAGACATTTATTTGTTTTTTTAATCAATAAATTAAAATAAAGCTAAATTTTATTAAGAATAAAAAAAAATTTAAAAATAAATAAATAAAATTAAAAAAATGAAATTAAAAATTAAATTAAAAAAATAAAAATCAGAATGACAAAATTAGCAGTTCAAATAGGAAAAGTGTAACTATAAAATAATCATCTTATTTCTTTTTAGTTGATTTTTTAAGAAGTTACTTCAATGTCCGGTGTGGTCTAGTGGTTAGGATTTCTGGTTCTCACCCAGGCGGCCGGGGTTCGATTCCCCGCACCGGAATTTAATTTTTATTTAATTTATAAACTTTATTTTGTCAAATATCAAATTACTTTTCTTTACAAATATTATTTATTTTTTGAACAATTTTTCCTCAATTCCCTTAATAAATTAATATTAAAAAGTCCAAGCAATTTTTCATCAATCCATCGCCTAATCCTTATTTAAAAGAAAATCAGGATTTGATAAGCGGCTTTCTGTGTGAAAACAATTCCACTTTCCTTTCTCGACTTTTTGGTTATTTTGATTGATTATATGCATTACCTTACTACATTTAAAGTACCATAAAGGCTAAAAAACAATTTATTATTTTATGTAGTTAGTAAAAGTATTTTTATTTAATTAAATAGTTGCAGTTTATACACTATAATGATTTTAATTAATTTTACTAATTTTTAAATTAATCCAATTGAACCAAAAAGCTTAATAGAGCAAGCGTTCAACTTTCTAAAAGGAAAATAAGCTGAGAAAAATTTAAATTCGCCGAGGGGGAAAGTTACTTGCTGTTAAATCGTTAAAATAATACTACTGTTTAAATATTTATTTACATTATTCATTAATTTCTAACAAATAAAATAGTTAATTTACAACTAAATTAATTTCCTCTAAATTCCCAAAAAATTGATTTATTTTCATATTTAAATCTCCAAAAATCAATCCTTAAAATCACCACACCGACCGAAATAAAAATAAAAAGTTTGTCATAAATTAATTATATATAGCTTATCAAAACGAGAAAAAATAATAATTATTTATTTATTTATAATAAGCTTTAATAACTAGATAAATAAATAAAAAAGAAAATAAACAAATTGCCTTTTTTAAAGTGGGAACGGCGAAAATGCAATGAAGCGTGATTGACGGGAAATTAGTATAATAAATGTACACACAACACAAACTTTCATTCTTTAATCTAATTTTTGCGCATTCCCTAAACATCTTTAATTTTATTTTTTTACAGAAAATTAAATAAGATTATTTTTTAATTATTAATCTCTTTTAGAGAAAGACACTTATTAGGCAATAATTCGCATTTTCTGTCCTGGATCTATAAAAAAATTTTTTAATTTTAAATTAGAGATCGGTCGGTTTTTTTCGGCTTTTTTCGATATTTATCGAAAAAATACCGACCGACCCCTCCGGCCGATCTCTAATTTAAATATTCGTTATTATTTCACTTATATTTTAGAAGAACAAAAATTGTCTTTAATTTTAGATTTTAATGGCTAAAAGCCTAAAATTATCTTTTTTCCCTCTAAAAATAATTACTATTTTCAATTTTTTGTTTCCAATTATTTTCTCCCTTGCTTCAATTTATTTGCCACAAACAGAAGCAGCATCTAATAATGAAATAAATACAAAAAATTCCAATGGTGATTTTGTAAATTAATTTTAGTAAATTTATTTTGTGGCTAAAAACTTGGGGATTAACATAATTTTAAGTTTTTAAAATTGAAAACAAGTTGAATTTTTTGTTAGCTTTTTATTTTCATTTATTATTAGGGTGCCAGAATGAAAAGAATTCTTTACAAATTCTTGTTTTATTCGATATTTCACAAGAGGACTTTGATTATTTTAAAAACCAACAAAAAAGGATTGAGAAAGTTTTGAGGTGTTTTTTTCTGATTTTTGTACATATATTCAATTAATTTTTAGACATATTAATTTAATAACTAAAGAAAGTTCTTCCAACTTTTATGGTCTAATTGCTTTCCATCGTTCACCTGTTGTATTAAATCCAATTAATTCTTTGGAATCTTCTAATGTTGATAAAGTAAAGAAAAGGAATTTTTAGAAAAAATTTTTAAAAATTAATTTTAAAAAGGTTATTGAACAAATTCATTCCCTCAGACCTCGCCGTCATTTAGAAACTTCGCCAGCCAAAGCCTTAATTATAGGCACACAATTATTCTCGGAAAATTCGAATAATTCAAAAAATATTATTCTTTTGGTACATAATGGGGAAAATACTGATATGGTTAATGAAAGTATTGAAGCAATGTATGTTTTGAATATTAAAGAGGAAATAAGGGTAAAAGGAATATTTGGCGGAATTTGCATGAATGTTCAGAATGTGGGGAGTATTTAGCTAAAAATGCTCTATTTGCCTTAAGTTATTTATTTTGAACGTGAAAATGGGGGAGGTTAGGAAGTATAATTTTATTTGGAGTGATATGGTTTTTAGGAGTCATACTATTTCTTGTATAAAATTTGTATGAATTTTTTTGAGGTCTATATCTACAATTAAGTTTATAAATATAGCTAATCTAAATTTAAGAAAAAATTATTTTTAATAGAACAAAATTGTCATCTAAAAACGTTTCTGTATTTGCAATAGCTGGTGAATCAATCAACGAAAAAACGCTTTTAAGTTACACAAATGAAGAAAAGGGACGTATTTTGAGTGGACAAAAAAGTGAAAATTTATTTATTTCAACTTTAGACAAGGCAAGTTTTTAATTTAATTAATTAATTTAAATAATTATTTTAAGGAAATTGGTGGTTGTTTTAATTTAATTAATTCTACAAAAACAGAAAATAAATTTGGAGAAGTTTTACTAAAAGAATTAAACTTTAATGTAAATTTAAATCAGAAAATTAATAATACTTCTGAAAATAGTCATTCTGATTTTGAATGCAAAAATGGAAGTGAGGTAGGTGTTTTTATGATATTAAATTTGGAGGGATATAGAGGGATTTGAATATTGAGAGGGAGATCTGGATGGATATCGGGACTTTGTCATTCAAGCACTTTGAAAAGGGGATAAAAAAGTGTTTTTTAAATATTTTTTATTTGGAACACAGAAATAGTTGAACTTTAATGTATCGGCTTTTCCTTGGCGCGAGATTATAACTAGAGTCAACTATTTTTTTCAAAATTATTAAAATTATAAAAATATTTTTTTAAATATTTATTTCTGAAATTCTTTAATCTTTCTTTCTAACTTTTATTTCTTCTTTTCAAATTTTTTAATTGATTGTCTTTTCTTACAAACTGCTCCGCTTAATTTAATTGAACAACGTGCATCTACAAAAATAAATTTAAAAATTTTTCCCTCTCAAATTTTTCACCGTCCATTGATTAAAAAATATTTGTTGCCAATTATCACAACCCAATTTTGGGTAAGAATGTACACATTCCTCAACACCTCCAGCAAAATCTGGTTGTCCACCCATCCAAGGAGGTGTATGAAAAGCTACTTTTATAGGAACATTTCCATAATTAACTAAAGTTCCATCAGACCATTCACTTTTAAATGAATCCTTTTAAATTAATTTTTATCAAAAAAATTATTTATTTATTTAATAACCGTTTCTTCAATATATTTTCTAGTCATTCCAATCCAAAAACCGTGACAGAAATTATCAAAATTTTGATCAAACTAACAAATATTTTATTTTAATTATTTAATTATCTAATACAAACCTTTGTGCTAAGAGATCCCTTAATTAATAAATATTTATTTATTTATTTATTTAATTATAAATTAAATAAACTTACTACAAAATCATTTTCCTGTTCACTTTGAATACTCACCAAATTTGAATTCTGTAAAATTAAAACGAGGAAATTTTGGGGAATAAATAAATTTAGGATATCAAAAAAGATTTTTAAGGCCAAAGGCGAAATTTTTAATTTTTGGAAGGTCAAGAAGTCAGGAAAATTTCAATTAATTTTTTCCTTTGAAAAAAGATTTTTCCTCTTCTTCCGGAGATGGAGACGGGGAAAATATTTTGTTTTTACCTGTTTTTTACATTCTCCCAATGCTTCCTCCCACGTGAATTTCCCGTTTATTAATTTGTAACAAAAACTAAAAATAATTTTTATTTATTTTTTAAATTTAAATTTTCTTTTTTAATTTTCTAAAAATTTACCCATCAAAATAATGCCATCCTTCATCTCCACAAATAACTGGTGCTCTTTGTTTATTCCAATCCAATACATTTTTTATTTTATTTTTCTCTTTATTATCCAAATTTCCCTTTGATTTTTCATTTACTGGAGGTGCATCAAGTAATGAACGTTCCCCTTCATTTATCTCAAATTTAAGAAAATTTCCTTATGGGTTATTTTGTCTAAAAAGTTTTTCTTAATTTTTTATTAAAATCATTTTACTCTTAATATGTAGAAGATTTAATGATGTCCCTTTTCCCAGATCGCAGGATCCGGAATCAAGAAAACTGTTCAATTTTGAACCGAGACATCACTGCACCTAATTTATTTTTCTAACCTTTTCTTCTTCATTCTTTCCTCCATTTGATTTTCTTTTAATTACATATTTTCTCCATTTTCTAATTTTATTATCCCCAAGTTTATCTTCCCCCGTTTTAACTTCAATTTCTCCATTTTCAATTGTTTCTTTATTTAAAGCTTTTAATATATCATCACCAAATTCTTCTTGATATTTTGGAATACAAGAAACAAAAATTGAAAATAAAAATAATAAAATTATTTTATTTAAATAAAAATACATTTTTTAAAATTTTTAAAAAAGAAATAAAATAAATATTAAAACTTTTAATATTTTAAAATTCAAAGCATTAAAATAAAAAAATATTTTTGTCTTGTATTGAATAATTTATTTTTTTTAAATTTTATCGGGCAATTTTATTTGAAAATTATTAGATCAAAAATGAAAATACAGTCAGACTTCATTTTTAGATACCCCGAAAATTATATAAATTTAGTTTAATTTAAATATAATTGGCTATTGGTTATTGAGTATCCTAATAGATAACACTCATTATGACATATAAATATAATTTTTTCAGTTTGTTTCTAAAAATGATGCTCAATTAACTTATATCTTTCCTCATAATATCTAATCATTCAGAATAAAATTCTGGATTATCTAGAGGAGATAATGTCTATGATTTTTTAAATTTAGTCAGGATTTAACTTTATAGCTCTGAAAAAATGTGAAGAAAAAAAGAAACTATCGGATTAATTTTATTTTAAGCAAAAATTTACAATATTAAAAAATTATTTTTTTTATTTCAATTTTCTAATAAAAAATTATTTTTTCTTTAAAGGTTGATTTACTTATTTTGCTTGATACAAGTGGATCAGTTTTTCCCTCATTTAATTTACAACATCAATTAGCACAAAATATTTTAAAAGAAATAAATAATGAGGAAATTGGTGAAAAATTAAGAATTGGGTTAATTAGTTTTGCTTCGGAACCAAAATTGGTTTTGACGTTAAAAGAAAGTATTGTAGTGGATAATAAAGAAATTATTGAAAGACTGAATGATATAAAATTTACTGGAAGTAATACAAGAATTGCCGATGCTGTGGAGTTGGCTTTAAGTGAATTTGAGATGGGGGGAAGGAGGGATTCTAATAAGGTATTCAAAAAATGTCAAAAAAATATTTTTTTAATCGTTTTCAATTTTATGAACCAAAATTGGTTTTGACTTAACCATATCTTCTTTGCCTGATCCCCATTAACCATGGACTCTAATACCATTCAAAATTTAATTTCATTTCCTATTTAATCAACTTAAATTCTTTTTAGATTCTAATACTCATTAGTGATGGCCATGGACAAGAATTTTGGTCGAGGGCACAAGCTGTTGGTCGAAGACTTCAACAAACCCCCTCACTACTTTCTTTTGCTGTTTCAGCCAGTCAAGATTCTAATTTTCCTGAATTATTACTCTATATTGGAAATAATAAAAGAATTTTTGTTGGGAAAAGTCATAAAGAGTAAAATTAATAAATTAATTAAATATTTATTTAATTAATTATCAAAAGATTTGTATCAACATTCTCCTCTATTTTAAATAATTGTTTGAATTTAAAAATTGGAAAAGAGAATGAAGATAAAGAAGAAGAAAAGGAAAAGGATATTTTAACAAATGGAAGTAAAAATAAATTTAATGGAATTTTTACAAATTTAAGTAAAATTGTTGAAGAACATACTAGTAATTTTAATAATTTGAGAAATTTTTCTTTGGGAAATAATTTGGAAAGACGACAAAAGGATGAACCTTTAGAGAATGAAAATGAAGATAATTTAAATGATAATGAAGGACATGAGGAGAAACAAAAAATGGCAAATAATGTTAAGTGTTTTTAAAATTAAAATTAATTTAGGAATTAAAAATGTTCAAAAAAATATTTAAAATATATTTCAGAAAAATCCACTCCAAATACCAACTTCAACCCCTTCATTACTTGATGATTGCCCAACTGATTTACTTTTTGTAATTGACAGTTTTAATGCTGCTAATGGAATTTCTTCACCTTTTGAAAAGCAATTAGCTTTAGCTGTTCAATTAGTTGGGCGTTTACCTTCAACAGATGTTGATTTGGGAAGAATTAGATTGGCAGCCCTTTCATTTGGACGTGAACCTAGACTTGAAGCTAGATGGTCGGGTAAGGGTTATCTTTTGTATAAAATTTAAGTAAAAAATGTTGAAAATACCCATTGGATTAAGGGAATTGTGGTATTCTTATAATGGTTTGTCTTATAATAGTATATCAACCATAATTCTTATAATGGTTGATATACTATAGCTTCACTCAATCGAGGGGGATCTAACTTTATTGAGAAATCTAGAAAGGATTGATTGAAAACAAAAAACATTTTTATTTCAGAACATCTTGGAAAATTAGAATTTCAGAGAAAATTGAGAAATATTATACCAACTAAAGTACAATCTTCTTTTGCTTCAGCAGTTAACCTTACTTTGCAGGTTTTCCAATTAATTATTTTTAATAATAAAATCTAAAAAAGGAAATAAATATTCAACGTCGACAATCAGCCAGACTTTTAATGTTTATTTTGTGGAGTGGGTCTAATGGAAGGAATACTGCCGAGGAATTGTCTAAATCCTTTAAACCTTTTAATAATTTGTCAAAGTCAGAATTGTTTGCTGTTGCTGTTACTCCAAGTGCTCAATTAACAAGACTTAAAACTTTGGTGGGTGATCAATGGCATGTTTTTATTGATGCAAGGGCAAAACAATTTGTTGAACAGGGTAGGGATAAAAATGAACTTTAAATCAGAATTTTATAAAAAATAAACTTTTAAATTGAAATTATTTATTTGAATTAAACTTGAATCAGAATAATATTAATGAATATTTTAATTAAAACTTTAAATCAGATTATTTATTTTAAAATCAGAATTTTTAAATTAATTAATTAAAAAAAGTTTCTAAAATTCTGCTCGAATGTGTTTTACCTCCAAGCGGAAGACATGAAAGTAAAGGTGATTTACTTGACTCTCACGAACCAATAAATAGTGTAGAACGTGTTGAACATTTACAATTAGCTGCTAAAGCATTACAAAAAGAATCTCCTTTGCATTGTGAAAATGGTTGGAATAATAAATTTGAAAAGAAATTTAAAAAATAATTAATTTTAAAGACCCAATTGACTTAATAATTTTGCTAAACGCTGATTCTAATCAAACTTCTGCTGAACAATTTGATGATTTTAAGAGGGCAGCCAAAGATACAATTAGACAAGCTCCCCCCGAACAATTCCAACAAAGAATTCGTGTTACTATTTGGTCGGGAAATCCTTTACAAAAACAGGAGCCTTTAACTTTGGATGATGCTCTTTTTGCTATTGACCGTATTGACTGGCCAACAAATGATGAGGTGGAAATTTTTAAATTAATTGTTTAACAAGTTTTAATAACAAATAAATTATTTCTCTATAAATAAACTTGAAATTATTAGAAAGTTTAATTTCAAAATAAACTTGAAGCAAGCTTTGATACAATAAACTTAAAATCAGAATTTTCTAAGAGCAGACCTAAAATCAGAATTTTTATTAAAAGAACTTGAAATCAAAATTTCAATAAATAAACTTGAAGCAGAATTTTATAAATTAAAAAATCAGAATTTTACTTGAAACAGATTCTGGGAAACAAGTTTACTAACAAAAGCTTAACAGAAGTTTTGGGTTATGCTCTCACAGAAACATTTAAATTTGGTAGAGGAGATGTAGCAAGATCTGCTATTGTTTTATTAACTGATGGATATTCTTCCGAAAAGAATGGAAATAATAAAAAATTACAAAAAGCATTGGAAAGCCAAACAACTGCAATTTTTGGATTAAATTTTGGAAATTTAAAATTTAACGAAAATATTCAAAATCAAATTTCTATTAGCAATACATTCTCTTCTAAACCTTCCTTTCTTCGATTATTTAATGCTAGAGGACATGGACAAATGGCTAAATTTGTTGATGAATTTCAAAGAAGAATTATTAGGTGCCGAGATGAAATGAAAATAAGAAGGGCAGATTCTGTTTTAATTAATAAAAATAATTTTGGGGGAATTAAAAGACAGAGAGATCTTCGATTTAGAAATGAAAATAGCGATGGAAAGGTGATTTTGATTTGTAATATTTAAAAAAACTTTTTTCTAGAAAGGAGAATCAGAAGTTATTTTAAACAAACATAAAATTAAATTTTACTTTAAATAAACTTGAAAAAAACCAGAATTAATTTGCCTTAAATTAACTTGAAGTAAAATCAGAATTTACCCCTTAAACAGAATTTCTTTAAACAAAATTCAAATCAGAATTTATTTTAAAAAATCAGAATTTACTATATTTAATTAACAGATTAGCCAAATTCAACGTGATTCCCCTCAACCACTCAACAACAATTTTGATTGCAAATCTGATTTAATTTTTGTAATAGACACTTCACAAAGTGTTGAAGAAGAATTTAGAGAACAATTAGATTTAGTTTTAGAATTAATCTCTCGCCTTCCAAACAAAAATTTTGAAAATGGAAATATCCAAATTGGGGCAGTTTCTTTCCATCGAAATTCTTTATTACATTTTTCTATTGGGGAAATTAAAGAAAAAAATAAAATTTTTGAAGCAATTTCAAACATTCAACACACTGGGGGAAGTACTTCTGCAGTTAGTGGAATTAATTTAGCTTTGGAACAAATTGAGAAAAAGAGACGTTTTGATGCTGGACAAATTATTGTTTTAGTTTCTGGTAAATTTTATACTATTTTAAATCAGAGCTGTTATAATTTTGAAAAATAACAAATGCTAAAGACGATTTTAATAACAGAGCCAGAAGAAGCCCTGCCTAATATTCTAACTTTTTTTTTAAATTTTTATTTTCAAGATGGGAATAGCCAAGATCCTTGGGGAGATGTAGTTGCAACAGCCGGTAGATTAGAAGTTTCTGGAGTTGAGGTATTTGCAGTAACTGTTAGCCATGACCATTTCTTTCGGTAAGTTAAAAAAGAAATTTTATTTAAAATAAATATTTAATTTTAAAGTGAATTAGAATTGTTAGCTGGAAATGAAATGAAAGTTTATATAAATGCTCGAACAAAACAATTTTTTGAAGATATTGAAAAGATTCTGATTTGTAACAAAAACACTCTTAAATTATCAGAAACAATTAATAATAAAAATCAGAATTTAACAAAATTAGAAGCAATTTCTGATTTTCCTTTTAAAAGATTAATTAATACAAACACTTTACAATCAGAACAAAAACAAAACTTTCCCATTTCTCTTTCTTCCACAATCTCTCCCCCTTTAATTATCTCTCAAACAACAACAACTTTCTCTTCCTCAACATTTTTCCCAACTTTGTTTAAAAATTCTGAAACTTCAACAATTACTAGTCAATTAATTAGTAGAACAACATCAACGAGTACATCTGTTAATGATTGTAATATTCAAAATGTTGATATTCTTTTTATTTTAGATACTTCTACTAGTGTTGAGGTATTTTCCATAGTTATTTCAGATTATATTAGAGTTGTTAGTCATGTTTCATGTTGTTTAGCCTCCCTTAAAACATCTTTAAAGATTTTCTGATTTATTAGTCCACAAAGTTTTGTGTAATAACGAAGTTTTAATACCCCCCCATGTTTTAATAACACTCTAATTTATTCAAAAGAAAGGATATTATAATTAATTCATCACCCATTTAATTTTATTTTCTCTATTAATTTTTCAGAAAGATTTTGTTGCTCAAAAAAAGTTTGCTCTTGATTTAATTAGTATTTTGCCTGAACAAGATTTTAATGTAAATTTTATTTATTTTTTATTTTTATTTTTTAATTTTAAAAGAAACGTTTATCAATTTCATTAATTATTTTCAATAAAAAAGCAATTTTACAATTTCCTTTTGTTATTGGAAGAAAACAAAATGATATTCTTAAAGAAATTGAAATTGTTGAACATACAGGAGGGCCTACTTCTTTAGTGGCTGCTTCAGAAACTGTTTGGGAAATTTTCTAATAAAAAATTCTTTTTAAAAATTAAAGGCATTAGAAGAAATATCTAGAGGACATCGTTCAAATTCTCGACTTATTATTATATTAATAACTGATGGACATAGCCAAGATGAATGGTCAAAAGTACAAATAGCCTCACAAAAGCTTAGAAATACAACTAATGAAGTTTAAATAATTTTAGAAAAATTAAATTATTTTTTTAAAATTAATTTAAAGCTTTATGCAATTAGTTTTTCTGATAATTTTGCACAAAATGAATTATTAGAATATATAAAGAACCCAAAAAGAATTTATACAGATCGTGGAAGTGATGAACTTTTCTTAAAAGAAGTTGGTCAATCAGTTGTTGGCTGTCTTGGACGTGAGGAAGGATCTTTAACTGAAGTAGGTTTTTTGGATTTGCTAACTTTATTATAATCCCTAATTAAATTATTTAAAAAATAATTTCAAAGTTTCCTTCCACCCATACATTTTTTTAAATTAAAATATTTTCAATTTATCTAAATTAATTTTAAGATCAATACAGACAATAATTTAATAAAGCCAGCTAAAGCACTTGCTGGAATTGTTCAAAAAACAAGAATTTTAGAATTAAATGAGGAAGAAAATGATGATAGATTTGAAAGGGATGAAGAAGTAAAATCTGTGCAAACAAGTGGAAATAATGGAAATAATAATGAGAAAAATATTTTAGCAAATTGTAGCTTCTCAAAAATGGATTTGGTTGGTAAATATATTTTTGTTTTAATTACTGGATCGTTTTTAATAAATATTTTAGATAAGTCAGAATTTCTGAAAAAAAATTTAAAAATTTTTAAGCATTTCTGAAACAATCAAAATTTTAAATATTCCCAAAGAAATCAGAATTTTAACCAAACAAGTTTTTAAAACAATTTAGATAATAATTTTGGATGCTTCTTCTTCAAGAGAAAGTGTATTTGAACACCAAAGGGAATTAGCCCTTTCATTAATTGAAAAACTTCCGATAAGTGTGGATGATACTCATGTTGCTATTGGAATAAATAGTTTTACTAATGTTCCTGTTTTGAGACAAACATTGGGATTGGGACGTGAAAGAAAGGCAAAAAAACTCTTTCTAAATTTAATTTTAAATTTTTATTTAGATGGTTAGAAAAGCAATAGAAGATATTAGCTATAGAGGTGGAAGTACTTTAACTTCAAAAGCTGTAGAATTGGCTGTTCAGGATTTGGAGAAAGGAAGAAGAGATGACGCTTTACAAGTCCCTAATTTGTTTAAAAAATTCTTTTAATTAAAAATTTTTGAAAATTTTTTTGAAATTTCTGGATACCGTATTATCTCTATTAGAATGCCCCCTTCCATTTGAATGCCCTCCTCTAATAGAATGCCCCTCTAGCGGAAGATCGAAAAATACAATGCCCCCCTCCATTTGAATGCCCCCCTCTAATAGAATGCCCCCCCCCATTTTTTACTTAAATTTTTCTAAATAAAAAAAGATTTCCGGTACTACCGCGGTACTCCGGTACTAACGAAAAATGTTATAATATCCAAAAATATCTATGTTTAAGCATTGGTTTCACTGAAGTTAATTATAAAAATCTTAGAATTGAATTTTTAAAGATGAGTATGTCCTTAAACATTAATATAGCAGGGGATTTGATTAATATCGTTGGATTAAGGGATATAATTGTATTTTAAGGATATAGGGGATATCAGTAGAATCGAAATTTTTGGAAGCCTTGGAAGTAGTGTTGCATACAGAACTCTATTGACGGGGTTGTCGAAGTACGGGGTTTTCGAATTGTTCGTTGCATGTTTCCGTTCGAGGGAGTAAAATATGGTCGGTGTTAGGATTGGGGTACGTGGGCTTAATAAAAATTTTTTAGAATGTTCTAAAAATAAATCGGTTTGGTCTATTTTCGTTAATTTATTCAAAAATTAAGGAGGATTCGGAAAGACAAAAAGGATATAAGAGAATTTGGATGGATTATGTGGGATCTGATGGGATTGAATAGTATATCGGGGACATAAAGTGAAAACTATTTAGTATTATTTAATCTTTTTTCAGCGCCGCAGGCGAAAATTTATAAAATTTTAGAATTTTGTGATAAAAATTTTTTCAAACTTTAAAAAATTTACTCATCGAAAAATACAATGCCCCCCTCCATTTGAATGCCCCCCTCTAATAGAATGCCCCTTTGGAAGGTGATTGAAAAATAGAATGCCCGGGCATTCTATTAGAGATAATACGGTATGTTATTTTTAATAAAGATCTGAATTTTAAATAAACATATCCCAAATAAATATTTTTCAAAACATTTTTTCATTCCCTTAAGGTAATTGTTCTGATGAATGACGGAATGAGTCAAGATCCATGGGAAAATGTTTTGGCTGCAAGTAAAAGACTTGCCCAATCAGGGGCTGAACGTTTTGGTGTAGCACTTGGGGAGGAAGTAGATTTACGAGAATTGGAACATGTAAATTAATTAATTAAGAATATTTAAATTAAATTTAATTTTAAGTATGTTGGGGATAAAAAAAGAATTTATAGAGACGGATCCACTGAAAGATTTTTGGAAGATATTGTTGGGTTAATAAATAATAATAATAAATGTTTGAATAGTAATTCTGAAAAGAAAATTGAAAATTTGAATAAAAGCGATAAAAACAATAATGAAGGTGTTGGTGGTGATAATGGTGGTAGTGGTGGTCCTCGAGAATTTGGAGATTTTCAGGTATACATATTAACATATTAATAATTATTTTATAGCATTTATTTTTGCTATTTTTGCTAAGAGGTTGTAAAAAATAAGATTCAAAAATTAAAAATTTCACATAATTATATAATTAATTAGAAAAAATAAAATTTATAGAGAGATGACAGTAACACTTGTCAAAAAGCAAAACTTGATTTAATTGTTGTCCTAGACAATACAGACATTAGTTCAACAGGGAATGATCCAAAATTGAGTTCTAATCGTTATTTACTTCTAGATGTTCTCGGTTATTATTTTCTCTATGATTTTTCCCATCATTCATTAAAGGTTCTCTCCCTCTCAGTCATCGTGTCCGTTTAGCAGTTATTTCAATTGGAGAACAACACCAAGAACTTTATTTTTCTGAAGTTCAAGACAGAGAATCTATATTTAAAAAAATTGAACGGATTCGTTCAATCTCTATACGTCCAAATTATTCAAAAGCTGTTGAGACAGCAATTAATTATTATAATGGAGCTGGGAGAAGACCTGAATCTAATGGGTTAATTTTAATTGTTGGAGATGGAAAGAATGATTTGGAAGGGCCGGAAGAGAGAAAAAGGGTTGGGGAATTAATTAAAAAGGCAAGGAATTAATATTTAGTAGAAAGGAATTTTGAAACTTTATTTAAATTTCAGACCCCAGGTCTTAGTTGTCATGCAGTAGATAGTTCTAAGGAAGTGGATGAACAAACGGTATGGTTATTTTATTAAATAACATCAATTATTCAACAAAAAGCATTAGAAATGTCAACCATCCGAAATAACATCAATTATTCAACAAAAAGCATTAGAATGTCAACCATCCGAAACTCAATTAAATTCCTCTTCAAACTTCTTTGTAGCAGGAAGTGAAGAACAAATAGAAAAGTCAAGGGATGATGAAGAAATGGAGGAAGAACCTTTTGAAAGAAGAGAAATCAAAAATAATTCTTCAAAAAGAATATTAATTGAAGAAAAGAAAATTATTGAAGAAATTGAGAAAAAAGAAGAGAAAAATCAACGTCAAAAAGATATTGTAGCTGTTTTACCGTTGAAAAAAGAGGAAGAAGAAAATTTTAATTTAAATTTGGAAAATAAAATTGTTTTGCCTAACAAACAAAAATTAAATGAAAATAATTTAAAAAATATTGAAAGAGTTGTTTTGTCTAGAATAAATACAACAAAGAGTGTAATATTTACTAGTACATTACCTCCAACTTTAATTAATCTTTCTACCACAAAATTATCAACAATTGCTTTACAGAGAACAACAACTAATAACCAGAATGTTGGAAGAATTAATGAAAATAATTTCAGAAACAATGTTTTTAGTCAAAGAGGAAGAAATGAGTTGGTTAGTAATTTTTGTATTATAGAAATTAAATATCAAAATATTTAATGGAACAAACGTCTAGAAATAGAATGAGATTTATACTTAATCATCTAAAAACATCGGAAAATTAAACATCTCTAGAAAAGCTAATTAAACAACATGAATTAAAATTTCCGGAACTAAATATTTACAATTAAACATTTTCCGGAAAGTAAATCAAACATCAGGAATTAAACTTTTTCAGGAAACTTAGCAAAACATCTAAAATTAGACCTTTCCGGAAAAGTTATATAAAGATCAAAAAATTAAACTTTTTCCGGAAAATAAACAAAACATCAGAAAATTAAACTTTTTCCGGAAAATAAACAAAACATCAGAAAATTAAACTTTTTCCGGAAAATAAACAAAACATCAGAAAATTAAACTTTTTCCGGAAAATAAACAAAACATCAGAAAATTAAACTTTTTCCGGAAAATAAACAAAACATCAGAAAATTAAACTTTTTCCGGAAAATAAACAAAACATCAGAAAATTAAACTTTTTCCGGAAAATAAACAAAACATCAGAAAATTAAACTTTTTCCGGAAAATAAACAAAACATCTAAAATTAGAAAAAATAAACAAAACATCCTTTCCGGAAAAGTTATATAAACATCAAAAAATTAACCATTTTCAGGATAAACATCAGAAAATTAATTCTTTTCCGGAAAATTAGCAAAACATCTGAAATTAAACCTTTCCGGTAAAGAAACAAAACATCATAAAATAAACATTTTCGGAAAAGTTGAAAAATAAATCATTAAATTAAACATTTTCAGAATACTGTTTCTACTACATCTACTAAAAGACCAACTACAACATCAATTAATTCCTTTAGAACTTCCCGAAAACAACAAACAATATTAGAACCTAAAACAACACAAATAATTTCTTCTCAAAGAACACGTTCACCTCTTCCATCTATTATATCCTCATCAACATCAACACTATCAACAACTTCAAGAACATTTTCATCACCTACAACAACATTCAGACCTGGATGCCTTATTGATTTAATTCTTCTAATTGATTCATCTGGCAGTGTGGAACAAGCTTTTGAACAAGAAAAGCGTTTAGCTGCAGATATAATTCGAAAATTGCGGTTGGGTCCAAAGAATGCACATGTCGCACTTATTAAATTTGCAGCGGCAGATAAAGTCCGGACAATACAATCATTTTTATCACCTCAAAGTCAAGAAAGGTTACTTTATTTGCTCAATGACATTCCATTTAGTGATGGAATTACAGCTATACATTCTGCTCTACGACAGGTAATGAATAAAATAATTAACTTTCCCAGAACATTTTCTGAAATAAATACATACAATTTTAAGTAAATTTGAAGGATCATAATTTAAAATGTCTGTTGGAAGTAAAACACTTCTGAAAAAAATCAGAATTTCCGGAAAATTAATAAGTTATTCTTGAAAAATTATTATTCCAAAATAAAATCAGAATATTAAATGAACAAAAGAACAAAAGTTTTTCCACAAATAGAATTTTATATAAACATTTGTTTTAAAATAATAAAATTAAAATATTAAAATTCTGATTAAAAACCAGAACAATTTTAAATATGCAAACTATACTTAAGTGAAATCATTATTTAAACAATTTTCTAGGCAATTGCCGAGTATACAATTGAGCGAGGTGCCAGGCCAGGTGTGGCAATCCCGATAGCAGTTGTTATCACTGATGGATTTGGACAGCATGATTTTTCAGTTGAATCACTAGAACTTCATAAACTTATTCCTAATATTTTTGCTGTTGCTGTGAATAATAATGAAACAATGGCTGTTGCTAGGGAGGAATTGGCTAGAATTAGTGGAGATCCAAATAAAGTTTTTACGGATAAAAGTATTGGCGAATTTCATAAAATTTTGGGTGAACAACTACGTGGATGTTAAAAGAAAAAAAATAAAATTTAGAAATTAGGAATTTACATAGGATTCTTTTTTTCTCACTTGTTAATATTTAAATAAATTCTCTTTTATTTATTATCCAAAAGTATGTATTGTTCCCAGAAAAATTAATTATATAAACATTTATTATTCATTAAATATTAAATAAAATTTCTTTACAAATTCTTTTGTTTATGTTTTTTAGATTTTATAGAATTTCCATACTATTTTAAAAACAAAAATATTTTTATAACAAATCCTCGGCCAAAACTACAAGTTTTTCCTTAGGACGTAAAAGCATAATTGATTCAAGTTCTAGCGGCAGACTCTGAATTGATGAACTTTTTTTAAATTTCTTTAAATTTTCAATAACCGGACTGTTTGGACCCGGTTTGAAGTTAAAACGCCTGACAATGAGAGCAATGACTACATGCATTTGGAATTCAGCGAAACGCATTCCAATACAGTTTCTTTGGCCTAATCCGAAGGCTAGAAAGGTTAACGGATCCAAAGTAGTTTTTTCTTCCCGAATAAACCTTTAATTTAAAAAATTATATTTAGTGGTATAATTAAGAAGTATTTACCTTTCTGGCTTAAATTTTTCAGGTTCGGGGTAAAATTCCTCATTGTGTTGAATCGAATAGATTGGTATAAAAACTAAATCTCCTTCGTGTAAATTAATTCCGTTTATATTTAAATTAGAATTACATTCACGATTGGAGCTACAAAAATAGGTAATTTTGATCTATTTAATTTTAATTACCCAGGGGCTGGGGGATACATTCTTAAAGTTTCTTGAACAACTGCCTGTAGATACTCCATTCTTTTTAAATGCTCATAGGAAATTTGTTCCTAAAATGACTTTATTTAGAAATAAAATTATTTTTACTTCTTCCCCAAGCACACAATTAATTTCCTCTCTCAATTTTGCCTGAACTTCTGGATTCATTGCAAGCATATAAATAGCAAATTGCAAAACTGAACCTGTTGTATCATATCTGTTTAAAACAAAAAATTATGTAAATAGCTTTTGAATAAATTTCTAACCCAGCAATTAAAAGTATAAGTCCTTGAGCAAAAAGCTCTACTTTGCTGAGATATTTATCATATTGTTTAGTTATTAAATTATTCTTTAGTTCATCGGTAGTTTGACCCTTTGTAGTATCCTCTAGTTCGGAGGCTTCAGAATCATTTACAGCATTCATTAATAATTGAAAAATGTCATTATATTTCTAAATAAATATATTTCCAAGTAAACACTTTCTAGCATCCCGGAATAACCCACATCCTTCGCCTCAGGATCATCTTTACGTTCATCATACAATTTAGACATAATACCGTGGAAAAATCTTTGCGCAGGCATATCCCATAAATCAAAAGAAAAGAAACGTTCTAGCAAGCTATTTAAGAAAGGAAAGAATGCTGAAATTTGTTAATAAATCTTTTAAATAATTAAATTTAAAATAACTCATAAAGGCAAAATAAACCATATTTCTTGCGGGATTTGAAAAAACAAGTGTTTGTTTAACTATTTCACTGTCCTCATCCGAAAATGTTTTAAAATCTGACGAAAATCCCGAACGACCAATCACATCAAGAGCAAAACGGCCAAAAATTCTAGATATTATGTGGATAGAAGATATTGTCACATTTACATAAGTACTTACTCCTTTAAAGGTATTTCCTCGTTTGTTGCCACATATTTACGAGAAATATAGTTAATCAAGTGATTAGAGCTTTCGGCAATAGTTGGAATTATCTAAAACTGAGAAGAGAAAATTATGAAAATTTTCATTTCTAGCCTTTTTCAGCTTTCCCGTTGTAAATGCTGGGGTTATACGATTGCGAACACGTCGCCAATCGTCTCCTTGGATTACAGAGACCATGCTTCTAAGCAGGCTTTTTTGAATTATTTTTTTATTTTGAGTATCTGGAAGGCCCTTAATGAATTATTTATTTAAATATTTATACTAAAAAATAACTGAAAAACGAGCAGGGAAATGGGCAAAGTCTTTAATGCAAATTTGTTTGATTAAATCCAAATCCATTGTCACAAGGCAGTTCATGTCAAGAAAATACATTCTAATAAATTATTGTTAGGCTAAAATATAAATATTCAACTCTTACCCATATGTATTACCAAATTTCTTAAATTGTTCTTTCTCGAACTCAATTACTCCATTGTAGGATCTTACTTCCTTCATATGACCTACAAAAAGATTTGTTGGGGAACATGGGACTCCCTTTCTTTGCCAATACTGTTTTTTGTCGTATAAACGCCTTACAAATAATTAAATAATATTTATTTAAAAATCCTATTTACCATAACCAAAAACACAAAAGCAATGCTGATAATGTAATAAATGAGTAAAATTGAGTAAATTTATAAAATAATAAGTTTAATATTAAAATAACAATAAATTCATCTCCGCGGCCAAAATCGTTCATCTATAAATGTAAATAATGTATTTCCTCTAACAGAATGGCCAGTCATTCTATTTTTCAAAGGTTACGTGACTTTTGCGCCGAGAACATTAGAGAGTCATTATTTGTTAAAATAATTTAGGTATTTGTTTTGAGAGAAAATTTTTTAAATTAAACAACGAATATTTTGTTTGTGATTAAAAATAATTGTCTGTCACGCGTATATTTACTTTTAAAGTTTAAAATAGATTGTCAAATAAATTTAAAGAATAAATATATTTTATAAACAGGTTTTTTAATTATTTAGAAAAAATATTTAAAATAATATTTAATTTAGGAGTGAATTTAATTGGTAAAACAAATAAAAACAATTAAGTACTAAATTTCCGAAAAAAATTTTTCCCAAGGTTACAAGGAATTTTTTTACTCAAGAATTTTTTGAGAAAAAAATAAAAGAAAAAATATTAAAGATAAGATATAAATAGAAATTAAAAAAGAAATTTAAAAAGAATTTTTTAAAATTTAAAAAGTAAAGACCAAAAAATAAAAAATATGTATTAAATTTTTATAAAATTAAAAAAAAATACAATTTAAAATCTAGCACTTAAAAACTTTAAAATTATCTCTCTCTCTCTTTCTCTCTCCGTCTAAAATTCAAATACTCATCATAAATAAAGATTAACTAAAGTGTTATATTCTATTTTAAGAATATTCATATATTACTAGTAGTTAGTATTAAATAAAAAAAATATTTTAAATGTCAAATTGACAGATGCAAATTAACAAGTCAAAAGGGGATTAACTAAATAAAAAATAAAAAGATAAATGTCCATTAGTGCCAGCATTTAACCCATCCATAAATCTACACATTTATCCAGATTAATATTTTTTAAATTTAAATACAAGTTCAATTCAAAGCCTTTTTTAATGGTTTTACGTGTGAAATTAAAAAAGAAGAAAAGTTTTTTTTATTAAGAGGAGTTAAATATTCTCTCAATTTTTAGTCCACCAATCCCTTTTCTTTAAATTTATTTGAAAAGCATTTTCCCCGTATTTAATAAAGGTCATTAGAAAGAACTAAATTATATACTAAATGTTTTTAAGGGATTTAATGAAACGATTAAGTTTTTAGCTGTAAATAAGGAAAATGTTTTTTGTTATTTTGCCCGTTTAAATGAGTGAATGAATGATGAAAAGCAATCAAAATTTAATTAAATATGAATTACGTTTATAAAATATTCATTCATTCATTCATTTTTTAAAATATTTTTACCAAATATTTTTAAGAAAAACAAACTAAATTAAAATATTTAATATAAACAACTAATATATAAATATTATTTTATTTTTTTAATTTTTAAAGCAATAAATTTTATATCAAATTATTTATTTAATAAGTAGTAAACGTTATTTAAAATAATTAATTAATTATATATTTATTAAATAAACAAACATTTAATTAATGTTTTAATTTAAAAAAACTAAATATTTAAAAAGGATTAGTTAAAAATTAAAGTATAAATTAATAGCAAACAATAAAAATTAAATAAAATAAATAATAAAATATATTTATTAGTAAGTAAATTGTTAGACTATCTAATCCTTTGAGGGTGTTTTACTTCCAAATTTTAAAGATCCCTCAAGCATTGTTTTATAAAATGATTTCATATTTTTTTTGTAATTTTAAAGCATTTTAAAGCAAGTTATCTTTGCTAATATAACTTGTCATTTTTATAATAAATACACACATTTTTTAAAATTAGAATTAAAAGTTAAGATTTGATTATATTTATGAGTAAAAATTAATAATGACTTAAACCTATTCATTATTCTAACTTTGATTATTTGTATATATTACAATCTTAGGTGCTCATTCCTTTTAATTTCACTTAATTTTACTTCGAATTTACATAAAGGTTAATAAAAGTATTTTAGTTCGTCTTTTCGTTAACCTTTTAACCAGACCTGTCCATGGATACGGATACACGTAAATATATCCGGATATGGATTTCAAAATCCGTGTCCATGAACAGGTCTGCTTTTAACAATAAAAATTAAATCCCAACCTTTATTCGGAAATAAGAAGTTTCACAAATAACGTCATGTTTTCTCTCGAAAAACTTAAGAAACCATACCAAAAATCTAAAATTAATTTAAGGTTGTTGACATTTAGTAATTTTAATGTCCTTTTAAAAAAGGATTATAAAGCAAGTTGCTACTATTTTTTGGCACGCCCATTTTAAAAAATGCTGGTTATGTTTGTAAATTAAAATTTCACTCTGTTATTTGATAAATAAAATTTTTATTATTTAATATTTATCTCAAATAAATTGTAAATAATTTTTAATTATTTTTAAAATTATATTTTATTCTTATTTTTTAGAAAACATTATCAGACAAATGTCTAAACTCTTCAACATCCAATTATTTATTTTAATTTTATCTGCTGATTTAATTTATTCAGCTGTTTTACACCCTCGACTAAGACGTATCCGGAATCATGAAATTAACAAATCTATTCACTTAAATGGTGCAGATGAAAATGAATTAAATAGGTAAATTGTTTAATAAAATATCTCAACAAAAATAACAATAGTTATTTTCTTGATAATATCTTAATTCTCTAGATGAGATTTCAAATAAAAAGCTCGGTTATCGGTAATTTTCGAGATATCTAGTACAGTTCTTGTACAACCCTCCCAGTAGCGTCTCTAGTCTTTACATAGATCTACTCTCTCAGCTTCAGGATAAATATTAAAAAGTCCAACAAACACCTTCATATTTTGAAAGAAAGCACTAATAAAAGACTAATTTATAAGCTTAAATATTATAAAATATTCTCTAATATTTCTTTAATATTTAGGCAAGCAATTCAATTATCTTCTACCAACGATGATTCATCTTCTTTAGTTAATCGCCTTATCTCTTCCCTCTCAGCTTCAGGAGAAAATATTGAATTAATTATTCAAAACCCAATTAATGACCAACAACAAGAAGAAATTAAAAAACGAAAAAGGAATGACTGCTTTTTCAGTTTGGTTAATTGCCGGTTAGTTCAAACAACGAGTATTTCGAGAACATTGGAGAGGATACAATCGGGAATTAAAAACAATTCAAAACAAAGAAGGGAACACAAAAGAAGAACGAGGAAATTAATTAAAACTAAACTTTAATTATTTAATTATTTATCCCAAATTTCAATTAGCATTACTTACTTATTTAGTTAATATTAGTCATTATTTAATTATTTTTTAGCTAAAATGTCTATAAAATTTTTAAACTTTTATTTAATTATTTTCTTTCAATAAATACTTTTAGTCCAAATATTTATTTTTGCTAAAGTCCAGACAAACATTTCCGCATTAGCAAAGAAAAAATTCAAAAAAATATCAGACGTAATTAATTATCAAAGTACAAGTTTATTTTTTACAAATCCCCTTCCCCCCTCCCCCTTCCCCCTTCCCCTCACCTAACAAGAAAACTTTGTTTATACTGTATTTTTTTGAAAATATCCTTTTAATTTTCATAAACTTCCTCGTTCTCTTGACTTTTAATCCTTATATTTTTAAAAGGTACTTTCCTGTTATGACGCAACACATTTAAATTTTTTTAAAAAAGCTAAAAATGCTCAATACAGTTAACTAGGCGGCATAAATGCAATTATCTGGTCTAACATCATCCTCATTAGATGTCAGTTTGTATAGAGAAATAAAATTTAGCGCCATTTTATTAAAATGAATACTGGTGGGCCACATTACCCCCATCTTTCCCGATCGGTATAATTTATCCGGAAGCATAGTGAATAGTGATTCTTTTAATTTATGCGTGTGGGAAAAAATTTTATGCTTATTATTACTATTTTTGAGCATTTTTAGCTTTTTTAAAAAAATTTAAATTTGTTGCGTCATAACAGGAAAGTACCTTTTAAAACTTATATTTACTATTAAAATTGGAAAAACTTTTAAAGAATGACTAAGAAATTTATTAAAAGGTTTTATTAAAAATAATTAAAACCAATTCAAATTTTTTTATTTTTCTTTTTTCCAATAGGATAAAAAGTTGGAGAATAATTTGGTTAGACAGTTCCTTTTTAAACAACCAGGCTTGCTTACGGGTACAGGCTTATATGAATATAAATAATTTTATCATAAATTTATATTCTTTTAAATTTTAATTAATTAAAACAATTCTGCAATACGCCAAAAAATTACACCAATCTGTCAACTAATCATTTGATATCTCTACAGAAATTAAGAGAGAGAGATAGTACTCTAAAATTAAGATATGTACAACCTCGTTATAATATTTAGTATAAATTTTTTCAGACAGTCCTTACTCTGTTAATTTTTTTCAAATAAATCATTAATTATTTAATTAAAAAATATTATTAAATTATTTTCAATAATAAAGGAACGAGAATTGAAATCTTGTCTCAGTCATGTCTCTAGTTTAGACAATTTTTTAATTTATCTTTAAACACAATTTTATTTCTTCTATTCTTTATTTTTCAATTCAAACATCGGTTGTATATAAACACGAGTAATAATTTTAGATTTATCCATTCCATTACCAATAATCATGTCTCCATCTTTATATTTTTTATTTTTTGTTTTAACAATTTTAATATTAATAAATTTATCAAATTCTTCTTTTAATATTTTTCTTTCATTAATACATATGTATTTCCAAAAAATTTATTTAAACATTTCTCTTTATCTGTTTTCTCTATTTGCACAAAAAATTGGAATAAATGTTTTGAATTTGTTTGATAATTAAAATATTTCCTTCCATAAATATAAATAAAATATTTCCCAATTTTATTAAATTTAAGACAAATTTCCAAAAAAGGATTTCTTGCTTTTGCCCCACCAATTTCTTTTAATTTTAAATTATTAAAAATATTTTTGGATATTTTGTTGTTTTTCCATTTGGGATTTAAAAATAAATTAAATTTTGTTAATTTAATAATATTAGAATTGCTTATATATTCCATTAATTTTGCTTCAATTCCATTTAATTTTATAACACTTTCTACAACTGTAACAGAGATGCTCGGACGAATTGTTTCTACAAAATTATTTGAATTTTGTAAATAATTTCCTTTTTCATCTCTCATATTTATTTCAATTAAACCATCAAAAACAGGTCTAATTTTAACAACTGGCTGAAAAAATTTATTTTTTATAAATTAAATATTTAATATATAAATTTATTCTAATTCCAAATAATTTTCAACCAATTAAGTTTACTCGGAAATAAATAAAAATTTAAAGTCCCGATCGGCGTTTTTCTCCGAAATTACCGCCAGGCCCAATTTGGTCTTTAGTTAAGGATGCTCTTTAGCATTAATTTAAAATTATATTTTTACTACATTTCTTAAAGAGTTCAAATAAATATCCAATCCTTTACTAAATTTATCTTCAAGTTTTTCCTTTAAATAAATTATTTTTTTATTATTTAAATTAATAATATCTTTTTTTGTATAAATTTTGCTAGTAGAAGGAAAGTAATTAGTAAATAGTGGTGATTTTAATAAATAAATATGGTCATCTTCATTTAATATTCCATTAATTTCAATTTCAATTTCTACAGAATCTTTCTTACCAAAATTATATTCTTCGAAAATTCCCTTAAAATTGATTATTTGAATTATATAAAGTGTTTAAACTATCACTTAAATAAAATCAAGGGTAGCCCTTAAAATTGTGAAATTTTGACTATTTATAGTAATTTAAAAATTTTTTGTTTGTATATTAAGGTTGGCGGGTTCTGGTAAATCTCAAAATACCATTGAAAATGGAATCCAGAATTTTTCAACTGAGGAATTATTAGTACTAGTCATGCCCAAGCTTTATGATTATTATCTTAGATCATTTATAAACTAAATCTATTTTTAATTAATTATTTATTAATTATTTTTGATTATTTTTTATTTTCCTTCCAAGTGTTAAAAGGTATACAGAAAAGGAAGAAGGTTGACTTAACCTCAATATTGAAGTCAAGAAAACCCCTCAAGAAATACTTTAGCGAAGTTTACCATTCCTAGAATCAGCATACCTAAATAAAAAATACTATTATTTAGAGGAAAACAAACGAGTTTTTGTCCTCCATAATCTACTCTGAACAACATTAATTAAAAACAAACCTTTTTAATAAATTCAATGTTTATTAAATTAATTTTAGTTTGTTTATTATTTTCTTCAATATACTCGACAAGAATATTTGGATTATTTTGAATATCATTTGAATTAATTAAATTAGTAAATAATATTAAAAATAAATAAATATTTATTTTTAAATTCATTTTATAAATTTATCATTTTTTAATTAATAATTTAGATTCATAAAAATAAATAAATACTTAAAAAGGGCAAAAATATGGCAAAATATGTAGAAATAAAAGGGCAAAAATATGAAGAAATTAAGTGAATGTCTGACAATTATAAAAATCCAGTCTATTTCCAATGAAATCGCAGCTTTTTATTTTGTATTTCTTAAGTAAAATTATTTAAAAATTTCATCATGTTTTAATTCCTTCATTAGTAGTCTTGTGAGGTAGCGGGGCAGGTCGGCCTTTTTGTTTTGCACTTTTAAATAAAATTTATCTCTATCTTTTCACTTTCAAAATAAAGAAAAAATTAAGAAATTAGAATGTACTTTTAAAATTCCAATTAATAAATAGCTAAATATAAAATAATTTCCTAATAGTCTGAAAAGCAAAAGGAATTCAGGGCTTTATTGAAAACTGTATTCCAAGGTTGGCGATTACTCGGAAATCTCCGGGTATCCGGAAGTGGAACCATGACGATTGTATAGTGACGTAGGAGGGCTCGTGAATAATTTTTATTGTTGCAAAACCACCATAATAGATAAGCAAGTTTTCCGGGCTAAAATTTTGGGAATTTTCGAAGACCCAGAAGCAAAGATTTTAAAAATTTTGAGAATTCTGGAAGGCCATAAATGCAGATTTATTATTTTTCAGCGTCGCGTGTATATTTATCCAATAATATTATCCAAAATAATTTCAAGGAACCGAACCGAGAACATCGGATATCCGGAACGAAACGATATCTGAACCAAAGATTTCAGTAAATTTTGATTTGAAATTTAATCCACTTCTACTTTATGTAGGATTTTTCCTAGCGAATGAAATTATTGGCATCTTGTAGCAAATTTTATGAGCTTTCAGATAAGCTAAAAGAAAATTACACATACAAATATGAATCGCCGTTAAAGCAACAGTCACAAAATTTTATCAAATTTATTTTATTTATTCATTTTTCAATTCAAACAACGGATGTATATGGGAATTATAAATATATTCATAATTATTATTTAATTTTTTATCTTTAGCAATTATCATATTTCCATCCTTAATACCTTCTTTATTTTTTGCTTTAAAAATCTCAATAGAAATAGTTTCATTTAATTCTTGTAATATTTTTATTTCATAATTATTTACAAAAAATTTTCTTAAACATTTTTCCTTATTTGCATCTTCAACTTTAACAAAAAATTGAAATGAAGGAGTTGAATGGCCAGAAATATAAATAAAATATTCTCCAATTTGATTAAATTTAAGACAAATCTCCAAAAAAGGATTTTTTGCTTCTTTACCATTAATTTCTTTTAATTTTAAATTATTAAAAATATTTTTGGATATTTTGTTGTTTTTCCATTTAATTGAATTTAAAAATAAATTAAATTTTGTTAATTTAGTCGAATTTGTAATATATTCCACTAAGTTTGCTCCAATTCCATTTAATTTTATAAAACTTTCTACTTCTGTATAATCAAGGTTAACTTCATGATAAATTGTTTGTACCATGTCATTCGAATTTAATTCATTTCCATTTTCATCTCTTATATTTATTTCTATTAAACCATTAAAAATAGGTCTAATTTTAACAAGTGCCTTAAATTTTATGATTTTTTTTAAATTAGAGGTTTTATATTCTGCCCAAACTTATAGGTCTGGTGTATTTTTCGATGTGTAAATTTTAAAATTTGAAGAAATTTTGACTATCAAATTCAATTGCCTCAAGCAATAGTTTTAATTGCAGATAGCAATAACGCTTGAATCGAATTTGAAGTAGAATTTTAAGTAGACTCCAAATACCCCTGATCACTGGATATACACTTTAATCCCTAAAAATCCCACTTCTACGATAAAAAAGAGGGGGTAAAAAGAGAAGTTGTTGATGATTGAAGTATAGGTGATTGAAGTCTCTGTATATCACTACAAATACTACAATATCACTCTAAATCAACCTTAATCGTTTTAATTCAACAATATCCACCGATATCACTCATGTTCACTTGATTTCACCTATATCTATTAAGTAAAAATATTTCCATGAAAATCCTAAATCTCGGCGGGATCCTGGTAGGTCTGAAAACGCATTTTATTTTCATTAATACTTCAAAACGACAAGAAAGATAAGAAAAGTTTTTATAAATCGTTCTGGATTGGATATATTTTTATATTTGGAAGAATTTCGGCATTAAATAAGAGTGGCATTCAAATAGAGGGAATACGGTAATAGTATTTTATTTAATTATTTTTAGTATACTTTAAATTTTGTTTCATTTTCCAAGCAAATATCCAATCCATCTAAATATTCATCTTCAACCTTTTCATTTAAATAAATTATTTTTTTATCACTTAAAATAATAATATCCTTTTTTGTATAAATTTTGTTATTTTCAGATATTCCATAATTACAGAAACTAAATTTATCTTTATAGCTAGTTAACGATGAATGCATTAAATAAAGTTTATCTTCTACATTTAATATTCCATTAATTTCAATTTCAATTTTTACTAAATTTTTCTTATCAAAATTAACTAAAACATTTAATTCTTCTTGATTTCCTTCAGTTGAAATTTCCTTAAAGTTTTAATTATCTGGCTTCAATAAAAATAAGATTCGGGATTAGAATATCATCCCCTCTATTTGACAGCTTTTCTCAAAAAATTCGACATCTTTTTTCACAATGGTTAATATAATAACGAGCAGATTTAAAACTAAACTCAAAAATCATATAAAATGAGGAAACGAACGTTCCGTGCAGGTCTGATATGGTTGATGGTGACGGGACTCTTGTCCCTAAAAAGTAAAAAAATTATTAGTAAAAGTATGTTTTATACATACTCTTCAAAAAATTAATTTTTCCAAAAATTCCAAAAATATTTAAATAAAATATTAAATAAAATTAAATAAAAAAAAGTACAAAGTAATAAATTAAAAAAGGAAAAATAAAATAAAAGAAAGTAAAACTTTGAACCTAATCACAAGTTCAATTAAAAACAATAACAAGGCAATTAAGCCGTGCATGTATAAGTTTAATCGTTTTAACGAGAAACCGTGAACGGCTCATAACAATGGCCAAAAATGAACACATGTTGTTTTTTGGCACTTTTTTAATGGAAAAAGTTATATTTTGATAAAAATATTTATTGTTAGCTGGCTTACCAGCTAACGGCTTGTTTGGATTAAAAAGTGGAAAAAATGGATTTTTTGCTCCTTAGCTTTAAAAATGGAGTGTATATCTGGCTGATCGCCTTTGTTTTTGATTATTGGGAAAAATAGTGAAAGAAACAAAAAATAATTGTTTCTCTCTATTCGCCCACGTTATCTAAATAGTGTGGAGAGTTAGAGCTAATACATGCACTAAAGCTTTGTCCTCAAAGAAAAAATTTGTTAGCCGTTCAATTTGGCCGACTGCCTTCAATCCCGCCCTCCCCTTTTTAAGCTTTTTGCCGTCCCTTATTTTTTGTCAGTCTCAATTTTAAATAAAAATTTAAATAAAAATATTAAAATAAAAATTGTTTTTCTTTTGGGAAATTATTCTAGGAAATTTTTTAATTGGAAAAATTCTTTAAAAAAGAAGAATTCTTTATTTGGGGAAAAATATTTAAAGAAGAAAAAATTTTATTGAAGAATTGGAATTCTTCAGATTTGGTGCTCCCAGACGGCAAATTTTCATCAACACATCAACATAATATTTAAATTTCTACAGTGGAATACCAATACTTTCATCGATTCCTTTCAATTTTGAATTGGCAAAAAATTGTAAATTTTTATTAATTTTTTAAATTAATTTAATAATAGTCACACTGAATCCTTTGTAACTTCAGGAGTGTCTATATATTAAATTAAAGGGAAAAAATATATTTAAAATAAATAAAATATTAAATAAATAATTTCAATTCGAGCCCTTGTACTCGATTTGAAAGAGGGGGGTAAATAAAAGGAAAAAAATATAGAAGAGAAATAAAATAATTACAAAACGAGCCATTGTCACTCGTTTTGTAAAAATATCAAAAATACAAAAAATTTGTGGTTCTTTGCCAGTCTCTCTTCCTTTCTCTCTCTCTCTTTTCCTCTCATTTCATCACACAGTCCCTTGTCAAACTGTGTTGATTAAAAAGAATTTTTGAAGAATTTGAAGATATTTGCGTGCTTTAGAGTCAAAATTTTGTCAAATTTGTGAAGAGTGAAAAAATTTGAATATTTTTGTGGAAAGTATTTTGAAGAAAAATTTATAAAATAATAAATAGAAAGAAGAAGTTATGTCCGCTCCGCTCAAAACAGCCATTGTATCCGCTTTTAAGGCTTGGATGGAATTTAAGGAGGTGGACTTTGAGGTAGGAATTGAAGCCGGCGACTCCGCGCAGTTGCGAAAAATTAAATATGAAGGAATGTATGAAGATTTAAGGAATGAAGTTCAAGCCCAGGAGGCAATTATCACTGACGTAAAGAATGTTTTGACGGCGTGGGGTGACCTATTGAGAAAAATGAATGGGGAAGAAAGGCGGGCAGGAAATGAAGATTATATTGAATTTAATGAGGTGCATCATGTCGAGAATACTCTTCAGAAGTTCGAGGAAAATGCCCGGTCTTTGAGAGAATATGCCCAGAAAATTTTGACCCAATTGAAAATTGCAAAGCTCGACGCCGAAAAGGAGCGCCAACAGGAGGAGTTAAGATTCCATACGGCGGCAGTAGCCGCGGGGAATCGACTCGAAACTCAGGCTGCTCCGGCGGGACCTGGAAGTTCCCGTTCCCTACATTCTTTGTACCAGCTCCCAACATTACAAATAAGGAAGTTTGGTGGAAATAGACGAGAATGGCTGGATTTTTATGAAAGTTTTAAATGTGCCGTCGACAATTCTGTCGCTTCAGAAATTGAGAAACTGACCCTGCTTCGTTCCTTACTTGAAGGCGAAGCACGAGACCTCATCTCGGGATTTCGACTCGAGACCCGAAGTTTTGAAGAGGCCATAAAATTATTAAAGGATTATTATGGCAATACTGAGGCTCATGTGCGCGACTTGCACATTAAATTGGCCAATCTGAAGCCGTGTCAAAATTTGAAGGAGACGAAAAATTTTGCGTTCGAGCTAGAACGCTTGTCCCGAGAATTAAAAAACGCTCGAGAAGATATCGAAGGCCCCGCAATTTATTTGGCATTGGAGAAAAAATTAAATAAAAATTTTTTGAGAGAAATATTAGTGAAGAAAAATGAGGAAGGTTCAAGATGGAACACTTCCAAATTTCGAGAGGCTTTGCATAATGCCTTACAAAGAGAATTGGCCATACAAGAAGTGCTTTTGGAGCATGATCAGGATAAATCGCATGCTCCAAAAATTCAGAAGCCCCCGCCAAGAAATTTTAATTCTAATCAGCAAGGCCAACATTATACGTATGCGGCAATCGAGCCAATAAATATTTTAAGGGGTCAAGGAAAAATGCCCCAATTTAATTATCAGAATGCTAGTAAAGGGCCAAGATGTTTATTTTGCACTGAAAGTCATTGGAGTGACCAGTGTCAAAAATATAATAATGCCAACGCCCGAATTCAATTCGTGCGCCTAAAAAATTTATGTATGGCATGTTTGAGTAACAGCCATACAAAACTTCAATGCCAAAGGCCTTCGACATGTTTTTATTGTGGGGGAAGACATCCCCGTGCGCTATGTTTCAAAAAATTTGGCAAAAATTTAAATAATAATTTTAATAATAATTCTAAATGGAATGAGGCTCAAAATAAAAATAAAATTAATTTTTCCAATAATAAAAATAAAAATAATGGACCTGGAAATAGATTCGATTTTGGCCCGAATCGTCCAGGATTAAATAATTGGAAAGGAACTGGTGCTAATAATGTTCCGATTGGAATTAGGAGAGATGGTTCTCCTTTTAATAATGGAGGATTTAATTCCTCAAAAGAAAATAATTTTAATAAAGAAGTTAGATTTTCCCCCAAGAGGGAAGTGGCCCCTCAGCAAGTAAATTGTCAAATGATTGAGCCTTTAAATAACGATGGACTAGGAAAGTCCTTGCTTATGACTGTAGAAATTACAGTATTTAATCCTAAAAAAGAGGAAATAAATTTAAATGTTCTCGCCTTCCTTGATCCTGGAAGTCAGAGGTCCTTTGTTACTAAAGAGGCAGCTAATAAATTAAATTTGGAATCTATTGGAAGTGAAGAATATTATTTGACTAGTTTTGGAAATAGCATGCCTAAAAAATATAAATGTGACCTAGTCAAAATTGGATTAAGAGGAGAAAATCAAAAGCTGACTATGGTCTTAAATAAATTGGATTTCTTAGTTAATCCTCTTCCTTACTACAATGTAAAGGAAATGTTAAAGGATTACGAGAAAATTTATGTTGAAAAATTGTTGACCACTGAATATCGGCAGCCTGACATCCTGCTTGGCATGGACATTTGGCATGAGCTTCACGTCCAACGAATGCAGGTTTTGCCGAGTGGATTTACAATTTGTCAGTCCAGATTGGGGCCAATAATGAGCGGCCTAGGTCAAATTGAAGATGAACCTCAACAATTAATTACAGGCATTTACAAGGCCCAAACTACCCAAATTTATTCAGTAATTCAATTTACTGAAAATAAACATCACAAAAATATTGAGGTTGACCAAGAAAATGAAGAAAATTTGGTAACCTTTTTTGGCCTATCGGGAGTTGGAATGGATGATTTAACTCCTCGAATTAAGGACCAAGAAGTATTGGAAAATTTTAGAAAAAATCTTACTTTTATTGATGGACGCTATCAAATAGCTTTACCATTTAATGAAAATATTAAATTTTTGCCTACTAATTTTTATCATGCAAAAATTAGATTGACAAATACAATTAGAAAATTACAAAAATTGGGCCTTGTGGACGAATATCAAAAAATAATTACAGAACAATTAGAAAATGGAATGATTGAAATAATTGAGAATCCTAAAGAATCACAAGGCCCTGTCCATTATTTGCCTCATCGCGCAGTGGTTCGCACTGATAAAACATTTACTAAAGTGAGAATTGTAATGGATGCCAGTGCCAAGCCTCCAGGACAGCCAGCTTTACCTTCTTTAAATAATTGCCTGTACACCGGGCCATTATTGTTGAAGCAACTTGTCGGAATTTTATTAAGATTCCGCTTTTTAAATAAGGTTATTCTGGCAGATATTGAAAAAGCCTTCCTTCAATTAGGAGTGCGCGAGACTGATCGTGACTGTACAAGATTTCTCTGGGTGGCTAATCCCAAAGAAATCCGTCCCGATCAGATACCGTACACCAAATGTGTGGTGTATCGATTTTGTAGAGTTAGTTTTGGACTAACTGTCTCGCCTTTTTTATTAAATGCTACTATTCAAGAGCATTTAAAATTATTTGACTCTCCGATTGCCCGGAGCATAGAAGAAAATTTATATATGGGTAATATTATGATTGAATTAAAAGAAGGAAGTACTATAGGAGAAGTTTATAAAGAGGCAAAAAATATATTTTCCGCAGCAGGAATGAGGCTGCGCGAATTTTTTGGAGCAACTAAAAAAGAATTTTTCGATGTGCCGGAAGAAGATCTATCGCCAAATTTAAAAGAAACTAAAATATTTGGCATAAAATGGAATTTGGAAAAGGAAACTCTTTCAATAGAATTTCCAAAAATAGAAAATTTTAAAACAAAAAGGCAATTATTATCGACCATTGCTAAGGTTTATGACCCCTTAGGCCTTATTTCTCCGGCATTAATTCCTGCTAAATTATTAATGCAAAAAATTGTAGAAGATAATTATAAATGGGATGATCGAATAAATGATGAATATTATCAAAAATTAATTAATGTTCTACAAACTTGGCAAGAAAATGGACAACCAATTAAAATATTTTTCCCAAGAAAATTAAATTTTTGGGATTTAAAAAATCATGAATTTCATTGCTTCACTGACGCCAGTGGAGTTGGTTTTGGTTGTGCGATTTATGTACGAGCCGAGGCTGAAAGAGCTCATTTAATATTTGCTAAAAGCTTATTAAAGCCTGCTCGTTTACAATTAACCGAGGCAACAATACCCCGGCTTGAGCTTCAGGCTCTGACCCTGGGGGTAAAAGTGCTTAATTTTTTGCAAAATGAGTTAAAATTTGAAAAAATCAAGCAACTATTTGGACAGACTCTCAATGCAATATTGAGCGTCTAAATAAATACGAAAAATATGACCGTTTTACGGCTAATCGAATTTCAAAAATTCGAGGGCAATATTTAGTCAAGCATATTGCTAGTGAAGAAAACCCCGCTGACCTTTGCTCTAGAGGAACTACCCCAAGTGCCCTACAGAAAAATATTTTTTGGTGGAATGGGCCTGGATGGTTGTCTGACAGAAAAGAATTTTGGGTCAATCCGAAATTTGAATATATTCCTGGCACAGAAAAAATCGATGAAGAAATAATGGAGGCTATAATTGAGCAAGAGCCAATTAAAAAATCGATTATAATAGAGAAACGATTTTCTAATTATTGGCGATTAATTCGAGCTCTTGCTTATGCCTTTAGATTTTTAAGAAAAATTGGAATTAAAATAAAATGGAAAGGAATATTAGGAGCAGAGGAAATTAAAAATTTAAAAAATAATTTATCAACTGAAGAATTAAAATTTGCGAGGAATTATTTAATAATAAAAGCTCAGGAAGCCTTTCCTCCAGAGGATGAAAGAAAAAGGGTTTTAAATATGATAAAAATTCAAGGAATATGGATTTGCCAAGGTAGAATTAAAGAGGCAGAAATTCCAAATGAAGCTATTTTGCCTATATATTTACCCAAAGAAGCTTGGCTGACTAAATTAATTATAATAAATTTACATAAAATGAATAATCACTGTGGAACTCAAATATTGCTGGGAATAATAAGAATGAATTATTGGATACCCCAGGGGAGACGAGCCGTGCGCGAAGTATTAAATTCGGCTCGATATGGCTGTTTAATTTGTAGAAAATTTAATTTGCAGCCATATGCCCTTAAAAGATTTGATTTACTCCCAAAGGAGAGGATTAATGTGGCCAGACCCTTCAATAATGTTGGCATTGATTTCTTTGGCCCAATGACGGCAAAAATTCAAGATAAGCCTGAGAAAGTTTATGGAGCACTTTTTACTTGCATGGTGATACGCGCAGTTCATATTGAATTGGCATATGATCTGTCCGGAGTATCATTTCTTCAGGCTTATAGAAGATTTATTGCTCGAAGAGGAATTCCGAGCATTGTCTTTTCCGACAATGCCACTAATTTCCAATTTGGTGCCAAAATCATTAAAAAATTAAGTGACCAAACCTGGTGCACCCAAGAAGTGCAACAATGGATTGTTCACAAAGGCACTCAATGGAAATTTACTACCCCAAGAAACCCTCGCGAGGGAGGTGCTTGGGAAAGAATGATAGGAGTTGTGAAAAATGCTTTGAAAAGAAGTGTGGGGAAAAAGCTATTGGACCATGTCGAGCTTGCGACCCTTTTTAGTGAGCTCGAGGCAATGGTCAACAGCCGCCCCCTAACTTATCAATCTGATGGCGAGCCTTTGAGAGCTATTCGGCCAATTGATTTTTTAATCCCTTATGCTCCTGTTGAAATAAATTTTGCGAATATAGGAGAGGATTCTGATTATGAGGAGGAAATGAGTAGAGAGAAAGGATTAAAAAATATGAGAGAAATTAATAAAAAATTAAATAAATTTTGGGACTTTTGGAAATCCCAATATCTCCTCTCTCTTAGGGAAAGAGGAGAGAAATTTGGTAAAAATACTGGCAAGGAACCACAGGTCGGGGAGGTCGTTATCGTTGAGGAAGACCTACCCCGCCCTTTATGGAAACTCGCTCGAATAATCGATTTAATTCGAGGACGAGATGGTATAATTCGAACCGTTAAATTAAATATTTTGGGAAAAATTTTTAAAAGGAGTATAACTCAAATTTTTCCTTTAGAACTCTCATCAGAACAACAAATAACAAGGCTTCGACAACCTAAGGATCGAAATTTGGAAGAAGAAATGGATTCTAGTTCTGAAGAAGATACACCTTTCCCTGCCCGAGCTCGACCAACCAAAAAACTCGGTCGACCAACCAAAGTACCCGAAATTGTTATGATGGCCACCATGGAATCTAGTTTACCACCAACAATGCCTGCCGTAAGAGATTTGAGAGAAGAAAGAATTTTGAAAAAATCTAGGGAAGAAAAGGAAAGAGAAGAAGAAGAAATTCAAATTTTAGAAGCTCCTCAAGTCCCAATTCTCCCAGGAGTAAGAGATAAAAGAGAAGATAGAGCATTAAAAGAAGCGAGAAAGGAAAAAGAAGAGCAAAAACGTAATGGAAAGAAGCGCAAAATGGTACCAGATTTAAATTTAGTGGTAGAAAAAAGAGGGGGAAAGAAGTACAGTTATAGAAAATATTTTCATGATTTTAATGGAAAATTTAAAATCCCCTTTAAACCAATAATAAGATATGGACGTGTAATACCTCGAAATTCTGCTAAACCACCTGGCGTCAATATGCTTGATAGAGCACTAGCGTCTGTTAATGCTTCAAATGCTAGAAGGGAGCGTCTGATCGCAGAAGGAAGAAAAGATTTAGATGATTCAAAATTTTATAAAACTCAAGACGCGTCCCTCAAAAAATATCAAAAGCGCTACGATCGAGATAAACACGATCGATGGAGAATAAAACAAAAGGAGCAGATAGCTACTTTGGCTTCAAGAAGAGAACGCCAAGTAGTTGAATTAAAGAAGGATTATATGTGGCCTGCCCCTGAAATAGAGAATGAAGTATGGGGCTATGATATTTTTTCAAAATGTGAAGGGCCTAATCATTTGGAATGCATCAAATCAACGACTTCTAGTAGGACGGCGCACTCTCGACGTCTTCCTATCCAAGTTACTTATCCAATAATGACAACACTTGTACATTATTTGGTGTTCAACTGGTTCGGCAGGCAGAAATTCGGAAACAATCAAATTTGGGAAGGGATCCGAGATCAATTCTGCAAGCCTGAATTAGATCCGATGTGGCTTCTTGTAAAATTTTGGCAATACATTAAATTGGATCCAAAAAAGGCCTTCAAGGATAGATTTCTAATTGATATCCTTGTGCTTCGAAGAATGAATTGCAAGGTCTTTCAACATCAATTCAACTACCATTGGAATGGCCAGATTAAACTACAGGAGCCACCGAAAACACCTATAGAAGAATTAAATGAATGGGCCTCATATATTACTAGGATGTTTTCAAAACTATTAACGAAGCGTAACTACCAGAGGTGCAAAGGAAACACAACTTTGCGATTATATGAAGCGCCTTTTATCATTGCGGCTGACGCTTCAATTCAATCTGTGGTTAATTGGTGCGAAAATCCAGCAGATTGTCGTCTGGTCTATTTTGATGGTGGAAGCGATCTACACACTATTATTTACTTTGGAATCAAAACATCGGACCTTTTCATAGTTGTGAAACCCGATGAAGAAATAATGGCCTCAATTGATCGGTCTCTAAAATTTTGGAGAAGAGCTGGTGTCCCGATCAAAATTACTTTGATTCACAATGAAAATAAAATTTATCTTGAAAGGAAGAAATATGAAGAGCAATTTCTAAATATGGCAGAATCTTATAATACTGGATATTTGTATTATGATGGCCAATTTAAGAATTTAAGGAAGGCTAAAAGGAAAATTTTGGGAGAAACGTATAATGATGAAGATTCTGAGGAAGAACCTGGACCAATGGCACAGAAAGTGAAACCTATTGATCCTAAAAATAATTTAAAACAACCGCTCCCACCACAACAACCTCAACAGCAACAAATAATTCAACAACAGCAAATGCTTCCCAATTCGGCGCAACCACAAGTCCGACCACCATTGGAGGAACGACTGAAGGAATTGTTACAACGAATTCAACAAAGTGCGCCTTCAACTTCTGGTTCTAATAATAATTCGCAACAACAACCTTCTACTTCAACGCCATCAACTTCAAGACAAAGTGGTTCATTATTAAAAAATTTGGGAACATTGGCTCTTATGGTATTAATTATTTGCTGCCTTTTTGGATTAACAACTCAAGAAGTGACCAGAACGCGAGTGCGAACACCCACAGGCAGCAAAACAGTTTATAAGGTACGTGCTTCCCCACAAATGTTACAAACATATAAAGATCAACATCAAGAAATAGATAGATTTAGAAGAAAAAATATAATAAATGAAATAAAAAATGGGGAACCCGTATTTTGGTGCGCGACGCAATCAAGCGCTCTGTGGAAATTCCCTTCTAAAGAGGAAGCCACATTTTGTAATAAGGATAAATTTCGAAAATGGAAAAATTTCGGTTTCGAAACTTATTCCCAAATTACACACCCTGAACCCGTTGAAGGATTAATTTGTTCTGCAAAATATACCAAAGAAACTTATTACACAAATTTTTTGGGTGATAAATTTCTTCGGTTGGAACAAAATTTACTTCCTATTTCAAAGGAAGATTGCTTAAAAATGAGGGAAAATAAAATATGCCCTCTAAATAAAAAGAATATGGAAAAAAAAGATGGAATGTGGAAAACTGAGGAAGTTTTAAATATAGACTTCCCAGGAAGATTTTCCTCCTTTTTCTGGGGGGAAAAATCCTCAGAGGTTGTTAACTGTATGTTACAACCAACTACGCTCCATTATAATCCTCAAACTCTAGAAATGGTTTCTCCTCTTTTTGAAATTAAAAAGTGCCATTTCATGACTGACTTTTGTCAGTTACCTGATAATTCAAGTCTTATTTGGGAATCAAATTGTGAGTCGAGGAATTGCAAAAGTTGTTTCTATGAATATTTGGGAAGGTGGGAAGGAGATTATAGCCAAGCAAATGAAAGAATTGTTTGGATTTCGAATACAAAAGAAATTGCTCTTTCGTTTAATTATGAAGCCTCTCGAGAGATTGCTTGCAATGGCCGTGCCGTTCGAAAGTCTGACCAGGGATTTGCTATTGACGAGAAGGAATTTATTAAAATGTTTACTTCAAGACAGAAGCGTTCTGTCGATGAGGAACAACTTGCGGCTGAATTAACAGCCACTGAAATTGCCCTAAAGGAATTTTATGATAAAATTATGGAGGAAAAATGCCGACAGCAAATTGTAAGACATGATAATCCAACTTATCATGTCCGACAGGCGTTTCAAAAGAAAGCTCTCGTCGCTACATGGTTAAATGAGGATACAGCAGAAGTATTTTCATGTGCTCCTATCGATTGGAGCAGCATTAAATTTCGACCGGTTGATAGATGTTATAAATATATTCCGGTTGATGTAAATCTGCATAACCGGACTCAAGTCGGATTTTTAGACCCCGAGCTACGTATTTTGTCGGAGTCTTCTCTTCCTGCAGATTGTGAGCGATATCGTCTACGTTATTTGAATATAGGCCCGAATCAATGGATTCGGGTTAACACTCAAACAGGCCTTTGGGACAAAGTGGAGCAATCCAAGCTACATATCTTCCAGGATAATGTTACAGCTCCGGATATGAGTGTGTCACCTATAGTATTCCATGAGTGGGTACTTAGGAATACCACGGAGGAGCCACTTTTTGTTCATGTGAATGAACTGTCCCAATATGAAACTTGGAAATCCTCGGTTAATACCGTGGAATCAAGTAGAGCAATTGCTCTTGGTGCCATGCCAGGAGGACTGGAAGGCACAATTAAAACTTGGCTTTGGAGCAAATGGAAGCTTTTTGTAGACTGGTGGATGATTTGTAGCTGCCTTTTCTCCACCTTTTTATTTTTAAGGGACATTGGAGTCCCACTTTTGACAGTATATTTTCTCTTCCCTGTAAGAACGACTATAATGTCGCTCTTAGGAAGAAGACAGACTGAGAATCCTCCTCCCAAAAGAGAAACTCGAAGAAACCGAGTCTCACAAGAAGAGGTCGAATTGTCTTCTATCGCACCCCGCAGGCAGCGAATTAACTACTTTCCGCGCAGAGCTTCGAATGAAACAATTCGAACTCTTGGCACGGAAAGTGTCATTGCTCCCTCGATGATTAGAGGGCGCAAATAAATAAAAGAGAGAGAGAAAAAAGAAAAAAAATAAAATAAATAAAAAAAAATCAATAAAAATTAAAAATATAAAAAATATTTAATATTTTAAAAAAAAAACAAATTTGTATATATTTAAAAAAAAATACCTAAATATTTTTAAAGGAATATTTACATAAATATATATAGAAATTTTAGAAATCAAATTTAAATATTCTTTTTTATTGTATTCTTATATTTTGAAAAAAAAATAAAATAAATAAATATCAAAATATAAAAATACAAAATAATTTTAATTTTTAAAGATGTCGATATTTGATGATGAGGAAGGAATTGGAAGAGGAGAAAGATGTTATGATGTGGAGGAAAAATGGAAAGAAGAGGAGGAAGTTAGAGGATGGGATGAAGAAGTAGATTGGGGAGATGAGGAGGAAGAAGAAAAAATTAAAAATTATGAAGAAGAAATTAAAAAGGAAGAAGAAAAAATTAAAAAGGAAGAAGGAAAGGAAGAAAATAAAAAGAAAGATGTGGTTGAGAAAAAGAAGGATGAAAAGAAGATAAAGAAAGAAGTTAATAGTAGTAAAGGAAAGGAAATAGTGGAAGTGGTGGTGAAGGACTTGCAGTGGGAAGAAGTGGAGGTGGCTGAAGAAATGAAAGAAATTTGTGTTGAAGAGGGAGAATAGAAGGGAAAATTAAAGAAAAATTTAAAAAGTTTATTTTTTAGGAAAAATTTTTTAAAATGAGTAAAGTTTTTTAATTGTAAGCCAACTCTGATAAGCCCCTTTAATTAAAATTTTCCATTTTATTTTTCCCTTTTAAAATTTTTTAATATTAGAGTTGGTGATTTTATTTTAAAATTTTATATTTTGTATCCACCCTTCATTATTTTTAAGACTCTTTTTTCGGGCGGGGAGGCTGACGGGACTCTTGTCCCTAAAAAGTAAAAAAATTATTAGTAAAAGTATGTTTTATACATACTCTTCAAAAAATTAATTTTTCCAAAAATTCCAAAAATATTTAAATAAAATATTAAATAAAATTAAATAAAAAAAAGTGCAAAGTAATAAATTAAAAAAGGAAAAATAAAATAAAAGAAAGTAAAACTTTGAACCTAATCACAAGTTCAATTAAAAACAATAACAAGGCAATTAAGCCGTGCATGTATAAGTTTAATCGTTTTAACGAGAAACCGTGAACGGCTCATAACAATGGCCAAAAATGAACACATGTTGTTTTTTGGCACTTTTTTAATGGAAAAAGTTATATTTTGATAAAAATATTTATTGTTAGCTGGCTTACCAGCTAACGGCTTGTTTGGATTAAAAAGTGGAAAAAATGGATTTTTTGCTCCTTAGCTTTAAAAATGGAGTGTATATCTGGCTGATCGCCTTTGTTTTTGATTATTGGGAAAAATAGTGAAAGAAACAAAAAATAATTGTTTCTCTCTATTCGCCCACGTTATCTAAATAGTGTGGAGAGTTAGAGCTAATACATGCACTAAAGCTTTGTCCTCAAAGAAAAAATTTGTTAGCCGTTCAATTTGGCCGACTGCCTTCAATCCCGCCCTCCCCCTTTTTAAGCTTTTTGCCGTCCCTTATTTTTTGTCAGTCTCAATTTTAAATAAAAATTTAAATAAAAATATTAAAATAAAAATTGTTTTTCTTTTGGGAAATTATTCTAGGAAATTTTTTAATTGGAAAAATTCTTTAAAAAAGAAGAATTCTTTATTTGGGGAAAAATATTTAAAGAAGAAAAAATTTTATTGAAGAATTGGAATTCTTCAATGGAAAATTAAAAATTGTATAACTTAATTAAAACAAAATCTTTTTAGAGCTCTAAAAACATTTAAAGTAAATACATGTATATTAACCGGATCTCGTTTTTCGGAAAATTCCAATTTAAAGAAAGTTTTCGGTTCTATGTTTTAATTAAATATTAGTTTATTTTGGAAGAATTTTTTGAAAAATCACGTAGTATTTGCATAAATTTATGGTTTTCGATTTTCAAAATTTCATAAAATTTTTGGCAAAAAATATTAAAATTTCCTATTTTAAAATCGGTATGTCCAAGCCTATTTTTTAATATTCTAGAGCCATTAAAAATCATAAACAAACTTCCTCTTCATTATTGTTTTTAATAAATTCAATATTTATCAAATTAATTTTAATTTGTTTTTTATTTTCTTCTGTATATTCAACAAGAATATTTGGATTATTTTGAATATTATTTGAATTAATTAAATTAGTAAATAATATTAAAAATAAATAAATATTTATTTTTAAATTCATTTTTTAAATAAATAAATATATTTATTTATTCCTTGTATTAAAAAATTATGCTAGACAATCATTAAGAAATTTAAAAAGATTAGCGTTAATGGCAATAATTAGGTAACAAATTGTACTTTTAAAAATTTATTAGTCGTGTGAAGTGCATGTTGGCTAATTTTTTTATGTATGTACTTTTACATAAAATTTATTCAATTTTTTAAATACCTAGAGAAAAAATTTTTAAAAATTTTAACAAACAACAATTATTCACAAAATACATATTTTTTAAATTTAATTGAATTTCCTAAATTTGCATGTCTGTAAAATTTTGTTAGGCTAAATTTTTTCAGACTTTTATTTATATTTTGAACCTCAATTTAATCCTTTTACCTAATTTGTTATGCTAATATGTAAAAGAGTTACCTAAATGATACCACAGAGTTAAGATATACTTCGTTATAATAAAATAAAATTTTTAAAATTAATTTTAGTATTAAGAAATATTATTAAATTATTTCAAAATTTATTTAAAAACTATATATAAAAATATATTTTATTTAAGTAAAAAAATTTTTATTAAAAAGGAAAAGTTTAATATATATTCATTAACAACATTAAAATTTAATTAGAGAAAATTATTATAATTACAAAAATATTGCAAAATGAAAATATATTTTAAAATTTAAAATAATTCTTATAAAAATAATTAAATAAAATTCTATATTTTCAGTTAAATTTTTTTCATGTTCTTTTAATTGATAAAAAATTTTCTTAGAATTTTTAACAAAAATAAATGTAATTTTATTATTTTAAAAAATTCACATTTTAAAAAAGAAAAAAAGAATATTTAATGTAAAGATGCTTATAATTTTTAAAATTAGTTTTTGCCGATTAATTTAAGACACTTGTTAATATAATTCTTATAAAAATAATTTTTGAAATAATTAAATAATATATTTATTTATTTATTTAAATAATAATTGCACAGAGTTCTTCATTAACTTTTCATTTTTAAAAATGTTGTTGATTTAAAATATTAGAAGAGGAAGAAGCTAAGGATGATAAATCAGAACCACAAGTATTAAATAAATTAGAATTCAAAATTCCATTAGAGGAAGGATTTAATAAAAGGGAGGAGGAGGAAGTAGAATCCGGAATTGTTGTTGTTGTTTCCATTCTCCGTTTAACACAATCTCCACGAGGATCCATCATTCGAGTCTGTAAATTAATTTATTTAATTTGTAAATTTTCAAATAATTATTTTACTTTTTCATCAACCATTTTCTCTAACATTGGAATAAGCTCAACAGCTTTCAACAACTAAAATTTAAAAAAATAGTTTATTATTAACATTATTTTTTCGGGGAAATCAAAATTTTAAATAAAATAGAATAAATTAAATCAGAATAAATAAAAATCAGAATTAATTAACCGTCCAGAATATTATAAAACCCAAAAAATTGTTTAGATGGGCAGGTTTGAAGGAAGAGATAATAAGTAATCAATTTTATAAAAATTATTTTTTACTGTATTAAGCTTAGTTAAATTTCTTTCTTCTAAGTTTGGCATGTGACTACAACAAAGCCTTGCTAATTCCTAAAAAGAGAAAAATATTTTATTTATTAAATTTTTATTTTTCAGACCTTAAATGCCGCATTTATATCTCTTACTCGAATTCTTAAAAATAAAAAAATTAAAAAACAATTTTTTCATTAAATACCTTTCCCTTGTATTATTAGCATTTCGACGTTCTACTTCCCTTTCCTCTGCTGATTTATCATCATCTGAATCTTTTAATAAACTACGCGAACGAGACTTTCGCCCATTTGATGAAGAAGTATCCCTTTGTTTTAATTTTTCTTTAAAAGGACTTTCACTTCCTAATTTTGGATGGAAAGGTGTTGTTGAAGATAACATTCCCCCACCCCCTCCACCTCCTCCCAAAGAAGTACTTGGACGAGATAATAAAATATTAGAATTTTGAAGATTTTTCTTTGTTTTGTGCTTTTTCCCCATAGATGTCTTTGAAGAAATTGTGCCGCCAATGGGAGGTGAAGAAATTAAGGAAAGAGTTGTTGGAATTGTTGTTGAAGTTAGAACTAATTTTTAAAAATTTTAATGAAATTGGGAGAATCAGAATTTTAAATAAATGTCTTATAAATAAAAAATCTCAGAATTTTAATTTGGACGAACAATTTCAAATAAACATTTTCAGAAACATTCCGGAAAAATCATATTTCTAAACATCTCCAAAAACAAGTTTAAAATTTTAAAATAAAAATTCTGATTTCTAGAAAATCAGAATTTGTTTTTTAAAATATTATTTTCTATTAATTTTTACCAGAATTTGTATTTGATTTCTCTTCAATTATCTGACCATTTGGAGTTCCAACAAAAAGTAATTGTTGTTGTTGTTCTGGTTGTCTAATAGTAAATTGATTTCCGTTAGAAGACGAACATTGTTCCAAATTTAAAAGAGTTGTCGGGGTATTGGATGTTTCTGTATTTGTATTCGAAACAGACAGAAGATTGTTGGAGGGAGGCAGGGGGTCAAAAGAAGTTAAGTTCCCAAATACTCCATTTGGGCCGTTTTGGAGGCCTTTAAATTGTTTTTTAAAATAATTTTAAAATTCTAAAATCACCATAAAGTTGATCGGCGGAAGCCAATAGAGAAGGCGGCGGGGGAAGTGTTGAAATGCCCGTATGAAAAACTGAAGTTGGGTCAATCGAAGAAGGGGGCTTTAAAAAGTTTAATTATTTTTAAAAACATTTTTATTTAAAAAATATAAAAACACAACGTGTTTTAAAAATATTACTTTTTTTTAGTTTTATCCTTAAAATATAAAAAATGCCGCCAAAAAAGTAAAGAAATTCTTTCCCACATTTTTCTTTAATTTGCCGCCTAAATCCCTTTTTTCTTTCACAATTTTTATAATATTGGTGAGCAGAGTTTTGCGCGCGGTTTGGGGGTATTTGCCTTTTAAAAATAATTATTTACGGCCTAATTTTGTAAGAAAAAATTGTCGCGAGCCATCGGCAAATGCCAAAAAATAAAGGAAAAAATTTTTTGGACGGCATTAAGATTAGAGTAATATAAAAAATAATAAAAAAGAAGATAATTATGACCAATCAGAAAATATATTCTCGTAAAAAGAAAAAAAGAAACAGGTTTTTTAATAAAGTTTAATTTTACAATAGAAAATGTTCGTAAAGTTTTATTTTGTAATGTTTTGTTTGTTTTGTATGTTTGGTCGATAATGCTTACCAAACACACTTTTATGTTTTATAAACTTCAGAATTTGTTTTATTTATTTATTAGAATTTTAATTTTTCAGAATTAATAATTTTGAAAATTTCCCTCTAACAAAATTACCTGTAATGGAGGAGGCGCACCATAAAAAGTTGTTGCAGTGGATTGAACATTGTCTCCTCCTGTATAGTTGTTGCTTGTACTCGCAGCACCTAAATATTGTTGAGGAGGGGGTTGTTGAGTTGATTGTAATGATCCATCTGTTGTTGTTAATAATTTTCCAGGATCATTTCCCTTTAAAATAAAATATCCAAAAAATATTAATATTTCCACTACCAAATAATATCCATTCGCAGTTGGCCAAACACCATAACCATTAGCCAACATAGGATCTAACTCATATTGAAGTTGTCCAGGTAAAGCTATTAGACCACTAGTATTTCCATATAACCCGTCAATATCACCAAAACCTCCACAAATTGCTGGAGTTGGGGCTGATGTAAGATTATAACTAAAAATTTAAAATAAAAACATATTTTTCTGTTAAAAATACCTAGATGGATGACCAGCCCATGTTACACCTAAATTGTTGTAGTCAGGAGGCATTGCTGAAATATCAAAAGAAGATTGAACACCAAAACATGCAGTAGGGTCTCCATATGGAAATTGAACACTTGAGAGGGTTGGCTGTTAGAAAATAAAAATAATATTAAATATTCTGATTTTTTCAGAAATTTTTATTTAAATTTCTGAAATTTAAATTTTTATAATTCTGATTTTAAACAAAATGTTCATTAAAAATTCTGTTTTTACGAAATGTTTACTCTAAATTCTGATAATTTTAATGATTATTTAATAATTACTTGTGTAGTAGTTCCCCCAACCATGATGTTATTTGTTGATTTAGCGTCAAGTGAAAGCATTTGCATTTGATCAGATTTTAGAATACTCGTATTATATTCATACATATTACTGCAACCTGCAACATCCTCCCTTTTATTGTTGTCAATTTTTATTTTTGGTGGTCTTCCTGGTCCAGGGCCTTTTTTCTTTATTAAAAAATAATAGAATTTTTGGAATATATAAATTAATTGTCCAAAATAAATAAATAAATTTTTACGATAAAATCTCTCTCTTACAACCCCCCCCCCCCCCCCTCCCACATCCCCCTCCCTCTCTCTCTCTCCCAATCTTTGGTTCAAATATTTAAGTCCTTGTAAACAAAAAGTGCCTAATTCTGTTTTTCTTTTGTCTTTTGATTGAGAATACAGTTTAAGTAAATATTAAAGATTATAATCTCGAATTATTTAAGTAATCGAGGATACATTTTAAGATTTTTCACAACAGAAAGGATCGTTTCAAATTAGAATAAAATACACAATATTTGTTTATAAAGTAAAATTCTGATTTTTACTGAAAATGTTTAATTAATTAAAATTCTGATTTGTTAATAAAACTGAAAGGGAGGAAAAAATAATAAATTTAAATTATATTTTGGAAAAAATAAATTCCCAAAATCAATCAAAAATAAATCCTTAAAAAGCAAATAATAATTACCCGTTTCATACTTTTACCAGTTAAAATTTGAAGGACAAAAAAATATTTTCACACTCTTCTAGTTAATAATATTAATTTCTCCTTTCAAATTCGCACTCAATAAAATTCTAGATAGCTTCCCTTTTTTAATTTTCTTCCTAAAACATTTTCTTATAAATAACTGTCCAAGGTCAAGTTAATCCAAAAAAAAAGAAAAGTAAATTTTTTAGCCCGCCAAAAATATTTTTTAATTATTAATTTGGAAAAATGAAAACGGAAGTTTCTTCAAAAAAATTTTTCAAAAGAAAATTATTATTTTTTTAATTTTTCTAAAAATCTTTAAGAAGATAATAAAAACAAAAATTTTTAAATAAAAGAATTTTGTAAAGAAAATAATTAAAAATATTTCTAATCCCCAAACAATTACTTTTAAAACAAAATCTTAGTTCATTAAAAATTCTGATCTTTATCTAAGCTTTTATTTAAAATTCTGATTTTCCTCGAATGTTTATTTAAAATTCTGATTTTTACAAACAATGTTTATTTAAGATTCTGATATTTTTACTACTCTCTATCATTTATTTAAAACTTGTTTTAATCTCTTACTTTAATTATATTTTCATTATTTACATTAAATTGTTCAGAAGAACTTTTTTGTTGTTTTGTTTCGAGTAACTCTCCAGTTTGGATTTGTTGTGTTTGATAAGGTTGAAGTTGCATTGAATAAAAATTTTCAGAATTATTTGAAGTTGGATTTGTTGTTTCGAAATATATTGGTTGTTGTTGTTGTAATTGTGGGTATGTAAGGGAATTAATTGTTTGTTGAAAGTTGTTAGGTATTGAAGTTCCATTTGGTTGTTGTTGTTGCATTTAGGCAATACTGGAAATGGAAAAAAATGTGAAAAAATAAATAAAAGATGAAAATTTGATGTTCTGATAGGGTGAGGGGTAAAACGAGGAATTCCAAAACACGGAACAGACAGAACACGGAACGACAAAACGCGGTCTTACCAAAACGAGGAACGACCAAAATACGGACCATACCAAAACGAGGAACAGATAGAACACGGACTTACCAAAACACGGAACGGCCAAAAGGCGGAACGACCAAAACACGGTCCAGGCAAATATAATTATTTATGCTTTTAACATATTTTAAATTTATCAAAAAAAATATTTAAAATAATGGGTTTATAAATCAGAATTTTTAAATCAGAATATTCAGAATATTTCTTGCAATCAGAATTTTTTAAAAATCAGAATTTTTTTAAATCAGAATATTTTTTAAAATCAATTTTTTAAAATCAGAATTCTTTAAAAATCAGAAATATTTTAAAAATTTATAAAAAATTCTGAAAAATTCTGATTTTTAAAAATATTTTGATTTAAAAAATTTTATCATTTTTGAATAATCATTTTTTATAATATTAAAAATATTTTAAAATTATAAAGAATTATTATTACCCTGGACCGTGTTTTGTCCGTTCCTCGTTTTAGCCCGATACGGTTCTGATAAGCTATTAAAACATTTATTTGAAGCAAAGGTTTCTTTTATTTTGAAGAATTCATTCTCGAAAAAAGAATTCTATTAAGATATAGCTTTCAGTTAAAATTTTTTACTAAAGATGGTTGGCGCTAAGCTAAAATTTTGAAGTTTCTGTACTTATTATTTTGCAGAAAATATAAAAATTAACCAAAACTGTAAATTAAACAATCTCAAATATATAAATTAAATAATAAAATTTGAAGAATTTGAAACATTATAAATAAAGTTTTGGCAAACATAAACGATTATAGATTTCTATAATTGAATACTCAGACAAAAAATAGGCAAAATTACAAAAAAATCGAAGGATATACAAAATTTGGTCAGAAAAAGGGAAAAAAGAATGAATGGAAGAAGAAGCTTTTTCCGAGGAATTGAATGAGGGTTGTAAATGAATGGGGGGAGTAAATGTTTCCCTCTCTCCATCCCGTTGTCAGTTTTATTCATTTCTTGTCCAAAAATTCTTTTCCTCATTCACAGCTCTAAAACAGTCCCCCATATATAGTTTGATATGTTGATGAGGTTATGGACGGGACGACAGTCCGCGCACGCAAAATAATATATCAACGAAAAATATTCATTCATTCAATGGTTGTGTGTGTCTTCATCTCTCCTTTCTACTAAAACTAAAACCCTAAAAAGCTCTCATCCTTCCCTTTCCATTTTTTGTCGATGGCTTGTATATATTTATTTCTCCGCCCATTATAACCCCCCAACATCCATTCACTGTCCATTTTTGTCAAAAAGGCCCAGCAGCAGTCCGTTTCCTTGTAAGCGTCCTGCGCAGTTTGGCGTTGTCCATGCCAATTTGGGGTAAAGGGTCGTGGCAAAAAAAAGTAGAAGAGAATTAATGGAAGGAATAATGCCGGGAGGATCGAGATGATCGATTGGATAAAAAAAGAAGAATAATAAAATAAATGAAGATTAACAATAAATTTTAGCAAAGTTAAAACAATTTTTGTAAAATATGTACATAAATACTATATGTAGTACATACAATTTAGGGTAAAGGGTCGTTCCAAAATTTTCGCGCGTATATCATTAATTTAAAAAAATTACAATAAATTTCAAATATGAACAAATTCAAGGAGTTACGGAATTCAAATTCTGAGAGAGAAACACTTCCGTCTCCCTATAAGCAAGCGTTCAAATCCCTTACAAAAAGAATGTGTGTGAGAATCTACCCTCCTGAGGATTGACCTTTTCGTTTTTTGTATCAAATTATCAGCTTTAATAAAAGATTATTTGGTTAATCATCTAGACATGTGGAAATTAATTTTAACAATATTAAGGGGAGAATTGTGTTTATTTAAAAAATTCTTTTTGACATGCGGCAAATAATCTTTTATTTTTAAATTGGGGGAAATGACCCTCAGGAACAGTCTTAAATGGTTTTAGGGTGGAAAAATCAAACAAAACAAACTAAACAAATATTTTACCTAAAAAAAGAACGGCAAGATTAAAAGGCTAACAACAACTAATTGCCGTTCTTTTTTACAACTACCGGTTTGGCAGCTGTTTCTTCAAACAATTTCTATTTCCTAGTATTTACAGCTTTCCCTATTTTTCGCGCATTTTAAAGAAAAACTGTTGAAATGGTTGAAATGAAGAATTGCCGCTAAAACAGAATTACCCATAAATACGAAAGTTGTAAAAAACTAGGGATTTAGAAGTTGTACAAATTTTAGAAAATATTGGAAACAAAACAAACTACATACTCTTCATTTCCAAATAAATGGAGGAAGGGGGGAGGGGATTTGGTACAATACTACAACGTTTTAGGTATTTTTGCCTATATTCTAGCTATATTAAATACAAAAATATTGGAAACAAAACAAAATGAGGGAATCTCCTCGTCAAATTTTGGAAAAATAAAAATATTTTGAATGAATGAAGAGAGGATTTAAAATTAAATTAAAAAGACACAAACACAAAATAGTCAACAACAGCAACTCTCCTCATCCACTAAATCTCCTCATCAATTACAATTTAAATATAATTTTGATGGGAAGAGGAATTGACTTGATCAGGAAAACTTTTTTTGTTTCACTTCCTAAATAAAGTCTTCGAAAAAAACAAAATAAATATACAAATAAATCCTCAATTTTTTAACGCCTCCACAAAAACTTTTTTAATTTTAAAAAATTTCCAACACTTTTTCCGTTCCCCTCACAGCCTTTACAGTAATTTTGTCGTCGTCATTCATACTTCTCTCTCTCCTTTTACTTTATTATTCACATTCTCTCCCTCCCCCCTCATATCTCTTTTTGTTGCCAGCCTTCCAACAACCCTCGAAATAACTGGTTACACCGTTGCTATGTTGGACGTGCGTCTGCCAACACTTTGATTGGGTAAAAATGGTAGAAGAAGCGGGATTTTGATGGAAGAGGAGAGAGGAAAATAAAATTGTAAATAATAAATAAAAAAATTATTTTTTTATTTATTAAAGTAGAGGCGGAGACGAAAGTGAGAAAAGTAAAATTGGAAGTTTAGTTAGAGGTAAAGTACTTAAAATTTTGGTCAAATGAGGACCTAATAAGATGAGTAAAGGAATATCTTAAATAATATTACCTAAAATCTCTCAAATTTTAAAGGAATAATTAGTGAAGTTAAAAATACTTTTCTAAAAATTTTGAGTTTTTACACTTCTTGTTGCTCTAACACCAAGGGTTTAAGTAATAATAACTGAACTTATAAAGGAGTTAGAAATAAAATGTGATTGACAAAATGTGTCTATCATAAAAATTGATAAATTTAACTAAAAATAAAATTTTTAGGGAGGGAAGTACTTAAAATAAATTAAAATAAAATATAAAGCTCATATAAATTGGCAGTAACCGTCACTAACATTTTCGCGCCTTTTAATGAATCAAATAAAAAATGAAACGTTTGGCAATGAAAGAAATGATTAAGAATGAATAAGCATAATAGAATATTTTAAATAAATGACCCGATATATATATTTTCAAAGAAAATAAAAAAAGAATTAAGTGTGTTTTGAAGCCTTTTTAAATTTACTTTTGTAAAAATAAAAAATATTTCTTTTAATGTTTTGCGCAATTGCGGGGATTTTACAAAAGACAAAAGAAGAAAAAACCCCTTTTTGGGTCTGTTACGGGTCAGAACAAATTGAAAAGAATTAAAGAAGTTTTGTTGTTGACCAATTCAAGTAATTTAAACACGCCGCTAACTTTTTAATTGTAAAAAGAAAATTTACAAAAAATAAACTTTAAATAAATTTTAAATGTCAATCAGGAAAAGAATTAAAAATTAAAAAAAATATTGGTGTTGATTAAAGTTTATATTTTTAGAAGGTTATTTTTAATTAGAAATTTAAATATCAAAATACTTTGGCTTTAACAGAAATAAAATAAATACTGTATTTAATAAATAAGTGACTAATTATAAAATTAAATGTAAATAGGTAGTTAATGAAGTTAGTTATTTGTGCCCTGAACTCAGAATCTGCACAAATTCTGTTTCAATAAATTTCTGAGTACACAGATTCTGCGGTGACCGCAGAATCTGCTGAAATAAATTACTGCGGATCTGCGGACACATTTTTCCGCAGAATCTGTGGAATAATTGAAACAGAAGTTCCGTGGTTATGCGGTCTGTGCAGAGAACGCAGACCTCAGAATCTGCGGACAATTGAAACAGGCCCCTGAAGAATTTTCCCATATCCAAACCCGAACTGAAGAAACAGCTCGAAAACCCTCAGTTCTTCAGTTCGGTTCTGAACTGATAACCCTAGCTAACAAAAATAATTTTATATTTATTTAAAGTCAATCCACAAAAATAAATATAATTTGTCAAAATATAACCATTTTGTTATTGGCCAATTAAATTTTAGTTTCTCGCAACAACCAAAAATATATATTTATTTCATTTATTTTATTAAAAATTAATTTGCGCAGCTGATTTAGCCAAAAACAAGAGAATTATATATATATATTTATTTATTTATTTTAGCTAACAAAAAAATCTTTAAATCAATGCCGCTTTTCATTTATTTTGCCTTTATTTTTCTGTCACTTTTAACCGATTTTTCTTGCCTTCCGTCACAATTTGCCCGCAAAAATCTAAAAACACAGTCCAGATGTGTCAGTCATTTACTGCTTGCTACATAGTCTTCTTCCCTTTCCAATCCTTGGATCATTTTTAGTAAAAATAAAAGCATAAATAAATTTATGACATTGGCTAGATTGGCCTCGACGTTTTTTTCTTTTTTCACTTATTTCTCCCGGAAAATAAAAAAAGAAAGAAGAAAATGGATAAATTTAAGCATAAAAGAATAAAATGAATAAAAGTCTAAAGGATTTTTGGTATTGAAGTCGCGCGCCTGTAATATTAGCCAGAAGAATACTTAGAAACGTGTTATTTTGTACAGATATGCTAAATAATTTTAATTAACTTTTATATATAAATTTAAAAATTTTAATTTTTGTATTTTCTAATTTATAATCAAAAAACAAAACAAAAATAATATTTTATTTGAATTTTCTTCCATAACTTTTCAAATGTTTAGCGAAAAATTCTGAAATTTTTAGTAAACTATTTAATACTTATTTAGTAAATTTCAGAATTTTAGGTTCTTATTTGATCGATTTGTGCCAAACTTCCATGCCGAACTTTTCTGCGTCTAAAAGTGCATTTTCCGGTTGACAATTTAAAGTAAAAATAAATAAATTACTTTCCGTAAAATGCCATTAGCGGTAAAGTATTCTTGGTGGTTATTATTATTATTTTTGTCCCTTTTCTCATTTTTATGAATTTTTTACGAGGTTTCTTAACACATTAAAATATAAATAAACTCTAATTTTGGAAAGAATTGAAAATCAATCGTTTATTTATTTTTTCTCCATAAAAATGCCATTTATTTCCCATTATTTTTATTTGAATAATAAATAAGAATTTTAATAAATAAATGCGCATTTTGAAAAGAATTAATAAATTTGGAATTTAAAAAAATAAAAAAATGGAAAAGAAAAATAATTATTTCGAGGTATATATTGATAAATATTTGGCAAAATTAAGAGAATGTCTTCGAGAAAATAAAGGGTTAACTGTTTCTAAATTCAAAAATTTCTTTCAAATTAATAAAATTTTTTTCCAATTTATTTTATCTTTTATTATAAATAATTTCTAAAATCAAAATAAAAATACTTTTCAATGCCCATCTCTCTCGTTATTTTCTTACAAAAATATTTTTAAGTACTTTCTTCCATCTCTTTACTTTTCACCCCTTACTTAAAAACCACAACGTCCCCAAGCCTTCAAAAAATACTTTAAAGCCTCCTTTTCCCATTCAAAACCCCAAAAAATGCCTCAATCCACTCCATCACCCAAAAAACTTTTTAAAGCTTTTTCGGACAATAAACGCCGAAAAAACTAAAAACTAGACTAATATATTTATTTCCCAATGCGTTCCATAAAAGAACATAAAAAACGTCTTCTCAGAGTCAACTTTTACCCAAAATAGTTTCTTCTTCTTTTTTTTTCTATTCATCCCATTCATCTCTCCAGGCGGTCCTCATCCCCCCCCCCCCCTTCCCCTCTTAAAAAAATTTTTTTCTATTTTTATTTGGTCTTTTTTTAAAAAGTCGTTGATCCGAGGAATTGGTTATGAACTTAATGAAGAAAATTTTTTAAAGAAAAAAAAATAAATGGCATAGGAGAAGAACAAGTAATAAATCGGAAATGTGTCGAAAAAAATTTTTAGAAAAAGCTAAAAAATAAATATATTTTATGGAGAAAGGCGCAAATTTGATTTATTTGGGGGTAATTTAAATGAATATTTAAATATTAAATATATGTAGTTTTTTTAGTTTTTTGAGGTAGTAGGTAATTTATTTGGATTTAAAAAAGAAATTACTAATAAAAGGAAGCCTTGAAGGAAGTCCTAAATTTCCAGAAAACCTAATAATTAGCAATAATGTTTAAATGAAGGGATAAATAAAAGTTTTCCCCCCTATTTTTTGGATTGGAATAGGCTAGTGGATCCGGATATCCGGAAATTTTTGTTTCGGATATCGTTTTCAGATCCATATATCCAAAGATTTCCATGGATCCGCCAATCCTTGATTGGAAAGTTCTGTTTGGGTTAAATGAATTTAACATAAATATTTTTGATATTTAAGTTAATGAACTTAAGAATTTTGAAACATTTTCAGGCTTCCTTACTACTTTATTTTATTTATTATTTATTATAGAATACTTTTTAATCAAAAAAAATTTAATTAAAAAAATTAATTTATTTAAATAAATAATCATTGAAGAAAATCTAGAAAATTGTGAAGAAAGAAAAAAGAAAAAGCCGACGGTAAATAAATATTTTTAATTAAATATTGGCTTAAAGCTTTGTGGAAAGCAAAATAAAAATTAAAAAAAAAAGAAATAAGCAGCAAATTGTATTAATTATTCTCGTGGGGAGTATGTAATAACTAGAAAGGAGAGAAAAAGCTTTGAAAAAAGGAGAAAGGAAAATAAAAAAGAGAAAGGGGGGAATAAAGGGGGAATACTGTGGATAAATAAATTAAAAATAAAAATTAAATAGAAAAAGCGAAAGGATTGAGGGGGGTTATTTAGGCGTGGAGATTTTAAATAAATTAATTAAATGATTTTGAATGATTTGAATCTCTTTTGAAGTATACAGAATTTTTCAGTTATATAAACACCAAACAGAATTTAAAATAATTTTTCTGTTGATTAATCAAACTTAAAAAATATTTATTATAAGCTAATCAACAATAATTTAGAAATTTCAATCAATTCACAATATCTATATAATAATGAATTGAAAAGGTTAAATAATTGATTGTTGAATTTATAGCTACATTGAATTAATTAACATTTAGGTATTTTCCCTTTTCTCGAACAATCCTGAACCACATACATAATTCATAATTTGAGAGTAATTAGATTGAGAATTGTTGGTTTTTAGGTTTTAACTAATTAATTACTCAATAAAGCCTTTCATGCATTAAAAATCCATTTTTAATTTGTTTAAATTAATAAAAAGGCGAGACAAAAAAGGATTGAAAATAAAGGAAAATTGAAGCGTATAAACGAAAATTTCTAGGGTTTTGGCTTAATACTGTTAATTTTGAAAGAGAAAATAGGAGGAGAAAATTGATTTTGTTTGTTTAAATATTTTAATAAAATAATTATTTTATTTCAAGTTTTTTTGAAGCATATTAGGTTTAAAGTTTATTTTAAAAGATTTTTAAATTTAATTTAAAATAGTTTTTAAGGTCCATTCTGCTTCTTTTTAAGATTAATTTTCCAAAACTTTATCTCAATTTTCGAGATTCAAGACAACTCATATGTATACATTTATGAATTAATTTTTATCGACTTTACTTGATTCATCATTTAATCAGCCTTAATGCTCAGATTAAGGCTGATCCCGAGTCTCGAAATTGGGATACTACCTGATACTACACAGACACGTAAAATACTGCTTTAAATTAATCTTTTATTAAATGAAATCTATAAAAAATTTTTTTAACTTTTTTTTAACTTTTCAAATTTATTAAACAATAAATCATTTTATTTCTTGTTTTTTTTTATTTCCTGATTAAATTTCTCTTTTTTAAATTAAATTTAAAAAAATTAAATAATAAACAAGGAGGAATTAATTAATCAAAAAGGATTCGTTTGGACGCGGAATTAATTTGGGAATTTCTAAATTTCGAATATTTTATCTACATAGAATCATAATATTCTTAAAATATATCAGGAGGTACCCTTGTTAGAGTGATTTGACTTTAAAAATAATTAATTAAAAAGTCTAAATTTTATTGAATAAATAGTAAAGACTTGTTAATTTAAAATCCAATTACTCCAATCTTCCTTTCATCTGTCAAGCGCCCAAATAACCTTAAAACGTCAAAAGAAATTTAAAAAATTTAAAATCATTAAAATGATTCAAAAAAAGAAAAAATAATTAAAAGTTTCAATGAATAATAAATATTCAATCATTTTAAATGATGATTACAAAACATTTATTTGTCCAAACAACAAACACACCTTTTCTTCCTTTTTATTTTAATCTTCCTTTCTCTCTCTTTCATTTCTCAAATAAAATATAAACAAAATATATTTTTTATTTAAAATCATTTTAATTTTGAAATATTTTTTTATAATTATTAAATAGAAATTGTCTTGTCAATTATTATTTTTTGATTTAAAGAAAAATTAATTTAAAAGAAAAATTTGAATTTGAGAGTTTTTAAACAAAATTTAATCTTAATACTCCCATCAATTTATATTCTAATTTTTACAATTTTTTCAGCCCAGATATAACCAAATTCGACTGTATTTTAGATTCCAAATTAATTATTAAAAGCTACAGACAGTCATACATATCTCCAATTTTTTTATTTTTAGTCAAATATTTTAGAGGTGTTTTTAAAGAATCATTTTTTGGCAAAACCTCCCTTTTGTTGACACCCTTCTAATTATTTATTTGTTTTATATTTAAATTCTCTTAACTTAATTTAAAATTTAAATAGATATTTAATTTTAAATCTATTTTAATAACTCAATTAAACGCCCGCATTCCCCTTTAAAATTCCATTCTCTCTCTCTTCCCGATAAGGCAATTTTTGCCATTTCTTTTTTTATTTTTCTCTCTCTCCCTTTAAATTTTTGCCTTTTTGCCACGACTATCATTTTATTTAAAGCTTTTCATTTTTATTTACATAGACTGTCATCGATCATAGACTGTCATATAATTCTCTCTCCCTCCTTTATTGTTTACCTCTTCCCCAAAAATTTTTTTCTTGTCAAAAGTTAGCTGATTATTTCAAAAAAATTTTTTTTCTTTCTCCTTCTTTTATATACCTAAATTCATTAAAAAATATTTTTCAGAAATTTTTAAAAATCAAAAATTAATTTTCCAAAATGTCAAAGATCATTTTACTTTTGGCTTTTATATTTTTAACAACTTTGGAAATTAATTCGGCCGTCGATTCCTCATCAAATAATAAGAAAAGTGGATCAACAGAACCTGTTAAAACCGAAGGAAAAAAGGAAGAAGGTTGGAGGGGAGGGGAACGGGGGTTTTTAAAGGAAATTTTAAATCGGCTGTCAGATTCGAATTTGTCTGGAAAATGTTTTTAGTTTTTTTCTGATAAATTAAAAGTCGTCAGAATAAATAAAAATTTGGAAAGATTTCGAAATATTTTATGTCCTTTTCTTAGAAAAAAATACTCCAAATAAATTATGTAATAAATTAATTTTATAGCTACAACACCCAAACCAGAAAACGTAACTTGTCCACCTTGTCCAACACCAGCAGAAACTGAGGAAAAAAGTAGTGGATTTGGTGGTGGCTCTATTTTCTGTAAGTTAAAATAAAAAAAAGGAAAATTATAACAAAATAAAAATGTGGGAATTCTGTTTAATAAATATTACAAAATGTTTCCCTAAAGAGACTGATTGGGAGCTTGATGGGTTTTTCTTGTTTCTTTTGATAAGATTGATCTCTCCTCATGGCCGTTCTTTATCTTCAACAATATATACTCGAATCTCAGTGTATAATATTCGGTAGAACTTGGGGACCCAACTCCGATTTGTCGATATATGTATATATTAATCGGAAGAGCTCACAGAGCTCGTGTCTTGGCCACTAATTACACAACTTATTTTAGTGTACGCATTTTAAATGTAGTAAGCCGATGGTTGGGAGAGATATACCTAAGTGATAACTCTAGTACTCATTCTAGTGTATGATTTTTCGGTTCCGAAAGTGTACTTAATATCGAGATTGGCTGTTTTTTAAATTTATTCTTTTTCAAATTTCAATTGAAATTTGTTCGAACTTCTAAATAACAAAAATTTTAAAAAATTAATTTAAAATATTTAAATAATTTATTTATTTTCTAGTATCAATTCTCTTCGGAATGGGTTTAATGTTTGGATTAACACAGTTATATATTTATTGGGAAAAACGACGAAGTGGTGATTTAAGCACATATCCTGGATATTAAATAAGAAAAAATATTTTTCTTTAAAAAATACTTTTAAATTTAAATTTTTGAAATTTTTAAAAGTATTTTTTTACTTCTGTCATTTGCCTTCTATTTTGCTCATTTTCGGTTTCAATTTTTTGGGAAATTTCACTTTAAATATTTTATTCTTTTTCTTTGTTTTTTATTAATTTTACAACGTAATTTTAATTCTTTTTTTTTAATTCCGTTTAAATTTAAAAAAAACTTTGAAAACAATTCTATTTTTGATAAATATTTTTCACTTTTAATTTTATTTGAAAAATAATTCCGAAGTCCGCAATTTTGATTTTTAAAATCCACAGCGGCATTCCACAATCTGTGATATAAGGGTAATCTGGGGGATATAAGTGGAGTTGAGGGACTAAGGGTGGTTTTAAGGGATGTCAGTCCGTTAACCGGCCGTGAAACTTTTCGGTAAAAACAAAAAAAGTAACTCACAAGCTAACTATAAAACTGATAAATTTAAAAAATGAAGGCTTGCTTCTCCTCATTGTTGATATCAACGCGATTTTGAAATAATTTTACTTAAAAAATACAAAATAAAAATCCGCTTTCATTGACACTAGACTGGATTTAATATTCTTATAATTGACAGGCATTCACTTAATTTCTTCATATTTTTGCCCTTTTATTTTTTCATATTTTGCCGTATTTTTGCCCATTTTAAATATTTATTTTTAAGAATTTAAATTATTAATAAAAAATAATAAATTTAAAAAATGAATTTAAAAATAAATATTTATTTATTTTTAATATTATTTACTAATTTAATTAATTCAAATAATATTCAAAATAATCCAAATATTTTTGTTGAATATACAGAAGAAAATAAAAAACAAATTAAAATTAATTTAATAAATATTGAATTTATTAAAAATAATGAAGAGGAAGTTTGTTTGAGATTTTTAATGACTCTAGAATATTAAAAAATAGTGACCGGTTTTAAATCCAGAAATTTATGCAAATAAGTGATTAGAAAAAAATTTTCCCAAAATAAACCTGTATTTAACTAAAACACAAAATCGTCGCCCACACTCGACCAACCATATTAAACATCCACGAAACGTTCGTTTCCTTGTTTTATATGATTTTTCAGTTTAGTTTCCAACTATCTGTTCGTTATTAGGTATATTAACCATTACAATACTAATTAAAGCTGTAAATTAGTGTTGTACTCCAACCCCGAATCTTATTTTTGTTGAATCCAATTAATTAAAACTTTAAGGAAATTTCAACTGAAGAAAATCAAGGAGAATTAAATGTTTTAGTTAATTTTGATAAGAAAAATCAAGTAAAAATTGAAATTGAAATTAATGGTATATTAAATGAGGAAGATAAACTTTATTTAATGCATTCATCGTTAACTAGTTATAAAGATAAATTTAGTTTCTGTAATTATGGAATATCTGAAAATAACAAAATTTATACAAAAAAGGATATTATTAATTTAAATAAAAATAAAAAAATAATTTATTTAAATGAAAAGGTTGAAGATGAATATTTACATGGATTGGATATTTGTTTGAAAAATGAAACAAAAAATAAGGTAAATAATAAAAATAAATAAATAAAATATATAAATTTATGTTGTTTCTTGACTATTACTTTAAAATTCAAAAAAATTAAGGTACTTGTCAGAAATTGTTTATTTCCTCTCTTTTACTCTGTAGTACTCCAAAGTTAAATAACTGAACACTTAAAGTTAATATGTATTCTTGGCTCTCTTTTTGATGGATTCATTGAATGGGATAAATATATAACCTCTAATTTCCAAAAAATAATTTCTAAAATTTAAGGCACTCGTTAAAATTAGACCTGTTTTTTATGGTTTAGTTGAAATAAATATAAGAGATGAAAATGGAAATGATTTAAATTCAAATAACGTTGTACAAACAACTTATCCTGGGGTTAACATTGATTATACAGATGTAGAAAGTTTTATAAAATTAAATGGAATTGAAGCAAAATTAGTGGAATATATTAAAAATTCGAATAAATTAACAAAATTTAATTTATTTTTAAATTTAATTAAATGGAAAAACGGAAAAATATCCAAAAATATTTTTAATAATTTAAAATTAAAAGAAATTAATGGTAAAGAAGCAAAAAATCCTTTTTTGAAAATTTGTTTTAAATTTAATGAAATTGGAAAATATTTTATTTATATTTATAATTATCCGTTTTCCGAACGTATATTTAAATTTTTTGTTAAAGTGGAAGATGCAAATAAGGAAAAATGTTTAAGAAAATTTTTTGTAAATAATTATGAAATAAAAATATTACACGAATTAAATGAAACTATTACTATTGAGATTTTTAAAGCAAAAAATAAAGAAGGTATTAAAGATGGAAATATGATAATTGTTAAAGAAAAAAATTTAAATAATAATTATGAATATATTTATAATTCTCATATACATCCGTTGTTTGAATTGAAAAATGAATAAGTAAAATAAATTTAATAAATTCTTGACAGTTGCTTTAACGGCGATTCATATTTGTATGTGTTAAAAAATCGAAAAATATGTGCATAAATATATACACTGAAGTACTAGACAATCTTCATGTTTCCACTTCCGGATACCCGGAGATTTTCGAGGAATTGCCAACTTTAGTATATTTACAATTTTCAATAAAGTCCTGAATTCATTTTGCTTGTTAATTTTCAGACTCTTAGGAAATTATTTTATATTTAGCTATTTATTAATTGGAATTTTATAAGACATTATAATTTGTTAATTTCTTCTTTATTTTGAAAGTGAAAAAAAATAGAGAGAATAAATTTTATTTAAAAGTGCAAAAGAAAAAGGCCGACCTTCCCCGCTACCTCAAAAGACTAAAAAAGTTTTAAACAGTTGAGAGAATTAAAACATGACGAAATTTTACTTAAAAAATACAAAATAAAAATCCGCTTTCATTGACACTAGACAGTTTTTAATATTTTTATAATTGACAGACATTCACTTATTAATTTCTTCATATTTTTGCCCTTTTATTTCCTCATATTTTGCCATATTTTGCCCTTTTTAAATATTTATTTTTATGAATCTAAATTATTAATTAAAAAATAATAAATTTAAAAAATGAATTTAAAAATAAATATTTATTTATTTTTAATATTATTTACTAATTTAATTAATTCAAATTATATTCAAAATAATCCAAATATTCTTGTTGAATATACAGAAGAAAATAAAAAACAAATTAAAATTAATTTAATAAATATTGAATTTATTAAAAATAATGAAGAGGTTTATTTTGAATTTTTAATGACAAATTAATTTATTTGAATATCAAAGGGTGACCATCAACAAGGACGGGCCCCTTTAATCCATCCAAATCCCCCCCCCCCCTTTATCTCTTTAAAACCCCTCTATTTCTTTTATGTATTAATTGGCAAAATCTAAGATTTTTTGTTTTATTTAAAAAAAGTTATAGGCGCTTTAAAATTTAAAACGTTGAAATGGGTATAATAATATACTTAATCTACCTAAATAATTAAATATTAAGGGACCTTCAACAGAAAGAAATGAAGGAAATTTAGTAGAAATAATAATTAAAATTAATGGAATATTAAATGAAGAAGATAAACTTTATTTAGTGCAATCTGTAGGATATAAATATAGAAATACATCTACTCTTTGTAATTCAAGAACAATAAATAATAAAAGAATTTACACAACTAATGATATTAAAATAAATGAAGATAACGATAAAATAATTTATTTAAATGAAAAGGTTGAATATGAATATAGATTTGGATTGGATATTTGTTTGGCTAATGAAACAAAAAATAAAGTAAAAAATAAATAAATAAATTCTCGTTAAAAATAAAATTGGGAAACTTAACAGAAAATTTGCTGTTAAGTTCAAAGTTATTTCTGAATCTCTAAAAGACTAATTAGGTAGCTTTTCTGAATTTTAGAAAATATAAGAGCCTTCGAAATATAGAAATCTCCATCGAGAGAGAAATCTAAAATGAATGTTTAACGCTGGAAATTTTGGCATTTAGCGCTTGATGTTATAAAGTTTAAAACCTTTGATTATTATAATTAATATACTTTTTCTGTAGGAGTATAATAAACTTTTTAATTTCTCAAAAAATAAATTCTTAAATTTAAGGCACTTGTTAAAATTAGACCTGTTTTTAATGGTTTAATTGAAATAAATATAAGAGATGAAAATGGAAATGAATTAAATTCAAATGACGTTTTACAAACAATTCGTCCGGGAAGTCAACATCCACATAGTACCATAAAATTAAATGGAATCGAAGCAATATTGATGGAATCTATCAAAAATTTGGGTAGCGCTGCGAGCCCTTTTACTCGTGTTTTTACAAATTCGACTAAATTAGCAAAATTTAATTTATTTTTAAATTTAATTAAATGGAAAAACGGAAAAATATCCAAAAATATTTTTAATAATTTAAAAATAAAAGAAATTGGTGGAAAAGGAGCAAAAAATCCTTTTTTGGAAATTTGTTTTAAATTTAATGAAATTGGGAAATATTTTATTTATATTTATAATTATCCTCTTCCAAAACATTTATTTCAATTTTTTGTTAAAGTTGAAGATTCGAATAAAGAAAAATGTTTAAGAAAAATTTTTGTAAATAATTATGAAATAGAAATATTAAAAGAATTAGATGAATTTATTCGAATTGAAGTTCTCAAAACAAAAAATAAAAAACATAAAGACGGGAATATGCTTATTGTTAAAGGAATTAACTATAAATTAAACAATAATTATATTTATAGTGTCAGTATACGACCGATGTTTGAATTAAAAAATGAAGAATAAACTCGTAAATGTTATAAGGAATAACTTTTTATTTTACATTTTTTGAAAGATTATTTTGGAATTTTTTGGAATCTTTCTTAAAAGAATTTTTTACTTTATTCTTCTGTCAATTTTTTTATTTTTTTGGGGGAAAAATAATAGAGAGGCGAGGCTTTTGAAAATTTTATTCTCGTGAAATGGTTAGCAAAAGCATAAGGTATGAGATAGAGTATGGGGACTAGAAATGGTTCGAACTAAAAAAAATTTTCGCAAATCGAAAACCAAACACCTAATTTGTAGGTGTTTGGTGAGTCAGGAATCGGGAATGGAATTGGAATAAATAGGGAGAAGGGACTCATTAAACATAAATCGGGTATCGTGTAATTCTGGAGTGACATAAATTCAGATTTTCCTAACACAATTAAAAACATTTATCTTTAAACAAAATTTCCTTAATTTTTCTTCTCTCCATTTTTCAATTCAAATATTGGTTGGATATCAGCACGGTAAATATATTTACTATTCCCATTTAATTCTTCTTGTTCAACAATAAACATATCCCCATCATTTTCACCTTCATTATTTTCACTTTTAATAATTTTAATAAAAATATTTTTATTTAATTCTTTTAATATTTTTCCTTCAAAAACATTTCCAACAAAAATTTTCATTAAACATTTCTCTTTATTTGCATCCTCAACTTTAACAAAAAATTTAAATGAAGGAGTTGAAAAGCCAGAAATATAAATAAAATATTCTCCAATTTCATTAAATTTAAAACAAATTTTCAAAAAAGGATTTTCTGCTCCATTTCCGTTAATTTCTTTTAATTTTAAATTATTAAAAATATTTTTGGATATTTTGTTGTTTTTCCATTTAATTGAATTTAAAAATAAATTTAATTTTGTTAATTTAATATTACTAAATTTCATTATATACTCTTCCAATTTTGCTTCGATTCCATTTAATTTTATAATATTTTTTATATTTAAATATCCAAGAATATATCCTTGACTAACTTGGGTTTGGTTTAAATAATTTCCATTTTCATCTCTTATATTTATTTCAATTAAACCATAAAAAATAGGTTTAATCTTAACAAGTTCCTTAAATTTTAAAAATTATTTTTTTGGGAAAACAAAAGTTGTATATTTTTGTAGAGACCTGAAAATTCGATCCCTACTTATTAACTTAGTTTCGAGAGTTAAGAAGTTTAATTTTTATAACTTTGGATGTAGACTAAAAAGTAGGAAAACAATACACATTTTTTGTTAAGTATTGTAAGGATGATTCACCTAGAGAATTTAAAACGCTTAGGCGGGGGTTAAACGATCTAAAGGGATAAAAGAGAAAGCATTAATCATCGCCCCAGTAGCTCAGTTAGTGCTACTGTATGTGGTGAGCGAAAGCACCTAGTAATAACTACGAGGCGGTCTCAGATTTGAATCCTGACCAGTGGCTAAACTTTTGCTAAATTCTTTCTGTATCCCTTAAATTTTTTTTGACTTTTAACGTGACAGTCAAGAATAGGCACTAATTTATATGTATATATTTTATTTTTTACTTCATTTTTTGTTTTATTTTCCAAACAAATATCCAATCCGTATCTATATTCATCATCAACCTTTTCATTTAAATAAATTATTTTTTTATTTTCATTTAAATTAATAATGTCCTTTTTTGTATAAATTTTGTTATTTTCAGATATTCCATAATTACAATTTTTTATTGATGCTAAATAAATCTTATCAATTTCACTTAACATTCCGTTTATTTCAATTTCAATATTTACATATTCTAGCCGCTAAAAATAAATATAAATTAATCAAAAAAATATTTTGAATACAAAATTTTTTTATTTAGTATAAAATTTAAAAAACATATAACTACCTCCTCAACATTATTTTTAATAAATTCAATATTTATTAAATTAATTTTAATTTGTTTTTTATTTTCTTCTGTATATTCAGCAAGAATATTTGGATTATTTAAAATATTATTTGAATTAATTAAATTTAATAATATTAAAAATAAATAAATATTTATTTTTAAATTCATTTTTTAAATAAATAAATTTATATTAATGAACCTATTAAAAAAGCTAGAATAAGCTTTTTTAATAGAGCTCTATCCTTGCCTGCATACTCTCCACCTCTTTTTAATCGTTTGTTTAGTACAGAGTTGTTTCGAAGATTCGATTTCCGATTTTCGAATTTTCGAATTTTTGAAAAAATTTCATTCTGACTTATCGGCCATCTTAAATTTAAAAAATTTTCGCTTGTGGCGCGAAAAAAGAAAGACATCTTCGATTTTCGTTTTTCAATTTTCGAGTTATTTTCCTTTCGATTTCCGGTTTTCGAAGATTTTTTAGTTTGAAACATCACTGAAGAGTATACAATACGTGAGATCGATACTGGAAGCGGATGTTAAAATTTCGGTAGGAAAGGACAAAAGTGCCAAAAATTCCCTCCGAATCCATCAATGACTCATATTCGATATCTCTCCAATCCCCTGTATTCTCGATATCTATTATTACCTAATTCATGCTGTAAAAAAATTCATTAGATGGGAAATGAAATAGAACCATCATGGAAAGAGCGCCGCTTTCTATTTATTCGTATTCTTTCTGCAATTACGGACGAACATCTATTCGTGAAAACTTCAACCCTACTGATATTGCTATTTGGATCAGGACTTCCTCCTATTAACGCCGCAGTCGAAATTTTTGGAGGTTAACTAGCCAGATTTCTTCCTTTTTCTGTGCCGCGGGCGAAATTTTGGCAATTTGGACAAATTTTTAGTCAGAATTTCGGAACTTGGAGGATTCTATAAAAAATCTTTTAATTATTTTTAACATGAAAATTAAATAAATTTTCTAATAATATAGTAAAAATAAATATTTATTTTTAAATTAACTTCTTAAATATTAATTTATTTTACATAAGCATTATGTGGTAAGCTGCCCTTTCTCATATTTAAAAATTTACAGTATCGGTAATATGTTTTACATCCACTATTAATGTTGTTAAATCTCAACGGGTTAAATTGGCAAAATAAAAGTGACTGACAAAATGCCCAATTAAAATAGAAAACCCCAGTATTTCTAAACATATTACCCCCCCCCCCCCCCGAAATTGGGATAGTGTTCGGTAGAATCGTTATAATTTTTGGATAAAATTCTGATCTTAAAAAAGGATGTAATAAATTGATAGCCCTTCTAAAATTACTTTGGAAGAATTTATGTCATATTGTCATTCGCTTTTATTTAGTCAATTTATAAGAATTTGAAAATCAACAACGTTAGTGTTACATATAAACATATTACCGATACTGTATCAGTCTTGTGAGGCAAATAATAAAATTTATTATTTTTAAATTTTTTCCTTGAAATGGAAAAAATAAATCAGGAAATTCTTATATACATACATATGTATGTAGTTACCATATAACATCCCAATTATAATATATAAAATATTGAGACTACACTAATTAAAGTCCCAGCTTTTTTTAAATTTACATTAAATATAGAAACAAGCAAATACAACATTTAATAAAGCTCTAATAAATTCTTTTAAATTATTTTTATGTTCTTTTTAAATTTCCAAAAGTTTTATTATTATTAGAAGAAGAACATCCACCACTACTACTAATTGTTGTAGTTAATTCAATTAAAGAATCTACTCTAACTAAAGGTGCTGGCCCTTTTGGAATATTTTTATGTATAATTATTGCTGTACTTGATTTACGTCTTTTTTGCTTTTCTTCATTAATATTGTTATTATTTAATTCTTTTATAGAAGGAGGAGGAGGAGGAAATTGTTTTTGTTGTCTAAAATTATTTAAAATAAATTAAAGAAATAATCAAAGGTATCTTTAAAAATACTACCTTTGATTATTCCTTTCAAGTATTATAGGCATTGTTTCCTCAACATTTTTATTTTTCCTATATTCTTCTCTTTTACTTCTAAATGTATATTCTGCCATTGCATCTGTACTTGATGCTTCTTCACTTAAAGAAAATTCTGTAGCTGGATACATTTTGGTTGTTTTAACGGCATTATCAGAGGGAAGGTGGACTTCTGCCTGGACAAATATCTCTTCAGCAGAATTTCTTTAAAAAAATAATTTTTACTTATTTAAAATTCTTTATTTAAAACAAAAAACACCTTCTCCCTCCCATAGAAATTCCATTTTCTTGAATTTTTGTTTCTTTTTGTAATTGCCTTAAATTATCCCCAGCGGCAAAAGTATTAGCTCTACTCCTTTCGTTTGTTCGTGTTCTTTTAATTGTTGACTGTCTTGAACGGCGTAATTCTGCATTATTTTCTTCTTGTAATATCTAAAACAGTAAACGAGTCAGAAATTTATTTTTTAGAATTTTTGTTAATTTTTATATAAGGATTAGGAAGTTTAGATTTCCGATGTTTTCATTTTTTAATGAAAGTTTTGCTTCAGTTAAGAATTAAACCTGTGACCCCTTCCCCCTCCCCCCCCCTCTCCCACAAACGTCCTCTTAATATTTAAAATTCCCCAATTATATTTCTCCCTCAATTTATCCCCACACCAATCTGGGCGTGCCGATCTCGAGATTCTAGAGTAATTACACAAGCAACAATTAGTAGAAACATTCCAAGACCCATTAAAATAGGGCCAACATATTGCATACTCTTCAATATAAAACGAAGCCACCCAACAGGTTTTTCTTTATCCTTTGAGGTATTTCCATTTTGGGAAGTTTCTGAGACAAAATAATCGCTATCGAAGTATCCAGCAACTATTAATAAGAGATTAATTATAGTTTAACCATAAAAAGCCCTATTGGGATGAAAAAACGGAGTAATTAGTATGTTTATCTTTACAAAGTTTCTCCTAATGGCCAACTAAACTTTTAAAAAAGGTATCTTAAACGGAGCAGAGGGCATTTAATAGTGAATATTAGAGATAAAAAATAATTTTTTTAATAAATTAATTACCGGTCATAACTAGAGCCAATATCATCATAATTGTTCCGATTATTACTGTCACGCAGACTGACCATAATGTCTAAAATTGAGAATAATTAATTGATAGATAACTCTTTTATGTATTTTGAATACACCCCTCAAGGACGTGCCACAACTCTCTTTAATAAATCTTCTGTTATAAGAGGCCCTCTATCTTTTGGTTATAACCGGGGTGTAATTATAACCAAAGTTCTTATAAAATATAAGATTTGAATTTGTGGTATAAACGAGTTTCCCAGAAAAATAACCAAAGGATTAACAGCATTAAGTATTCAATTTAAAAAATCCCCCCATTTAACCACTTGTTTGTCGAAGAAGACAGCGACTTTAGAGATTTTTTCAATAAAAATAGAAATAACTGAAGACGATTTTTGTATTCTTTTTTTATTTTTTGCCATTAAAAATATTTTTTTATTTTTTTAAATTTAATTTTATAAAATTTAAAAATTGATTGGGGGGAGAGAGAAAGTTTTGTGTGTTTTGTTTTAACTAAAAAAGTGTTCCTTTCAATGTTCTCTTTTTTTTTAATTTTTTTCTTGCGCAAACAAAAGTTTCTTTTTTATTTTGAGAACAATAACTAAAAGTTGATTTTGTTGCAGATTTATTTTTAAAAAATATTTTTTTCTTTAAACTAAAAATATATATAGGTATCTAGACAACCCATTTAAAACCTCATTTTTTTGTTATTTTTTATAAATCGCTAATGTATTTAGTTTTATCACAAAATACCCCAAGTTTAACATTGGTGAATTTGTCCAGTTAGTAAAACGGTTCTCGAAACTTCTAAGCTCCTCTACTTTCCCAACTCCCCAACTAATATACTTTTTAATTTTTAAATTATTCCAAGTATTCTCCCATGAATCAATTTAATAATTAACAATGAATGTGCAAATTAAAAATGAAAATCAAGAAATTTTTTTAATTATTACTTTTATTGTTGAAAATATTTACTAAATATTCTTAAAAAATAGTTATCAAAAATTTTTTAGCGGGCGCTGCGGCTCAGTGGTAGTCTGCTTGACTACGAAAAACCCTGTGGAGTTAGATGTGAAAGTTCGAACCAGCGTTTTTTTTTAGTGGTCGCATAGCGCAATCGGATAACTCTCGGACCAGATATTTTTATCACCTTACCAAAACCAATCTATTATGGAGTACAAAAATTTGCAAGTCCCGTTTGGAGATAAAACTGCAAGAAAAGTAACGTTTAATTAAAACGTAAAAAATGAGAGGAATTAATGGAAATTTAAATAAACTTGCTCTTTCTCTGTAAAATCCGTCAAAAATCCTCACCTCCAAAATCCCCAAATATTTAAATATATTTCCCCACCTTTGGATCAACACATTTTTTTATAATTAATTTTTTCTGTTGTTGTTTAGCTGCTTTTCGTTCTTTTTTTAATTTTTCAAGTTTTATTCTGTCTGATTTTGGCATTTTCTCAAGTTCTGAAAGATTCATTTTGCCAATTCCTAAACTAACACCTCTGACAGTTAACATTTTTTAAATATTTTTTTCTGAAAAGATTTTTAAAATTAAAAGAAAATTTTGTGAAAATAATAAAAATAAAATTATTAAATAATTAAAAAGTTCTTTTTCTTAGTCTCAAAAATTAGTAATAATAAATTTAATTTTAATAGTAATTGTGCGATAAAAATTTACAAAAAAATCCTAAGTGACAATTAACCCTCTAAATACATTGGAATCTATGTAAATAATGACACCTACACGGATTTTTATTATGAAAAAGGAGATAGTTAATTTAAAAAATTAAATTGTGTTAACTTAAATTTAAAATATTTTATGTCAATTTTAAAAGTTTTTATTCAACGGCACAAATAAAAACTTTTATAAGTTTGGCACTTTTAAAGATTTTTTAAAAGCAAAGTTTTGCTTGTAAATGACGGCAAAAAGAGGCGGAAACCCTTTCAGGAAGAGAAAAAAAAAACAAAAAAGTCCGTGCCATTTTATCAAAAAAAAAAGTAGCACGAGAAAAAATCAATTTGAGAAAAGTCCCTCTTTCCCCTATTTGTCGCGAATAAAAAAAGCAGCTGCCTTTCTTTTATTTTTTAAAAAGTCTTGAAGGGGTGGGGCTTTTTTTGTTTTTAGAAAAAGATTAATTTTTCAAAATAATTAAATTTTTTTTCAATTGTTTTTAAACCTCTTTACAATTAAATTAATTATTACACTAGGCTAGTTTAAAATAAAGCACATATTAAATAGTTAACAAGGGCGTATCCAGGGGGTCGGTTTCGGGGGGGGGGCTAACACTGGGTGGGCGCAAAAATTTTTGGCGTTTACCTTGGCGTTCCGGACGCAAATTTTTTTGTACATAAATTTTTATCTTTTCTCCGCCGCAGGCGAAAATTTTTTGGAATTTGAAGCCCAAGAAGCCAGATTTCTTCCTTTTTTAGCGCCGCAGGCGAAAATTTTTTGAATTTGGAGGGCCGTAGGCAAAAAAATTCACTTATTCAGCGCCGCAGGCGAAAATTTTTTGGAATTTGGAGGGCCGTAGGCCAAAAAAGTTCACTTTTTAGCGCCGCAGGCGAAAATTTTGAGGATTTTGGAGCTCAAGAAGCCAGATTTCTTTCATTTTCTGCGCCGTAGGCGAAAATTTTTTAAAATTTGAGGGTTGTAGGCGAAAAAATTTCACTTTTTCGACAATCCTTCTCCTAATTTTTTCCCCCTTTCCCCCATTTCGGGGGGGGGGGGCTCTAGCCCCCCCCCCCCAGCCCCCCCTGGATACGCCCTTGATAGTTAATCCTTCTAAACAACCTAACGTAAATTAATTTTGAGATACATGGGAATTATAGATGACTAGACCTAATTTCCGGGCTAGATTTTCAAAACAATTTCTGACCAGAATCTGAATTGTTCTTTAAAATAATCCGAACCAGATTTAAACTTCTCTGGGCCAGATTAGTTCCTTTATATAACCGGGAATAGTACTGAAAAAAGTTACGTCTTTCAATTACCACTTCACACCACTCAAATTATTAAGTTTCTCAATAAAAAAATTTTTTAAACATTTTAAAATTTAATCAGCATAAAGTAATTTTAATGGAAATTTAGTTTTAAAAAATATATTAATTTAATATAATTTTAATATACAATTTATAAATTAATTTTTTAATAATAAAAAGAATAAGTAAAGAATTTTAGGGAAATATTTCAGACCCCCCCCCCCCTTTGTAGTTCAAAATAAAGACAAAATTCTGTTTCTAATTAAAAAAGAACACTAATTGTGAATAATTCAAAAAAAAAATAATTTTAAATTTATTTTTGTGACATAAGAGATGAGGAAATTTAAAAAGAAAATTTTTAAAATAATTCAGAAAAACCGAAAATGATAAAAAAAAACCTTTTTTACTTTTAAATAATTAAAAAGATGCAGAAAAAAAATAAAAGGAAAAATAGGTACACATTCTATTAATTTTGGAGGGTTTTCGGTTATGCACACAAAAATCTGCAATTAGAATATTTATTTGTAAATAATTTCTTTGTTTTTGAATCCAAAGAATTTTTCTGAAAAACTACTCTTGTATTTTTTGACTAAAAAAGTGTCGAAAAGGAGCAGAACAGAGCAAAGAATGACAATAATTGTAAATTTTTGTGTGCCTGACCGAAAAGCTAAACTTTTTAAATAATTTTAATAATATATTTGTGTGTAAGTACTAGAAGAATAAATCTTTCTCGTATATAATCTTTTTTAAATAATATTTAATTTGCAAAAAAAACTTTCAATTAACGTCCAAAGGTGCCTGATTCTCTGGAATTAAGGATGTGAAGAATGCCTGAAATGTTCCCCAAAAAATACTCCATGCAGAATTTCCCGAATTGTTAACAGGTGTTGGTTGCTGTTGCTCTGTAGTTGGTTGTTGATTCCCTTCATTTTGTATTTCTTCTTGTTGTTGTTGACCATTTTGCACCTAAAATTCACTTTTTAAAAATAAATTAATTCTGAGACAATAATATTAAAAAAGGAATCGGGAGTTTGGAAATGTAACGATTTACATTCTCACTCTCTTATTAACAGTAAGAGGATCTCAAAATTTTTGTTTTATAAATGTAAAAAATTATTTAGAAAGCTGTCTCCAATGTGAAAAATTTTTCCAAAAATAATTTTTATAAAAATTTTAGTGAAAGTAAAAGATCGGACGAGTGAGTTATAAAGAAGTTAGCTACAACATTATCTTTCAATAATCCCCATTATATATTTTTTATAAATTAAAAACAAAAATTAACCTCTCTATTATTCACTTCTCCAGGTCTTGCTTCACCAGCAGCTGCTTCCCTCGCCTGTTGCTGCCTTCCTCTAAATATATTTACCAACCAAAAGAGTCCAATCATTGCAAGAACAAACACAAAACGTTCAATTGAAGAATATAATAATAAAACCATTCCCAACAAAATAAAACGAATTGATTTGTAGATAATATCCAAAAAGTCTGGAGCAGCACGGGGTTCGTTGTTTTGTTGAACATTTGCAACTATTGGCATTTGAAGAGGTACTTGTTGTTGTTGCTGGATAGGAGGAAGTTGCTGCCCAAATGCGGCAGCGTTCGAGAACTAAAAAGAAATAAATAATTCCGAAAAATACAAGACAATCATAAATTAGGGACCTGCCAAGAAGAGTAAATGAATTTGTTAGAACTCAAAAATTTTTTGAATATAGAATGAAAGAAAGCCACGGGGATCAACTCAACTCATTCAAAATTATAAGAAAATAACCTGTGCAAAAACAGCTTGTTGAGCAAAAGCCGCCTGACTTAATGGATTCCACATTGGCCACTGAACACCTCCATACGGCATTCCAATGGCATTCTGATACAAAGGCATCATTTGTGAAATACTAAAATTAAACAATATTTTATTTAAAAATATTAAGAATACTATTGTTGGTAAGCATTCATCCATGCTTGTTGCTGATCCTGTTGTTGAGTCGGGTAGAAATTGTTTGTTGGAAAGGGCATAGGCATTGGATTACCTGTAGCATTATTAACTGGGATATGAGAAGAATTTTGTCCAGTGCTAAAAAAAGTGAAATAAAATAAACAAATCCAAGAATTGAATTTAAAGATGAAAAATAGACATTGGGTAAAAATTCATGGAAAAACTATAAACAAATAAAAACACCTTATAAAGGAAACCAAGGGTGCAGCCAAAGGTCGATTCAGGGGGCAATGGGGGAGTGCGCCAAAATTTTGGCGTTCACTTTGGCTTTCGAACGCAAATTTTGGAAGTTTTGGGGGATGTAGGCGCTTTTTGATCATTTGCCACCTTAAATTTTTTTCATTTTTCCGATAGCCCCGTCAGCCCCCTTCCTGACTACGCCATGAAGAAAACCCCCATTCACCTTAAAACAAAAAAAATTTACCTAGAACTACTTCCAGCACTACTTGCTGCAGCAGACCTATGCCGAACAGTTGGAGAAGCAACTTTTCCAGTATAAACCATGTGAATAACTTGTTTTTCAAGTTGTTCATCGGGAGAACGGGGCATTCCATCCCTTTGCTGTTTCAAAACATCTTTAATTGTTTGATCATTTTTAAGGCAATGGCCGGCATAAATTAAACGTTGACGTTCAACTTCCTTAAAAATTAAACAAAAAAAAATAAATCAAACAAAGAATAATTACCGGATTAAAATCACAAATTTGTGTTAAATGTTCTTTTAATTGTAAAACTGTCCAATTTTCAAAACATTCAACATTGTAGTCAGAAAATGTTTGTAGAGCACAACGAATCGTTAATTGTATTTTTTCTTGTTGGGACATTTGTTCTTTGAATTTTTTAACGAATCTTTAAGTCTTTCTAAAAATAAATTTTTTAAACAAAAAATGTATAAATGTCACAATTCAACTAAAAATATTTTAAGAAAAAAAAAAGAAAAAAATATTTAAAAGCCTCCGCAGTCCTATGATCGATTAATATCGAGTGAACGTTAAATGTTTATTTGGGGAAATAAAATACTTTTTATTGGACATTTATTATAATTTCTTTTTTTGTTTGTGAATCACAAAGAATGGGGATTTAATTTTAATAAAAATATTTATTAAATGATAAGTTATTAATTGGTTGCTTAGCGCCAGCTAACAGCTGCAGCTGTTTTACACATAAAAGGCTACGTTAATTTAATCAGACACAAATTAAACGATAAAATATCAAAATACCGAAGAGAAGGAAATATACAAAAGACCAAAAAATTAATTAAACATTTAGAATTTTAACTTTTTGAGGAACGATCAGACGTGTTAGGTCCAGTTAGAAAAAAAATTCCGCTTACCCGGGGCTTTCGAATGATATAAAATTTATTCGGATTGGATCGAGAATAAAAAAGTTATAATCAATTAAAATGGCAGACTCAAATGACCCCTTACCCCAGAATTTTTGCTGACAGCTTACAGTCGCTAATTTCTCTTTTTCTTTAATGTCTCTTATTTTAAGTGTAACACTTGTTTATTTATTCTCTTTCCGCAAAACAATTCATGTCAGTCAACGTGGCTGAAAGTTCTTTTTATCGTGTTATAAATTCTATTCCCTACGTAGAATTAATTTTTAATAATTCTTAAAAGTTTAATTTCCTTTAAAAACTTTTTCTTTTTTAAACAAATCCTTTATTTTTTTTTAGTTTTTAACACTTTTATTTTCTTCTTAACTTTTAAATTAAATTCTGAAAATGGGCGATTTTGGCGAGTGGTATCGGTCAATACCGCTAATTACTAGATATTGGTTTACTGGAGCAACAGTTATTCCCTTAATGGGGCGTTTTGGATTATTTAGTCCGTATTTGATGTTGCTGGACTTTGAATTATTTTTCTACAAATTTCAGGTTTTTTGAAGAATTTTTATTTAAAAAAATATTTTTAGTTATGGAGACCATTAACTGCTCTATTTTATTACCCAGTTACTCCACAAACAGGATTTCATTGGCTTTTGATGTGTTATTTTCTTTACAATTACTCAAAAGATACTGAAACTTCAGTTTATGATGGAAGACCTGCAGACTATTTATTTATGTTAATATTTAATTGGATTTGCTGTGTGGTAAATTTTTTAATTTATTACTTATTTAGTTGAAATGTTTCTTTCTGAAAATTCAGATACCAAATTTAAGTCTAACTAAGCCGGTAAGCGTAGGTAAAGTATCTAGGCTATTTAACCCTTATTTAGTGAAGTCTTACACAGGAAATTTTTTACGGCTTAAATTCGTGACAAAATTATTACCAAAGAAAATTAGAAATTTTTAGGGAACTCCACTTGTTTGTCCTTTATTTTCTTTCGAATTCATATCAAAATTTTTTCAGATAATCTGTTTTGTCTCTGAAATTTATTTCTTATTGGAACCAATGGTCTTGAGTGTACTCTATGTTTGGTGTCAATTTAATAAAGATCGAACAGTTTCTTTTTGGTTTGGAATGCAATTTAAGGTTTATTTATTTTTATTTATTTATTTTTAATCTAACAAAATTTTCAGGCTGTTTATTTGCCTTGGGTTCTTGTAGCTTTTAATATGGTTCTTAGAGGTGGAGGAATTAATGAACTTATTGGAATTCTTGTTGGTCATACTTATTACTTTCTTGCCTTTCAATATGCTTTGGATTATGGAGGTTCAGTGATTATTATGACGCCACAATTTTTGTAAGTTTCTGAAAAAATTTTTTTTTATTAATTTTGTTGTTAAATAAGCTTTCCAATTTTCGAATATAAGGAGGTTAAGAGTGGGGTGTAATTTGTTATCCGTTATTTTTGGATACAATTCAAAGTTATTTACTTTGAATAAACGACCACATTGGCTAAACCTCTTTATTCAACTCATAGAAAAACAAGCTTTTTGGGTTCAATATCAGTAGAGAATGTCACCATCCAATTAAAACCTGAGATTTCGACCAGTTCCCATCTTATATTTATTCCTTTTTTACATTCCCACTGACTTTTATTTGGTAATTTATTCAGTCATTCACATACTTATGGGTTGGTTAAGTTGGATAATTTCGTCTGCTGACATTTAATTTCTTTATTGGTTCGGCCCTTCACCGAAAAGATTTTTAAAATTGCAAGAACCAGCGATACAGGAAGTTTTTCAAATCCTGTATATCCTAGATTCCTTGCTAAATTAAATTATTTGAAGTTTGAGAGGCAAATATATTTGTTTATGAATTTTGTTCTCTAGGATTCGAAATTACATTTTTAATTGTAAAAAAATAATTTTTTATGTTTGGATGGTTGGAAGAGTTTTTTTTAAGATTCAAAATTTAGATTTCCAATTTTTAATTTCAATAATTAATTTAGATACAATTATCTTCCAAATCGGGTCGGTGGATTTGCTGGTTTTGGAAGTGTTCCACAAAGCAGAACCGCAACAAATCGTGGAGGAGCAACAGGCGGTGGAGGTCATAATTGGGGTACAGGACGAGAACTTGGAGGAGAACAACGATAAAGGAGATATATGCACAATTTTTTATTGTTTGGGTGTTCTTTATAAAAGTATTTATTTTTCCGTTCAAGTGGATTTTTTATAAAATAATTTACAAAAAAAAAATAATTTTAAATCCTTATAAGTAACTGTAATATTCCTATTCCATTTACTTACAAGAATTCAAATTATTGGTATAATTGTTATTTTACTTTTCTACCACTTGAGCGGAAGCATTACCATCAAAAACATTTTTTTTTATTAAAAGAAAATTATCGACATACAAATTTACATTTGTACAGAATAAGAGAGAATTTTTGTTAATTTTTGGGTCTTTTAATTAATTTTTTAGTTCCAGAAATTTTTTCTTTTTTTAGTTGAGATCCTCTAATTTTTGACTAGTTTATTATAGATATTGAGGAGGATGTTGTAGGCCTAGTATTATTTTCATTTTCTTCTTGTTCCTCATTTTTTGTACTCTAAATTCTAAATATAAGTTTTTCTTGTTTTTTAAAATTAATTTAATTATACCAACCCTGATATGTGCATTTTGTCTTCTTAAATCAGATTTTATTAAAGCTGTTAAAATAAAACCAACAAATAATAAGGCTGACATAATTACATTACACCATAAAATTGATAGATCGTGAATTACCTAAATAAATTATTTAATTGGAAAATTAAACTTGATTTTAAAATCATAAGGACGGGTTATTTTGATTATATTTCTAGCATATAATATTTGCAGGATCGAGCATGTGACGGGTTTTTCCGAAAATTTTTTGCGGGATTGTAGTTCAGGGAGAATTAATTAACAAATAAGCTCAAAGAATGTCTTGGTCAAATTATTGTAAAACTTAGGCCTTGGATTCCTTGACCAGGGTCAGTTCGTTTCTTAAATACCGTTATCCGCGTTAATTTGAAGTGATATTTACAAAAATAAAAAATATATTTTCATCACCTTTCCCATTCCAAATGTCATTGCAATTCCAAAAGCTTGAGCTGACCCATTCAAAAGCCCTGAAGTTGTCCCTTCTGCAATTGGAAAAGTTAATTCTGCAGCAAATTCAAAACCAAGAGGTAAATAACCGGTCATAAAAAATCTGTAATGAAATTATTTTGTTTTTTAAATTTAGAAAAATTTTACCCAAGAGCTATTGCAATAATAAAAATTGTCCAAAGCGGCCATCTTGCCAATGTAAAAGTAAATACAATCATTCCAAGAAAGGAAAACAAATAAACTATTAATGTTGTCATTCTGAAAAAGAAAATTTAAGACACCCTAAGTTGATGTCCAGATTTCCTTTTAAAATTATTTTCTGGTTTGGAGGGGGGGGGGAATTCTTAATTTTTTTGGAAATTCTTTTCTCATAAATAGGGAGAGATCTAAATTAAGAGAACCCCTCCCTTTCTAAAAATTTTTTAAAATATAAAAATCCCTCTCTTATACTTAAAATGATGCCATTTATCAAGAACATAACCACAAACAACAGAACCAAACATCCCACTAACAACAATTAATAACCCAATTGTGCCTGTAGCTTTTTGTTCACCCTCATGATAAAAAAGTATCATTTGACTTAAAAGTGTAGATATTGCATAAAATACACCAACATTAATTCCTTTTTAAAAAATAAATTTTATTTTTTAGAAAAGGTCGTTAGTTGTTGTTGTTTAACTACTTTTTTGTGCTAAAAATTACTAATAACTCGACCTATGAACGTACAAAATTAAGGAGCGATTTACAAAATATTGGGGTAAAGCTCTCAGATATTTATCCTCAGATAAGTAGATATAAATCTACCGTATATACTCAAATAATTACCCTGTGTAATTATTGTTTCAAATTATTTGAACCTATACATATGGTAGTCCTATAGTTTCTCCCAGAAAATAGGAATGTAAGTGTCCACAATCCCTCCCCAAATAAAAAATTATTTTAAAAATATTTTCTTCAAATTTACCATAAGTAACAAGTAAAAGTATATAATTTCCATTTTTTAACAAATTTTTAATTGAACGTCCAAAATCTCCTTCTCTAGATTCATCAATTGCTCGCATTTGGGCATTTGATGGAGGAAGAGGAGGTTTTTCAGCAAAAAATAAGGCAATAAAAATAAAAATAATTGAATTTACAACAGCAGAAATTAAAAATAATAAGCTTAATTGAAAGCTTATACTTTCTTTATTTCCAGGAAGTACAAGTAGTGGAGGGAGTATAAAGCCAATAGCGATACCTAACTTTAAGTTGAAAGGGAAATTATTTAATTTAAATAAAAGTGCTTTAGTAGGGAAGAAGAGAAGGATGGTGGGAATGCTAAGGGAAGGTGAGAATGCTCAAACCCGATTAATTGAAGTAAAAAACTAAATGACCGGAGTGTGGAAAAAATTAATTTCAAAGGATCTCAGTCTTTTATTTCTAATATTTTTTACTAAAAATGTAACAGAGATAAATTCTAGGCAAAAAAATATTTTCCAGAACAGATAGCGAGTTCCATCCCCTAAAAATAAAATTCAAGCCCAACCAATTTGGATTCCTTCTATAAATAATCTATTTATATATCCACCTGATTTCCAAAAACCCCAGCAGCACAGGCTGTAGATACTTGTTCTGGACCAAACCAAACAGCTGCCAGTCTTGGAGGAATTCCCAAAATAAAAACTTGGGAGGAGCCGACAATCTGTATTTAACTTTTAATTAAATTTAAAAAAAAATCTAAATTCACAGTTTGAGCAATAAATGTCAACCAAAATCTGTCTGGAGTTGTCGATAAAATTTTTAGCCAAGCACCAAAACAATTTCCAAAAGCACCAATCATAACAGACATCCTAAGGCCATATTTATCCAAAAACCAACTACAAAAATAAATTTTCAAAAATATTCTTTTAAACTCTTCCTTCACCTTCCAGGGAAAATCAAAATCTAAAAAAAAATTTTTTAATTATAAAAAAATATTTTTAGGGACCATATAAGTAAGCATATAAATCATTGATGTCCAATCAACAGTTGTATATTCAACATTATAATATGCGTGAATTATGTGTGCTATTATGCTGTATTCTGAAAATAGAAAAAAATTATACAAGAAAAAAGGTTGTCTATCCAGAATTTGTCTCTTTTTAAAATGCGTATTTTGTATACTCTCTCATTTTTTGTATGACCAACACCGGAAAATTCTGGAAGTAAATTATAAGTTGTGTTTCCTTCTCTATTGTTTCCGGTTTTACATACTGTGGGGAGACGCATAAAAATAATTCGAGATACTGTATAAATAAAGGGGAGACATTCCGGAACAGACAAAATATTTTTCATCTTATTAAAATTAATTTACCTATCCATTGCATGGCATTTGAGGCGGAGAGGAGAATAAACCTAAAAAATAGAAAATTAAAGTTTAAATTTTCCCCAACATTGTAAGCATTGCATATCGTCTCGAATAAATTTTTGTTCTCTGTTGTGAAGAATTTTCTGTTGTATCCAAAACACCATTAGTAACTGTATTTGGATTAGTAGATCTTCCATTTTTCTCGATTCTTTTCTTTTGTTGTTGTTCTGTTTCTGTCAAATGACGTTTTGCGGCTGTTTCTACATCACTTTCTTCATCTGTACTGTTTGACATTTATTGTGAAGTTTTCTTTGAGAGATAAATAATTAAAAAATTATAAGAATAAACAAAATGATAATTTAAATAAATAGGTATGTATACATATATATTTTCTGAAAGATAAATAAAAATTAATTAATTGCTTTTAAATTTCGAAATAAACTTAAATAAAAATGATGAAATATATGGGTAGATTTTTAGTCAAATCGGGATGGTTTCTCAAAAATGGTCAAATTTAAAATGGATAAATTTTTATAAATCTAACGGGAAATATGTATCTATCACCTCATTTATATACATATAAGCCCCCCCCTGATTCTCATGTTTCCCGTCCCTAATCTCAACAGACATGTTGGCACATATCGGTTATAAAATAAGAGAAATGAAAGCGAGAGAGTTTATGGACATTTAATATTAAAAAATTCCAGAAATGTACATATCTAAATAAGTAAACGAATTTAAATTATTTAAAAAAAATTAAGAAAAAAATTAATATATTAAACAGTCTAGAAGATAAAAAAATTTTAAATCTTTTAAAAGAAAATTCTCAAAGTGGAACACTTAAAAATTATTTTTTATTTACTAAAAAGCACTGATTTTTTGTTTGTTTTTTGTGTTAAAGTGTACCCAAAATTTCAGAAGAAATTTTAAAATAAATTTATTTTTAGTTAAATTACATATTTCATTACAAATTTAAATTTTTTTTTGCAAAATTATTTTTTTGATAAAATAAAAAATTCTAAAAATATACAATTTTATATTTATTTATTTTGTCTGCTGAAACAGCCACTTTTCAAAAAGAAGCTTTCCTAAAGTTCAAGCGTGGGGTTGGTTTCCGTAACATTTTTACTTACCAAAGACTTTATTCCAACCTGTTTTGGAACTATCAGTTAGCTTGCTAATATAAATTTAGATTTTCTAGTCCATTTTTAAATTTACAGAAAAACGAACCAACTGGCTGTAGATCTCGAATCCAAAAATTGGAACCAAACCCCAAGCCTTAACTCCCAAAAGAATGAATTTTTTTGAAAAATTTAAAGTTACTTCCTAGAAAAATTTTTTCCGCCAATATTTATATGAAGGCCGATTAAATTAAAATATTATTTTTTTCATCAAATCTACATAGATATAATTAAAATAAAATAATTATTTAAACCAATAAAAATTTCAGAAAAATTCCAATCCTTAAGTAGAAAAATTTTTTCTTTTAAAAAATAAAAAAATAATTTTGTTATTCGTCAAAAAACAAATTTAAAAATAAATTGACAAAAAAAAATAAATTTATTTATTTAATTGTATTTAAAAACGAAAAAAGGAAAATTATATGGAATGATATTTTTTGAAAAAAATAAAATAATGCTTTTTTAAAGCCAAAAAATTTATTAAAGAAAGTTTAATTTTTATCGAAAAAGAATATTTTTTGACAAAAAAATTTACGAAAAAATAAATAAATAAACATATGTGGTACTTTAAAGGGAATATAATAATAAAAATAATTTTTGTTGCCATAGCACTTTTTATAGTTAAAAAGAAGATTTTTTGAAAATTAAAAAAATATTAAAAAATAATTCTGGAAATTTAATAAAATAAAATCTTTGGTAAGAAACCTTTGAAAAAGAAACAAGTTAAGAAAAAATATAAGGAAACTTAAAAATCCCCTAAACCCCCCCCCCCTCCCTTAGAATATTTAAAAAATTATTTTTTTAAATATTTTTATTGATTTTCATAAAAAAAATAATAGCGCGGACGCTTACTAATAGACACGTGAAAAATTGATTTGTATTTTGATGAATTTATGGACTGTTATTTTTTTGGATTTTCTATTAAAAAAAGAATAAAAAGGGAGGGGAGGGGATTTTATTAAAAAAGAAATAAATGATTTTTGAATTAAATATTTGTTCTTTTTTATCAAACTACTAAAATTAAAGAGAGATAGGTGATAATAGGAGATAAAAGAGGTGAAGAGGAGATAAGAGAGGAAGAAAGGAAGTAAGTAAGTGTGACTTTTGGAAATTCTTTTTTGGAAAATTCCTTTTTTATTATCAAAATTAATTTTTAAAAAATTGATAAATATTTAAAAATAAAGAAGAATTCTCTGGACTAAAGTGTAAATGAAGAGGAGATAAGAGAGGAAGAAAGATAAGAGAGGAAGAAAAATGACACACACACATTAAAATCTTTTTAGAAATAATTTTGAATAGACAAAGTTGTGAATATCAACAAAATATGAGCTTCCAAACATTGGAGAGGCACACAAATTTATTCAATGGGAATGCGAATTTTAAAATTAAAATTTTGCTCCAGCCTTGCTCTACAAAAAGAATAATAAACGAAAAAATTTAGAGATTTATAAAACTATTTATAATTTCAAAAAATTTTAGAAAAAATTTATTTAAATAATTTTTGTATTTACTACTTAACAATTTAAAATTTATTTTTTAAAAAACTTGAAAAAGAAGAAACTAACAAAAATTGGTTAATGACTGTTTAGAGGGTCTCCTCTCTCTTTTTAATTTTTGTTTACTTTTGTGACAAGCTGTAAAAGTTGTTAGTAAGCATTTACAAAAATTATATTTTTGTTGATTAATATATTTATTTTTAAAATAAAAATTAAATAAAAATATTTTTTGTGATAAGTCGATTAATGATTGGCCATAGACTTTTTTGCTTTTTTTTAAAAAAATAAAATACAAAACCACAGGGATAACTTATGGAGAGGTGACACAAGAAAAATCAGTAAGCGCGGATTAATTCTATCAGGTTTTGAGAATTTTTTTTTAGATTTATTTTATAGAAACCCAATGGTTATTTTGTAGGTTGTCATAAAATCTGTTCTAATACGACGGATATTAGTTGGAGGGAGTTTGCATGTAAACTTTCGATGGAATTTTTTAAATGCAAATCTTTTGCAAAACACACAAATATTTTTATATTCCAAATATGTATATTTCAGAATACTCAAATTATTGTATAAAAATTGAAAAAAAGATTGAAAAAAAATTTTTTGGACCGGAAATTATTTAATCGAAAGTTTAAAAATAAAATGAAAGGAAAAAAGAAATTGGAGAGAAAGAAAATCACATTTTAGCAAAAATCCATTGATAAATAGCTTGAAAAGTGTGTAATTAATTTATTTTTCCTTTCATCTGTTGGCAGCTATTTAATTCTTTTAAAATACCTGGATATTTATTTTTTTAGTTGTCAGAAAATGTTAAAAATAAAAAGAAATTTTTTAAATTAATTTTTTGCTAATTAGAATTTTGAGTCTTTCGGGTTATAAAATACTTTTTAATCATCAGCAAAGGATTTTTTATAGTAAAATACCGGTAATTCATACATATAGTTGAATGACTCTCGATTTAAAATGCTATTTTCTTTAGTTTCAAGTTCAGGTTTGGTTATAGTAACAAAATTTCCACATTTTCATTACATTACGTGAATAAAGCCTATATTCTTATAAACCACTTTGGCGTTGATTAAAATAAGGAGTATCTTGAATTGAGGGTAGTGCTTATGTACATATTACCCCCTATTATTTGAAAACAAAATTTTTAAAAATAAATTTAAAATTATTTAATTTTAAATTTATTTAAATCCAAAGCTCGATTTTGCAAATGAGGACACAAAAAATAAAAGAAAATTTAACAATAAAATATTTAAATAAATATTAATTCAAAACCAATAATTATTTTCTTCTTCAAAAAATTCATTATTAAATTCCTCCTCTTTTTTAAATTTACTATTTCCATTATTAATTAAAGGCAAAAATGTTTCTTTAATTTTTTGTTCACCTTCTTCTTCTTTTTCTTCATTTAACAATAAATGCGCGTATTTTTTAAATGAAAAATTGCTGATAAGGCTAGTTTCTGGTCGAAGTAATAATCGAACCATTTTTGTTGGAAAATGTTTATAAAAAATTGTTTTATTATTTTTATTAATTAAATAATCTAAAAAGGCGCAGAAATGTAAAGCCTGAAAAATAAAATTTTATTTTTTAAAAGGAGGAGAGGAGAAGAGGATTTGGAGGGGAGAGGGCAGGGGAAGGGGTTGCTGGTTCAAGTCGGGTCGAAAGAATTTTACGGCCTTTCAACTGAGATTTTTCAACTGAGAGGTTAAATATTTAAGGGTTTTAAGCATTCTGCTTAATATAATATATTTCAAATTTAACTAAAATTAAACTAAAACAAGGTAATTGAGTAGTACAGATGTGATTTTTTCATCTATTATTTTTGTATGTTAGAGCAATGCTCTGGCAAATCATAGGAATTTTTCCCTACGTTTCTCAAAAAATGTCTAATAAAGATTTATTTATAACCTTGATCCTTCCACCTTTCATATGAATCAGTTAAAGGTTTTAATTCGAATGATATACATATTATAACAGGAAGAAATATTTAGAGTGTTATTTTAAGTGTTCTTTTTAATTCTATGTATGTAGATATCCCAATTTTTTAATATGATTTCTTTAACCTTAATAGGCCGCCCCCTACTTTCTTAATATACCAATTCAGCAAAAACTTATTTGTAATTCCCAACCCTCCAATTAAAAATTACTTGAGCTTCTGGCCCTCCAATTATTGCCAAAAGTAAATATTCTTCAACTAATTTAAATGGAAGAATATTTAAATAAATTTGTTGGGAATAAAATAAAAATAAATGTAAAAGTGAAGGTAATTTAATTGAAGAAAGGAAGGGAATGAGTGGTTGGAATTGCTGATATTTTTGGAGAAATGAAAGAATTAAAGGATATATTTTTGTTGTTAAATAATCTTCAAAGGAATTATTGTCTGAAGAGCGAATTGAGTGTGGCCAAAAACATTCCAATGAAATTTTGCTTAAAAAAGAATAATTTTTCAAACCCAAAAGTTCACAAAAAATTGTTTTAAATTAATTACTCCAAATTTTATTCAGTATATCTACACAATTACAAAGAGTCATTTATTCATTTTAGTTTATAATTTCTCAACTGACAAGAGAGGTTAAATATTTAAGGGTTTTAAATATTCTGCATAATATAATATATTTTAAATTTATATGTTTAAATATGCATGAAAAAAGTAATTGAATACCGAGTATTGTTTTCGTCAATTATTTTTGTATGTTAGAGCAATGCTTTGACAAATCAGTTAAATTTTTCCCTGCGTTTCTCAGAAAAGGTTTAGTAAAGTCTTTTCCTCGAACGTATTTATAACCCTGATCCTTCCAAGTTTTATTCGAACAGTTAATGGAGTTGATTAGAATGATATGTCTTTGCTATATCAAATCCATATTTTTTAAATCAGTACAATTTATAAAAGTACCAACCAGGGGTAAGCGCAAAAGACAATTGGGAAAAACGAAAAACCAACGAAACCCAAAATTGGTACCAACAATTTCAAAAATCAAACAAAAAATTAACAATTTTGCTTACTTTGAAGTGAATTAGAAAAACAAAAGAAGGGGCCGCTCAATTACCACCATATACAATTAATCCTCACCCGGATTTTTCTTTACCGGTACTCCATATTATTCCAAATTTTTAAAATTAAATTTTCAAAACTCACTCACGGTTGAGTATAAGTCTTTCAAGTAAATCAATTGTAAAATCAGAACAAAGACCAGAAGAAAGAAAAACAGCAGACAATAACCAGTCAGCAGGAGGTGTTGGAAATGGATTATTTGAAAACATTCGAAGCCCAAACATTTTTTTGCGAATTTGTGTTTTATTTTGAGCTAAATTTAAGGCTAATGCATAATCAGAAATTAATGGAAGCCATTCATTGTGTGGAGGCTGAAAAAAATTTAAAAATTGTTTTGTTTAGACATTGAATTCCTTAGGTATATATTCCCTTCCTTATTCTCTCAATCATAATGAGTTATTGGAGTTATGACCATTGTAAGAACACCTCCAATTTCCTGTTCAAAATATAACCTCCTATTAATTAGCTATAAGATAAACATCAAAATTTGATGTTTACCGTATTTCCTAAAATAAAGCCCCATGCTAAATTAGTGCCCCACCCTAAAATAGAGCCCCACTTTGGAGGATAGTTGAAATTTAGAGCCCCATGCTAAATTAGAGCCCCACTCTAAAATAGAGCCCCACTCCACTTTTTTAAATTTACTTTTATTCCAAATTGGTAAATAAAATTGTTATGAGGTGAGTAAAAGGGGAGAGGGGTTGGATGAGTAAATGGATGTTAGTGAATTTGGGGATTAAAATGGATATCGGGATTAAAATTAAGAGGGTTGGGGGAGCTAGACCTTCCTTAATATTGTAAGGCCGAGAACCTGAAATCACTTGAAGACTAATTGCGCTCTAAACTTTGAGCTAAGTAACGGAAGTTCCCAGAGCAATCCGAAGTTTATCACGACTGCCATCCTGAGAAAAGCCGGTGAAGGAATTTAAGTGTCCATTCGGGGGATATTGAATGAGGCAAATTTAAAGGGATTAAAAGTGATATTGTAATATTTAGGTAAGTAAAAGGGATGTCAGTCCGAAAAAGGATGTCAGTCAGTCCTAGTAGTGTCTGATTCGGAGGGAAGACGTCTCCCGATCCGAAACTCCCTTATATCCAGTGCTTGCCTATGTCCTATACGCATTGGGAAACAGAACTAACCGCTTTACTATTATTTATTAAGAGTTTAGGGGGGATAAAGGGATTTGAGGGAATAAAGTATTATTGGAAATTAGGGTATTTTAGGGCGAAATTTTTGAGAAACTTGGAAGGCCAAGGAGTCAAATTTCTTTACTCTCAACGCCGCAGACGAAACTTTTGGAAAGATAGACAAGATCTTAAGTTCGCAAAAATTACTGAAAATCGGAAATTTTTCCTAAATTTCGTAAATAAAAAGAATCTATTTTTCATTTTTGTAACATGAAAAAATTTGAAAATTAGGTTGAAATTTAGAGCCCCATGCTAAATTAGAGCCCCACCCTAAAATAGAGCCCTACTTTGGAGGATAGTTGAAAAATAGAGCCCCATGGGGCTTTATTTTAGGAAATACGGTATCTTTGTTACTTCAATTTGACTTTTATCCGCAAGTTTATTACTATTTAAAATTTAAAAAATCCTTAACAGGTCTTCTAATAATTTGTCCAGTCCTTCCATTAAAACTTTCTTTTGTCCAAAACTTCGTTGCGTAAGCTTTTAAAATAGAAAATGGACGGAAACGAGAATTGTTGGCATTCTGCCATTTTTCTGAGAAAATACTTTTAATTAAACGGAGACGATTCTTTTGGGTATCCTTATTTGGAAGTAAAGATATCCAATAAAGATGATCATCTTGTGAAGATTCGAAGATTCCTAAACTGAAAGCCCTTTCTGTCTTTTGCCTCCTTTCTTCGTTTTCCCCCAATAAGGTTGCCGATAAGTGATGTCTTTGTGATGGCAGAATATCTGTATTAATTTGAAAAAATATTGTATACTATATACCTGACTTACCCCCCCCTCCCTCCACTTATTTCCAAATATTCATATTTTTCAGTCAAATTAATTGAATGATACCGGGCTGTAAATTTCTATTTTATGAGGTATATCTTAAATTAAGGGCATCGTTCTGGTAATTCCCCTACAAAATGGCTAACCAAATTTTAGATTTTATAGTGAAGACCTACTTTAATAATCTTCTTTTAAAAATTACCCAATTTATGCGAAATATCCTCGTCATTTTCATTTTCTATCATCTCCTCTGTCATTTTCAAATATAAAGAATTAGGTATATCACTAATTAAACTTTCAATTTGTTCAATATCATTAAAATATTCAACTCGTCTATCCTCTCCACTTGCCAAAATTAAATGAGAAATGAATGCTGCTATTTTTTGTGCCTCCTTACAAAAAATTAATTGGCCGTTAGTGTCAGTAAAAAATTTTCGAAGAAGCTTAAATTTATATTTAAATATTAATTATGTTTGTGATTGGATAGTTAAGCGAATTAGATGTATATATTTGTTTGAGTTTTCACTTTCTTTTAACCAAAAAAACCCAATGAGTATTTTTAGGGCCAAATATCATTCAATTTAAAAAAAAATTATTCAGTTTAGTAAGGAACAAAATATTATTTTTATTTAAAGAAAATCAAAAATACCAGAACTACTAAAAACCCTTATTGAGTCCCATTTAATTGAAATTTCCAATATGTAACCTACATTAACTATTCTCAAAATTAAATTAGGAATAATATGTTTAATTTCCACCAAAAAATCCAAATTAACACTAAATAAATCCAATTTTTCAATAAAAACAATTAATTCCTCTTTTGTTGAATTCTTCTTTTGATTTTCAAATTCAAAAAATTTTCTTTGTAATAAATCAGAAATATCAGAATTTTTAATTATTTCAATTAAAAGGGATGGTTGTGTTGCCAAAACAAAAATGGAAAGAGAAAATGATGATATTTCTTCATTATTTGGTAAAAAATTTAGTCCTTCATATTGAGGAATGTCTGCTTTTAAAGGGATTTTTTAATTTTTATTTTTAAAATTTTACATTATTTACTGTATTTCCTATAAAATAAGACTTCTTTGGGGCGATCGAATAAAATAAATTTTGAGGATTTTCTAATCTTAAATCTCTGAATTTTTTGAGGGAAATTAGTGTTTTATCAAAAAATACCCCACCCCTTTGGTATGAATAAATTTGATTTAAATATTTATTTCTCACAATAATTTTCATTAAATTCTTCTTCTTCTTTTATTTCCTCATCCCCTCCAAAATCAGAATTAACAAAAAGAAATCTTTTCAATAATTTACTAGCTCCACGCCATTGTTCTTCATCCATTGGACGTACAGAAATTGGAAAATTAAGTAAAATAGAATTATTTTTGGAATCAGTTTCTTTTTGTTTTAACCAAAATTGAAAAATAATTTTCCCCAATTTTTTTCTACAAATCTTTAATTGGCCAAAACTTTGACTTTTTAAAAAACAAGGAGATAATAAAAGGTGTTTATGTGAAGTTATTGAAGGGTCGGGGTTTGGAATTAATGTTGAAATTAAATTTTGGAGTTGGTCAGACATAATGTGGCCAATTTCTGTGTTGAGAGAACACTTTTCTATGAGCAATATTAAAACCTGAATTTAGAAAAATCTAAAAATTGATGAAAAATGTATTCAATAATTCATAGAAATATTTCTAATTTAATAGCCTCAAAAAAGGATTATCATGTTCATGAAAGTATAACCGTTGAGAGGTTTATATATTGAATGAAATTAAGGAGGACCCATGTTAGTAGTGGAATGTGTATAAGGGATTATGAGATAAGGGATATAGGACAAGAGATAAGGAAATTAGGATCGTCAGTAATTTGTATAACCCCCCTCCCCTATTTCTAATATTTTCACAGATTCTCCAACCCATCATCTCTCAAAATAATTTTAAAAACTCACATTAATACAAAGTTCACGTAATTCAAAAGGATTTGTATTTCCTAAAGACGAAGTAAATAATTGTTTTTTCATTATTTTTGTAGAAAAATATTTTAGATATTCAATAATTTTTGTACTATTTAATTTTGGAATTAATTTAAAAGTAATTTCACAATGTGAAAAAATATTTAAAAGTAATTTTAAGGGAAGAGATTCAAATTGAATTGAAATTTTTTGATTTGATTTAGTAATCATTAAGTTGAAAATTTCGTTTAGAAGAGATGAAGAAATAATTAATTTAGCACCACAATCGCTCTTAAAAAATAAAATGATTTGTTAGAGTAATTTAGGTCTATTTTAGAATAAAAATACCATAGAAGTAGCCAACAATTCATCAACAAAAATTTTCCTTTCTCGATTATTAGATGGAATTGTTACTGCCAAATTTAGAAAATATATAATTTTATTGCAAAAACATTCTTCAAATTTAGACGGACTTGGAACTGTTTCAAGTAAAAATTCTTGAAAAGAAGGCACTCGAAGACAACGTAATATTAAACAGAATTGAAATAACCATAGGTTAAAAGTTTGTTGTTGAGTAGGGTCGGTTTTTGAAGTCTTAAAATATAAATTCTGACTGGGAGATGTGATGGGAGATGCCTCTGAGATACCCACAATTTAAGATAACCCTCGTTATAGGGTACAAATTTTTCAGCCATTGGGTTATATTATAGTGAATTCCGATTCTATTTAGACTTCAAACAAGGAAAGGGAACAATCCTTCCATATAGAAGTGAAGATAAATTGAGGAAACTTACATTCTGCTCTGATTTATCTAAAATCTCAACTATCATTTCAGCCAATCTTGGTGTTGCCAGAGGCCTAAGGTGATAATCATATAACCAATTCATCAACCATTCAGCCGAAGGTTCTGCTTTAGCGAGAGTATTTATAAAACTATTGCCAGAATTTAATCCTCCCTTAGAAGAATCTGTTTCAGAAGTAAGTAGTTCCATATAACTTTGCACTATTTGTGTTAAACTTTGGCTGTCAAAATTTCGCCAAATATATGGACCGTTTGAGAATATCTGAAATCAGATATAGTAAATTAAATTTAAAGTCTACATATACTCTTTAACAAGACACAAATTTTAAAGGTTTAATTTATTCAAACGTAGTGATGATGAATTCATATATGTAGGTAATCTTTCCGCTCTCATCCTCTCCCCTCCTTTACCTCATTAAAATCCCCGGGATATAACTTCGATTTATGTAATCTACCGACAGACACTTCCGTCCAACATTAGTCTCTATTTTTAATAACATGCCTGAGAGAAGAAATACGCCAAATTACACTTTGCCGATTTGCTAAGAACATTTTTACGCATTACATTTAGAGCCACACGGCAAAGGCAAATTGAAGTTTTTTGCCATATTACAGCATCTCTACAGTCTTTTTAAATTAAATTAATTTTCTTAAAATCTATTTTACTCAAAATTCTTCCAATTACACTCATTGTATCGTCAAACAAAGCTGGAACAAGTAATAATGAATGCAAATTTCCAAGAAAAAGTTCAAAAGCTTTGGATCGAGAAAGTGTTAAAGGAGAAACAAAAAGTAACTTCCTCATATTGGCTTTTCTTTAATTAAAAATTTTTTCTCAGTTATTATACAATTGAATATTAGATACTAGTGATGTTCGGGTATCCCAACCCCGACTCCCGATGTCATTTACCGACCCTTCTCCCGTTTCCCGGTTTTTTTTCTCCCGAACATCACTATTAGAGCTGAAAATTGTATCTCTTGGAGCTGAAAAAATTGTATCCTATAGATATTTAAGGGTACTTATTGGGTATATGTTATAGTTATATCCAATTTTATAAATCAAAAATCCACAAGAATGGCAGCAACCGTAATATTCCGAGTTAATCCCAACTAATCCCGCAACCTTTACACCCCCCCCCCCCATTCTCCTTTACCTAGCTCCAATTTCAAGATCATCAGCAACAATTAATTCAATAATAGAACATATTTCCTCTTCTGGCAAGTCTTTTACAGAATTATCTAATAAAGAAAATCCACTCAAAGCTAATTGTTGGGTTTCTTCTTCTTCTTGAGCTTCGCCAATTTGTTTACTTTGGGAATCATTTGCATAAGTACTGGAAAATGAATGAAAGCTCCATTGACGAGGGAGTGCGAAACTCTTAAAAATTTGACTTTTTTAATAAATTTCTTCATTTATTTGAAAATAGAGAAAGAATTATTATTTTCGATTTTTAATACAGTCGGGCTTTATTATTTAATTTGATTTAACAGTTAGTCAGAGAGACGTCTAAGCTATAACCACAATAAAGGACATAAAAATTTATGTATAAATTTCTAGCACCAAGTGTTTATGTAAACTGTAGATCATTTATATTTTTAGTCGAATCTTGATAATGTGATATTGAGCTTCGACTGTATGATAGTGAGGATAATAACTTAACCATCCCAGTTTCTAACAACATATAAATAAAACTTACTTCCATTGAAAAACTACTAGAACGTCTTCTTGTTTCTTTTTCAGTTTTTGCCATTTGTGAACAAATTTTAATTATTTTAAAATGAAATTTTTTGTAAATATTTGAATTATTAACTAAATTAAAAGCAATTGATTGTAACAATCCAAAGGATTTATTAAATTCATTTAAATTTTTTGTTTCCGTTTCTGTAAACCATAAATCCATACTTGTCCCAACTTGCAAATTATTATTGTTTTCATTTAAAAGATGCAGAGATGGGGATAATCTTTGAAAGATTTAAATAATCTTTGAGATAAATTAGAGGTATATTTAGTAATTCCTTGTCCCCATTAGAGCTATTTCCCCAATTCACTCCCTATAAGAACTATTTAGAAATTTCGATTTTTGAGGTTTTATTCTTATGATTTCCAGAGATTTTTCTTTGTTTCGAAACAGCTTTGCTTTCCGTCTCCACAGATAACAATACCTTCTCCCTTCAACTTAAAAAGTTGAACCGAAAAACTAAAAAAATAGAGAGTGTTAATTTATTTTAGAAAAAAGATCAATTAAAGGCAAATATGTATACTCAACCAAAAATTCTGATATTTTAAGTAATTATTTTTAATTTTATTTCCTAACACCAATTTATTTATTACCTATTTATTTGTTTATCAATTTCCATTCTCATTTCAAAACTTAATTTTTCAACTAAAAAATCAACTAAAAATGAAGAGAAGCTTTCAGAATTATTTGTTTTTAAGCAATTTTTAAGTAAAATTTTTAAACGTTGTTCATCCATTTTAAAGAAATTTTATTCAAAAATTTGTTAGGAAAAAATAAATTTAACAAAATATTTTTTATTCAAAATTTTATGAAAAAAAAGGAAAGGAAAATTATTTTTATTTAAAAATTGTTCTTGAAAAATATTCCTTTATATTTTTAAAATTTTTTGTATATATGTATTTTTTATTAAACCGTTGCTAAGGGAGTAAATAAAGAATTTAAATTGTTATATTCTAAATATACTATAACCTTTTTTAAAATTATGCTAAAGTTGAGGGAAGGTTTTGAATTTTTTTTTGAAAATTTTTACAACAAAATTTCCCAATCTTTTTCACTTTCTATTGAATGATTGACATGAAAATAAATCATGATAGAAAAGTTTGAATTTCCTCACGACATTATAATTATTTTTAATCTTCTAGAAAATGTCCCAAGCTTATTAAACGAAAAGAATTCCTATTTTTAAAACTTAATTGCGCAAATTTTTGTACATAAAAAGTTTGTACATAAAAAGTAGATGATTAAAAATAATTTTTTTGCAAAATTTAATATTTAAACATTTAATTGACAAAATGATTTAGTTAATTATACATTAATTAAAGAAAATTAAAAAGAAAAAATTGAATGAAAATAATAAAGGAAAACTTAACACAATTAAAGAAGAATCTTAAGAAAAGTTTTATGGAGGTATTAATAAAGAGATAAAAATTCAAAATTTTATTTTCAAAACAATTTTGGTAATTTTATTATCTGCGGCTCGTCATAAAAATTTTGCTGAAAATTTAGTGATTGAATGAAAAATCTAATCGTGTGCCCGGAGGTTGGGTTAAACCTCAACCTTTGCTCAATAGGGTCTAATATTAAACAACTGAACTACGCGAGCACACAGTTGACTCGCTATAAAATCTGTTGTTTTTTCTTTTTATTTTATTCTCCATCATAGCAGCACGCAAATAGTGACAAATAAAAAGAGAAAACAACAGAATATTTGAAAGACAACCAGCTGTGTGCCCACGTAGTTCATTTGTTTAATGCCAGAACCTGTTGAGCGCAAGGTTGGGGTTCGACCCGACCTTCGGTCACACGTTTATTTTATTATCAGACTTAAAAATTTTGAGCAAATATTTTTACTTCAAAAACATACTTAAAGACGATAAACGAACATTTTTTAATTTCAAATTCAGTTAAAAATTTTATGAATTTAATAAAAATTAACGTTGTGCCCGAAGGTTGGTTAACCCCAACCATTGCTCAACAGTGTCTAACATTAAACGACTGAACTACGCGGGCACATAATGCAGGTTTTTTAAAACTGCTGTTATATCACTTTTTCTATTTTCTTTTACTTTCTATTTTATTTTGTAGCAATGACAGCAGAACATTTAAGAGAATACATGATGTGTGCTCGCGTAGTTCAGTCGTTTAATATTAGACCCAGTTGTGCAAAGGTTGAGGTTCGCTTCAACCTTCGGGCACAGATATTTTTTTCCAACTCATAAAATTTTTAACCGAATTTTAATAAAAAATACTTTGAGATTAAGCTACAAACTAAAATTTTTAAAATCTATATATAATTTACAATCAAAAAGTGCCTACTTAAAGACTAGTAATACTAAAATTTAAAACAAATTAACACGTTTTTCTAAAGTTTATTTATGCTAATTGTTAAAATTATTTTTTACATAATTAAAAATAGGTATTTATTTAGTCGAAATAAACTTACACAAAAGTAAAGATTTTAACAAAAATTTCAACATATTTTAATTAAAGAAATATTTTAATATTTAAAATATTTCGACTAATTGCAAGAATACGACGGAATGGCAGAAAAATAATTTGTATATTTTTAATATATTTTAAGGTATATTTTTAATAAAAAGGTGATTGTTTTTTGGTTTTTAAATTAATTAATTAGCAATCACAGGATTTTTTTTTCTTTAAAATAATTAACTTTACTTTTTTTTCTTCTTAAAAATATCTTCTTATTAATTTTATTCACATTTTTCTTCTCATCATTCCGCAACTGGAGTCGGAGTAGAAACACAAGAATTGTGGGTGTTATTGTTGACAGAATAACGTATAAAATTGAAATAATTAAAAAATGAATTTTGGAGAAGAATAAAAATTTTAAAAAAATTTTTAATTTTTTTGTTAACACAAAAAGGCCAAGGAAACGTCCCTTTTATATTTTTAAATATTTACCTAGTCGGCCGGTCAGCTTCTTCCATACTGCTAAAAAAATATTTTTTAATTAAAAAATAGATTATTTCGAATTTACCTGCTAAGAGTTCGTTGACGTTCCATTCCAGGAATCGGAACACCAGAAAGAACACCACAGCCCTTACACAACAAAATCAATGAACGAGCAAGATTACTAGGCTAAATTTAAAAATTGTTTTTAAGAAAACAAAAAACAAGAAATATACCGCTTCTTGAAGAATATCACAAACCCCATCCACCACAAGAAGTGTAGTCTTTTTCTTATTCATTCCTTTATGCATATGATAAACTGACTAAAATTAATTTAATATGGAAATTTACACAAAGGCTAAAAAATTTTTTTAAGCCCTGCGAAACAAAAAATGAGTTTCCTTATAAAAGTCTTCCAAAAAATATTTTTGATAATTTCTATTACCAAACTAAATGCCAAAAAGAATAAAGGATACTCCCTATGTCTCTATAACTTAAAAAAATTTTAATTTTAACCTGAAGATGTGGCGATCGCGATCCGGAAACCATCAAAACATCCATACTTTAAAAATTTTTCATAATAAGATAATTGAAAAATACTTGTCCAATTTAGCACCAATAATTCCAGAAAAGTCCGTTCGCTTGCTAAAACTGTAGAGGTATTTACTTAAATTTCGAGCATTTATCGCATCCTTTAATTCATCAATATATTGTTGCTTTTCATGTTTATCACTCTGAAAATAGAAAAAAATAAAAAATATTTTCAAAAAATAACCGTTCCAAATTTATGCATCATTAAATAGTCCCAAGCACCTGAAAAATTTTTTGAAAAGTAATTTTCTTCAAAAAAACCTTGTGTCATAACACCACTCTCGAGTCGCAAATTCATAAGCATATCTTTGAAGTATTCAATAAAACCAGCTGAAAATAAGGAATTTAAATTGGAAATGAGAGAGATATGATAATGTAAGTAATTGTATCATCATCGAGAATATTTTTTGAAAAAATCAGACACAAATAGAAATATTAAACTACACAGATTTCGCCTAAAACTAATCAATTTGGCTAGAGACTAGGAGGGATAAGTGTTCCCTTTGGATCAGATTAAAAAACAAAGAACCAGAACAGAAATAAAAGGTACCCTCAATAAAATCAATATCGAGACTTATACCCCGAAAATACCAATACCTGAAAATTAATTTTAAAGAAAAATACCAGTCGTTGAGGTGCAATTAACCAAAATAATCCCCATTATGCGATTTGGCCAGACCAATGCAAATCTCGAAATAATATTAGCGCCAGCACCTTCGCCAAAAGCGATACATGTGCGGACATCAACCTAAATATTCAATAAATTTGATAAATTTAGGAAAATAAACCTCATCAAGGACACAAACCAAATCCTCACCAAGCTGCCCAAGCGAAGGAAATCTCAAATAAAAATTAATTTAGAGACTATTTTAACTCTTTCTGTTATTTGCTTTCCACATTAGGGTAAAGCAACTTCCACTTTGCTTAATCGGTTAAGCCACTTTTTGATTTTTCTCAGAACTGTCCTATACCCAATTGTTTGTTTATATTTTCTATTGCTTTGCTATTCTATTTGTTTTGAAAAGCGCTTTTGAAAATAAGCGCATTACCATCCAAAGTATAATTGTGTAAATACCTGAATTTACTTTAAAAAACACAATTATTAAACAATTATTCAAAAAACAAAAAATTACTCTGCAGTAAAGTCTGGAGCACTATCTTCCTGTCCAGGAACACAAACATGCAAGAAAATTGCCCGTTCCTTTACACTTTCCATTGAAGGGTGATTGACAAAACGAATGAAAGATTTGTGATTTGTTCCAACATCGTGAACTGTCAGAATGACCTAAAAAGATAACGGAAAATTTTTAATTTAAAATTTACAGTTTTTCCAAAGCGCTCATTCAAATCTCCTTGAATATAGACTTGCAGAGTGGAATATTTGCCCTGAAATAAAAAAATCGAGATAAGGTAAAGTTGTTCAAACCCAAATTGTTTGAATGCTTAAAGACTTGGTTTTTCCTGTTTGTACCTGGGTTTTTATGAAATGGATACCTTATAGCGGAAATTAAAAACTAAAGATTATTCAAAATTTCGGTAAAGCTAGGACCTGATAACCAAGTAAATCAAGGCTAGGATTAAAATTATAGTCCCAGTCAAGGAAAACTCAAAAGGAGGTTAAGCCCAGTATTTAACCCGAAAAATTAGTAAAAAGAAAAAGTGAAAAGAAAAAACTCACCTTCACAGAAATCATCTGAAAAAAATAAAATTTCATTTTTAAACTTTATTTTCGAAATCTACCTGAACGTTCTCATTCTCGACTGACATTTTGATTATTCTTAGTTAAATAATTTTGATTAAAAAAAGAATATTTAATAAATAAGCCTTAAAAATAAAAATAGATTATGAAGAAAATAATAAGAAATCCCGCAAATTATTTTTATTAACGTGCATTAAAAGTCAAAAACATCCTAGTTCCGTGCACAATACTGCACAAAAATAAAAAAAATGAAAATAATAGTTAGCCCAAAGTGCGCCCTTTGTACTAAGGTTAAGTGAATGAGGAGGCTGTCAATAATAAAGAAAACATTGGGCATGTGGGTAGGGTCGTTTAGGCGCCTATGGTTTGGCGATAAGGATGTTTTTGTTCATAATTAATTTTGTTCTTAATTGATTAGAGTAATTATTTTATCATTTTAAAACCCTAGATGTGAGAATTTTTTACTTCTAAAAATAAAATGTCAAATAATAAAGAAATAGACTAAAACCCGACGCCAAAACCTGCACGCCGAAACTTTTTTGGAGTGTACCCAGCTAAACCTCTTTTTCTTCTTTTTATCCAGTCAACACACAGGACTAAAAAGAGATAAACAAACACCCTTCTTTTTAAAGTAAATCAATTCTTTTGTTAAATATTTTCATTGGACTGGAACTGACTGAAATATTTTTAATATTTTCTCAGCTGTCGCGCGGCCATATATTTTTAATAGTTTAAAATGATCGTATGACAATTCTGATTGTTTATCATTTTTATTGGAAGTTTGTGTGGAGATTTATAAAAGATGAAATTTAAAAGAGAAAACATGAAATTGTTGCATAAAAATCATAAACACATTTTCGTTACGGTCGGGATTTCCTTTTTTTAAAGAAGCAATGTGGGGGTTTTCAAAAACTTCCTTTGGTAATAAGCCAAATTACTTGAGAACGAAAAAAAATTTCTTAACACTTTGCTCTCTTCAAACTAAGAAAGCAGATATTGAGGAGTAAAGTAATGGACATGATCCGAACCGGTGGCCGTTAATTCCGAGACGCAAACGAAAAATTGGAAATAGAAATTTTCTCGGATTTAATAAAGGAAATATGTACATATTATATAGTGAGTACATTTTAACATGTCCACAAATACATATGTACATTACTTTGTCTGCCTTTGAAATTTAATCTCCTCACGAGTTTGAAGTTTTTATCGAAGATTTTTTGAACCGAAATAAAAATAATCTTTAATCGGCTGCAAAAATCTATTTGTGAATACTAAAAAATGAAATAACATTTTGTTTGTCAACTCTACTTAGTACATTCAAAGTACTCGTACAGTCACAGAAATGGAAGAATTAAAAGTGAGAATAACTAAACAAAATTTACGTGAAAATAAAACTAAAGGAAAGTGTTACTAAAATATAAAAATAGTAAATCGAAAAGAAAACATGTGATTAAAGAAGATGTGTAAATTAAATTTAGCCGTTACGAACTTTGTTAAAAAAAATAAATAAACAAAAATTGACAATTTTACGTAAACGTTTTCAATTATTTTTAACTGCTGGACATTTTTAAAAATTATCATTTACAAAATTTTCCCTTCTTGACCATTTATCACTATTAATTACATTTTGCCATAATTTCTTTTTTTAAAAAATATTAAAAATGACAAAATATCCCTTCATAAAAACTTTATTTTTATTTCGACTTTTTCTGATTTTTAATTTTTATTTTTTCAGTTTATTATCAAAATACTTACTACATCCCACCAATGTCTTTAAATAATTTTGATTCGCATGGAAAAAGAAGAATTTTGCTCAATGAATGCAAAAAAGTTTATATTCAAAGAGATTACAGTCAAGCGCTTATTATTCGTTTTTCAACAGAATTTCCTGAAGAACTTGAAAATTATGTTAGTTTTTTTTAAATTTTTGACATTCTAAGGGTGGGTTACTGACCCTATTTGGTTGCCTCTATGTAATCTAGAGTTATTTGAGTTCAACAGCAGTACTGGTTATTTGACATTTTGTAATTAGGTTCGTGTCTTTTTTCAAAGATTGGCACCGTTTACATCTCCAAGTATTTTAAAGATTAGGCTTCCCACTTGCTCTCGGAACTTTGTCTAATTAAAATTTCTTATTGAATGAAATAACCTTTATTTATTTTATTTTTAGATAAGCAGACAATTATGGACTGAATTTATTAATAATTTAAATCAAATATATTCTGATGCAGAAAAGCTCTCCTCAAGAGCTTATGCAGAAAATATAATTGCTTTATTAACATGCCACCTTTCTCGTCTTTGTTTTAAATCTTTTTGGACGAAAAAATTGGAAGAAGCAGAATCTTTAATTGATGAGGCTAATCAACAACATTTTGTTAATGATGGAGTTTATGTTGGAAATCCGTTGGATAAAGGATTTAGAGTGGTATATTTATTTTTTAAAATTTTCCATAGAACTTTATTGAAAGGTGAAAGAGAATAAAAGTGAAAGGACATATATTTACTAGAATTTTTCTTTTGTCAATGCTCGGGATTAATCCTTCTCATGTCAATAAATTAAATTAGCTATCCGTTCCCAGATTTTAAAAATAATTAACTTTGTTTTGAATAGACATAATGCCCTTCTATACAAGACCAAATTTACTTTACTTTTAAATAAATTTTAATTTTTTTTAAAGATTGAGGTTGTTTTGCTAGACGAACCTTTTGCTGTTGGTTCTGGAAAGGCTGATAAAGATGCTATTTCTACACCAGTTCAAGGACTTCAACCTCGGTGACAACTTAATCCCCAGAAATGACCAAATCATAATATTAAACAATCATTTATAAATAAGAATTTTAGAATAGATTATTGCATTCATTCCATTTTTGTATGCTTACAAAAATTTATTTTTTTTTGGAAATAAATATTTTTAGATATTTTTATTTTTAATTTAATGATGTTTTTCTTTAGCTTTTGTTATTTTTTTAATTGATTAATTTTGATTATGTTTTTAAATTTAATTCAGATTGTTTTTTTTTCAATTTTAGAAATTTTTTTTAATTTTTTGATGTCAGCAAGATTTGGTGCTCGTTTATTAAATGAAAATTTGTCTATAAATGTGTCCAAAAATGTTGATTTTTTTGGTTGGTACAAACAAGTTTGTTTTCTTTTAAATTTATTTACATTTTTTTTAGTTGGTTACAAAGTCGGAATTAATTGATGATTATAATTTGCCCGGATTTTATATTTTACGTCCATGGGCTTTTTCAATTTGGGAATCGGTTCAGAAATACATGGGAGAACGTTTCCAAGAGATTGGAGTGAAGAACATTTCTTTACCTTTATTTGCCCCTTTTATGGATAAATTGGAAGAACGCTATGAGGACTTGTTTCTAAATGTTTGTTTTATTTTTTAAATTTTTTTAGAAACCTACATAAATTTTTGTAAACTTTAACTGATACAATTTCTTGCCCGAATTTGTGATTGGTGTATATTTGATGCTATAAGACCCCACCTTCATAAACTTTATCTTTTTATTAAAATCTGACGTTTGCCTTCATTTTTGTTGTTTTCTTATAACTAAATTTTAAATTCATTTTTATTAAATTAATTTTTAGATTTTAGACATATTTTCTCACACATGCTGGTAAAGATCCAATTAAACATTCAATTGCAATAAGGCCAACAAGCGAATCTCTAGTTTATTCAGATTTTGGTAGATGGTGTAAATCTTGGCGTGATCTCCCTTTTAGAATAAATCATTGGTCTAATGCTTTAGTTTGTTTAAAAATAAATTTTTATAATTTCTTTTTTAATTTTAGAGATGTATTGAAAATCCAATTCCACTTATTTATAGCAGAGAATTTCTTTTACAAGAGGGTTATAGTGGTTTTGCTAATAGAGAAGAATCTATTGATGAAGTTTATAAAATGCTAGATATTTATAATAATATTTATAGTGATTTATTTGCAATTCCTGTTTTGAAGGGAAGAAGATCAGAGAAAGGAAAATTAAAAGGAAGTGATTTTTCTACATCAATTCAAATTATTGAACCAAACAATGGAATTGGAATTCAGGTTAATGATTTTTTTAGAGTTTTATTGGAGTAGTCAGACTCGTGGGGAAATCAAGGTTAGTTCAGTTAATGTCCAAAAATTTGTTAATATATGACCTCTTTTGAACCTTATAGAAATTAAAAAATAAAAATATTTTTGGGGTGTTTTATTAGGCTAGTCTAGATTAGAACAGGAGGACCAGTTTAATTAGATCAGATCTAATTAAAGACGTGGTCTGGGTTAATTAAAGACGTTTTTCTGGTTAATTAAAGACGTTTTTCTGGTTAGACGTGGTCTGGGTTTAACTTTAGTTTTTGTACTTCCGACTCCACAAAAATTAATTTCCCGGTTGATATTTCTCAATTTTTATTAAAATTTTAAAATATATATTTAAGGCTGCTTCATCCACTCATTTGGGTCAAAATTTCTCAAAAAAATTTTCCATTTATTTTGATAATCCAAAAAATCCAGGAGAGAAAGAATATATTTGGTTAACTCGTTATACTTTATCTATTCGCTCAATTGGTGCTTTAGTAATGACTTTTGGAGATGATTTTGGGTTGATTTTACCTCCTAAATTAGCTCCTATACAGGTTTATTTTGAGTAAAAAAATTTTTTCAAAAATTTATTTAAAGGTTGTAATTATTCCTGTTGGACTTGATAATTGTAGAAATGAAAAGGATAAATTTAATTTAATTAAAAATATTAAATTAATTAATGAGAAATTGAAAGAAAGTGGTTTACGTGCTGAAATGGATATTCGAAAGGAGGTATAGAAGTTTTATAAATTAAAATTTTGGGTTCATTTTGAAAAAATCCTTTTTAAAAAAAGCCTTAAAAATACCTCCAAGGTAGTGCGAGAATCTCTTAAGAAAAAATTATTCATAATTTGAGATCGAATCAAAATTTCGTTCAAAAATCTTATCTGCCAGGGATTTTGCTAGATCCTACTCAATTCTTGTCTTTTCTTATGGGAGGAGAGAGACTTTCAGATATAATCAAATCATTATTTTATTATTGTACAATTAAAATATTTTTTTTTATTTTTATGTTTCAAATGAAGACAAATCTGACTATTGGAAGGTTCGCAACTTTTTCTAAATTTAATTTTTTTTATTTTAGTTAAAAGGAGTGCCAATTCAACTTGAAATTGGGCTAGAGAATTTGATAAGCCGACAAATATCTTTAAATGTTCGTTTTTATAACGAGAAATGTATTCTTTGTTTGGACAATTTAGCTAGTGAATTGAAAGTTTTGCTGAAGAAAATTCAAAGTGATATGCTTAAAATGTAAGCCTTTTTAAAAGATACATAACTAATAAGGGGCTCCTTTAAAGCTCCTTTTACTCCTTTTTTTATATTTAAAAGAATTACACTTTTAATATATGACTATTAATTTTTTATTAGTAAGATGTTCTCTAATAAGAGTCCTTGCATTTAAAAGCACTGTTTGAACGAATCTCTTAATTTTCTAGTAATATAAGGCCCTTTTTAGTATGTTTTTTAGTATAATCTTTGGAGAGAGGGGGAAGGGTGCTTTAAATGATTTGACATTTTTTTTAGAATAATTATCAATCTTTTAACTTAATTTTTTCTCTAGAAAAGCAAAAGAATTAAATGACTCCATCGAAATGTGTCTCGATTGGGAACTTTTTATATCAAAATTGGAAAGACATTCAATTTTACTTTCCCCTTTTTGTGGACATTTAGAATGTGAAGAATCGATTCAATTAATGTTAAATTTAAAAGGAATTAATTCAAAACTTTTAAATATTCCTTTTGAACAACCAAAAGATTATTTTGGCAAAAACTGTATTAATCCAAAATGTAAAGAAAAAGTGGAGTTTTTTGCTTTATTTGGTCAAAGTATTTGTTGAAAGAAATTTTTGTTAATTTTTTTTTAAATATTTTTTCATTTTAATTATTAAAAAAAGAAGATTATTAATTAATAAATTATTAAATAAGAAGACGACGAAAATGATAACAATTTTTTTGGTAATTAATAAATTGTCTGTTTGGCCTGATCGCCGCTATCTTTTCTTACATTAATCAATAAAATATTTTTATTATTAAAAATGGTGGTCATTTTTATTTATTTTTATTTATTCACATTTTGTCGTCTACCCCTTTTTAGTAGTGACATTCTCTTAAATAAATATATTTTTCTCCTTTTTTTGATATCAAATTCCGAAAAGAGAGTGTAAAAATAAACAGAATAATTTCTCAATGTCCTAATTTTAAGGCCACATTTTTAGTGTGACTAATGTTTTGAAAGTTATTAGTCAGACTTGTACAACATCACCCCTTTACGATACATTAATGTCAGATTTTTCTGCACGAGAGGTGTCGTGTCGTACAAGTCCAACTGTAATACCAAAAATCACTTTTTAAATATCGTTATGAGATTGTTTTTATAAATTTATTAAACTTTCTATAGGTAGGTAAGCTAAAATGTGTAATTGACTCTGTTTCATATTTATAACTTTATCGGAATTTTCAAGTTTAGGCAACCGCAATGTATTGTTTAAATGAAAATTTTTCTTAAAAATTTTCGTATTTTCTAGTTTTTCTCTTGTTTAAAATTAATTTGGGATGATTAAAACACAATCTTCTTTTAATTTTTTTTGTTGGAAGAATCGGGTTAAGAAGATTAAATAAAATTTATTTAAAGGTGTAATGACAGAATAATTTAAAAAATGTTGCTAACCACCTTGTTCTTCTAAAAAGTCTGTGTAGAGGGTTCGGGACCCAATCCTAATTTTAACTTACCTATTCATTAGTAAACACATTTTGAATTAAATAATTTTTTCCCTAATTTTTAAAAATATTTTCAAAAATATTTAAAAGAAAAAATAATTAAAATTTCTAAGAAAGTGTTGTAGACTTTTTCTAACGTTTTTTTTAATTTTGCCCTTTTTCTTCAAAAAATGTGCAAATAGAGAAAACAACTTTTTAATAAAAAAATCTCTCCCCCATTCTTTTAATTTTTGACAAAAATAATTAATTCTTTTTTTATCAAAAGAATAATTTTAATCATCCAGAAAATCTAAAAATATTTTATAATTAATTTCTTTTTCTAAAAATAAATTATTAAAAAATTCTTTCAAGTCTTTAAACACAATATCCCCCCATCCATTATTTAATATCAACTCTCTTTATTAACATAAAACGCCTTGGGGGAAAAGAATATTTTTTTCTACATTTTCTAATCGATTGTTATTTAACACAAAGAGGCATTTCCACCCGCCTTTTTGTTGTTCTCACTTTTTAAAATTTTATTTTATAATTTTTCTTTATCCATTTTCTATTTTTATTTGTTTTAATCCTCCCACAAAGCTTTTGAAATTTTTTTAATGAAGTGGTGGGAATTAAGAGAAAAAAGAAAAAAAAGTAAAATTTCATCCTCTTTTTAATTCTCTTTTCAATTTACCACTTTTCACTATTTTTTTATCAGAAAAACGCAACTTTTTACAGACAGAAATAGGGTAATACACCGTTAGGACATTTTACAGAAAAAACGTTAATTTACTCAAAGGCTTTGAAACTATTTAATGTTGGAACAAAATTGTATATCTCTTTTTTTAACCAGCCTTCAATAAGCTAATGAATTTTTGGAAATTTCTCAGAAAAAATAAGAATTTCTGATTTTTTTAAATTTTATTTTGTTTTAGGTGAATTGTCTTTTCTGTGAATTTCCAACTAAATTTTCACCTAAAAATTCATTTCTACTTACTCCATTAACTCTCAAAAAATAAGCAACTTTTCTTTGTACAGCCTTTAAATTACAAAAATGCAAGGGAATGAAATTGAAAAAGAAAAAAATAATGAAATAATTAATAAACAAACATTAAATAATAATGAAAATAATGATGAAAAAATGAATAAATTGGAGGATAGACTTGAACAAGCTGGAATTGTAAAACCTCCAGATGGAGCTTTTGGGTGGGCTGTTGTCTTTGCTAGTTTTTGTACAAATGGAATTGTTGATGGAATTATTTTTACAGGTAAATCTAGTATATTTTATCCATTCCTTTAAATGAGATGGTATGACATCTATTTAGATATGAGAGTACCCATTTTATGGTACAGATTGGTGGCTCACCCCTTCTCTCACGAATTTAAAGGAACTTAGAGGGCAATAATCTGATATTAGGATACCGTATATACTCTATTAATTACCCTGGGTAATTATTGTTTCGACCTCTTTCTGGAGAGGGT